>VWZX01004555.1:531598-1731598 GCA_013399015.1 Galbula dea | reverse complement strand
CCAGCAATAGAAGTTACATAGGAACAGGTTTCATAGCTGGCTTTTGTTCCCTGGAGTTGAAAGCAAGTCGAGTGAACCAGTCCCGGCACTGTTGGAGCCCTTGGCAATAACCAGAACAGCCACATCTTCCCCTGTGCTCAAGCTTGTCAGCTTTCCTGCCGGGATAAACTGGCTTTCCTGCTCCTCCACCCCTGCCCCTGCCCTGCAGGGGTTAAGTGGGTAGGAAATGCTGTTGGTGGTGGCCTTGCCACTGCACCTGATGCTCCCCGCGGAATTGGGCAAGGGAAGGAAACGGAAGGGCTGTTCTCAGCTGAGAAAATATGCTTATCCTGCCCTCCAAGGGTCCTCTAGGGCAGCATGGCCTCAGCCCCCAAGCGTAGAGACACTCAGCTGTGTCCTGCCAGTCCTGGCCAGGGAACATCACTTTCTTGGAGGGAGAGGGCTGAGGTGACCACAGCAGGGGCCCAGTCCCCCCAGTGGGCAGGGACAGCCCTGAGCTGCTGAGCATTGCTGGGCTCAGTGAAGGGATGCTAACACACAAGGCTGGGTGCTGGGTATTTGTCTCCCTTCCCCCAACTCTGCAGAGGTTTTTCTTCTCCCACTGCCTCTGAAAAGAGGGGTCTGCATTGTGCAAGGTGGCTCATAGTATCTGGAGAAGTGCAGCTGGCTGGTGGCTAACCCTCCAGCTCCTTCCTGCAAATCCCACATCATTGCTGCCCACACCCTACTAGGTGAGGGTCACAGAATCATGGGATCATTTAGGTTGGAAAGGCCTTTAAGATCATTGAGTCCAACTACCCTGTAGCCTCCTAGAGTCCAGGCACAACTGCCTCGTGTGAGTCTTCCTCCTAGGTTTCTGTCCTGCCAGCCTCCCTGTGTCTCACTTCTGCAGGTCAGGTATTGCGGCTAAGGTGTTTTGGATCTTGGCTTGGGGGAAGTGGGGTAGTAGGGACATGGAGAGCAGCCTCTTGGGATGCAGAAAGCTTTCCATCCTGATCAGTGGAGCTGGAGAGCCCATTTTGGAGATTTGGGGGCTGCAGGACCAACTGGCCCTTGGTGGTAACATGCTTGTGTCTGCCTGGGCACAGGGTGGTGGGGAGGACGTGGACATAGGAGAGCCATCATCAGCCCCGGGGTGCCGAGTCAGCAGTTTCCCACCACAGTGTTTGCAATTAGCTGTAATTCCTGCTGTCCTGAGGCTGAGGTTTGATGGAGATGAATGGCTACAAAGAGGTGAGAGCTTCAGGTCCAGCCAGCTCTGAGATAGCAGCAGGCATGAAGGTGTGACCCAAGAAGGCTTCCTGGGTTTCTGCCTTCCACACAGAGTGGTCACAGGGGTGGACAAATGGCTGTGGCACTGGTCCCAGGGCCTTCCTGCTGCTGGAGGGAGCCCAGGCCAACCTGCTGCTCCCTGTGCTGCAGTTTGTTTGGAAAAGGCTGACACCAAAATTTTGGTTGGAGAAAACGCAGTTTATCCTGGGTTCTGACTAATGCTAACATCTCCCCTCTGCCTGAAGCTTGTTTTTTATACACTGCTCAGCAGGTCTCGCCCCTGCCTGACTATTCCTTTAAAGGGCATCTCAAACCTCTCTTTCTCATTCATTATTTAAACGTTCTCCAGCCAGCAGTCTCTGAGCCCCACTCCCAGGCTGGCCTGGCAGTGTCTTGCCATGCAAACACTGAGGCTGTCACCAACCTTTGAAATGTAGCCTGGCAGTACTGAATGTGGTCCACACGAATTTGCAGGCCTAATTGTGTTAATTGGCTTAAGCTGTGTCTGGAAACAACTTTTACTTGGGATTGGGACCCACTCCAGGTTCAGGGGTCCAGGTTGGGGTGGAGCAGGCAGAGAGAGGTGGCTGCCTGTGCCCTGCCTGGGGACATGAGCAGGGTCATCCAGCACTATCTCACCTGAGTGCTTTTATTTGCTCGACTTCTTGCTTTACTCAGCAGTAAGAGAAGGTGATCCGGCACTGCCTCTTCCTCCTCTGGGGTGGGGGTAGCTGTGACCTTTTCAGGTTAGAATATAAAGTTTACTTTCATTAAGCTAAAGCAAACCACCACAATCTTCTCCTGGAGGTAGAGAAAAAGCTGCTAAGCCACCAGCAGCAGGTGATAGCCCTAGCAGTCCCTGGAGAAGGAGTCCTGCTGCAGCATGGGGACTGCAGGGTCGTTATCTACTTGGGTCACAGGAGATGTTTGTGGGTGATTTAATCAGCCTGTTAATTATTACCGGCACCACTTGTGAAGTTGCTCTGCATCGGTGTGAGCTGCTGTGAGGAGGGACATAACCTGCAGCCCTTGTCGGTCTGAGTGATGGTTTCTGCAGTGTGAGCTGGGAGGGGTGTGAACATGGGTAGTAATCTTTGCCCTTTGCAAGCTCTGTCGACTTGTAATTACACTTCTGTCTATTAGTGGGTAAGATTGTGGGGAGGTTGTGGAACTGCTTCTCCTCCAGAAAGGACTGCACTGGGATGGGGATGTGTGGGTTTTGCTCCTGTGGCCCATTCCCTGGTGTCCACGTTCTTCAGCACTGATGGGGTGCACTGGGCAGAGCACTAGCCCTGGGCACGTGCTGCAGCTCCCCTTGTGCTTCTGCTCTTCTCTTTTTACGGAATGGCAAGGGCTCTGGGAAACTGCTTCAGCACAGAATGCCAGGGTGAAATAGGAGGGTTTGAGGAGAGCATGGCTGAGTGTGGCTCTGCCCTGGGTTGGGCTTGCTGCTCAGCTGGTCTCTGCTGAGGTGGGCAAGGAGCTGGGAGCAAGGCCATGTGATAAGGCTTACTGTGGGATCTGTTTATACCAGGGAGACAAGCTGCTGCTGCAAAGGCACTGGGGCAGATGCAGGACCCTGCGCGTGAGCACTGCTGGAACTGGCAGAGTTTGGCTGTGCTGCTGGGGCCCTGCTGGGAAAGGATTCCCCCTCCAAGCTGCTGTCAGCGCTGGGGTGTGCGTTTGGAGCAGATGGGGCCACAGATGAAGGAGGCTCAGCGGGCATAGACAGGGCAACCTTCTTGCAATTTAACCCCTTCGGTTGCTCATCTCCCCCTCTCCCAGGGCTCGAGTGGGACAGAGGGGCCCTGTGAACCCTGTGGGCTCCTTCATGTAAGGAGACTGTGCTAGGAGGGAGAGTTGGCGAGGACCTTCTGCCCCTAAAGAAAGCAGGTTTCACATCCATCTCGTGGGATCGATTTTCCAAGGTTATCAGCTAAGGATATTAGTTACTTTAAGGTTATGATGATCAGATCCCAGGAGGTGTGTGTCCCTGTCCTGCCTGCTGCAGTCTGGTTTGGTGGGGTCCAGGATGTGCTGTAGGGTGCAGGGGAAGTGGCAGGGAGGTGTTGGGAATCTGGGGACAAGTCAAAATGTTTGAGGTCACTTTGTACTCTACAATGCCCAGAAAAACAGCTCCTCTAAACTGGGGGCTGCAGGGGGAGCAGAGACGGTTGCTAGGGTCCTGGGGCTAAAAGCAAGGGGCTTAATCACAGCAAAGAATGGTAAGAAGCACTAGCTGGAGCAGTTGGAGAGCTGGGGAGGGTGGATGGCTCCCGGCCACTTAGGAGCCAGCCCCAAGTGCTTAGGATCCTGCTGACATTGTTGGATGCATTGTTGGAGTCGGAGGTGTTCCCCCCATCTGCCCCACTCAAGGGGCCCTTGTTTCCAGGGAGGAGATGATTCATATGCGTGGAGTGGCCCCTTAGCAAATCTTCCACTGTTACAGGACATTGTCAGAGCTCAAATGTGATCGTTAATGGTTGGCTTTTATTTAAAATCCCTGTGGGCTGGAGCACGCCAAGTTGCTCCATAGCTGTAAAGACAGCCACGCTGGGAAGAGGAGGTACTTTCCGGGCTGATGTTCCCGGCCCCACCAGCCCATTCTAGTCACCCCGGCTTGCCCTACACCCAGCTGGTGGCGGCTGGCCAGGAAGCCGAGCCAGGCTGGTTAAGGGATGCCCTGCCTGTCCCTGCCATCTCCGGGGGCTGAGCACTGACTTTCTCCTGCCTGCTTGGCAAGGTGCTCCTGCTGCTCACACCGGAGGAGCGGTGGCCTCAGGCAGGGTGCAGGGAGACAGTGGTCTGTCCGCTTGGCTCTTGCACAAAGGAACAATTCTGGGAGCGCGATGCCGCCCCCGCCAAGGCACTTCCTCACCCGCTGTGTGCCTGCCTCCTCCCCATCAAAAAGAAACCTCCTTGGGAATGGGAACAGGAACTGCCCTGAGAGCTCTGTGAAGAGCTCAGGAGGCCATGGCCTTCCTCAAGTTGCAGCAGTGGGGGAAAGCTGGGCCCACCAGTGTGGGAAACAGTGCTGTGGGGCTGGAGGGGGCTGTCAGCACCCACTTTGGGTATCGCCCCTCTGTTGATGCCCACAGCCCATGCTGGGAGCAGGAGAGTGAGTTATGGAGACACATCCTGGCATCTGGGGCACCTGGTTGCAGGTGGCTCAGCATCAGCCCATGGAGAGAGAGAAGAGAGGTTTGTGTGCTGCAAAGCAGCACCTCTGGCAATGCAGGGTCTGTTTGCCCCAAAGGTGGGTAACCTCCCTGCAGCGCTCCTCCTGGGGATAGGAGATCACTGTTGCTGGATGCTGGGGTAGCCGTGGCTGTTCCCCCTTCCTTGGCCACATATTTATGGCATCCCATGAGCTATAAATGTTTGTTTACTGCTGGTGGTGGCTCTAAGCAGCCCTGTGCAGGCAGGCAGTGTCCCAGGGCCCTGCCTACGCCAACAGGAAGGATTTATTTTTGCTTGATTTTTATTTTAGCTACAAACAATGGCCGTTACTCCCAGCATCCGATTTCCCCCTGGCCCCCCTCACCCCCAGCCTTCACCTGGTGCAGAAGGAAGCATGGCCAAGGGCAGGAGGAAGAAGAAGAGCCATTGCTGCAGAACAGGGATCCCTTCATACCTCCTACTGCAGCAGCCTCGCAGTGTTATGGTGCTGTGGAACAGCATCTCCTCTCCTCAAGGCTCTCTTTTGAGCTACAGACCAGCTTTTCTTGGGGTGGCAACTCCACATGCATTGTCTTATCTCTCTCCCTGCAAAAGCTGGATCTGTACACCAGGAAACTCCTACTTTGGCTTGGCCAGAGCCTCTTTTTCCTCCTCTCTGTAGGTTGCTGGACCAAGTCTTGATTTTTGCTCCTGTGACAGAGCAGAGGCTGGGGAGGGGAAGATGGGCTCACAGCTGCAGCTTATGGCCAGACCCTTATCTTGGTGCAGTGGAAGCAGGTCCCTGAGGAGGGAAGTGCCTGCAGGGTCTAAAAGTAGAGCTGGCCTGGGTACAGGGTGTAGGGTGGTGGTTGGGTGCAGGAAGGGGTGCAGCTCCTCTGTCAGCATCGTGCTTGTTGCTACTTCTGGGACAGATGTTAGCAGCAGAGGAAATACTGTCCTGTTGCCCTGAGCAGCAGCAGCATCCGGGTGCTGGTCCCCTAGCTTGCTCTGTCCTGGAAAAGCTGTGCTGGGTCCCCTCAGCGTATCCAGCTTGAGTTAACTAATGCTAAAGCCATCTGCTGCCCTGGCTCCTGGCCTGCCCAGGCTCAGAGATCTCACTGACATCTCCCCATCCTGCCACAGCAGTGAGATAGGCTGCAGACAAGGAGAAGAGTGAGTTTCTGGAATAGGAGGCTCCTGTCCTGGGTTGTCTGTGCCCAAAGCCTGAGCCCAGTGAAGTGGTGTAATCCCACAGGATTTCAGTTGCAAGAGAAGCCCGAGAAGAAAGCAGCAGGTGGGAGCCATTTGTCAGCATCAAAGGCAGGCAAGAGGCCGGAGGTGTCCCACAAGCGAGGCAGTGGCTTGGTGGGCAGGGAATGCAAGGTCCTTTTTCAGCTGTGTCACCTGCTCAGTGCCCTTGGCTGCTCTGAGGTAGTGCTACCTTCTCCCCAGGAGCCCTTTTGATATCCTGGTGCCCCCTCTGTCCCCCTGGCTCCATGGCTTTGCTTCACGGTTTCACACCACAATTGCCAAGAGCTCCGAGGGCAAGGTTGTGTATTGATGCTAGTGCCCACCCTTGGCACATGAGCCTGGTCCTCTTCCCACCATGGCATGGACACAGATGCCAGCTGGTGCAGGACCTATGCTCACTCCCAGCAGCTAGTGCAGAAGTAACTTGCCAGTACTTGCTCACCAGGTGACCTTAGGTCAGTCACATTGTCCCTGCTGCCCTCCACACAGCAACCCTGGAGCAATCTCCCCTTGCTTCCTGCAGCCACCTCATTAACCACATTTAGACTGGAAGCCTAATGAGCATAGGAAATTAATTCCTTCCCTTCCTCCGCTCCCGTGGGCAGAGGCTGGACTCAACGGGCTGTGCGTCCTCCTGGAATCACAGGCCTCTTTGACTGTCCACCCCCCACCCCTTGTATTTTGGAGGATGTTTAACAAGGGAGATGGAGGGGACAGCTCAGCTGGGGGGAAACAAAGGCGCCTCAGTGTTCCTCCTGCACTGTGCTCCCTGCGCCTGCCTCAGAGCTGGCGCTTCAGGCGTTGCTGATGAGCTCACCCCCTGCTATAACCTCACTTATTGGGCACTTGTGTTCCTTGTGCACAGCAGGGTCTCCTCACCCCCCCTCCCCATGCATGCTGCCTGCCTGGTCACTATTAATAGAAACCCACTTGCCCTTTTGCCCTTGGCTGGTCTGAAGCCTTGACTCAGGAGCTGGTGGCTGTGATGGAAAATGTCTCACACGTGGCAGGGGATGAGGATGCTGGTGAGCACCATGGCCTGTGCTTTGGGAAGTTGATGTGGGAATGCACATGGTCCCCATCTCTTCTGTGGGAGCTTGTGGCCCGCTGAGAACCTGCTGAGCTGGGGTGGCAGGAAGATGGGTCTCTCCCTAGATGCTTGCAGGTGCTGGGCAGACAAAGGAGCAACTTGGGTTTTGTTTCAGCTGCTTCCTTGCTAGTCCCCTGCTCCACCAAGCCCTGCAGGGGAGGATGTCTCACTTGGTCTGGAGACCACCACTGCATCACTGAGCAGGAGCCTGGTCCCATCCTGCCTGTGCAGCACTCTGCAGATATCCCAGGGACAATCTGCTCCTCTTCCCTCCCTTCCTTCCTGCTTCTGCAGAGGGACGAGGAGAGGGCCACAGGAGCCAAGTGCTTACCTTTGCTCATCACATGCATGAGAATCTTGTGTGGCTGGAGCAGGTCTCCACCCTGGCAGGTGCGTGCCTGGTGACTGGGACAGCGAGCAGATCATCATCAGGATTTGTGTCCCATGGCTTCTGGTCTGCTGTGGGGTGCTTTTCCAGCTGAAGACACAGGAGCCTCACTCTCCCGTTGGTTGCCCGCCTCTTACCTGTGGGCTGGGGGATGCTGCCAGTTTCCCAGGCTTGCTTGCTCCTTGGGGAGCTGCATGAGGCTCCTCCCCCTGCCTGGAGGGTACCTGTCCTGGTTTGGCCTGCTCACAGGAGATGGACACTGGCAAAGCTGCTCTTGCTAAAAGGGCTGAGGCTGCTGTTTAGCTTGGAACTGGGATGGGAGGAGGAAGCAGACGGTCTGTGGAGATAGAAGCTATCAGCAGGGGTGGCAGGAAGAGACTTGTGAGCCGCATCCTGCCTTGTGTCCTGGGGAGGTGACGATTTGGGGCCAGGCACACTGTCTTCTTGCCCAGGGGTTTGTCTTGTCCAGATACTGATCTGAATCAATCCACTCATGCTGGGCTCCCCTTCAGCCAAAAAACTTTGAAACAGCAGTTGGTTTTACTGCACTATCCCTGCTTTGGGCAGCAGTGCCACCTGCTTCCTGCCGGTCCTGGTAGACTTGCTCCATGCCTCAGGCTGTGACTTGCTGGGGTGGAAGCCAGGCACTCAAAATCTTGGGTCAAACCTGTAGCAGCCTAGTTTTTGGTGGGTGTTGGGCAGAGTGGATGTGGTGTTTGGAGCAGAAGGTCATGGAAGAACATGAGTAACGAGGATCCCACTACCTCCAGCAGCACAACATCCTGTCCTTCCCCTGGGAAATACGCCTCATGCCAGCCCTTACTGCTGCCCATCTCTGCTCTGCTGGGGCCATTTCCGTGGTAGAGCTCAGAGGGGCAGTGGTGGGGACAGGTACAGCCCTAGCAGGATGTCCCTGTTGCTCTGTGCTGCTGGGGCGCACACTCTCCCCTCCTTGCAAGCCATCTCCATCAGTCAGCACGTCCAAGCTGCCTCTGCCATCACTTCTGGCCTCTCCTTCTGTCCCTGGAGATCCAAAGCCAGCTGCAGACTGCCCCAGCTGTGCCTCAATGACTTTCAATTGCTGCCAAGAGAAGGGATCCTGCTCACGCTTGCACTTGAAGAAACTGCAGCTTTTTTCTAACCCTGCCTTCAGTATACTCCAGAACTGCAGGTTTGCTAGTGTCTCTGAGCTTGGTCTCTCCAATGCAGGCCATCTCCCACAGGCGCTGGACCCTGCAAGAGCTACTCTTGGTGCCAGTGGAACTGGGGAGGTGCATGGTCCCAGGTAAAACAGGAGCTTGGCTTTGGATCCAGCTGAGGGGTTTTTGTTGTTGTTGTTATTTTATCCTGCTCAGAGGAAGTAAGGTACAGGGAGAGACCTGGGATGAGGATAGTGATGCACATGCAGAACTGGGGGTATGGGAGCTCTTGAGAGATTTGTAGTCCAGAGCTCATCTTGTTTAAATCCTCTCTATCTTTCTCATCTCTGGCCAACACTTTTTCCCAAAGCTGCTGCCAGCACCATCCATACTGCATTCAGTGATGTATTTTTTTGTAGCCCTGCTCTCATATGCAAATGCCTAAGTGTTTTCTGGAGCCTTGCTGTACAGGTAACCCCACAGCTGCAGTGAGATTTCGCTTTGTAAATACTAGCCCATGAATCACCACATCAAATAGAAGACCCACAATTTTAAGCATTGTGCCTGTGATGGTGATTTGTGGATAATTCTCTTTTCCTGCTTTTTGCTGGGCTCTCCCTGCCTCCCCTGCCTGGTTTTGCCTGCCAGGCTGATGCTGTGTTCAGGTGCATCAGCAGCCGAGGATCTGGCAGGTACGGGGATCCCACACACAGGAGAGCAGACAAGTGGTGGCCTCTGGCATGGTTTGTCTTTGACAAAATTTCAGCTGCTCTGACCCTCTCGGCCATCTTTGGGGGTGTGCGTGTTGGGACATCTTTCATACTGCCCATGCAGGGCAGGGACTGTCCTGGGAGGCAGTGACTCTGTGCTCCAAGGGGGATAGTGGTGTTGCCTTGAAGTGGTGTGAGTGAGCTGGGGTGTTAGAGGGGATGAGTGTCACCAGGGCAGAGGAGCTGATGTTCGTGAGTGTGGAGAGGAAGGCTTTATCCTGTGTATGGGGGCCTTGTGGAGGTGAGTGACATTGGGCTGTGAGGTCGCTGGTGGTCTGAGCACAGCAGGGGAATATGAACGTCCCCCAGGAGGCAAGGAAGGAGGACGTCACCCAGGGTGGCATTGCCAGGTAGCTCTGGAGATGGCATTTAGGTTTTCTTTCTTTCCTTCCTTCTCTTCAGCACCACCCAGCACCCATCACAGTGAGCAGGCACCAGCAGCAATGGTATGCTGTTCGGCAGAGAGAGGTGTGGTTTTATCTGCGTGGAAAAATGTATGTGCTGAGCCCTTTGATAGTGGTCCAGTAGCCTGCAGAGCTGGTGTTCCCATTCATAGACTCAGCAGGCTGCATCCTGGCGTCTGCGTGCAGGTGGAAGAGCTTGTGCATGGAAGGAGCACGTGTGTGCTTAGCAAACCGCCTCAGCTGTGCTGGGCCAGCTGGGAAAGACACCCATCCTGAGGTCTTCCATATGTTCCAGCTCCTTCTGCCTTGTCTTAACCCCAGAACCCTGATACCACTCTGGCTGACAGGCTTTTTCCTTCTCCTTCCAGTGCTAGACCAGCTCTTGCCAGAGCTTAGCATCTTACTCAAGCTGCTGGACCATGAGTACCTGAGTGCCACCACGCAGGAGAAGAAGCTGGCTGTCTCCACCATTCTGCAGAAGCTGCAGCCACCCACAGGTCTGTGTCCCACTCCTGTGGTGCCTGGTGGCTGTCCCCAGAGGCAGTGGGTGTTTCCAGCAGCTGTCCTGGGCCAAAACTCTAGTGACGCAGGGAAAACCATGAGTAGGGCAGGGATGAGCTGCCTCTGTGCCCAGTGCCCAGTACCTGCTCACCCCTTGGGGCACTTTTCTCCCCACTCTTGCTTTCCAGCTTCTCTCTGCCCTGGGCGTGGGAGCTGGCATCATCCCTGCCGTGGCTGCGGGGGGGGCTGCTCCCTGCGGAAACTGCTTCACAGAGGTCTTCCTGCCACCGGTTTCTGCAGAGCGCAGGAGTTTCCGTGGGAAGGCCAGGAGGAGTGTGCACCTGGGTTTTTGCAGCCTTCCCACCTTCCTGGCTGGAGGCAGCAGCATCCCTGGGGGTTTCTCCTCTCTGTGGGTGCCTGCTCTAGAGGAATTTCCTATGGCATGGTGGGGTGGACTGGCCTATGTCCTTGGGTTGGTGTTTGCAGGGAGGCGGGGTGTGGGTGCTTGTCCTGTCCACCCTGTCCATCCCTGGACTGAGAGCATCCCCCTTGTCCCTAGGGAAGGACGTGGACTACATGTATGTCAACACGGCATCCTTGAGCAATGGCACGAGCTTCGTGGAGTCTCTCTTTGATGAGTTTGGTACGCGCAGTTGACATGGAATGATGCCCCAGGGGTCATGCTGGGTGGGTGCAGTTCTAGCCCTGGGGTCCCTGCTGACAACAGGGGTTCTTGGGGTGCTCTAGGGAAGGAGGTATCCTTGTGCTCAGGGTGGGCATCATCACCATGGGCACTTGTCCCCACTCTCCAATAGCTCTTTGGGTGCTGGCCACAGCCTGTCCATGCACAAGCTGTGTTTACTGGTAGTGCCCATCTCCCATACCTTGCCAGTGAATGGCCATAGGTGCTTGCCTTGGGTGTTCTGGAGGGCATGGCTGGGGAGGCCAGCTCTGGGGTTTTCTGCTCCCTTCACCTGGTCTGCTTACCCTTGGGCAGACTGTGACCTGCGGGAGCTCCAGGACATGCAGGAGGAGGAGGGGGATGCCAGTGATGGTGTTGGCTTGGAGCTGGCAAGAAGTCAGACAGCGAAAACTGTACGTCTGAGAATGCCTACATGGGACATCTGCTTTGCTCCCACACAGGGTGGTGGCAGTGGCTAGGGCTGGGACTCTTTCCTGTCCCTTGCCACCACAGTACCTGCTGGGACTCATGACCCTCTCTGCTGCTTGGCTAATGCTATTGATGTTTCTGCTGTAGGTTCCTGTGGACCCCGCTCCACCGCTGCCCACCACTTCCCCACCTGAGGATTACTATGAGGAAGCCCTGCCCTTGGGCCCTGGCAAGGCACCTGAGTACATCACCTCCCGCAGTGAGTCCTGCTCTGTGCTGGGCAGCAGGAGGGTGGGAGGAGCCTTGCAAGCTGCCTACTTCATTCCCCCTACCTGGCTGCCTGCTTGGCAAAGCAGGCAGCCCATGGTGGGCACAACAGTTCATCTTGGGGAAGGAAACATTGCTGCCCCAACCAGAATCACTCCTGTTTCACTCCATTCCCATCCTGCTGCACTGTTATTGCAAGGAGTTCTTTGCTCCAGCTTGACTGGGAAGAGGGTGATGGGGAGAGGTCAGAGCAGCAAAGGGACCAATGCAAGATGTCCTGGGAAGGTGTGCTTTGCTCTGCTTTGGCTCACAGGCTTGCTGCTCAGAGCATCCCTGAGAGGAAACCAGGTGTAACAGCCCCAGCTGCCCTCTGCTTCCTCCACAGACAGCTCCAGCCCCCCCAACTCCATTGAGGATGGCTATTACGAGGATGCGGACAACAGCTACCCTGTCACCAGGATGAACGGGGAGCAAAAAACCTCCTGTAGGTATTTGTGTGCCCTTGCTGTGTAGGGAAGAGCTTTGGCAAAGTCCAGCCCCAAGATGGGGGTTTGAGCACTGGGCTGGGGGCCAGTGGGTTTGAGACTGGAGTCTGTCTCACATGTCAGAGGCTGCAGGGGGAAAAACAAGGAGCATGAAGTGCTATTTGTTGTGCATGCCACAGCACCTCATGCTGCAGAAGGGATGTAATTTGTGCCTTGTTTGTCACTGGCATTGGGAAAGGGTGTCCCTGCCAATGCAGCTCTCATGCCTTGCATGAACTGCATCTGCCATGGTGGAGGATTCCCAGGGAAGTGACACCACTACAGAACCCTTCTCCTGCATGCCTTGTGTGAGAGGTGTGGGGCAGAGGACCAGCACATGCTGTGATTCTTACTTAACCTTAAACTTTTCCCAGATGGGGTTGAGTTTGGGTGTTTGTGGCAATAAGCACCTTGCAGAGTTCAAGGAGCATTTAGATAACTCTCTCGGGCACATGGTGTGGTTCTTGAGGTGTCCTCCCTGGGTTTAGGAGCTGGACTCGATGATCCTAGTGGGTCCCTTACAGCTCAGACAATACTATGATACTATGTTGTATGTAGAAGGTTTAATCTAGGCTTTCAAAGTTTGAGCCTTGCAAAGAAATAAGACAGCCCAGGTGTTTGGGTAGATTCATCTGGGACTAGTGTTTGGTTCCTGAGCATCCTGACTGGTTTGGACGGAAAATGCGGACAGCTGTGGTCAAAATGCTGCTGTTTTCAGAGGATGACATGGAGTCCATCCATCCTGGCACCCAGCCCAGGCTCCATGCTGGAGCCTGCTGGGCACAGGGAGTCCTGGCAGCGTGCAAGTGTGCCCAGCAGGCAGGCAGGGCCTTGGGATACCATTTGGGGTGACTTGCCTGCTTCCTTCCAGACAATGACTCAGATGCAATGAGCAGCTCTTATGAGTCCTATGACGAGGAGGAGGAGGAGGGAAAGAACCAGCAACTGACACACCAATGGCCATCAGAGGAAGCCTCCATGAACCTGGTGAAGGATTGCAGGATTTGTGCTTTCCTGTTGCGCAAGAAGCGTTTTGGACAGTGGGCCAAGCAGCTCACGATCATACGGGACAGCAAACTGCTGGTGAGCTGATGGGGGACAAGAACCTGTTATAAGGGTGGTTGAGTCCATGCTGAATCAAAACAGCAGTATCCAAGCCAGGACCCTGCCCCAGGGCTGCCACTGCCCTACAGTACATGCAGACTGCCCTCACTTCCCTCGCAAGTGAACAAAGGGCTCCACTTTTTCAGGACCCCATGGAGTGAGAGGGCACCCTGCAGCCTTCTGCCACTGAGCCACTTCTGTCTGAGCACCACCTGTGAGGGATGCTGAGAGTGACTCCAGCTCTGCCTATCATGGCAACAGGGCAGGCAGGTTTTGGCTCAGCCCTGAGCAGTCCCCTTTGCTTCCCTTAGTGCTACAAAAGCTCCAAGGACCGGCAGCCACACGTGGAGGTGCCCCTGGTCACCTGCAACGTCATCTACGTCCCCAAGGACGGGCGACGGAAGAAGCATGAGCTGCGTTTCTCGCTGCCGGGCGCTGAGGCGCTAGTGTTGGCTGTGCAGAGCAAGGAGCAGGCTGAGGAGTGGCTGAAGGTACCATGGCTGCCCCTCACTTCACCTGGGGGGCCACAGACTCTCTTTGGCATCTTCTCTGGCAGAAGCAGGGAGGGGGCTGCCCTGGGAAAGGTCTTACCCCTCTGGAAGGGGAAAAGGGTTTTGCCCCAGCCTCTTATCAGCTAGTGTGGGGGGCTGGCCAGCTGCTTCCCAGGCCCTGGGCGTCTCCAGTGCTGATAGCCCCTGCGGGGTGGGAATGTTTGCTCTCCCTGTCCTCTTCCCCATGGCCCTTTCCTGCCTTTGTTCAGGGGTAGGAGGTGGGGGCTGTGGGGAACAGGCTACGGCTTGGAAAGATCCTCTGCAGACACCACAAAGCCTGCTGTTACCCCAAATGTGGGACAGCAGAGTTATTTTACACAGGTGGGGCAAGCCACACTGTGCCTGCCTGTAAAATGGGGGGGTTATGAAGTGTCCTGTGCTGGCAGGGTAACAGTGTGGCTTGTTACCCAAGTCCCTCACCTCTGAAATTGCCAAGATCTCTAACAAAATCTCCAAAACTGGTTGCAGTTTTGCACGGGCCAAGGTGTCTGCAATCCCCCAGGCAAGCTGGGCTTGTGCCCTGAATGGGGCTTACTGTCCTGTCCTACAGAAACCAGGTCCTTTCTCCTCGTGGTTCAGCCTCACTCTTGCAGTGAAACAGGAGCCTGCTGTGCTAGGAAAAGTAGCTCTGGCCTTCAGGTCCGTTTTAAGTGGCTGCTGGGGCTGTCTCCACAGGTGATAAAGGAAGCCAGCAGTCCAGCAGGTGGATTGGAAGCTCCCACCTCCCCGGTGATGCCATGCAAGATGGACCTGGATAAGGTGATGGTTTCTAACTGTCCTGGCAAAGTATGTGGCTGCTGTGGCTGAGCTTGAGTAACATGGAGCCAGCGAAACATTGAGCTCCTGGTGCTGTGTGAGGAGTACTTTCCATCCTCACAACAGTACTGTGGGGCTTGTGGGTCTCCCTGCCCCTGGGGAAGAGAAATGGGGCTCCCCTGGCACCAGGGAACATTCAGCCCTATACAGGAGGGAAAAAGGGCCAATAGTGGCCATTGCCAGGGTCTGGGCAGGGGGATGCTGCTGACAGGGTGCCTGATCCACTCCCCTCACAGAGGCTGTCACAGGAGAAGCACACCTCTGACTCCGACAGTGTGGCAACAGGCGAGACTGGCTCCCCAGCTGCCCGCAGAGAGCCTAGTGAGCATGGTACAGTCCCTAACCGCGGTCAGGCTGGTGGAACCCCCTGCTGGGGAGCATCCTTTCCCAGCAAGGGGGGATGTTATGACATGCATCAGGGGCATACAGCTGCCCTGTTCTCCTTCCAGGGAAAGGCAAAAAGAGTGGCTTAGCTGACTTGAAGGGCTCGATGAGCAGGGCAGCAGGGAAAAAGATCACCAGGATCATCAGCTTCTCCAAGAAAAAGCCTTCCCCTGAGGACACACAGACCTCCTCCACTGAGGAGGACATCCCCTGCTGCGGTTTGTGCTGGCTGAGGACAGAGATGGGGCTTGGCTCGTGTGAAACTGGGAGCAGTGAGGAGCTGGCATCCTTCCTCCCAGCCTGGCTCTGTGGGGGTCGGGTAGGAGTAAGGGGTAGTGGGGTTAGAGGCAAGCTCTGCTGCTGTGTCACCGAGACACTGTCTCTGGCTATAAAACATGCCCAGTCCTGCAAATTCCTGTGATACGTGAAGAAGGTGCATGGGGTCCCTTGTGTCCCAGAAAATAGGCTTGGGTGACTCTGTCACTGATCTAGCACCTCACCTGGACCCAGGGTGTCCTAGCGGACTCTCCATGTGAAAATGGGCATAGAAGGGCCAAACGAGTAGGGACCCGTGCCATAATCTCTGGGGAGACATGACTCATTAAAGTGTGGCCGAAGTCTGGCCAATCTGAGACCCTTCCCTCCACTCTGCCACCCCCAGGCTACCTCAGCGTCCTGGTTAACCAGTGCTGGAAGGAACGCTGGTGTCGCCTGAAGGGCAACACCCTCTACTTCCACAAGGACCGCACTGACCAGAGGACACATGTCAATGCCATTGTTCTCCGGGGCTGTGAGGTGGTCCCAGGGCTGGGCCCCAAACACCCCTTTGCCTTCCGCATCCTTCGCAATGGGCAGGAGGTGGCTGCGCTGGAGGTGAGCAGACAGTGGGGTGGGCAGGGTGTGCCGGTCGCATGAGGAAGGGGTTGCCAAACTGGGAGAACATCTCCTGTGATGATCAACACCTGCATGCAAGCAGTGCCTTGTTTTCCCCTCCCCTGCACCTTTAGTAAGCCCAGAGCATACTTTGGGTGAGCCAGGGGCAGTTGCACAGGTATTTGCAGGGAAGAGGTTGTCAGGGCTGAAGTAGACAGGTTGCAGGGGGCGGCTGGGGGTTTGGGACTGGGACCTCTTGCATGTGCTTTCTCTTGGACCCTCCTAAGTCTTGCACACATGCTTCATGTTGGAGGGCCTTTCTCCACATCTTTCAGGAGACAGGAGTGAGAGTGAGGGACCAGGAGCTGGGCACGCACTGCAACCCTTTCTCTCTCCTGCAGGCAAGCTGCTCCGAAGACCTGGGCCGCTGGCTAGGTCTCCTCTTGGTGGAGACGGGCTCACAAACAGCACCAGAGGCCTTGCACTATGACTATGTGGATGTGGAGATGATTGCCAGCATAGTGACGGCTGTGAGGCACTCCTACCTGTAAGGCTGTCCTCCTGCTGTGCTGCAGGCTGGGAAGGGGCTGTGCCAGGGGCAGAGCATTGGGCTGGGGTGACAATCCTCAGCTCTGTGTACTCCCTAGAAAATGCAGAGTCTGGGACATGGTTTCTGCTGTTATCCTGGGGACAGCCAGTGTGTCAGGGGTTGGTGGTTCCAGAAGCAGGGCAGTTTTCCTTGGGCAGAATGTAAAGTGGAAGGTGTTTATCGGCACTCATGAAGGTCTTAAGGGAGACACATGGTAGGGTGGGTTAGAGCTTGTAGTGCTTGTGAGTGAAGCTGGAAGAGCAATACAGGGAGCCCTCTGAGGTGCAAGGGCTCACTGAGGAGCTGGTAAGGATGCCCTGGAAAGGAAGACTCCATCCCTCCTCCTGCAGGTGGGCCAGCTCCTCCCAGGACCACCGGCCAGACTCCTCCCGTGTGGTATACGATGATGTCCCCTATGAGAAGGTTCAGGTGAGTGTGGCTCCATGGCTCGTCCTCTCCCACCACTGTGTCCAGGCTGCAAAAGACGTCTCAGGGAGCCTTGGCCAGTCTGTGGTGGCCTCACGGGTGATTCAGTGTGCTCTTCCTCCCATCCCCACCACAGACTGAGGAGGAGCCAGAGAGGCCATCGGGAGCTCAGGTGAAGCGCCATGCGTCCTCCTGCAGCGAGAAGTCACGGCGGGTGGACCCACAAGTGAAAGTGAAGAGGCATGCATCAAGTGAGTGGGGACCCTCAGCCTCAAACCTCTGTGAGGTGGACCTTGGCCAGTGTGGGAGGATGGCATTTTCTCAGAGGGGTCTGCAGCCAAGCCGGGGTTGGCTGGCTCTGGCACAAAGGTGATGGGTTGTGCTGTGCCAGCTCAACTAGACCACAGGTGGCATCAGTGCAGCCAGAGGGGAGCTGAGCCTCTATAACAGGCTGCCTTTGTGCATGCAGATGCCAACCAGTATAGGTACGGGAAGAACCGGGCTGAGGAAGACGCGAGGCGATTTCTGACAGAGAAGGAGAAGCTGGAGAAGGAGAAATCATCAATCCGCAGCGAGCTGGTGTTGCTCCGGAAAGAGAAGCGAGAGCTACGGGAAGCCATGAAGGGCAGCACGGGTAGGTTGGTGCCATCCAAGTGCTGAGGCTGTGGCTGCTTGAAGGCACTCAGGTACAGGGGGAAAGCCACAGAACGGGTGGGATGGGGATGGTGGGCTATTGGTGGCATTGCAGCTGTGAGCCAGGCTGGCTGCAGCATGCTGCTGGGCTGGCAGCCCCATCTAGCGTCCTCATCCAGAAGGATGGGTGGCTTCTCGGCTCTGAGCTGGGTTTGCTTATGCGAACAGGGCAGAAGCTGCAGGATCTGGAGCAGCGGGTGGCAGTGCTGGAGGAGCAGTGCCGGCAGAAGGAGGAGCACCGAGTCGACCTGGAACTCAAGCTGACCGAAGTGAAGGAGCGGCTGAAGCAGTCGCTGGCAGGAGGGCCAGCCCTGGGGCTGGCTGTGACCAGCAAGCCTGAGAATGGGGTACACATCCCTTCGTTCTCGCTTTTGCTCTGGCTTCCCCGAGCAGTGGTGCTTGGCGGGGAGGGGGGGTGGGGAGGGAGCAACACATGGGAAGGAGGGGACATGTCTACCACTTTGTCCCATTGTGGACAGAGGTGTGAAGCAAAGCATCAGTTAGGTTTGGCCACATTAGTTTTGACCTCATGAAAGTTTGTGCTTTTGTTTTTTACCCTGGTTGTCCTTGCTCCCTGTGTCTCCTAAATCCTCCTCCTCCTTGCTCCCCTTTTTCCACAGGAAACTACAAGCAAGCCAAACGAGAGCCCCGCTGAGCATTTGGTCCCTGTTAACTGCGCTGCTGAAATGAGGAAAAGAAGTCCTTCCATCCTCCCTGCCAACAAAGGAAACGTGCTGCGGAAGGCCAAGGTCCTGCTTCACTCTTCCCCTCCTCCTTGGCCTCATAGGATATTTTAGCCTTTGTCCTGACCCCCTTGCTTGGACCATGAGATTTGGGGACCAGGAATGCTCCCAACCCCAAAAGCAAGGGGTACTGCTAGACTCACCTTGCAGCTAGGCTGACCCAGCTCAGTGACACTCACAGATGGCATGAGCCCAGCTTGCAGGGAGATTTGGGAGGTGCAGGGCTGGGTAGATAGGGGTAAGAGCATTGCCTCTACAATGCCTGGGGCAGCAGTGTCCCCAGCTTTTGAAGATGCCCGCAGTAAATGCCAAAGCCCACAGCAGGGAGGGATGTCCTCAAAAGGCTCCAGCAATGTCTCTTCATCCCCTGCTTTTTTTCCTTTCTGTGCAGGAATGGGAAAAGAAGCAGACTTAAGCCGGGCTGCGGGAATGCCTGCCGAGCCCCTGCCGGACACTGGGGCTCATGGAGAGCTACAAGCCCCCTTTCTCTGGGGCACCAGGAGGGTGCTGGGAAGGCATGGTGGAAGAGATGCCCTCCTATGCCTCGCCACTGCGGCTCCATCTGCCTCATGGGCTACACTATAAACCATGGGGATAGGGGCGGGAGGGGGATTTGGGAGGCGGGTGGGGAAGGGGAGTCCTTCGTGAATCAAGATCGCATACTAGTGGGAAACCCATCTCTGAGGGGAGCCTCCCACAGGGCCAGGAATTTGATGCAAGGTGTGTGTGCCCATGGTGGTGCATAAGGAAGGAAAGGAGGTGCTCCAATTTAATCAGGATCAGTGTATGCTAGCCTGGGGATGCTGGAGGCCAGGCTAACGCTTTCCAAAGCGACTATGGACTCCTTGGGGTTTTTTGGGCTCCTGGGTGTTGGAGTTCATGAGCTGCTCAGAACTGGACACTTTGGAGATGCGGAACATCTGCCTTCCTCACTGCTCCTAGCTCCTCAGGGTCTCATCTCAGGGTTCCTCGTGTCTTGAGCTCACTGTGACTCAATGAAGTGCTCTTGTACAAGATTTCCTGCTTGTCCTCCAGGCAGCAAAGGTGAGGGCACGCTGCCTTCTCTTGAGAATGAAAAGCTCAAGTGTCAGCATTTGAAAGCAAATTAACAATAGATACCTTTCGAAGTTGCTCAACAGCTTAGAAGTGCTGCAAAGGGCTGAGGCTGGAGGCAGCCCAGCTCTCTCTGCCCTAGCCCAATGCCAGCTTTCAGGGGAGCAGGGAAAGGGACCGGACTGTCTTGCTGGCCAACAGTGCATTTATGCTCTTGCTGCTGCAGTAAGACACAGTTTGCCAAGGCATGTGATCAAAATGGAGTGAAAGGAAGTTTAAAAAAAAAAAAAAAAAGGTGCTTTCAAATGAGGGAACTGGAACAGAAAAGAGAAACAGAGGAAGGTCATTTAGCACAGGCGGAAACAAGGGACAGGAATAAAAAGGAAAGGCCCAGGCTTTTGTGCCAGGAACAAGGGAGCAGGCCTGTCACCCAGTCATGCTAACAACTACCACAATTAACCTTTGGAGCTTGCTCTTTCACAGCCCTCTTGTTAGTAACCAGGTAAACAGCTTTTAATAAAAACACTGGCACTGGTATGCTCCTTCCCATGACTGTGGGGAGCACAGTGGGTAGCTACCCCTGCTCACAGTGAAATGGGCTAGGGTGGGTCTGGTGTGGGCTTAGTGGCTGCCAGGGTGGACAGGATGGGTGAATCTCATACACGGAGTTAGTGAGTGCTATCTCAGATCTGTGAGTTTAGCTGCCTGCTGCCCATGCTAGAGGGGCTCCCTGGCTCCCAAGGTTGAGGAAAAAAGCCCTGTTCCTGATGGTGCTCATCCTCAGCAGCTGCTTCCCTGCACTGGTTGTTACTTCTTCTGTCCCCTCTGGGACCTGGAGCTGCACCATCCCATTTCACTTTGGAAAAGGGTAAAAACCCTCTCCTCGAAGTATCAGCTCTTCCACTAAAGAAACAAGGAGCTTGTGCCCACAGTGGTGGGGGGGAAATGGAGCTGGACAACCACAGCCTGTGAAAGCATGTCATAAAATCATAGAATGGTAGTGGCTGAAAGAGACCTTAAAGATCATCTGGTTCCTGCCATGGGTAGGGATGTCTTCCACTAGATCAGGTTGCTTAATGACCCATTCAGCCACACCTTGAACGCTTTCAGGGGTGGGTCATGAACAGCTCTGGGCAGCCTGTACCAGTATCTCACCACCCTCATAGTAAAGAATTTCTTCCTTATATATAATCTGAATCTACACTCTAAGTTTAAAACTGTCACCCCTCATCCTATCACTACCCTCCTTGATAGAGTCTCTTCCCATCTTTTCCATAGGCCCCCTGTGGAGGTAGTGCTCACTTAAAAGGCACATTTGGCCAAGGTTTGAGGGTTTTTTAGTGTTTATTCACCATGAGGTAAGAAACACTTTTTTCATCACCAGCAGAGATAAAGTCATTATCCCACTATATTCAGCGCTTGTAAGGCCACACCTGACATACTGTTCAGTTTTGGTCACTGCTGTAGAAAAAGATGTGGACAGGCTGAAGAGGGTCCAGAGAAGGGGCACAAAGATGATCCAGGGATTGAGAAGATGCTATATGGGTAAAAGCTGAGCAAATTGGTTTTGTTCAGCCTTGAGAAAAGGCTTAGGGGAGGACTTGCCACTATGTTCCAGTATTTGAAGGGTAGCTACAAAGAAGATGGAGACCCCCTTTTTACAAGGAATCACATAAAGAAGATGAGGTGTATTGTGTAGAAGTTGCTCCTGGGGAGTTTGTGATTGGACACAAGGAAAATTTTTCATAATCAGAACAATTAGCCTTTGGAATAATCATATAATCCTTTTGGTTGGAAGAGACCTTTAAGATATCAAGTCAAACCATTAATCCAGCACTGCCAAGTCACCACTAGACCATGTCCCTCAGCACCACATACAGACATCTTCTAAATACCTCCAGGGATGGTGTTTCCACCACTTCCCTGGGTAGCCTATTGCAGTGCTGGGTAGCCTGTTGCAGTGCTTGGCAACATTTTCTGTGAAGAAATTTTTCCTAATGTCCAATCTAAAGCTCCCCTGGTGCAACTTTAGGCTGTTTCTTCTTGTCCTATCACTTGTTATCTTCCCCAGGGATGTGGTGGATTCCGTAACATTGGGCATTTTTAAGATTCAGCTGGACAGGGTGGTAGGCCACCTTGTCTAGACTGTGGTTTTCCCAAAAAAGTTTGGACCAGATGATCCTTGAGGTTGCTTCCAGTCTGGTATTCTATGATTCCACCTTAGCTCAGCCTGCTGGCCCAACCTTCTCTGTCTTTATTGAACAACAGGTGTATATTGTTATCAGAGCTGTGTCCAGCTCTGGAGTCCTCAGCACAAGGACATGGACCTGTTGGAACAAGTCTAGAGGAGGCTACGAAAAATGATTTGGGGGCTGGAACACCTCTGCTATGAGGACAAGCTGAAAGAGTTTGGGTTGTTCAGCCTGGAGAAGGCCCTGGGGAGATCTTTCAGCAGCCTTTCAGTACTTAAAGGGTGCCTATAAGAAAGATGGGGACAGTCTTCTTTTAGGAGGGCCTGTTGTGACAGAACAAAGGGTGATGGGTTTAAACTAAAAGAGGAGAGACTTAGACTAGATATACAGAAGAAATTTATTTTACAGAGGGTGGTAAGACACTGGCACAGGTTGCCCAGAGAAGTGGCAGAAGTCCCACCCCGGAAACATTCCAGGTCAGGTTTTCTGGAGTCCTGAGCAACCTGATCTAGTTGAAGATGTCCCTGCTGACTGCAGGGGAGCTGGATTATATGACCTTTAAAGGTTCCTTTTAACCCAAGCCATTCTATGATCACCCCCTAAGCCGCGTAGCCAGCGGCAGCAGGAGCAGCTGAACCAAACTCCAGTGCCCAGTCCGAGCCCTGCTAGCTCGCCGCTGCTCTGCCACCTTCCCGCCATGTCTGGCCTCCGCCCACGGAGGCGCGACTCGTCAGCCTCGCTGCCTGCCGGGACTCGTGGTCCGCGCAGGGCCTTCTGGGAGCTGTAGTTGGCGTGCGGCGCCGGCGCGTCCTTCAGCTCCATCAGTCTGTTCTTCCGTCCCTCGGTTTGTCTGCGGGGCGATGGCCGCCCTTTCCCTGCGGCGTTTCGGGACTCTCGGTGGCGCGACGCGGCGCGGCAGGTACGTGAGAGCAGGCGGGGAGCTGTATCGTCCCTCAGTCATCAAGGGTCGGTAAGGGCCGCGGCGCGGAGCCCTCCCCTCCTGTGGCTGGCTCGGAGCGAGACGTGGCAGCGCCGCGGGCCCGGCGAGGCGCTTCGCCGCCGTCGGGGCGCCCGGTGAGGCGTGGGCCATCCAACCCCGGAGATACAAGCTACCGGCTCAGAGCTGCTCAAAAGACCTGGAACAAAAAAAAATATAGGCTCTCAATAAGCAAGTTCTTTCCTGGAAAGTGACGTTTTGAGGAAAAAATGGCTTTAATTATTAGGGAGAAGGGATTCTGTGGTCAGTTTTGAGGTTGTTTCCTGCGGTTACATATATCCACGGGTAACTTCTGTGTCTCTTCGTGCCCCTTTGAGCCGTTTATTCGCGTGTTTAATGTGCTCCTCAGGTTTTATTTGTGATGATGATGCAGTGCGTGTACCTTCAGCGTGTTTTGGATGGTGGAGGGAGGAAGGTCTGTTTCACTGGGGTAATGTTCAGACAGTGTCCAGTCATATTTTTTATCATATATGGCTTATAAAAGGCAATGCTTAACAGGTGCTTTGATTATTTGAGATGTAGGCAGGCAAAAAGAAAAAAAAAAAGTCAAAAAGCACGTTAATTTATCCTAGAGGTTTTTCCCTGGAAAAACAAAACAAACCAAACTAAAATACCGTGTAAATGCAATGAAATAGAACTGCAGCACATAATAGAATCATTTGTGTTTGTAGCCAGGTGAAACAAAAAAAAAGTCAAAATATATGTTAGCTTATTCTAGAGTTTTTTCCCTGGGAAAAAACCTGAAAGGACCAGTTGAATGCAATAAAATAACTCTGCAGCACATAGTAGAGGCAGCTGTGTTTGGGACTAAATGTAAATCTGTGTCTGGAAGTCATTCCTCCTTTATATGCTTTTATTTGTGTGAAAACTGCTTTCCCTTTCTCAAAATGCACACCAGGTTTGAAATAGGTCACTTTGGCTGGTGGGAACTGAGCAGGTTTCTTTCCTGGAAGATGGGCAGGACCTCCTTTTGGTATGAGGCTCCTCTTCGTGCCCAAGTTCTCTATGGCTCTGCCTGTGTCTCAGCCAACGGGAGCAGCTGTGCACAGCAGAGGGATAGGTGAGGCCCATCTCCCATGCTGTGAACTCCTCAGGGACCTCTGACCCTGGACTCGCTCTATTCTGAGAGCCTGCATTAAGGTGCGCTGCATCAGCGTGTTCTCCAGATTCATCGAAGAAGAATCCACATAGTGCTGATCTCTGGTATCGCTCCCTGATGAAACAGAGCACAGTGATAGGGGCTAATTGGGGAATTTCCTTCCAAAGCGTCTCGAGCTAAAACGTTAGTGCAGATTTTTCTATGTGTCAGGGCACTTGCTTGCTTTAAAGTGCTGATTTGAGTGGAGGGGGGGGCTTTTAAGGAGACATGAGTTAGGACCTCAGAGAGAACATGACAGTATTGGTTTGGGGTGTTTGATTATTTTGCCTGTGCTCTAGAAAGAGGTGATGTTATTGGTCTGACCACAGAGACCTGTTCTCATTCTTTAAATTGTTATCTTTAAGGACAGTTGGCTTAAACAATATGGCTACAGTCAGCTTCTCTGCTACATCTGTTTGGCTTTCTGTGAGATCAGTTTGTAAATCTTTTTGTAGTGCCAACTTACTTGTATAATCCCTTCACACGCCCTGGGACTTCCATGTGTCTGTCACTTCAGGATGTGTCAGTTTCCTCTAGTGGGATTTCTGCCTATTTTTAGAGCAGCTGTCATCATGACTGTTAAGAAGATGGAATACGGTGCAGTGGGACAGACTGTAACTAGCACTTACCCTTTTTAGTGGAGTATTTTGTTCATCCTGGAGGAAGAAGTAAATTGAGTAGCATTTTCAGTTCTTAAAGAAGTCACTTTGGAATCAGTCTGTGGTTCTTGTTTCTTGCCTACAACTTTTAAGGCAGGCACATCTGAAAAGCACGTGGTACCCAGGGCGTTTCACTGTGCAGGGGAGCCTTCTGTGCCTTGGTTTCACAAGCTGGAGAAAGGAGTCCATGCAGGCAGGTCTCTGCTTCACGTAGGCTCTCCCAGTAGCTGAGACACCAGCTCATTCATGTTCCTCTCCTACACACCAGAACACACCCATTCCTGTAGTGTTAATTACTTGCAGAAGTAAATGACTTGCCTTTGCTTCTTGGATGTACCAGAGATAACTCATTTGTATAGATTTTTTAAGCCAGAGGAGTCTAACCTGTGGGATGACTTGTAAGGCTGCTTGCTGAGCTGTATTTCAGGTTCTTTAGTTCATCTATAGCATAGCTAATTTCCATCCTTGAAGCTCTTTAAATTAGCTGAGATGATAAAGGGCAAAGCTTGTAGTTGGTGCTTACTTCAGACACACCTATTTACAAAGAAAGCTTTCCAGTTGTTTAAAGCCTCATGACTGATTTTGTAGGGTTAGTTTTCAGCTGGTTTTAACTCTGTGAACCTTCATTCTGCACACTTTCAGTACTGGAATAAAGGGAGCAAACCTGTCCCTTCCAGTTGCTGCCGTAAGCTCAGCTTGGCTCGGTTGCTCAACACCACTTAGATCTCACAACCAATTTGATAGATCCAGAAACAAAAACTGTGCACTTCTGCAATATTGCAGCCAAGCAGTGGAGCCTTGCTGAAAAGTAAGAAAGCTTAATGGTGCAGGTCTGGTAACGTGAGCTCAGCTATATTGATTCTGGGGCCTAAATTAGTGTGTCTGTGCAGTGTTCAGTTGTGCTGTATAAAACACAGAACTTTGGGATGGTGCCACTGCAGTGATTTCTGTGCCGTGCTGTGTTTCACTTGGTAGATGTGCACTTCGTATATGCAGAACCCCTCTATTAAAGGGGATGTTGAAAGCCCTACTTAGAGGAAGAGCCCAGGTGTTCCCAAAAAAAGGAGACACCCTTCTTTGTTAAACATATACTAAAATGTTTCCTGAATTGAGCTAGTTTGAAAGGAAATGGTACTTTCTTCTACAGACTGTTCCTGGTATGAGAAATGAGGGGGAGCTGGGCTGAGGCATTGGCCTCACACTGGCAAGTTCTGTCTAGGTTAGCTTATAAAAGCACGTGATGTGGGAGGAGGAGTGAAAACTCTTGGTTTCGCTCTTGGAGTGACAGCATTATTACCACAAGTGAAGGGCTTTATTTCTCAACAGTCTAACATGCTGGTTTTGATCTTTTCAGGGAGACTTGTCTTGTCTAGCTTTTAGGAAACCCATGATTTTTACAGTATAGAATAAGCTGCTGAGCACCTAGCCAGTGTTTATACAGCTCAATCCAATTACTGGATTCTTGCGTTGTTGCCTCATTTCATCTGCAAGTTGTGGAGTCAGCCTCCTGGGTGAGCTCCACCTGCTGTACCAACATGAACCCCTGGCAAATGTACTATTTAGTTGGAAAGCATACTTGGAATGAAAAAAATCATTGGAGATACGATAGGCATCAGCCCTTGAGGCTTGGGCTTATTTTGGGTTTATTTGCCTTTGGGACTTTTTCATTGCAAGTAGAGATGAAAGCAGTTGAAGCTGAACAGCTTAGAACTGTTAAGAGAATATTAGGGGTGATTTTCTGAGAGCACATTCAGTCTCTTTTCCAAACACAGCTAATGGAGCTGTGAAGGTCCTGGCAGAATACTCCAGAATATTTGGGATGCACACAATGTGGTTATGTCTCTTGACAGTTCTCTTCAGTTTCTTCTAACTGTTCTTTGGACATGAAATCTGGGTACAGCAGTAGCTGCTTTGTAGGAAGAACTGATTGGCAAGAGGTTCAAACTCTCTTCACTCAGTAGGAGCAAAACTGAATGTGTCAAATACTGGCAGATTTCACCGAGGAGAATGAACAAGTGAGAGCATCTGAGAACTATGTCCTCTGTCAGGCAGCAGCTTGAGTTGTGAACGTCTTTCCTTGCTCGTTGGATGTCTCTGCAGAAATCCACATCCATTCCACTGGTGTGACTTTCCCTTTTATGGTCACTGTACCATCTTTGGTAGCAGGCTAGGCTCTGCCTGCCTATCTTATTAAGTGCTATGGGTTTGCAGATCTTAATTAATTTTGCTCAGAACATCTGGATATTTTTTAAATAACTGTAAAAACAGCTTTATACTACCCGTCTCCTTTTCAAGACTACCTTGCAAAAATGCTTTTGAAGTTTGTTATTCAGTATGGACCACCTGTACTGGGAAGTCAGCAAAAAAATGCAACCCACAGCTTATTTTCCTGTCAAAATCCGAGTCTTTTCAAGGTGTGTCAAAGAAGTGATGTACAGCCTCTGTAGTGACATGGGAGTGTAAAATAAAGCATTTTTCAAAACATCTGTATCTCTGTTTCTGTGCTAGTTGTCCCTGTTTTCTGAAAAGTGCTAAAATTTTATCTAGAATCCTGTGTATCTTTTTTAAGAGAGTCTGCTTTTAGTAGTGACTCTAAACTAGAATTCTTGTTGACCTTGTCATTACTCAACTTTCCTTCTTTGTCACTAGTTTGTATTTCAGGGGGTCCCCCTGTGTTTTCAGCACTGCAGCTCAGCAGAGAAGTACAGGAGATGAATGTGGCCCAGAAGATCCCCGTGATGAGTCCAAGCATGCCCTTTCTGACTGTGCCTTACAGCACAAAGCCATCAAATTGGAAGAACAAGTTCGGGATTTAACTGTGAGTATGCTGCTGGTGGCATCCTCCTCTCGTTCAGTCCCATTGACTTGGTCTGCCTTTCAGCCCCATTTTTTTCGGTAAGCCCTATAACGTGCACACAGTGCCGCTGTGCTGTGGCAGACTTCAAAGCAGCTGTGCTCTAAATGGTAGAGGGTGCACTGTGAAAGTACAGTCTGCCTTGCTCAGAAACACCATCTGTCAGTAGTACCTAGAAGCAAGACGCTGATAGTATGACCGTGGCAGGCAAAACTGTGTTTGAGATGGTCTGGTCAGTTCTTTCATAGTATTGTACAGAAGGAGTGGCAGTATCTTTGTCCCGATTAGCATCACATATTGTGTCACACTGGATCCAGATTATCTGAGAAGGAAAGTCCTCTTTGCTGATAGTGGTGTGATGGAAATGGTAGGGATCATCTTATAAGGATTTTGAAGAACAGATATGACTAAGGAGAGGATTAAGTACTGCAGCACTGGGCAATTCTGGAGATAATCACCTGTACTACTGCAGGAAGCGATAAATGAGCCATTTGCAGATCTGTTGCTGAGACCACTGACTTGCCTGCTAGAGGAAGGAGCTCTCAAAAGCAGCAGTGAGTCATGCAAAAAGCAGCGGGCTGACAATGCAGTGTTGAATTGAGCTGCACCCTGAATGCTTTTGGCCTTCACTGGGGTCTTTTGAGGGAGTTGCAGCTGTGCTGGTTAATCAGTAGGAGAGGAACTTGGGTTTGTGTGTAATGAAAACGCAGGAGCCCCACAAAACCTTCTGACATGAAGTGAGCTCCTTTTAAAACATTTCTAAGGGATTGCTAACTACCAGAAAATGGATTTTACCTCCTTGTTTGGTATCAGTCTCCCCTTGCTCTTGTGGTTACAGGAGCGATACCGAAAGGCCTTGGCAGATTCTGAGAATGTCCGGAGGAGAACGCAGAAGTTTGTAGAAGATGCCAAGCTCTTTGGTAAGCAGAGTGAGGCAGTGCTGTGCTGACTGCAGTGGCCTGCCTGCCTGCCTGTGTGTAAAATGCTGATCAACAGCTTTTCTCTCCCCCCTGTCCAGCCCTCATTCATTGTAAAGTCTGGCATGATATTTGGTCTAGACCCTTGGTGTCTGAGCTTACTTGCTGATTTTCTGTATGTCCAGCTGTGTCCTATGAGGTTTATCTCAGTGACTGTTTTGTGATATTTTTTATTATTATTTTTTCAATAAAATATACCTAGTTCAGTTGAGTGGAGTTCTGACTTGGCTGAAATTGGTATGCTGAGAATTTGCTCTGGCAGGGTGCATTTGATACTATTAGCTGTGTCATCAGACTGTGATCTTCTTATTATATTAACAGCCTCTTCTCTTATGCTCTAGGATTTAGGAGGTAGCTCCTGCCTGGGACAAAGGTTGTCAATTCCTGTATCAGATACTCTTTTAAAAGTTCCGTAGGAAATACTTCAGCATCAGTGAAGCTGTATGTGTAGCTTTGGCAACAGTGGCAGGGAAACGGAGAATAAACTGCTGTTTAATCATTGCATCCTGTCAGCACCATCTCTGAGAATGAGAAACTTATTCTCCACAATACATGAATCTCAGAAGGTTTTCTGTTAGTTAATTCTAGTAACTTTGAAATTAGGGCTGCTCTGTTTTTCTTACCGTTCTACCTATTGTGCTATAAAATGGCTGCTGAGTTCTGGGATAATCAGCAGAGTTGGTTTTGAGAGGATTTTTTGGAACTCTTTAGATTTTATGTGCAGAATGCTTCAGATCTGAAGAAGAATTAGGTTCTTTATTAGAAGTTGCTCCCAGAGTGAGGAATGGAGATCTGTAGAGCATTAAAACAGACTCTGGTACAAGAGAAAAACAGAAAGGAGGTTGTAGCAAGGTGGGTGTTCATATCTTTTCCTAGGTAACAAGTGGTAGGGTGAGAGGAAGTGGCCTCAAATTGTGCCAAGGGAGGTTTTGTTTGGACATTAGAAAAAATTTCTTCACCAAAACGGTTATGAAACACCAGAACAGGGTGCATTGGGAAGTGATTGAGTCACTGTCCCTGGAAATGTTTAAAAGACATGTAGATGTGGTGCTGAGGGACATGGTTTAGTGGTGGCCTGGCAGTGTTAGGTGAACAGTTGGACTCGATAATCTTAAAGGTCTTTGCCAACCCAAACAGTACTGTGTTTCTATGAAGTGGTTGGTGATTGGTCTGCTCTGTCTGCTCTTTTGTCGCTTCATTTATGCTCCTTTGTTCTGTGCATGTTTAAACATGTATGTACAACTACAGACAGCACCTAACTATAGTTTCTCTGTGTTCCCAATATGTCTTTCCAGTAAGTTAGTTGTAGCATCTCTATAACTGAGGGAGGCTGGTTTTCCTGAAATTTCTGCACAGTGTAATGCACCACTTCTGGAAGTGTATACACACACGCTGATGTGTGTAGATTTACCTTTCCTGCATATACCTTGCTTTGGGGAGTCTTTACGTTACTGCCTGTGTAATACTAAACCTTTGGCTACAGGATACAGAAGACACTGTCTGCTCTCACTAAAGTAGCAGTTCAAATCAATTAGCAGCTTTATAGATGCTTTCAAAATGCTGTGACTTTGTGCCTGTCATTGGTACTATAGCTCTCTGTGTTCTGTAAACAGCCATTCATTTCCTTCTTGCTTTTTTATGCCTGTAGGGATCCAGAGTTTCTGCAGGGACCTTGTGGAGGTAGCAGATATCTTAGAGAAGACTGCTGAGAGTGCCGCAGGAGAAGCAGAGCCTAGTAATCCAAATCCAACCCTGAAGAAAATCTATGAAGGTCTCTCTCTCATAGAGGCCAAATTGCAAAGTGTGTTTGCCAAACATGGCCTTCAGAAGATGAACCCTGTTGGTGGCAGATATGATCCATATGACCATGAAATAGTCTGCCATGTACCAGCCGAGGGCATGCAGCCAGGCACGATAGCACTGGTGACTCAGGATGGCTATAAACTCCATGGTCGCACTATCAGACACGCGCTCGTTGGTGTGGCAGTAGAGTCACAGGAATGATGTGGGCTTATCCCTTGGCATCTGGGACCTTACTGAGCTGAAGACCCTCAGCACTCAGTCACAGCTGCAGCTGCATGTCTTATTTATTAAGCTGGGTTTGTATTGTATGTTGGCTTCTTTACAATGTGTGCAGTCATTTTGCCATTAATTCTAAGGTACTTGTATATTTAATAATCCCTTTTGAAGTGTGTGGAGTAGTCCTAGGAATCCTGCTATTTGTCAGAAATGTGGCACTGTAGCCCCTTTCTCTGTTGCTCATTTCTCCATTAAGTTTTGTATGGGGAAGAGGGGAGACAGGAGAGAGAAAGGGAAATTCTCTGAGAGCTAGTGAGTCTTGTCTCTTGGTTCCATCTGCGAGACAGACTCCTGTGGTGGCCTTCAGGAAAGTAACCTCTGCCTCAGTTTCCATATCTGTATTAAGGGAATATAATAATACTTACTGACCTACCTCACAAGGATGTGGTGAGGCTTTTTCTTTGCAAAGCACTTGGAAGAGGAAAAGCCCAGGAGGCTGAGTATTATTATCAGGCTGGTCTTGGTGTCTTCCCTTGTCCCCAGACCCATCGGGTGGGATGAAGATGGTCACTTGAAATGACATTTAGGGGCAGCTTTTTCCTATGTCACTTCAGGAAAATATCCTGAGTTAAATCTCTGTCATACTACAGTTGAAGAAGGATGAGGTTTTGAAGATAATTCAGTTGTTACATCAAGCTAACATGTTGATATTTGTTCTCCAGGTAAAATTTCAGCTTCTCTCCTTGTTCTTAAAGGTAAAACATGGAGTAGTGGTTCTTGATGGTGCTAGAAAATGGTTCTCAAATCTCTTTTTCTCCAACCAAAAAGTTTATTTTAGAGGAGAGGAGAGTAATTTCTCTTCCCTGATGGGTATTTGTGCAGCTTTCAAGCATGCTGAACTGTGTGCTCATTGTTGCAGCTGCTGGCAAAATGGAGATGTGCCCTTAAGCAGGACATCTGGACTGTTCTACTTTCTCAGCTCTCCACTAACGGTACTTGGATAACACTGACTTCCAGTTCACATCCAGATTCTACTTTTGCACAGTCATAGTAAATATTACACCTTTTGGGTTTTGATGCAAGGAGAAAAATGTTTTCTACTTATCTCAAGTGCCCTTGAACCAATTTTAACAGTGGCAACAAGAAAGCAAGAGAAGCAAAAGGCTGAGGAAGAGAAAGCTGACCTCAAGCTGTCTTCTTCACTGGAGACATGTTGTCACAGTGTGTTCCCAGTGGTCCTTTTGCCTGGAAGTCCCTTTATCTCAGCTGAAAGGATGCAGTCACTGAGTAAGATCAGAATTTAACTCTTTACAAAGCAGCAAGCAGTGTAATGACAGAAGAGTTACTGGTCTATTCACAAAACCAAGGCGGGAATGGTTCTTTTCAGGTTGTTTCTTACTGATTGGTTAATTCCTGCCTTTTGACTTTCTGGAATGGATCTGTGGCCTGACAGTTATTTGAGATCCACTTCCAAAAACTTGTTACTTATGGTGGATGCCATCACTCATTTGGAAGGAAGCTTATTCTTCTGCAATTCCTTTGCAGGCTTCTGTTGTGTAATCCTTTTGTGGTGTACTTCAGGATTACTGCAGCTTTCAGTTAGCAGCTATCTACAGTCTTTCATCTGGGGAGACTGTGCAGCTAGTTGGCTGTCATTCCAGGAATTTAAGGAAGATGCACATTTATAATATGCTCTGTGCAAGCTGCTTTAGTGACAGCTGTATGTGGGTGACTCAGTAGTGGATAGTTTTTGAAGTGAGTTTTCTGCCCCTCTGTAGTTAGGTTTTCAGGCAGGTACTTGAGTTTTCAACCCTGAAACAGTGCTTCATGGCAGCAGTAGCTCACTTTGGACAGGTCTCTTGTTCCGTGCCCTTGTTTTATCACATTGTTAGAAATTTCAGGGGTATATAGGAGTTCCTGTTCACTGTTTTCCTGGTCTACAGTCCAACTGACTCAGTGGGTTATGTTGTATGAGACAAGAGCTGGTTATGGAAACTGACTTTGAATGTGAAACTTCATTTACAAGGAACTAAACAAAATCAAAAGCATTTTACAGAACAGGTAGTTTTCTGTCGTAGAAAGGCTGCAGCTTACCTGAGCTGGATGTAAAAGTAGTGTATGATCAGAAGCGATGGGATCCAAATACTTTTTAAACTGATCCATAAAGCCACTTGACTGTGAAAGTAGATTACAGCTACTTTGTCCACCTTCAGACTGTTTGCCAAGCCTGCCTGTCTCATCAGCTAGTTTGCATCCATTTTTGCCTTAAAGAAATACCCTAAAATGCACTCCAGACCTGGTGTCTGTACTTGGAGGATATTGATTCCACTTGTGTATCTGGGATCTGCTTTCACTGAGGCACTGCTGTGTGGCTAGAGCAGGAATCTGAGGGATCTAGTTCCTGTGCAGTCTTTCTTACCCTCCCACAGACTGTTTAATTATGGAGAAGCTATTTTTCCAGTTCATGTCCAAGGTTTTTTTCAATGTGTGAAATTTCTACAGGATCTTATTGGGCTTTTAAGATGATTACTGTTAATGTACCCACTGCTTAGAGACTCTTTTACAAAAGTTACCAAAGAGATAAATACTGTAGCTTTTGTTTGTCCTAGTTTCTGCTTCCTTTGAATGGTGAAATGAAAATGAAATAACCAAACCTGGATTCCATCACAGAATCCAGATTTCTTAGGTAAAATTTGATTCTCTTGCCTTTCAAGCACACTTAATGATCTCTTTTGTCGTGGATGATATTGCATAAGGATGGATTGAATTTCTCCTTTTTAGGTTCTTGCTTTCTTGTCTGCCCTGTTGGTGTGAAGCTTGTATGCTCAGTATGGTGGGGCAGAGTCCCCGTTGGTGCAGTTCCATTGCACTCTGCAGAGTTACACCAGGGAGGAGACCAACCCATGAGCTTTTTGTTTCCAGTCACTTTATGCAGTGACTGTTTAACGGAACACAGGAGTATGTTAGCTGGGACACAATAGCAGAGGAGAGGAAGCGTCATGTACCTCTTAGTTGTTTCCACTCTGTTTGCCCAGCCAGGAACTGAAGAGCTCAAGCTGGGAATGCAGATGGCTAGATGAGATGTGCATGTGATGGTGTTGTGTGGACCTGCATTTCTGCTCTCCGGCAGTGGGCAGCCTCGCTAAACGTGGGCATTTGCCTTTTCTGTGATCCTGCTGTACTCCTCAGTGGAACATACTTGAGTTGAGCTCCTGGACAAGTCTCCAGTGGCACTGTCTTGAGAGCATGGCAGCATCTAATTCTGACCGGGAGCAGTGTAGAATGTGAATGTCGCATTGTGAACCTTAAATTCTCAGTGCTTCATCAGCAGAGATTCTGTTGAGAGACAGCTGTGATGAATCAGTAGCTATTAGCAGTCCTTTAGTTTTTTTTACAAATGTATTTAAGTTTTATATTGTGAATATTGTAGTATTTTTTTATTTTAAAACTTGAGGTGTTTTGATATTACTTGCAAAGTCAATGAACAAAGCGTTGCTGAACTCCAAATATCTTAAGTCCATTTAGGTGGTGGCAAACCTGTATGTATTGTATTTTTTTGTTTCTGTGCTTTTGTTTACCCAAATGTTCTGACTATATGAAAGACAAAGACTGAAGTACGGGAGTGGTGCAAGCAATTGACAACGACATTTGAGATAATGTTGGAAAGGGCTGATTCCCTTTAGATGTCCAGATACTGTCCATTTGCTAATAAATAAATAAATAAATAAATAGTAGTTGCTTCTTTTTCCTTTTTTCCCCTGCCCCAAACTACTACTTATTCCAACTGCTACTCTGATCAGGTGGGGCTGATTTGGTTGTCTAAAATAAGGGCTATAGTCCATGGCAGTACTTTGTTAAATATTTTATTAACAGTGCTTTAGCTGGACTCAGAAATCCACATGTGTCTGCATGTCAACTTTCCTCTCACAGGTGAGTTGTCAGGGTTTCTGCACTGATGAACTGCCTAGTTGTGTCTTCCTCTGTGTACTTCCATGCCTGCTGCTCTGTCTCTTCCTAGTAAGCCTGCTCATAGACCACTGTGTGGAGAAGTGCTGTCTGCCAACCTTTGATGATGGTTCATTCCATGGTATGGGGTTTGCCGTGATGGCACTGCCCCACATTTGCTGCCATGGCACTTCTTTGGATTCACTGTCATGGCACCACTTGGGGTTTGCTAACCAGACTAGACCAGGAAATAGTGCTGCCTGCTGCTATGTTATTAATTTCTGGCTCTGCTTTTTTATCTCTGCAGCAACAGTGAGAGTTGGGAGTTTTCAAACCACAGCCATCTCGATCTGCAGAAGAGCATCGGAGCTTGCAATTGTTTTGCTGATGGCATGGTATTGAATGCCTGCAAGCAGGGGATGGTCTGCTGTGAGGGGGAGGTGATCAGTAGTGGGACTGACCTGGATTCATCAGAGCCTTGCTGCATGTACAGCCAGGTTTCTTGTTGCCCACAGCCATGGTGAAATCAGGCTAGCTAAGTAAGAGCTTGTTAAAACCTGAGCCGTACTGCAAAGATATTTGTGTGCTGTTTTAAGCAGCTTTGGGAATATTGCTGCCTCATCCTGGTAGGTTCTTTTGGCCAATTGTAAGGACTTGGGTGAGGTGAGCATGTTAGTTTTTGTTAGTGCCTCCCCCCCCCGAATGTTCACACCTGAGTTTCTGGGTTGTGTGTGCTCCCCCATGCAGGAGCTCTGAAGGAGCCCCTAGCTGGGAACATGGGGTGGGGGCTGTGATTGTGATGTGTTTCTCCTGAGAAAAAGTTCATGTGATGGATTCTCAAACTACATTTTGTCACTTGGTACAAAGCCAGCCCTGGGCTCCAGCAGACTCTTAGTCTATAATTACATGTCCTACCTGTTCCAGGGTTTTTGCTCACTCTTTGCTATCCTATGTAATCTGAACAGCAGCAGATTCCCAGAGGGGATCCCAGGGCACAAGCTGCTTGCTCGTGGGCACCTCGTTTTGCCCAGGGCAGAAAGTGCAAGCAAAAGCTTGAGTGCCCTTGCTGATGCATGAGCCGTACGGGATCCAGCCTGTCCCCCTCAGCCAGATACTGAGCACCGTGTGCCATCACCCATGGGCAGACTGAGCACATCGAAAACTGCTCTGGTTGAGGTTGACTGCAAGTCAGATGCTGCTGAGCGTCCAGGGGGGTGTGAGGAACAGAGGGCACTGAGGGCCCTCGCTGTGGCTGTGCCTGGGGTCTTCCTGTGCCTCACTCAGCGCTTGTGGATGTTGAGGGTCACTTCAGACCCTCAGTGGCATTCTGTGAGGACAAGCCTGTTCCTAGTAAGTCTGCTCATGGATCATTGTGTGGAGAATGGTGTCTGGTGGTGGTTCATTCTGCAGAACTCCGCTAACAGTTAAAATCCAGATACCTAGTTTTATTTTTGCCATTCTCTTCTCGCACTGCAGGGAGATAAGCTATCGCAAGGCCTGCTTTGGTACTGCTGCTGGGTGATCCTGGAGCCGCCGCTTCCTTGACGCCGGGGTGCGAGAACAAAGCTCGCCCGTCCTCCTCCTCATCCTCCGCCGCCGCCTCATCTTCACTGGCTCAGTGCTCCCAGTGCCGAGCCAGACCTGCAGCCGCTCGGTGGGAAACGGTCCCCGCCTGGCCGAGCTGCTGGCCGAGCGGGGCGGGGGCTGTGGGGGCCGAGCCTGCAGTAAGGGGCGGGCCGAGGCGGGCGCTGCCGGGACCCGCTCTTCGCGCTGGCGCCCGCGCCATGGCTGCGCCGCCTACCACGCTGGTTCTGTCGGCCCTCGCCGCCCTCCTGGCCGCGGCAGCCGCCGCCCGCGCCCCGCCGCGGAGCATAGGTAGGAGCGGGGAGGTGGTGGTGGTGTGGGATAGCACGGGGTGGGGAGGGGGCACCCATCCCGGAGACCGACAGCACCCGGCCTCCTTCTGCCTGCCTCTGGGGGTGGGAGAGGGGAGCTTCGGCACCCCTCCGTGGCCAGGCAGGACGTGCTGCGATGCATCCCCCCGCTGTCTCTCCCCGCTACATCTCCTCGCTGCGTGCCTCTGGGATCCCCGCTGCATCCCCGCCCTCACACGCAGCGCTGGCCCCTTCCCCCTCCGCGGCCAGGGAATCTGGGAGTCTGGGGGCAGCGGCAGCCCCCTGCTCTCCCGGGGCTCGCTGCTGACCCGGCCGCCCTCGACCCTCTCATTCGGCAGCTGTGGTGGGTGCCGGACTGGGCGGCTCAGCCGTCGCCTACTTCCTGCAGCAGCACTTCGGACCACAGGTGCAGCTGGACGTATACGAGCCGGCAGCCGTGGGGGGGCGGCTGGCCACCGTCACCGTCAACAAGCAGCAGTACGAGAGCAGGGGAGCCTCCATTCACACCCTCAGTCTCCACATGCAGGACTTCGTCAAGATCCTAGGTGAGCGTGAGCACCCCAGCATTGGCAATGGCCTCACTCCCTGAGCAGGAGACCTGGGGTTCCCCCGTGTGCTTGGGGCGGTGGGCAGGGCTGCTTGCAGTCCATGTCGGCACCTCAGGCACGCAGTGACCCCCTTGCTGTCCTTGCACTCCAGCCCAGTTCAGACATGGAAGAGAAAGGGGCAGGGTGGCCCAGCATCCGGGTTGAGGGGTCCTAGTGGAATTAGTGTAGGGTGTTTTTTCACAAGCTCTCACCAGTTTGTCCCAGTAGGCAGCAGCAACTCCATGGGATGCCCCAACGCAGGATCTGGCTGGGATTCTGGTGCCCTGGGGTCTTGTACTCCCTTGTGCTTCTCCAAGAGTGTCTTTGCCCACATCCCCACTGTGGTGGTGGTTGGCTCTGGCTTTTCCCAGCAGCCGGCCAGACCCAGGGAAGTGTGCTAGCAGCCCCTTACTCCCTGCAGGCCTCAAGCACCGGCGTGAGGTGGCAGGGAAGAGTGCCATATTCAGTGGGGAGCACTTTGTCCTGGAAGAGACCGACTGGTACCTGCTTAACCTCTTCCGGCTCTGGTGGCACTATGGCATCAGCTTTCTGCGCCTGCAGATGTGGGTGGAGGAGGTGATGGAGAAGTTCATGAGGTAGGAGAGCCCACAGGTCTGAGGGAATGCAGAGGGGTCTTCTCTCACACCAGGGGCATCACCAGGTGCCCTGTGCTCCTGTCCCCTCCAGGATCTACAAGTACCAGGCACATGGCTATGCTTTCTCCAGCCTGGAGGAGCTGCTGCGCTCACTGGGGGGTGATGCCTTTGTCAACATGACGCAGCGCTCGGTGGCTGACTCCTTGCTGGAGGTGGGTGTCACACAGCGCTTTGTGGACGATGTCATCGCAGCTGTCCTGCGCTCCAGCTACGGACAGTCAGTGCTGGTGCCCGCCTTTGCAGGTGAAATGGGAGACCCCCCTCTCCCCTCCATGTGACTCTCCTTCCCAGCATCCCATCCATGGGCAGGTGGTTGAGCTACCCTCCTCTTCCTCTCCCCAGGAGCCATGTCCCTGGCAGGGGCCCAGGGCAGCACCTGGGCAGTGGAAGGAGGCAACAAGCTGGTGTGTTCAGGTCTGCTGAAGCTGACCAAAGCCAATGTCATCTCAGCCAGGGTGATGGGCGTCTCTCTGCACAGCTCGGGTGAGCTTGGGCATGGGATCTGCTCAGTGCGTCACCGGCCTGGGCATGGGTCTGGGTTGGAGTTTGATTGTGGCAACATGGTGGGGTGCTGAGAGAGAGAGTGTGATAGTAGGCTGGAGAGTATCCTGGACCTGGTAAAGCATCTGGGTGAGGGCCTTGGAGGTCTGTCCATCTCCTGCCCTTGTGTGATTCGATAGGGGCCCTGCAGTACAGAGGTTGCCCTGTTTTCCTTCTGAGGTCTCTCAGGTCTCTTCTATGGCCCTATCCTTGCAGGCTTGCTTTGCTACCCAGCAAGGCAGAAGGGCCATGTAGCTGGAGTTTGGGGAGTGGTCTATCCTGCCTCAGTCTTTCTTGCCCCACTAGGCTGGGCTTATCTAGAAATTTTCTCCCACAGGCCTGATAAAATCTTTCTACTGCCATAAAGCATCAGCAACTCATCCATAATCATCAGATGCTATGATCTAGCACTGGTGTGTACTGGAAAACCAGGGGATAGAGGCCATGCTAGAGAAAAGGGGGCCAGGGCAATACCGCTAGGGGCTCACAGCTGCTAACTGTCCACCATCTCTTTTCAGAGGGGACAGCCACGTACCAGGTACACTATGAGGGCAGTGAAGGCCAGGGCTCAGCTTTCTATGACATGGTGGTTGTGACAACTCCCCTGCACCCCAGCAGAAGCAACTTCACCTTCAAAAACTTTGAGCCGCCCATCGCTGACTTCCCTGGAGCCTTCCAGCCCTCTGTCACCTCCGTGGTGCACGGCTATCTCAACTCCTCCTACTTCGGCTTCCCTGACCCCAAGCTCTTCCCCTTCACCAGCATCCTCACTACTGATACCCCTGACCTCTTCTTCAACGCCATGGACAACATCTGTCCTGTCAACATTTCAGCAGCTTTCCGTCGCAAGCAGCCCCAGGAGGCTGCAGTGTGGCGTGTCCTCTCCCAGCAGCCGCTGGACAAGCAGCAGCTGAAGACCCTCTTCAGGTCCTACTACTCGGTACAGGTAACGGAATGGCAGACATATCCCCGCTATGATGCTGCCAAGTCTCTCCCGCCCATCGTGCTCCATGAAAACCTCTTCTACCTCAGTGGTGTGGAGTGGGTGGCCAGCTCCATGGAGATGATAGCAGTGGCAGCTAAAAATGTGGCCTTGCTGGCTTACAATCGCTGGCATCAGGACCTGGAGAAAATTGACCAGAAGGACTTGATGCACAAGGTGAAGACTGAGCTGTGATGGCCAGAGGAGTGATGGGCCAGGAGCTTGTGTGTGTGGTAGCTTAGGGAGTATTTATTACCTTGGGGACACCCAGGGGTTTGTGGCTGGGGGAGAAGGAACACGCTGTGTCCTCAATGACTTAAATGTGCATAGCCTTCAGGAATACAGTCCCTGCCCAGTGTTGCTGTGTCTGTGATGTGTGCCTCAGGTTCCCTGTTCCCCCTCCCCAGGCTCTTCCGGAAAGCAGCCTGTACATTTTCCTGTGAAACAAGGTCACTATTTTTGGGGAGGACCTTGGGGGACTTTCAAGGATGAGGCTGGCTGGCATTGGTGGCAGATGGGTTCCCCCCAGTCAGCTCTGAGCTCCTCTTGCAGCTTCTCCTGCCTTCCTGGCTTTGCCCTTGTGAAAAACAGTGGTAGAGCTGGCCCTGGCTGAATCTGGAGGTCCCATGGCCATGCAAGCATGGAGCCTAACCCTGAACACTGACCTGATGCCCTGGGTATGGGCATGCCGGGTGGGCTGGCACAGGTCCTGACTTGCTGAGTGCTCCCTATTTCCAGGCGTGTCCAGGCTTCCACAAGCTTGTGACTCAGTTGCGTTTTGGCAGGTGAAGAGCCTCTCTGGGAAAAGGCTGGGCAGCACCCAGCCCCTGTTGGGCAGGGCTGGAGGGGCTGTGCTATGTGCCGAGGCAAGGGCAGCTCAGACATGTGCCAGCAATGTGCTTTATTGAAGACCTCAGAAGCTGCCCAAGCCAGCATCTGCTTGCCTTGTTCTGCAGGCTGCCTGGCCCAGCACAGAGGAGCTTGTAGGTGGTTTGGGGAAGAATGAGCTCTCCTGGAGCTGTTGCACTGATGGAGCAAACGAAGGCAAAAAGTGACTTTGGGGAGGCAGGAGGCCTGATCCTGCCCAGCTGGAGGAACTGGTGGGCAGCTGCCTCCTCTGTCCCCCAGCCCACTCTGCTAAACTGGAAGTGAGGAGGCTTGGGGCAGTGTCTCACTATGAGGCTGACTACAGGACTGTGTAGCTGGGTGACTTGCTGGGGCTGCACTTGTGCTGGGTGACCCCGAAGTGGCTGTTTGGGCTAATGCTGATGCAGTCTGCAGAGTAATTTAAGGGAGCTTGGAGCTGCCATCACCTTGCACAGGGGCTCTCCTCACCCTGATGCTCAGCTGGGTGACCCTTTCCCAGAGGGCTGGGTAAGCTCAGGAAGCAGGAGCAAGCTGGTTAAATGCCCATGGGTAGCTACAGGAGTTAGCTTTGCAGCCTCAGAAGATGCAGGTGCAGCCCACAGCGATGGTCTCCATGACCATCTTATACTTCTTGTGACACTTCTTCCCAGAGGGCTTGTGCCCCACCTCAACTGGCAGCTGGCAGAGCAGCCGGCGGACGGGCAGCTGGCTGTAGATGGGAATACTGGCCATGGTGCGGTCCTCCTGCATTGTGAAGGGGTTGATGCAGCCAGTGCACAGGCATCGGGCTTCAGGGATGTCTGCTGGGATCCGCATTGCATCGTGGTTTATGCTGGAGGAGAGGGAAAGTAAGATGAGTCTGGACAGTGAGGTGGGGGTGGTGGGTGGCTGGGGATGGGCAGGGCAATGCAGGGTGAAATGAGATGTTGCTTCACATTGCACCCCTGCAGCAGCCACCAGAGCCCTATGATGCTGGAGCTGTGGCCACCTTCGTGCTTGCTGGCACAGAGCCAACATGCATGTCCCTGAAGTCCCTGCCCCAAGCTCACCTGTATGCCCAGGGGGACAGACTCCTCTGGTTGGACCTCCAGAGCCTCAAGTTGACCTTGCACTTCTTGTCACCTGGCTCAGAGCTGTTCTTAAGCTGGTGCACCATGTCTTGGATGCTCCGCTCATAATCTGCCATGGTGGTGTAGGGGTCATCCGGGGCCCAGGCAAGGGCAGGGGTGGCTGTGGAGTGCCGCGCCAAGCCCCTTCTGCTCTTTGCTGCCTTGCTTTGGTCCTTTGCTTCAGGGACCACAACCATGGCAAAGGTGAAGATGCAGAGGAGAAGCTGAGGAAGAAGGATGGTGCTTGGCTGCGGCCCACAGGAGAGCTTCCCACCTCCCATGGATCACCCAGGTGATGGCAGGACTGCATTGACCGTGGGGTTGCGTGTGCAACCCCTAAAGGGTAGCACTGGCCTGTATGTGAGACCAGTGGGAGCATACAAGGGCAGTTTGCAGGGGTGGTGAGCACAGGGTCATGGTGAACCCAAGCCCAAGCCCCAGTTGATGCATGTGGCAGCAAAGCCCCTTGCCCTGGTTGCAGCTGGCAATTTGCATTGCCTAAAATGCCCCTGCCTGAGCTGTGCCTGGTCTCTTCCCTGCTTAACCCGAGGTAGCTGCATGCTGGGAGGGTAGGTGTACCATCACCTCAGGCTGTACCTGGGCAGCCTCTGGTTTCAAAGGAGCTTTAGAGATGAGACAGTCAAGGATGGAATCTTTACCCAAAAGTCCTCTCTCTCCCTCTGTTTTCTGAGGATGGCAAGTGAGAAAAGATGCTTTTTCATTTCCTTCTCCCTCTCGCCTCTCAGGGCCGAGCTCCCATGTGCTGACACCCGGCAACCTGCCCAGCAGTGAACAAAGTTGCTTTCTGTAGTCTTGCTCCTTGCTATTCATGTCCCTGCAGCCAGCCACAGTCAGCCTTGCACCCTGCCCACCGTCCTGCACCCTGCCCAGTGTCCTGCAGTCCTTCCCATGGGTGTGCAGTACCCTAGGGCAGGGACCATTCAGCCGGGGCTGTTTTCACCCTCCACTGCCAGACTGTCTGGTCAGACCATTGTGGCTTTGCTCTCCCAGGCTATTGCATCCTCTCTATGCCAGGTGTGGCAGGGATGAGCCTGGCAGGCCACAGCATGCAAAGCAAACAAACCCAGTTAGCCACCCATAAACAAGCGTGCAAATAGTTAGATTAAAGAAGGAAAACGAGGAGCAAGCCCTGAGGCACCACGCCATCACCTACCAGATTTGGAGCCCTTTCCATTGCTGTGGAGGGGCTGCCCACTGCTGTCCTGCAGTGTGACTGGCACTGGCAAGCCAGGGAGCTAAAAAGGGAAAGCCTCAGCCCACGGCTCCGCTCCGCCGGAGGTGTGTCCAGTCCCCAAGGTGCCAGAGAGCCTAGATGTCGACAGGGCAGAGGGCCAGCGTGGTCTGGTGCTCAGCCACCAGCTGCCTCCCTGGGTGCTGGCTCTACCTGTGGCTATGGCTGTGGACAGCGGTGGGTCCTTCCTGGCCCGGGTGGCTCGGAAGGGCTCACTGGGTAATAACCTGCCCTGGGGAGGGGCTTTGAGCTCCCGTGGTGCCACCAGTGTGGTCACAGCCCTGCCAGGGGCAGGAGGGACATGGATACTGTGCTGGGGGAGCAGGGGCTCACAGGAGGACCAGGGGTGGACTGCATCCAGCACCGGCAGCAAGGTATGCAGGTAGCTTCGGGCTGCGCTGCTGTCCCTGTGGGTCCGACTGGGGACCCACCATCATCTGTGTGCCAGCAGCAGTTTTGCTGTCCCCAGGAGCCACCAGAACCTTTTGCTCAGCAGTGAGGTGGTGTCATCCATCACTTCCTGCATCCCTGGGCTGCTTGTCCCTGAACCCTTCCCTTCCCCCTAAGACTGCCCTTGAACGTGTCCCCCGCCCCTGGCAATGAGGACACAGCAGATCTGCTCACGGCTGTTCTTGAGGCTGGGCCTCAGAGTTGCAGGGTGGTGGGTGTTAGTGGTGGGGTGCTACCACCACCCATGCCGTGCCGCTCTGGCTTCCCGAGGCCGAGCAGTAGGATGGAGAGCACCGCGGTGAGGGAAACCGGGGCACGAGGGTGCCGGCTGTGAGAGAAGGGCCACGATGGGGAGGGGACTGCGGCAGCCAGTCATTGCAGCCCCCACCCCCAGGCTCTTCCTGTCCCTGCGGTCAGGCAGCCGCTGTGCCACACGGTGGTGCTGTCCTCCACCCAACCGCTCCGCCAGCCCTCCGTCCTCTGCATCCCTCCCTCCATCCCTCCTCCCCATCATCCATTCCTCCTCCTCTCCAGCCTCCCCACCTATCCTCTTCATCCCTCCTCCTCTCCCTGTATCCCTCCTCCCCTGCGAGCCCCACCGGCCGCGGGAGCAGGGGTGCCTGGTGCTTCTCCCTACATTCACGAACAGCCGTTGCTCCTCAGGAGGATCCCTTTACCTGGTTAGGGCTTCTGCCCCCCGAGACCACGCAGTGCTGAGGGGAATGCTCCACATCTCTTTGGTGCTTTCTGCCTCTCCCTGCTCCCTCCCCAGCACTGGCAGCTTTTGTGGCAGCACTAAATGTTGAGCCTCCTTCTGCCTCTGCACTCACTGTACATCCCCAGGGGTTCGAAGGCACTTGTGCTTTGTAGGGCAGTGGGAAATTTCTACTTCCTTTTCCCAGTCCATGAACGGGGCTTCTAGAAAACGCTGCAATAGAGTAAAACTCGCTGCACCCCCGACTCAGACAATCCTTCTTCTCCTCCCAGACGCATCCCCGGGATGCAGCAGGGAATGCAGCCCACATTAACATCCCCAAGGATGTTAACAGCCCCAGCACAGCATCTGCCGTCCTCTCAGGTGAGGTCTGATGCTGTGCAACAAGCACAGCATGTCCCTTTTGCTACTTCGGGGACCCGGCAGAGAGGACCTGGCTATAGCAGGGTCCCTGCAGCTACCAGCTTTGCTGCAATGGGTGGTACAACAGTGGCTGGCCCTCTGCTACCAGCCTTTTCTGAGGTACTGAGCCAGCCCCTGCCTGGACCCCAGTGATTCCACCTCTTACTCCATGATCCCCCAAGAAGGGCCAGTGAGCAGCCCAAGGCAGCGGGAGGGTGCTGGGTGCCTGCATATGCCGTGGCCGCCTGCTTTGTGTCAGCATTCGGCAATGCTGTTTACACATGAGAGAGGCTCAGAGGCATCTGCACTGGCAGCCAATTACCCAGTTTTGATCTTTTTTGGCAAAAAGGAAACCAGGGCTTTTCAGACATGTCCAAATTTGATAAGCTGAGGGAGGCAGGGGCAGGCATGGGTGGCTTTTCCCCAATGGCCTTGCGCAAAGGAAGGGACCAGGGCACGTGGAGGCTGGGTTATGGCCAGGCCCTGCCTCCTTGCTGAGACGAGATGGCTGGTGGGCTCCGTGTGTCTGTGCCAGCTATGGTGCCATCCCTGCTGGAGCGGGGTGGACTGAGGTCAGCCCCATGGGGGACACAAGGGAGCAGGAAGCTCTGGAAACCTCCACATGGCTCCCTTGGGAGTTGGTTACCCAGAGAGAAGAGGGGATGGTGTTTTGGGTTTTATCATATGTGCTCGTTCCTGCTTCCTCCTTAACACATTACCGCACTGTCATGGGAAATTTGGGTGGAAAGCAGAGCCTGGAGAGTAGGAGTAGGCTACAGACAGGGCAGGAAGGGCCATGAAGATAGGCTATACCTTCCCTGAGTAAACTTGGGCATATATTTCCCAGGCTAACCATCGCGGAACCTGCTACCATGTCCCAAGCCAAGACTGAGCTCCCAGAGTAGAGGGATGCAGGGCAGCCATGTCGTGCCATGCTCAACCAGAGGGATGCATTGGCCAGGGACCATGTGGTAGAGCACACAGGGACTACAGGTAAGGGAATGGGGGCAATCAGACCACAGTTCCCACACAGAAAATAAATAGCTTTTTGCCTTTTTTCACAAGCAGGAATGTCCCTGCTGGGGCCAGAGCCACTGATGTGGGGTCCCCTCCATCCATGGCAGGCAGTGGGTAGCATCACTGCTGGTGCCATGCTGCATGGCATGGCTGCTCCTCTGGGCACCGAGCCCAGATTCTTATTGGGATTTGTGAGGCTTTAGCACACCTGAGCACACATCCACATGTGGGCCAGGGGGCCAGGACCAGCAAGAGGTTCCAGCATGGCCATGGCACCTCCTGTCTCTGTGTGAGCAACAATTTCCACTCATCAAAGGTAGGTGTGCTCTGGAGAGCCAGCCTCACCAGATCCAGCCCCGTGCCATGGTGCTGAGGAAGGCTGGGAGCAAGGCTCTCCTGCATCACTACATCTCCAGCAGGTAGCACCCAGCCAAGCCGACAGCACAGCTCACATCCATATTTGCACAAAGCCCTGCTTAGCGCGTGAGCAGCTCCAGAAGTACTCGGGCCAAAAAGGCTTATTTTAAGCTTGCTAGAAAAAAAACATTGTTTGGTGGGAATTAAACCTCCCCATTCTCAAAAAAGGAAAAAAAAAACGTGCTTAATTCTGTCAGCTCCTGCTGCTGCATAAACACAGAGCCACATCCCTGATGGCAAGGGTGGCCAGGAATTTGTTGCTGTCATCAAGCAGGATAGGTACCCTCCCCCAGGCAGCTGTTGTGTGACACAGACCCATGTCCTCCTGCACCCCCATGACACCAGCACTGTTCCCAGAGTCCTTACCCTGGCTGGAAGGGTTTTTCCCATGGGAGGGAAGAGGCATAGCTCAGTGGGTGCTGCAGCCACAGAGCCACCCTGATGTGCTGGAGTGCCACAGGCAACACGAGTGACTGTGGTGGCCGTGCAAGAGGCTGGATGAGCTGTTGGCAGTCCAGGCTCTTATTGCGCCTGTGTTCTGAATCAAAGGGCAGCCCTAATCCAGCTGTCTCAGCAGCACTTCTGCCTCCTCAGACAGGGAGTTGGGTGACACTAGGGACTGTCTGGAAATCATGCCCTTTGGATCACATGCATGAGATAAAAGCCAGACTTTGTTGTCAGGAGACAGAGGTGTGCAGGGTTGTCCTTTGGTGCAGGGGGCTGTGGGGTCAGCAGCTCCCCAGCCTGCCCACCCTGGGCAGGAGGCTCACTGGGAGCCAGCAGCTTTGGGAGAGCAGCTGCTCGCAGCAGGGGATGATGGGGCTGGAGGAAGGGTGTGTGTCCTGCACATCTATCAGCAGCTCAGCGTTTACAGCATGTCACTGGTTACATGATCCAGATACACAGGTTCCTCCTGCCCTGCTCCTCTCCTGTCTTTTGTTTTCTTTTGCTTTGTGCTCCTGGATACAGAGCACCTGATGGAAAAAGCCTGCTCTCCCGCTCCCTGTGCTGAAAATACCCACTTCCTTCCGCCCCTGCCCAGCACAGTGCCCTGTGTGGCTCTCTGCTCCTGCTGCCCCGTGTCTGGCTGGCTCTGTGGCAGCAGTGGTGGGGACAGAAGGGGCCAGTGTGAAGGCACGTCAGGAACAGACCCTCATCCCAGCAGGACCTTTCTAGATCATCTGTCCCAGCTCACTGAAGGACAGAGCAGGGCAGAGTCACAGACTCCTCCAGGCAGGGACCACTGAGGTGCTGCCTAGGCATGGGTCCCATCAGCCTGCCAAGCCCAACGGGCACCTGGCCCCATGCTGTGCTCCTTCCGTGTCCCTGTGTGCTTGCCCTCCTGCCTTCCACAGCCTTTTGGGCTCCTGGCCTCAGTCTGTACTGGCTGTGCCCCACTGCCCACTAGTGCAGTGCAAATTTCCAAATAACTCAGTTTTGCTTCTCCCACAGCCAAAGGCAGCCAACGGGGTGATTGGATACCAACCACTGAGTGCTTTGGAAGGATGGCTTCATTTCATGCTGGATTGCAAAGGTGAGACATGGTTCTATAGGGATGCTGTCTGCATCCTGGCTGCTGACCACGTGAAGAGCTGGCCCCCACCCCCACCTGGTGCAGAGCACATGGATCGGCCTAGAGCCATCCTGTCTGCCCTCCGTGTATTGCCATGGGGCTGGAGGGGGCTCCCAGGGATGTGCTTTCAGGCAGTGATACCATCTGAGTCTGTGAGGAGAAAGCCTCTTGTCTTCAGGGCTTTGATGGCTTTTGGTTGTGGGCAGGCATCCAAGTTCCCAGTTTCCCAGGGCAAGGTGAGAGGCCGACGTAAAGCTCAGTGGTGGCACTGAGCAGGTCATGCTTGAGTCAAACCTCTCCTCCCTGTGGCCCTGAGCACACAGGGCCACTGCAGTTCATGTGGGGATCCTCGTGGTGCTGGGGAGTCACCATCGGGGGGAACTGGTGGTTTCAAGTCAGGGCAGAAAGTCTCCTATCTTTGTCCCCATCCCTGGTTCCTGCATGCTGCTGTTTTAGCAGTCTGTGGAGGGGAGAGATTTACAAACAAGCACAGACCAGTCCTGAAGGTCACCTTCAGAGCCGCTCCAGCCCAGCTTACCCATTAATCATGACGTCCTGCCCCTGCAATGGAGACGGTGCAAGCATAGGGGCGAGGGAGGCAGGGGCTGGCTGCTCTTTGGTGTCACAGTATACGGGCTGAGGAGTGCCTGCATACCCTCCAGCAGCTCCCTCTGATGTTGAGCCGCAGATTAAAAGGCTGTAAATTCTGTATGTTTGTATGTTGGCTTTGTCTCATGGGAGAATGTTTTTTCTTCACTCCTCGGGCTCTTGGGAAGTGGGTAACAGCCCCCAGAGTCAGCCTGCGTGGATCCCTCTCCATTGCTGCCCCGTGGCTTCGCCCTGTGCAAGGCTGTGGACCCCTCAGCATCTGCTGGGGGTGGAAGCAGGGCTGTCTCAGCCATCCAGCAACACCCAGGCCCTCACACCCAGCTGAGGACGCTGGAGGTCAGTAGAGGGGGTGGGGAAAAAAAAAATCACTTTTGTGGAGATACTGAAACTGAATCTGCCACGAGGAGGAATCGCTGGGCAGCATCTTAGCAAAGGAGTAACAAAAACAATCCCGCGCCAAGGAATCCTGCTTTACCCCAAATGTTTTTCTTATGGAGTTGTAATAAGACAAGAGCTGTAAAGATAGTAACCTCCTAAACATTACCTTATTAAGGCTTCTCAGAAACCACAGGGCATGACCTCTCTGGGTCATGGAACAAGAGAGCAGCATCCAGCGAACAAACAGAGGCTAACGTTACATTTTTCACTTCATTTAGGAAACCTGGTTTCTAATTATAGGGTTTGTTTAATGGCAGCAGTTAGTTGTGCTTCACACAAAGCCAGCCCACCAAGAGCAGGGGCTGCACGGAGGGGAGAGAGGACAGAAGGTGTAGGGGGCCGAGACATGCCAGCTCTGGGCTGACTTCTGGTGAGGCTGCTGGGCTTCCAAGGTGTGGGATGGGGATAAGCCCAGTACCTGTGAGCACAGAATGCCCAACACAGTGAGAGGTACAGGGTTTAGACACAGTGTGGGAGGCTCTGTGCCCCAGAGGAGCCCCAGCATGTCCCAGGGACATGCCACATGTGCTGTCCTAACTTGGAGCCTTGCAGCAAGGTTTATCTGCAGTGAAGGGAGGAGGATGTGCCTGCTGTTGGGCAGCACATGGCAGGGCTGTGCACTGTGCCGATCCCTATGTGCACTTATTGTGGCCTGGGCTCAGCCCTGTATGCTAGTGACTGCCAGCAGACCTGGTGGGAGCTGGCTTCTCCTGGGCTGTGGCAAGATCAAGGCTTGTCCTTCCACAAGGCCACTGAATCTATGTGTGTGCAGGGACTGAAACCAGCAGATCTTTTTTAACCTATTCTGTTGTCAACGGTCCCAGGAAAATCCTTCATATTCCAAGCCAGGTACCTTGCTGATGGCTCTGGCTCCTTGGAGGACACCAGCTGCCTCTGTACCCTGGGCTAGGGCACGCTTCCAGCAGGTTCAGGCACTGCCACATCAGTCACTTCTCTCCTGGCTGATGCTGAGCATCCTCAGGACTGTGCTGATGGTTGCATTCCTGTGCCTTGTTTTCAACCCACTGGGCAGCACAGGCCTGCCAGCCCTGCAGTCCTCACTGCAGAGCAGGGAGCAGAGCTGAGCACATGGCAGTTCCTACCTTTGGCTATTTTGTGGTGGCCTGGCCACAATGATCGCTGATGCAAGGTGCCTAGGGTGGAGGAGCTGTGACTGTGTGCTTGTGAGTGTGTGTGTACTGGGGCAAAAAAGCTCCGTTCAGTTCCTTGTTTCTCCTTTATTGCAGCTGTCAGGGCAGCAACCTCCTAGACAGCTTGCTGAACCCTATTGCTGGTACAACTCCCCTGTACTGGTTTTGCTCCATCCACACTGGTTTGGCTCTCTTCTGTCCCCCTGCTCATACATCAGGGCTCTGTCCTCAGAGCCACCTGGCATGACTGGATGCCCTGCTGCAGCCTGACTAGCTGCTGCCTCTCCTCCTTGCCCTGTTAACTCCCAGAGTGACTTGCCCATGCTCCCTTTCCCCAGCAGTGGGTGTTACTCCAGCAGCTGAGCAAAAACAGTCCAGTCAGTTCAGAGCAGGCTTTGCCAGCTTGCTTGATTTCACCTCCCGCAGGTGAGCTGGATGACTCTGAACACTCATCTCCCTGTCAGCTGCAGACATCAGGCTTCCTTTCCAGCCCTGACCCTCCAGAGGTGCCTGCAGCCAACCAGAGCTGTGTTGTGGCCAGCTGTGGCCACCTGGTTTGCACCAGATTAGTAGTGGAGGGGGCTAGTAGCCAGCCATGACATCAGCATGGGAAGGATGTGCCAGGGACACACAGAGGTGCTGCAGGGACTTTCAGCTCCTGTAGTAAGGGCTTCAGTACTGAGATGGTGCAGTACTGAAGATGGGTTCAGTACTGAGTCTAGGGAGACCAGGAGGCATATCGAGCACTCCACACTATCCCTGTTCAAGGCCTGGCACGAGGGCAAAGGGGCACTGGTTCTGGCTTTGTGGCTGCCTGAGTTCCCAGGTTCAGGGGTCTGGTGATGGTAGGGCCCCTCTCATTTCCTACCCCCTCTGGGGTGTGTTGCTGGTGAAGGTACTGCCTTGCCAGACTTTTACCCTACTTTTGTTCTCACCAAGGCCAGGGGAGTGCACGAAGGTCTCCAGGCACCAGGCATGCTCAGCAACCACCACCACTGTGCCTGTGTATGTCTCAGGATAGAGTCAGGGGACCTCTCAGGGTGTAAGACCTCAAAGATCAGCCCTTTGCTCCCCCCTATGGAGTGACACCACTTTGGAAAACCCAGAAGAGAAACTGTTGGTGCCCCTCACTTGCCCCACAGTTCTCCCTGATTTGTCTCTTGCTGTGGAGTATCCTGCAGCAGCTGCATCCTCCTCCTGCAGAGCTGTGCTCCACTTCTGTCTTCACTGCCCAGGGGAGCCAGCATGCCCTGCAAACAGCCATAGCACCCAGAGGGGCTCGGGGCAGGGCAGCAGTGTCCAGAGCAGAGGCAACCTGCTTCCTTGCCATGCTAGAGGCTGACAGCCAGTGCAGGAGGATGAAGGCACTTGGTGCTGGGTGTTTCCCTCGTGAGCTGCCAAATGGTTGCTCGTTAACTGGGCCCCAGTGCCGGCAGGAGGCCATACATGGACTCATGGTCCATGCAGGGCCAGGAGGGGTTGGGGCCGACGCAGCCCTGCAGTGATGGATTTCCCACACCAGCTCCATATGCTGCTAAAACCCGGGGAAAGGTGCCACATGCATACAGCCTAGCAGCACTGGCATTGACACCACGGTCCCATGGGGGTGTCCCAGCCCCACCAACGCTCAGGGATCTCACTCTGCGCACACAGGAACCCCGGCGAGAGCCCTGTGGCTGCCGAAATGCCTTTTTTCCCAGGCCAGATGGAGCTTTTCAAAGTAATGGGAATCATGAGCCACCTCCAGCTGGGCCAGGGAGCATCTCCGCTTCCTTCCCTGTCCGGTGAGAAGGACGCCAGCACCGTCCTGGCTCTCCAGCCCCGTAGCCAGCTTGCCCCCATCAGACCCTCACCCCACCACAGGTGGGATGAACATCCCCCCATCCATGGTCCCAGGGCCGGGAGGAAGTCAGTTATTGCAAACAACTTTCTCCAGGGGGGATGGCCTGGGTTCCCATGCACGTCGCTGGCCGCCAGCACAGCCCTAGCCACTCTCCCCCGCCCCGCTCCCCCCAGCCCTCCTTCCCTCTCTCCCCCTCTCCGCCTTAATGACTTCCACATGGGCCTCTGGCATCCCGAGCCAAGCCTCCCAGCATTGTCTGAAATCTCCAAATTTAGAAGAAATATGAAAATTGTCAAGCAGCCCTTCCTTAGGGGGTAAAAGCAACACTCAGCTGCGCGGCGGCGGGTCGTGGCGACGGGTCCACGTGACGGCACCCCAGCCAATGGATCCCTTCGGCGCCCCTGACAGCAGTGCCCGTCGGCAGCCTGGCCTCCTCCTGCAGCTCATATAAGGTAAAAAGAAAAAGGTTTTCCAGCTTCTGAGCAGCCTGGAAGGAGTTTTTCACTGAGGGCTCCCATGCCAGCCACTTAAAAAACCCCAACTGGCAGCGCCGGGGTCCCAGTGGCGGGTTATAATGTGCTGGGAGGAGGTGGTGGGCATGTGCCCAGAGCCCCACGGTGCCCCACTGCAGGTGTGGGGCAGCAGGTAGGTGCTCGTGGACTGAGGGAGCTGCTGGGTGCGCGGGTGGGCACGCTGGCTGCATGGGGTGGTGGGGATGGGAGGCAGTTGGTGCTGAGACTCCCCGGCAGTGCAGGTGCTCCTTCTCTGCCCGGTGCCTGCTGCGGGTGTGGGCAGGAAGAGGCAGATGGAAGGCAGGGGAAAGCATAGCTACTCCAGCATCCTCCCCTGCCAGCTGTGGGATGCTCAACCCAGCTGGCTGCAGGGAGGTGAGCAGGAGTGCCCCTGCCCCAGGCACATGGTCGCTGTCTCCGAGGAGGGAGGGAGGTGAGTGGAGAACTGCCATGGGGTGCCCGCAGGGAAACCTGCTTGGCATGGAGTTGGTGAAGAGTGGCCAGAGCTGCCTCAAGGCCAGCATGTCCTGAGCAAAGAGGTTTCCCCAAATCTGTCCCTAGAGCTTTGTCTTTGCACTGGGGAAGGAGCTTGGTGGGACTTGCTCTGCTTTGTGGAGGCAGGGAAGGGCCCTCCTAGGGATTGGGGGAAGAATTGCTTTCTGCTCTGTGTACATCTAGAATGGAAAAAATAGGAAGCCGGAGGTGAGCCCGGGCAGGCTTCTTGCACAGCAGAGGCTCTGGGCTGCTTGCTCTGCTCCTCTGACCAGCCATGCTGCTGACACTGTTTGGGGAAAAGAGTCTGGGGTGGAGATAGGACAGGGCCCCACCACCAGAGGCTCACAGGGTACTGAAGGCACTCTTCCCAGTGCATTCATGCTGATCAGAGCATCCTGGAGCTCTTGGGACCCTGACACCAGCCCAGCCTGTGCCACTGGTTTGCTCTGCTCTCCTGGCCACAGCCCCTGGCCAGCGTTGCTGGTGTGCTTGCAGCCACCAGCCTTTCCCTGTTTCCATCACTTACCAGTTGAATGACAGCTGCATCCTCATCCCCTGGAGTTGCAGAAGTGGCTACCAAGCGTGGTGACCCTGTGGGAGCCAGTGGCTGAGCCCTAGCCTAGCAACAGGTCTATTGGCAAGCACAGGGCATACAACAGGTGATGGCAGGGCTGCCAACCCCATACAGCATGAGGGGATGGACACATCTTGTCCCTAGACAGCCTGGAGCTTAGGCCTTGCAAAGGCTCCCTGAGGCTCTCCAGGTTGTGCCTTCTCCCTGCCCATCCCTTTGCAGGATTTGGTGCTGCCTTTGCCTGGGTTATGGCTGGCTGCACATCGTTCCTCTGATTCCAAGGCACCAGCAGTGGTTGTCCCATCCCAGCAGGTCACCTGGGGAGGTGGTGTGTGGTGAGCACATGGCAGCAAGCTGCCATGTTCCCCTGCCTCTTTCTTCGGCAGGGTGGCTCCCACTACTGCAAAGACAGCCACCAGCTGCCACTTGGGTCCAGCACAAGGACTGTGAGTCCAGCCAGGGTGTAACATTATCCCTCAGGGTGGAAGCTCTTGAATGGTCTTCTCTGTCCTTCTGCAAAGGGATAGTGACACTAACCAGGACATTGTAATCTCTCAGGGAAGATGTGGCCACCAAGGTCCTTGTTTGTCCCCATAACATTGTGCCTCAAGGGCTTCCTGCTGTTGCTGGTTATTCATCTCTGCACTGGGATGCTGTGTGTGGGGACAGAGAGCCACTGGTGTGATATGTTCTGTGTCCCTGTCCCAGCTGCAATGTTCGTGGCACAGGGCTATCCTGCTTGCTCCTACCCTGGCTCCCTGTCCTCCATGCGCTGGCCACAGTGTTCTGCCAAAGGGCAACACCACTGCCTCCCTGCCACTGGCTAATGAGAGAGGAGTTAATGTTCAACAAACACAGGCAGACACTCCTGCCAAAGATTTCCCAAGTAGTTATCAGCTGGAATTCAGAGAAGGCTGTGTCTAGACAGGCTGCAGCTCTGGGTGGCTGCAGGATAGAGTGGCATTTCCCTTTATGCTTGTCAAGAGGCAGTCTGGAGATGATTAAGGGCTTTTTTTTTTTTTCTTTTTTTCTTGTTCTCCTTCTCTATATAAAATCCAGATTTGCTCCTGATCAGCCTTTTCTGAGGCTTGTTCCTTTGCATCCCCAGAAAAACTCCTGGCACCTTCCTGGGACTGAGCTAGTCAGTGCCTAGGACCTGGCGGTGTAGCCTGCCATAGCCTTTGGTGAATAGGACCACAACAAGCCATTCCATCAGCTCGTGGCACACTTTGCCTCCTGGCAGGTGAGGGCTTTTGGCAGCGGCGGGCAGGAGTGTGGGCACGGCACTCTGCCACTCACCACCATGCCTTGGCAAAGGTGATGGCAGTGGCATGGCACAGGCATCCTGTGGGCAGGAACATGGGCAGCATAGAGGGCTGGGCACTGGGCTGGAGACCCCAGAGTGTTCCCTGGGGCAGCCCCAGCACCTTAACCTGTGCAGGGCAGAAGCAGCAAAAGCTTGTCCTTGTGAGCGGAGTTGAGCAGCAAACGATAAGGCAGAGGCTGGAAATCTGAGCTCTGGAGCCATTTCACCATCCTTTGACCTTGGCCAGGAGCACATAGAGGAGACAAGCAGAGCAGATCCTGCTCAAGGGGAGGCTCCAGCTGTGGGGAATGAAGACCAACACACTTCCCATGGCTTCAGACCAATGAGTGCTGGGTGAGCACTTGCCAGTCCTGAACCCTGAACCTCTTTGCCTGCCCTGGACCATGGACATTCACAGGGCTGTCTCAGCCCTTCCTCCACACCTGGCTCTGGCATCCTTCGGACAGTGAGGACATGCTGCCTGCCCTCTCTGGGATTGTCTTGGAGAGCCAGGGTAATGTCTGCCTGCCAGTAGCACCCACCAGCCAGACTCAGAGAAGATGCAGAGGAATCAGGTCTCCTTCTCCTCCCCTACCAGACACTAAGGGGGTCACTGGCTGGGAGATGCCAATCCTCCCACAGCCCTTAGGGGTATCCTATCACTTTGGTTCAAGACAGGGCCAGGCTGCTCTGGCATAGTCACAGTGACAAAGGACAGAGGCTGTGTGGAGCCAGGGACATGGTTACCTGAGGGGAACTGGGCTTTTCTGTCCCACACCCCAACGATGCCAGACGGGCAAGGAAGAGGCCTTGTGTATGACCTGGGCTACTCCAGGGATGGACAGGGACCCTTCCTGGAAGAGACAGTGAAATTTGCACCATAAAATCAGCCTGTGCAGCTGGCAGAGCGGAGCATGGAGCTGATGTGGCCATGCAAGGTCATGCCAGCACTGTCCTGGGGCAGCTGGGGCAGAGCTGGCCTCTGCAAAGGTGGGAGCTCATTGCAGTGCTGGTGCAGCAAGACCAGGCTCCAGCTCCTGGGCTGCAGCTACTGTGAGACAGCATCTCCCACTGCTCGGTGGAGGTGAGCGACTAAGCTGCTCTGTGCTGGTGGACATGGTAGGGATGGTCATGCTGCCTGTGGGTAGGCAGAGGGGGCTTCTGGATGGCCGGCAAGCCCCTGGGGAGAGCTCTGTGCCTGCATTAGGTGCGCACTGTGTGAACTAGTCAGCTGAGCAGGTGAATGTGTGTGGTTGGACTAAGTAAGAGGCAGTCAGCCTGCCTATGTGTGTTTGATGCGAGACGTTGAAGTAGGAAGCGCCAGAACACCAAAGTCCTCCCTGTCCTGCTGTTGCTGAAGCAGGGAAGTATGGTGCCATGCAGTGCCAGGGCTCCAGGAGACTGTTAGCATGCCAGGAAATGACATACTCATGGGGCTGGTCAGGGCACAGCCAACTCTGCAGGGCAGTGCCCTGCTCTGGCTGCAGGCAATGCTGCCTGCCCCGTCCTCTGCTACTAGCTGAGACTGTGTTGGAACGGAGGTGCGACAGCTCTGTTAAGCCTCTTCCCCAGCAGTTACAGGAAGATGGGATGTGTTGGCAACACTCCAGGGCAGCAGGGTCTGTGGGTGCTCGCCAGTAGCGTGCAGGCAGCCAGGTGTTTGCCCCGAGACTGCTGCAAGGACATGCATCTCCCCTGCTCTGCAAGGACATCTCTGTCCTGGTGAGCAACACAGGGCTGGGGAAGTGAAGGATGGCACTGCCTCTCCCTAGGCAGAGTTCTGCTGGGAGTTGGACAAGCAGCTTTCCTTGGACAAGGGACGGCAGCAAACAAGGCTTGGGGATGGGGCTGTGGGACCCGCCATGCCATGTGTGGGACAGTTGCTCTATGGTGGCCAACAGGGCAGCCTGGTGCTTGCTGTAGGACCAACTCTTTGGTCACTGGTACGTAAGACACTGTCTCTCTATTCCAGCCTGGCCTTCCTTCCCGAGATCTCTCATTGCAAATCTTCATTTATTTCCTCTCCCTTTCCAACCTTATTTTTGACATTTCATTTGTATTGTTGTCCTCCTCCAGCCCCCACAAGCACTGCAGCACCTGAGGTGTTCCATTCACTCTACTGCAGGGCACTTACTGTCCAGCCCTGCTAGGCTGCTCGTGCAGAGGAGCCCAGCTCCACGGGTGCTGCCAGGAAACGACAGCTGAGTATCAGTCCTGATGTAACCTCTATGCTTGTTTTTTTTCCACATCTCATCTCCTGCTTGCTAGGAGCTAGACCCATTTAGGGCATTTTCTTTTAGCGTCTTCTACTGCTCAGCTAGGTGGGCAGCGGGCAGGGCTGGAAAAGCTGGGACCTGCAGGGGAAGTGATTTACTAATCGGGCTCCTCTCGTGTCCATGCGATGCTGCATCTCCCCTAAAGCCTGGATAAGCAGCCAAGAGCACTGGCAGCTTAATGAGCTCCAGCCACACCATGGCTGTGCCTCTGCAAGAGGAGATGGAGCCTCACTGCTCCCTGCCTGCTCTGGCTCCAGGCTCTTTGCTGGCCTCGTGTGAGCTCCTCACGCCTGCCATGCCAAGGAGTGTCCCCTCTGCCAGCTCCTCCGGCCAGCTCAGACTGGGAGCCGTGCAAAATCAGGATGAGGAGCAGTGTCTAAGGAGCAAAGAGGACGCTGGTGCAGCTGCCCCAGACCGCTTGGGAACAGTGTCCGCAGGGAGCTCTCCCCTCGGTGCTCTGGATTCCCACCAACCCTTCCCAAGCAAAGGCTGGAGGCTGGTGACGTGACAGCCTGTCCCCGCTGGGACTTCACCCCTATACCACTTCCTCCGGACCGGGAATGTGACGTGTAAACAGAGCGGGAGGGCTGATGCCGACACTCGCTCCCACGCTCTCTGTGTGCCCTGGGGCCAGTACCGGGAACACCAGGCGTCAGCACTCGCCAGTGGGCTCCCCGCGCCCCCAAAACAGCTTCCAGTGGTGGACTGGGGAAGGAGACCAGCGCTGTGCTGCCCTTTGGAAGGAGAGGAGGAAACCAGCTAGTGATGGGGACATGGTGGTTGGTGGTTTTGGTGCAGTAGGGAAGAGCTGAGGCTATGGGAAAGGCAGTGACCAGGCTGCTGTGTGCTTTGGCTGTTCCTTAGACAGCCTTCTTCTAGCCATGAATCCCCATCCTGCTGCTCCTGCCCCTCCAGAGGCTCTTTCTTACCCCCAAGCTAGGATCTAGTGTTGCTGGAGAGTTTCCTCTCCTCACCACAGCGGCTGGCACCAGCAACTTTGCATGAACCAGTGGGTACTGCATGGCACCACAGGACTAGGCACAGTGGTGACCAGGCAGGGACGGAAGGGGCCAGGGTGACAAACATGGAGATACCAGCTTGCATTTGCAGCTTGGAGGTGGCAGAGGCCTTGTCTGTCCCTGGGCCCCCACCCACTGTCCCCCCAATGCCACCATCCTTCCCTCATGTGGGGTGCAGAGGAGCCTGACTCTTCACAAAGACACCAAATTAGGCGATTTCTTCCTCGCTCTAGCACCAGGAGAGGGGCTGCCTGCACAGAAGGAAGGAGCGCAAGCCAGATGTGCTTTCCCCTCTGCACCCATCCACTGATCTCAGCCCCCCAAACCTGCTCCTTTGTTCTTGGCATTATAATTTATCCCAGCAAAGCCCATTGAGAAAGAGCAGCATCCCCCTGGGCCCCCTTGGCTCTCCCCCAGCATGGGAGATGGGGGCCGCTCAGTCTCCAAATCTGCCTTTTTGACCATAAAAGGGCAGGCACGCTGCAGCCCCGGCAGGAGGATGGGAAAGGGAAGGCGAAGCTATTTATAGCTGAGCATCAGGACCTCAGCCTGAACTCAGGGTTAATCAGCCTGCGACCAGATTAGGATCTCCCTTGGCCCCTCGATTTTCTCATAAACCTTTGATTTAATACCAGCAATGGTGAAGGAGGGAGAGAGGAGGTACCTCTCCTCTGTGGAGGCCACTCTGGTCTGTGGGGCATGGGATGGAGATGCTAGGGGACAGTATAGAGATGCTAGGAGAGCTAGAAGGCCCTGGAGGAAAGGAGCATTGGAGCAGTACTGCCACCAGCTTGTGCTGCAGAGGGACAGTGAGCAGCATCCTCGTGTGATTGCTGTCTGCAAGGAACACCCAACAGGCAGCAGAAGCTGCCCAGGAGTCACCTTAAATTCCTGTAGAGCTGAGTAAGTCTCTCCAGCAAGACCATGTTCCCCTCCACCAGCCCTGCCTTCACCACCCAGGAGGGAAAACATGGGGGTGTCCTTGGGCAGGATCTACCTTGCCCGGTGTCATCCACCAGTGAGTCCCTTAGGCAGTGATAGGTGGCATCAGGACTTCTTGGGTAGCTGCTGACAAGAGGTGGATTGAAGCTTGGCTGGCCCAGGGATGAAAGCTGGTGGAGATTAGGCTTTCAGTGCCCAGGAGTGGGGGGGGAAAGGGCACCCGCATGGGACTGAGCATCATCCAGTGCCTTCCACCCTTCTCGAGAGAGCAGGGCAGCCCAGAGCCACTCACGGCAGAGCCCTCCTGGCCAGCAGGTTCAGGCTTCTCTCAAAAGCCCAGGTCTGGCCTCGTGGCTGGCCTCATGGGGCTGGGGAATTTCAAGGAGGAAACAAATCCCAACCACTATTAAAAAAGGACATTTCCTGCAGCGGCAGCCTGTCTGGAGAGGGGAAAGGGCACCGTGTTGTAACCGCGGGGAGGGCCGAGCTCTGACTCAGCCCAGCACTGCTCGGGAGGCAGCTTGCAGCCACCGAACACTCGACTGCCCACTCCCATCATCCCAGCACCCAGCAGCAGCGGCAGGGCAGGCAAGCAGGGGAAGCGGCTCAGCAGAGGGAAAAGCTGGAGGTGAGCAGCAGGTAGGAGTAAGGGCACTGCCAGGCAGAGCTAATGTGACGAAGAGAGGAGCTGGCGAACTGTTCTGGGTGTACAGAGAACCTCAACCAGGGGATGCAGTGGTAGCTGGTGGTTCCCCCAGCATTGGCAGGACCATGAGTCCAACCATTTGTTATTCTGGTTTCTTCTGAAGCCATTTGGTGTGTTTGCACTCAAGTGAGTGAGGGGTTGAGCAACCTTCGTCTGTAGCTCTCCTCCTGGCAGCCACTGCTTGAGGGATACTGGTGTGCTCCAGCGCAGAGGTCCCCCAGCAGCAACATGAATGCTGGGGAGCACAGAGTGGCAGCCGCATGGCATGCTGATGGCAGCCTCCTTTGCTTGGGAAACCAGGACAAAACTGAGACTGGGGACAAGGGGAAAACAGCAGGCCCTGCAGCACTGGCTTTTTTGCCCCATCTTGGGGATATGTGATGGGAACATGGAAGGGAGGATTGGGGTGCCTCTCTCCTCAGCAAGACCTCCCCTCAGGCAAAGGCGGGTGAGCCCCAGCAGATGTTTTGCCTCCAGCCCAGTGGGATGCATAGCCCAGCGCATTCCAAAAGACTTTCTCGTGGTTTCTTCCCCACCCCCTCGCCCTGCCACCACCTCTCTGGAGACTGCTGGCCCTGCACCATTGCGTAGAGAAGGCTCCGTCCTATCTTTTCCCATCAAGACTGGGGTGGTGGCAGTGAGAGGATAGGGGCCATCCCTAGGTCCCACTGCAGGGCTCCCCACACACCTTGGGACCTGTCAGCTACCACTGGGAGAGAAGAATATGTCCCACACTCTTGGTAACACATACCTTTTGAGCAATCAAAGGGAGACCTCTGAGCACTATCAGAGGGTTTCTCAAGTGCACAGAGCTGTTGGCCATTGCTGTCAGCCCCATAGGGTGCTGGGCGCCCAAGGTGGCCCCACAGCAGCTGCCCTGAAAGGGACCCAAGAGCTTGCAGCTCCACACCAGTCCATACTTGTCTCTGCACCACCACATTGACTGCCATCCTCTGTGTCTTACAGACTTGTCAGCCATGGGAATCCCTGGGAACATCAAAGCTTCTGAAGGCATATGATGACTGTAGAGCCCCAGAAACATGGCCAGCGGCGAAAGACAGGCAGAGTCAGCATGGCAGCACACTGCCAGCGTGGGCAGCACCCTGTTGCCCTGTCACTGGCCATAGGCATCCGCGTGCTGCAGGAAAACCTGTCCCTGTTCCCCACCACCCACCTGTGCAAGAAGCGGCTGGTGCCCAGGCACACTGCAGTGCTGCACATCGCTCCTTGCTGAAGGCTTGGCAGCCCCTTCCTGGGGATGTGCATGGGCTGGGGCACTGCCCAGAGGGCTAAGCAGCAAGACAGGGGCTTTGCAAAGGCATAGGGTGGCAGGAGGGTCCTTGCGGCACCTCTTCTGGGTCTAGATCCCTGTGGCTGTTCCCATACTTGGCCAGAGCTCAGGGCTGGCCTGGCCATAGCTGGTCTGAAGATAACCTTGCGCCAGCCAAGGCCATTCCCAAATCTCGTTCCTGACTAATGGATGCTACAAGCCAGGGACACCACAGGACTCTTCCCCACTTTTTCTCACCAAGTACTGAAGTGAGTAGACAACGAGGCCCAGCACATTGCAAAGATGTGTACCAAGCCGGGGTGGGGGAGCTGGTTCCGGCTACAGGGGCTCATGCTGGAGATGGACCATCTGCTTCTTGTCAGGCTGCTGGGAGCGCCAAGCCTGCCGGGAGCGCCAAGGCTGCTGGGGCCCAACAGCAGGACGCAGTTGTGATAGATGGTCTGTTTGTCATGTTCCAGCTTTGCTCAGGATGTTAGCGTTTGCCTGCAAGGGACGCTTTTGGGCTCGGCCATTCCTTCTGTCCTTCCTCTTCTCCTGCTTCCACCTGGATCCTTGCCCTTGGGTCTGGATGGGCTAAAGCCCGTCCGGACCCAAAGGTGAAGGTCCAGGGAGCATCCCTTCCACAGCCCCTAATCCTTACCCATGGGAAGGGCTGGGCTCAGCCCTGCCACTCTGGGAACAGACTGGGACAGTGTCTAAGCTTAGGAAGACAAGGTGCTGGCCAGCTGCAAGCTCTCCTCTGATAGGAACTGTGGCAGGGACAATGGTCAAGGAAGGACAGCAGGAGCTTTCACACACTCCTTATTCCCCAGAGTGTGGAAGGGGCAGTGAGCAGGAAGGGATGTGCTGTGTGATACCCATGGCCCCACACTGTCCTGGGGTGTCCTGGCCCTGCTGAGTGGTACCCTTGGGCCCAGGGGAGAACGCCTATCACCCTCACCCTCTCACGCAGCTAGGGGAGAACTATCACCCTCACCCTCTCACCCAGCTCCACACTGTCTCCTTGAGGGGGAGTACATGGATTGGGAGCTAGTATCTCCCCCATCTGTCCCTATCTCTTTCTGTCCCTGAAGAGCTGGAGGTAAGCTGAGCTACCAAGCTCAGGTCTGTCCTGCTGTCATGTTGTGCTGTGCACAAGGGATTCAGGCACATGGCTGTGGGGGTGGGGAGACTTCTTTGCCTGCACTCAGCTGGGCAGGCAGACATACAACCTTGCTGTGGCATGATCCACAGCCATATGCTAGCCGCAGCAAGGATGACTGGTGGGATCCTTCATGTCTCCCAGCCCAAGGTGCAGTGCTGCATCTCTGGTCAATTGGGAGTCTGAGATGAAGCACTGTAGCTCGGGAAGGGAGGAACTGTGCACCCTGGGTACGTCTAGGCCACCCACTCAATGGGACAAGTGATGCCAGGAGAGGTGACCCCTGGCTATGGGAAAGGGCTCACCCTGAAGTTCCAGATCCCTGCAGAAAGCAAGGGGGTAAAGCGGAGAGTGGGGAGATTTCTCCTTGCACCAGAGGGGCTCTCTTGTCTGCTTGGCATGCTCAGTCCAGCAGTAGGCACCAGCAGAAGGGATTGCACAAAAATGTGGGAGCCTTGTGTGGTGGGGTGACAGCAGGGATGTGACAGTGGCACCCCCCCCCCATCAGCTACATGCAGAACCCAGCCCGTGGCAAGGATGTGCGGGGCTGGTGGAGAGTCCAAGTCGCCGTGCCCTCAGGGTCCAGTTTTCCCAGGAATCCCTTAGGCGCTAGGTTGGGGATTCCTGGAAATACTGTTCTTGGGGCCATGGCTCAGCAGCTGGAGACAGCCCATTCCACGGGAGCTACAGCCTGCGGAACAGCCAGCAACTGAGGTACGGGGCCATGCAGGGGGGCTTTGAGCAGGACGGGGAGCTTCCTGGCTACCACAGACATGAGGAGGTGGGCAACCTAGCCAAGATAGTCACTGCTCACTGCAAGAGGATGTGAGCAGATAATCTTGCACACCAGTCCAGCCTGGCACGTGCTACCTAGCCATCCTGGGGTCAATAAAGGTCTTGATTCCCAAGTAACTCTGTCCTGGCCAGTCCTTTGGGCCTGAGAGCAGTGTGGGAGACTATGCTCTGGTGCCAGCAGAATTTGAGGCAGCATTCTTCCTCCTATGCTGTCTCCTGCCACATCCTCCCCCAGCTCCCAGCCCTGCCATGCCACTACAAAGGGAACCAGTGCACCATCTCTGTCGCAACGAGCATCCCTGGCAGCAGCTGCCTCGGCCGGGAGCTGGCAACTGTCCCTACAGCCTCCCAGGTGCTCAGGTACACTCCACATTAACCACATCCCTGCCAGCACTGGAGTTGCCAGCTTGCTGACCTGATCTGACCCTCAAGGCCAGTAGTAGTGAGCACTGAGAGGCCAGTCCTGGCACTGTAGGTGAATAGGGAGCGGGAGCTGCTCACCCCACATACGTGCTCGGCCATTCTCAGGGGCAGGTGCAGGCAGCAGGCAGGCTCACATATGGGCAGGTGCAGGCAGAAGGTAGGCAGGCAGCAGGCAGGAAGGCAGCAGGCAGGCCGGGTGGGCAGTAGGTGGCAGTGTTGCTTCGGCTGGAGCAGGCAGGAAGGGCTGATCCTTCTGCCTCCCCTGCCCATTCCTGCCTACCCCTGCCTGCCTCTGGACCCCGGCCAGGTGGGGAGCATTCAGTGGGCAGGCCCTGCAGGGCCTGGATCTGCCTGCCCTCCCCAGGCACCTTCACCCCACAAAGCAGCAGAACAGCCTCTATGTCACCAGAGAAACAGCAAGTGACCCTGCTTCCCCGTGCACCACTGTCCCTGTGTCTCCTCTCAAGCTCATGCCCTGCTTGCTGTGATGCCAGCCTTGGATGCAAGAGATTCAAAGCCTGTGCTTGTTGGGTGCTGTGGTGACAGGGACCCTGCTTGCTCCCTCTCCTGCTGCTGTTCATGGCTGAGCAATGGATGAGGTCCATCTCCCTGGCTATAAGAGCAGCACAGGGTGAGGGGCAGCACTGGGTGCCAGGAGACACCGTGGGGTGTCCAGGCTGGTCCACATCTCCTGGCCAGGATGGGTGAGAAGCTCTAATCATCCAGCCACTCTCACCCCCAAACACAGCCAGATCCAACCACCCACATCAGCAATAGGTTCCCCGGGATAGCTATGCGATGCCGACACACCTGCCATGCCTCCTGGCATGGCACACCCTGCACATCACGCAGCCCTGTTCCCACCTGGCCTACTCCCGGCTCCCCAGCCAGTGCTGAAACGCCACAGGCCCAACAGCATCCACACCCATCCTGCTGATTCAGCGGGTGCAGCCAGAGGCTCCCATCAGCACCCAGCCCGCCCCCGTGGGGTTTGCTGCTGACGCAGGGCCATGCATCACCTGCACAGCCCTTGCCCAACACCTCCCTGTGGGCACTACGTGTGCCTGCGTCCTCTCCCCACAGCTGGCAGAGAAGAGCTGGGCAAACCGTGCCTGCCTGCAGCTGGTGCTGCTCCTCTGTGGTGCTCACTGCCCACTCTGCTGGGGCCCAGAGGCTGACAGCTTATTCAGGGAGCTGGCAGGGTCACCTGGCTTTGCTGTTAGGTTTCCCGAGGCTCCCCATGAGGCTTGGGGTGCCTGGGATGGGCAGGTGGATGGGGCAGGGCCGTGTGGGTGAGGAGAGCCTGTGCAGAGAGGCTACCTCAAAAACCAGCCCGGAGACAGCAGGGATAGGAAATGTCCTTCCCATTCCACAGGAGGACAAAAAGTGGAAATCACAAAACCTCTCTGGAAATGACCAGCCAGAACTCAAACCCAACCTCCTTCCTGCAACAGCACTTCAAGTTTGCCATGTCTCCAACCACTCCCTTTCAACCCTCTCCAAGCAGTTTGTTTTGATTTTGGTTGGGGGGTTACATGACATGCTGGTGCAGGATGGAAAGCCATGTCTCACACACACACCCAAATTAAAAAAAAATACAGCCCTTAGCTCAGGAAATGCCAACTCAGAGAGCTTTGATTTTTTCCTTCTTTCTTTTTTGCCCTTTTTTCAGCCAGAAAACTTACCAAGTCTGACCTTGTCCCTGAGAGAGATTTAAGTTTGGACAATATTGGCAGTTTCTGGCCAAATTCCTGCCCCCTCCTCTCCCCCCTCCCCTTTAATTGAAGAATTCCTGATCTTCTCCCAGCCTGCCTGTGCCACTGCTGGCTGCCATGGGAAGGCCCACCATGCTGGGAAGGGTGTTGCTGTGAGTCACCTGGCACCACCTGGGAGCAGCACCTGCTGGCACAGCCCTGTGCCGAGCATGGAGGAGGGAGCTGGAACATGGCAGCAACAGCAGAGCAGGGCTGCTTCCCCTAGGCTTGCAGGCAGACATACTCATTCCTCCCTTATACCTGGCAGGATGGACCACTCTCCAATGTTCCCTGCTCTCTGGAAAGCACCCAGAAGGGGAAGCTGACCTGCCAAACGCCTTTTTTGGGGCAGCTTTTCCCCTACCACCCCATCCAAGAGTTCTGCACAGTTATTCTCTTGGTGGAAAGTGGGTGGCCATAAATCTTCCTCTGCCTGTAGGGACTGCCTGCTTGTGCTTCCCTGTCTCCTCTCCCTCTCCTCGCAGAGCTGCGTGTGGTGTGCCACATCCCTCCAAAACAACACTGGGGGTCCCTTACTGCCTATCTAGAGAGAGAAGAGATACCATGCTGGAAGCCAAACCTCAGCCCCTGAAGCCATCCGGCCCCAGCATAGGGAGGCTGGTCTCTGCAGGTGTCTATGATGGAGGTGGGCAGAAAGATCCTTTGGGCATTTCCCCAGGCCACTAAACTAGCACAGGACAAGGGCTGGTCACTCTTATTCCCAGAGGCCAATCGGGCTGATGAGGTCTTACGAGATGTGGTGGTAAAAGCCAAGTAGATTGGGGAAGAGGCAAAACCTCATCATGCCCAACTGGAGTGCAATGCCAGCCCCAAGGCAGCTGCACTCCCCATCATGATCCACCAGCTGCCTAGAGAACCACAGCTGAATATGTCAGTGCTTCCTTAACAGGCAGCAGCAATCAGCTTAAAACTAATCCCTATGTCCTGCACTGGCCTTGGGCACAGGGCCTCCACGGGGGCTGGGTGATGCTACCTGCTGCCAGGGTCTGAAGGGAAATGAGGTGATTTTAAGCAAGTGGGTGCTGCTGTAGCAGCCCTTGGATGACCACTGTCATCCATGTTCCCACACCCCATCAGCTTTGACTGGCACCCACATCAGGACATCCCATTGCTCTTCTCCAAGCTCCCACAGGCTAGCATGGTGTGAACATGCCCAGGTGCCAGCTCTGAGTGCCTAGCACACTCAGCATCATGGCCCTTGCAGCACTAGTACCACCATGCTTCAGCACTTGGTCCCAAGATGATAGGGAGAATCCTGGTTTGTCTCCTGCTAAAGGCAAGATGTCCCTGAGCTAGGGAAAGGCTCCCAGGATTAGGGCTTTTTGCATATGCAGATTTTTGAAGAGAAGGGGAGGGTGCATGCACACGTACACACAACCAATGAGAAGCAGATGAGCAGCAGAGCCCATCTGCACCCCCAAGGGCCTGCCCACGCATCCCTGGTTCTGCCTGCTCGGCATAGTCCTTCCAGGGACCCTCCAGAGTGCATCCCGACCTCTCCACACCCACCACCTCCCTGGTTCCAGAAAGCATCCCCCTGGGGTTACGCAGCTCCCTGGAGCCACCCTAGCAGGATTGTGTCCTTCGGATCTTGGGGGGCTCACCCCATCCCAGGCTCGTAGCACAGGAACTGTGCCTGCAAACCCAACCCTGCCAGGGCTGAGTTGCTCTCGCTGATGCAGCAGGATGGGATTAGCGTGTGCGTGGGAAGCTGGCAGAGAAGAGGGAGGGGGCAGGAACAGCCAACCCCCAGGAGTCCAGGCCTGCAGGAGACACGGAGGACACAAGTCTGGGGGTGGCTCCCAGGCCACATCCAGGGCTGGGAGATGTGGGTGTTTGTGCCCGACAAAGAGCTCAGCACGCCCAATACCCACAGCCGCCTCGGCTCCCAGTCTAAGCTCACAGCCACCCACCCTGCTGAGTCAGCACCTAGGAAGGTGGTGTCGTCAGCCACACTTGCCAGGCCTGCCTGGCTCGCCTAAAGCCCTGCGGTGCCAAACCGCCAGGGCAGGAGCTCAGCAGCCCTGCCCTGGTTGAGCGCAGCGTAGCCAAGCAGGGCGTTGCCAGCCCCCACATCACCAGCCCCATACAGCTGCAGCTCACAAGGGGTCTTGGTGGGACGTCCCCCCATTGCACAGTCCTACCAGCCTGGGGAGCAGACCCACTGGCACCCTGAGTCATGCCCAGCCCACCCCCGGGGCTACAGGCACAGCCCTGCACGCCCCTCCTCCCCCCGAAGGATGTACCAACCGAAAAACCTCTCTGTCAGCAGCTCCCAGCCCTCCCTGCCCTGGCGAGCAGGCCCAGCAGCTCCAAACCTGCTTGGCATGGCAGGCACCCAGGCAGGTCTGGCTCGCCCTGCTCTGCTCCCCCCCAGCAGCCTGGGAAACCAAAAGGCACCCAGGGAGGAACAAGACTGTGTGAGCTGATCACACCAACAGGGCAGTTTCCCACCACCTTTCCCTCCTCCCTGAGATTCCTTGGGGCCTAGGATGAAAACGGGCTTTGATCCTCCTCCGGCTGGCTCTGCCGTGAGAGCAGAGACCACGCACAACTTGCTACACAGGCTCAGCCCCAGAGGGCAGGCAGGCAGCAGCTGTCTGCCCCACTCCCCTTGTCACAATCACCCATAGGCTGTTGTGAGCCAAAATTGATTCAAGGTGCACCTCAACCTCAGTACCATGGGCCAGGCTCCTGCTTTATCTTGTCTCCTTCTCTGGGGAGGCAGCCCAAGCTCTTCAACTGGGTCCCAAAGCTGCACTAACCCCTACCCCACGGCTATGGATCAGCTTCTGTGCAGGAAAAAACAGCTTGGGGCTGCTCCAGCTATCCCAAACCATTCAGGAACAGGGTAATGTCATAACCATGGTATGGCATGACCCTGAACCTCTAGCAGACCCCTCCTTGGGCAGCAAAAGGTCCTGCAGCCACGAACCGGCTGCGGCTGTGCTCCTAACTGGACTTCAGACCATGGAGTCAGAAACAAGGGGCTGCAGCTGGCTCCCTCTCTCCACCCCCTTGTTTGCATGGAAACAAGCAGGGGAAACTAAACACACAGAGACTGAGAGCCAGACCTGCGCAGGGCAGGAGGAGGCAGCTGCTGGGACAGGCTCCATGGACTGCCTGGCTTCTGGTGCCCAGCTGCCCCAGGATCCCCTTACAGCTGGGGCACCTGTGGGGTCTGCACAGCACAGCAACATACACCACAACGGAGATGAAGAGCAAAGCTTGCACTGTTCCCTCCCCCAGCACCTGGCCTGGCACTAGCATCCCTGTGCTGAGCAGTTTTCAAGTGCAGGAATACATGCAGCCCTTGTTTCCCTTTCACCATGGAGGTACACCACCCCATCGATCAGAGCAGGACTCCTCCCTTCCTCATTACAGCCACAACCCCAACTCCTGCTTTTACTGTCTTCTCCCTGCAAACAAGCAAGGGTTGGACTTTCACATGGCTCCCCAGCTTCACATATCGGAGGCCAAAGTCCTGTAGCTGGAGAAGCCAGATGGAGCTGCAGAATCCAGCCAGAGCTGCAGCAGCCAATAAGGATTTCATCACTCAGCCTGGCCCCAGGTCTCACAGCTCCTGAAGTGGATCTGTCCAGCCAAGGAGGACTAGAAGAAACAGATCAACTTTGTGCTTGCCCTCAATTAGCAGGTGACCTATTTAGAAGAAAATATGGGCTAAGTGGAAAGAAGGAACTGGAGCTGGCTGCTTAGGGGTGGCATAGCACAAAACAGGCTGAGTGTGAGAGCTCCAGACTGGTATGGGACAGAGAAGCCGATTCAGAGCATTTTAAGAGACACCCAAGGAGAAACTCAGCCTGGAATCAACCTCACCCTGCATTGTCCTTCCTGAGCAGCAGCAAGGGCTCAGCCAGCCTCAAAGGCAGGTAGAGAGACCAGGGGAGAGGCACAGAGCTGGTGTGTGAACAGTACATGCATCAGCAGTGGTAAGAGACTCTCAAGCTCCTCTCCTGCCAGGGGCCATGGGGATGCTCTCAGGTGGCAGGTGGGACCAGCAGGCTCCTCACAGTGCAGAAGAGGATGTTCTCCAGTGGGTGGAACAGCCAGAATACATGTTCATCTGATGACATCCTACCAACAGCAGGAGTGGTGTTTCAACTCAGTGGCAGCTTAGAAAGGCAGGCATTGGTTTTACACAGCAGGCACTGATAGAAGTGCTTATCTAATAGGACTGGCAAGTCAGATGCATACCTCTCCTTCTAGAGATGATGCTGCCTCTAAGCTGGCAGCCTCCTTTCCTGCTCCAGGGCCTAGGAAAGTCAACTGCCCCACCAGGAGCAAATACTGCACCTGGGGGCATCTCACACCTTTAAAGCCAAAGCACTTGCCACACTGCACTCAGCTGTCCATCAGCAACACCTCCATATTCCAGCAATCAGGCAAAGCCACACCAGATGCTAGGGATTTACCACACTTCTCCTGATGCAAGCTGAAGCAATGAGTAGCTTATTTCCTCCTCATGTGAAAGAAAAGTGATGTTATTTCTTAAGCTGGACTCTGGCTACCCAGGAACTGGGTGGGTGCCTTTCAGCAGGCAGCCAGACTGAGCTGTGTTACCTGGCATATACAAAATAGTCTCTTACAATACTTCCTTTTGAATTTACATGCGTGGGCAAATGGCTGCTGTGCTTTGCACCAAATGGAAGCAGCAGGTTAGCCATGCAGGCAGAACCACCACTGCTCTGACAGACCCAGAGAGGAGACAAGCCCTGACCAAGCTCTGTCATGCTCTGCCCATGCTGCCAGATCACTCATGTCTCCTGTTCAGGCTCTTGCAGCAGAGCTTTTAAAACTCCAGTGCCACTGATAGCCTGGCACAGTGGCAGCTCCAAACCTCATTTGCACTCAGACTAAGAACTGGAGAAAACTTTTTCTTAGGGGAAAGAATCCATGGTAAATCTTCCAGCAACTGTCCCACTTGGGGCACAGCTCCATGGACTGTCACAGCCCTGGAAGTCAGGCACAAGGATAATCCTAAGGCTTCAGCTGCTTTGTGTTCACCCAAGACCATCCATGGTGGGTTTAGCACAATCAGGACTTTTCCCAAGGAGGCTGCTGGCACATAGCTGCGCGTCCAAGGATGGCAGGGCAAGCCCCAGGGAGCTGGCCCTGCCAAGGACACCCCCAGCTTTCCCATCCTTCTGGGCACATTGACTTGCAGGCTAGGAGCAGACAGAGCTGCCACAGCAGCTGCCCCCATCCAGCCAAGATGTTCATAGCTACTCCTCAGGACCAAGGTGAGGACCTAGCTCACAGAGGGACAGAGGGGAGCAGGCTGCAGATGGAACCAAGCTCTGGGCCTGGCCAGTGCTTTTGAAACCACTCCACAGCAGACATGTACGTGTCCAGACCAGACCAACACCCTCAAGACAGCAGCAGCCAGCTCCAGGGCAGCTGGAGAGCTGTCAAGAGAGATGATGTGGAGCTGGTTCAGCCTTCAGGTCCAAGGATATTGGTAGAGAGGATGAGATCAAGACTTCAGCCTCAGCTCTCAATTACCTCAGTGAGGATAAAAGTAGCCACACAGGAGGCTGCCCTGCCCTTCCAGAAATGGGATTTGGGCACAAACACTTCTTTCCTGGAAAGTGACCCCTGGGGTTTGGGATTCTTTCCCATCTCACAAAGCTCCCCTTGCAACACTGATCCCGTGTACCCCACATTCCCACAGGACCATGGCTCAGCCATGTTAATGAACAACAGCAGCTGGAAAGCTATTTAGAGTAGCAGGATTGCTCCCAGCACCACTTTCCTCTCCCATTACCTGTCAGAGGCACAGCCTGCCAGCACTGGAAGCAATAGCCCCACTGCAGTCTTGCACATGCTAGAACCTCACAGGCTTGCCAGCACCTTCCACACAAGCCACCCTGTCACAACTCCAGTACTTTGTATTTTGAACTTCTTCCTAGAGGTTACAGGGAAGTTACTGCAAATTAGGTGGTTGATAGACACCAAGGCTGATGCTGCAGCTCTGGGACCCTCTCTCTGTGTTGGGCTAGCCAGCCCCAAGGAGGCTCAGCATACAGCTGCTCTGGCAGCAGAGCTCCTTTGGGCAGCCAAACTGAATGCTAAGGTAAGAAACAAGACCCCTCCTGCATTCAACAGATCCCTGGGCTTCAGCAAGGACCCCTGCAGAGGGGTCACCTGGCTGGGGCAAGACTGGCTGCTCTTGCCCATGAGCTGGGGCTCATCATTCCCCATGCACAAGACCATTTGCCCTTCAAGCTGGGTCACTTGCTGCCACCCCAGCTGCTGAGCTCTGCCAGCGACAGCTGTGGCCTGGTTCCAGGAAGGGAGGTGAAGGGCAGCCAGATTCCCCCTCCCACCCCCAAACACTGCCTTTGCTGTGTTTACCAGTCACCCAGCAACCCTGCTAAGGAGAGCAGCACCAGCTCTGTTTCCATGGCCTTTCTAGCTACTGAACCCCAGAAACAGCAGGGCAGGGAAGAAGGTGGGAGGCTAGTAAGCAGGTGGTACCAGGTTTTCCCTCACCAGTGGATAGGCAACACTCCTGAGACTTCCTGAAGAGTGGAGCACACCAGAGTCCTCCAGGAACAAGGAGCAGGCAGTTGCCTGCATGAACCTGGTACTAGGATCCAGCTTGTGTTAGAGCAACTGCTTCTCCACCAGCTCCCCACACTGTGACGGGCCATAAAGACATTTAAAGACACCCTGCAGTGTATGTCCTACGGACAACCTGGGTGTCTCCTGTCATCAAGGTTCAATTGCTTCCTTGGAAAAGCCAGCCCAGGCAGAGCTGTCAGGCCACAACAGAGCTGGTCTGCCTAGTGCCACGATTCCATCCCTCTGCGGCCTCCGAAGGGATCCTGCCTATGCAGCTACCCCTGCCCAAAGCTGGGCTTTTAGGAGGCACAGGAGTGTAACCAGTAGGCTAACAAACCTCAACAGTTTTTCAAAAGCAAAGGCTCAGTATAGTACAGGTTGGACCCCACGAATTGTTTGCATGTTGCGAAGCAAAAACAAGTCACTTTCAATCAGCATCAAGTTCCCCAGCCTCTGCTTTGCCTCCTGGGAACGTACTGCCAGATGCTGGCAGAGCCTGTTGGTTGCTGGCACATGAGCCGGCCCCAGCTGCTGCTCCATGCCCAGCTCCCATCCCACTTGTGAGCCCCCCCAAGAGCAGGTATGGGGAAGGTCGAGAAGTACAATGGAAGAAGCTGTCAGTGAGAGGGAGAAAGGTCACTGAGCAGTGACTTACACCCATAATCAGTTTACGGGATTTGTTAACAGCTTCAGGCTAACCAGCTGGGAATTTGCTACAACTGCGTCAGCTCAGCTTTAGCACAGCAGCACCTTCCCACGCCAGGGGTGCAACGCAAACAGGGTTTATTGATGCTTCCCAGCCACCCAGACCCAAGCAGCACAGCAGGGCCATTGCAGCACCAGCCCATTTAATCAAAGCCACCAGTAATACTTCCTGGGCAGCCCAAAGGAAGAACGGCCACAGCTGGGTTCCTCAGCTTCCCTCCCCCTTCTGCAGGCCAGCGAAGGAAGGCAAGTGCTTCCAGGATGTGAGTCAGCAGGAATTGCTGGCCCTACCTGCTATGCAAACAGTGCCATGCAGCAGGAGTTACCTGAGGCCTGACCAGCATAATGCAAGGGGCAGCCCCAACGGCACATGAACACATGCTCAACTGTGCAAACACTCCTGATGCTGTTTGCAGGCTTCGCCTCATCAGGTAATCCTGACCCAGCCATGCCTACTGCAAACAGTCCTGGCCCACCACCAGCTGCTACCAAGAAAGAGGAATGAGCTCAGCACAAGCCAGAGCTGTGCCGGGAGGGAAGCCTTCGGCGCACAAGAACTAATCTATTTGCTGCTTAAATGATTTTTAGCATCTCAAAGGACTTGCACCAGTTTCTAGCTTGACCTCTGCTCTCCTCTCCCTCACTGCCTGACTCACCAAGCTCACCAAGCTGAGCAAATGCTTCCTTGCTCATATCTGCCTGACCTGGGCAAAGCATACCTACATACATACAGCTGCCACCTGATGAAGAGCTGGCAAATCCCATCAGCAGAGGCCAGCCAGCTTAGTCCAGCTGCATTTGAACACCAGAGCCAGCTGCAATCCCCAGGCTGGTCCTGGTAGGTACAGCTCACTGAACCTTCCTGGGAACACAGATTTCTGAAACAACAGTCCTTGCACAGATGGGATTGAGGAACTTTAAATAATCACTCATGCTGCCAAGGAGTTAGCCGTTGGTGTATAAAAGCCATAAGAAAAGCACATGAAGCAGTGAGAGCGAGTCAGCCACCCAGGCATCAGGGTAAGCCATCCTAAGGAGGCTAGCCTTAAAACCCATGGGTTCTCACTTAAACACATCTGATGGTCTCATTTGGAAAAGTCCAACTGCACTTCTTTGGCATCAGTATGTGCCACAACATACAAAGGACCCACCCAGGGTAAAAAAGGGAAAAGGCAGATCTGTTCACTGTGCCCCTGAGTCTGGTGGACCACGAGGTCCCACAAAGTACAGCTGAGTCATGCAAGTACCACTGCCCCACCTCTGCCAGTTATCTGAATTGTGAGGAGTCAGGCACCTGGCCCTGTGTATTTACAGGGCTGTAAAGGGCAAGGCCCAGACTATTACATGCAGGGGCTCTGACTGCAACAAGGAAAGCTCAAAAGCCAGTCTGCCCTGTACGACAGCATGTGTACTCCTTCAAGGTCTCCCGATGATCTCAAATTGCTTTCATTCAAAAAGAAGTTCAAAGTCCACAACCTGCAAAGTAGCTCAAGGCTCACTGTTACTTCAAGGTCGGTGGAGAAGAGGGAGCAGTGTAGGGAGCCAGGAGCCTGCTCTCTGGGACACCAACAGTGCACACAGAAGCTCTGAAGGAGCTTCTATACCAGCTATGCTTATTGCTGCTATCCTTCAAACTCGAGGAGGGAAAGAAATAAAGTCAAGACCTGCTGTGTTTACCAAAAAAAAAAATTCCACATTATCAACATAAACAAAAGGCTCCTGAGGACAAGAGGAAAAACAGAGGAATTAAGACTGAGGATACTCAAGTACTTCCAGAAGTAGCCCCTAATATTAACATGCCAAGCTGTTATCTGAAAAAGGAGCTACAACACCTTCACAGTTATTTTATGGACAAAACCACTTGGAAACCTTATCAGCCAGGCCTGGTGTGAGAGTACTCCCTAGCTCTTGATTTCCAGCTACCTGAACTCAGCACTATCAATAGGGACATCTAAGAACATCATGATGCAAAAAGTTGCTTAATTCAAAAGATTCCACACCTCTGGTACTAAGCTTTGCAAAGCAGCTGAGCCCACTGTGGTTCCTCCAAGAACAAGGACACAGTCCTGTATTTCAGACACAGCCTTTCCTCAGTGTGTGGCCAGGGACACCACAGTCCCAGGTCTATTTTGAAACGTTTCATTAATGCAGCCGAGAATGACAAATGTCCTTGTGCCCAAGCACAACAGAATCTCAACTCTCCACATACAGACTTGGCACCACCCTCCCCCTTTCCTGTTTAGCCTTAGCTAACAAGGATTGCATTAGAGCCACTTCCACATTACCACATGACCCATCACAGAGGCAGTCTTGCCACTCAGGCTCCATTAGAAGGGAGGGCACTTCCTTTGTGTCATCCCTCACCTCATGTTTCCAGAGGCATTAATGCTTGGAGCAGACAGCTCTTCCTCCCAGCCCACTTTTCCTTTTTGTCTGGAGCCTGCCGTGCTCAAACTTGTATTACATCAAGCTGATATGAAATCACAATGATTTCACTGCAATTAAGGAGTAGATGGGGCTCGTGGACCAGCTTGGGATCACAGGGAGGCAATCTAGCTCAACATCTCAAACCAGCAGGTATGACCTGAGCCCCTTCATCTCTGCTCCTGTGGATTTTAGGAAAAACACACAAAGAATGTACAAGTTCCTGCAAGTTGTAAGGAGCACACCTGAAAAAGCCAAACAAAAGCACAGGCAGAACAGTGCAAAAGCACAGCAAGAAAGCTTGAAAAATACCCCCCCCCGCCCCCAAGATAGAATTCACAGAAAATAGCAAAAAAAATGATGATGACACACACTGGAGAGGCTTGACACACCTACCAGAAACACAACTAGTTTTCAGAAACCGACAGTGTTGTCAACACTAGGATTTGACTTCACTTATTACCAATACCTAACCCCACACAGAACAGCAGGCAAGGCAAGAGCAATATTACTAATAGCTGAGACCCAGAGGAGCCTGCCCTCCTTTCAGAGCCTTTTATGGTGGAAGAGAAAAAGGCTCTCAGCTGCTTAAAACAAGGAACTGCTTAAAAAGGCTAAAAATAATGAACCAGTAAGCGCACTTGAGCACTCCATACCCCAAATTAAGCAGTTCTTTAGAAGTTAGCCTTAGGATGCCTCTCCAAGTTGTTATGAGGTTAAGAAACCACTTTGAAACCTTGCACACATTTTAGTAAGATGACTAAGAACCTTCTGTCACAGCCCAATGTCCATTACCTGAATTCTAGCACTTTCCAGGGAGCACGAGGTTGTAGTTCTTGCACTTTATGGCCTCTATTATAACAGTAATTACTTGCAAGTGGCTTGCAGGAGCTTTTGACTTTGCATCAGGACAGAAGATAAACCTTCCAAGACAAAACCTTTGCAGAGCTGCAACCAAAAGTCAAGATCCACATAATTTTTAATGCTTTCAGTTTTAAGTCTCTGTTACAAACCAAACGGATTATACAGCAAATGAGTGTCAGTATCACAGCATCTCTAGAAGGAAGGTTGCCATCGTGGTCACTCATCAGCATGTCTGGTGCAGGCTGGTTTTCTGTAAAGCAGCATAACACAGCTGACAGTTTTAAGCTCACACTTCTGTGCAGAAGTAAACTCTATGAACACACCGTGTCTGAAACGCTAAATGATTCCACACTCCTGCACAGGACAAAGCCTGCCCTTGCAGGAACTACAAACCAGTAGCATATGAGCTGTTCTTGCTTACAGTGCTCAACAAGGGCAGTTTTGTTCCCAAAAATCTGACAACCCTTCTCAAAGTCATGAGTAAATTCAGTGGACAGAGGAAATAATTTCTCATCCTGAAACTAAAAATTATTTCCTCTGACTTCTAAATATCTCATGTCAAAGCAAGAAAACTGGTGCCAAAACAATTCCAAGCAGCCACCCTGCAAACAGCTGCCAAGATGCTTCATTGATGCTTCTTCCCTTCTGCCAGGGCACGTTGTCAGATGCATTGCCTAGACAGCAGAAGTCATATATAAGGACATAATATAGTATACTAGATACCAGTTCTTAGAAACATACTGGTTTCCATATGAGGCTTTGCTCGTAAAGAATCCTTATTCAGATGAGGCAATATTCAGTCTAGAAAAACATCCTAACCAGAAGAATAAGCTACAATTCTTCTTCCAGTTTACAGAGACACCACTCTGACTCAGAAGTTTCCGATATGCACCAGTATCTCTGAAGCCCAGCAGACTTTTTGCCTTCCTGTGCTCCCAGATTATCTATACAAATGTTTGTTAACACACAATGTTCTTCAGCTAAAGTTTAATGTCTTCTCAGGGCAGATCTTTCTTGTAAAGAGAGTATGCATAGGGACTGCATGAGAGAGCAGCCTTTATCCAGATTACCACTCTGTGACAACAGAGTGCACAGTGTAAGAAGTATGATCTTGAAGAAATGATTTTCAAAATGAAAGATCTCTTCAAACAGTAAAAATATGAACTGTGAGGAAGAACTCTGCTACATGCATGAAAACTGTCTAAAAAGCTAACATACAAACAACATTTACACAATAGGCATCTGGCAGCATTTTCAGACATTTTTAAAATTTATTCTGACATGCTATAAAGGAATAAATTACACTGTTAAAGAATTACCAGCAATAAAAGTATTTCTTTCTTTCAGCTGGGCTAGAATAGGAGTGAGAAGGAAGACAGCCTGGTGCAGTAACCAATGTGAATTCTGCATGGTGCGAGGCTGTCCCCAAGAACAAGAGTTAAATCTGGTCATATCCACTTCACAAGAACTTGAAAGAAAATGCCTTGGTTTAAAACCATCCAAAATACTCCATTCAAATTTTTCTCAAAACTAGCAATCACAAGTCAGTCCAGCCGATGCGTGGCATGGCAACGCTTGGAGGCTGCCAGGACCAGGTCTGCAAAAGATGCCACTTAGTTTTAAAAAAATCCAATCTTAGTATAGAGGGCTGGTCTCAAACAACAAGTTATAAAAATGCAAGACTGCCCCTTCCCCCTCAAGGAAAAAATACAAAATTTATTTAAAAACAAAATGAGGAAGAGTTACAACACTAAATCTAAAATGATTTAGAAAGAAAGATGACTTCTTTTGCTTAACAAATGGCCTCAAAACTTGGTTTAAAAACAGGGTGATGTAGATTTCCTAAACTGAATTAACAAGGCAAATTAAAAAAATCTCATTTCCTTACAGAAAGAGTTTTTAGTTTTTAATGAACTTGTAAACAAAAAAGCTCCCGCTTCAAAATAAAAACAAAATCCCAGATCATATAGATGTTTACAGTGATTACATTTATCTAAGCAACTTACATACAGGTTCAGTTGTAAGATGTTAACTAAATTTCGTGACAAATATGCGTTTTTTCCTTTTATACCAAGAACATTATAGAGTTAATGCAGAGTCCTAAAGATTATCTAGTAGTCGCTAAGTTTCTCTTAAGTCTTCACTTTAGATGCTGTTATTTCTAGCACAGGTAAGCAGGCAGAGTCTTTCATATGCTTAAAAACTGGAATCTTTGGTTACTACCATGTCAGCTGGCTTGGTATGTTGCACATAGAAGCCAACAAATTTAAGAATGTTTTAAGTGTACAACTTTCAAAACCCAGGGAGGAATAACCAGAAAAGGGTGCACAATTGTGAGCATTTACAATTATCACAACTGTTGCCGAAGACTGTTCATGCCATTCTTCCAAAACAATGAGATCTCATAAGCAGTGTAGTTCAAAGTAAAAAGGTAACAAAAATTGGCATATGCACAATTTTCTCCACTTGTGTTGTCAACCATTAGTTAACTTTTCCACTTGAAAAAAATGTAATAGAAAACTGGACACCATGTTTCACTATCTCAGTAATATTCACAATTACAGCTGCTACAACTCAAAGTGCAGCATCACTGACACTGCCCAGAGCCAGTTTATACTGATATTAAGTTCTTTACACCAAGTAAATGGTTGCCCACAGCCACTGGCAAGTGTACGTATGAACTAAAATTTCTAGGATTTGGGGAGTGACAAGTCCTGCTCCGATCTGCTCTGCTTTGTCTCATCCTCGCCATGCTCAGAAACCTGCAAGATAAACACAAGGGCAACTTACTGATACAGGATGAAAAATTAGAAACAGCCTTCATAGTAGGAGAACTAAATATCAGTTATGGTCATTCAAAGGGGAAAATTGTGCTCTCAGAACTGCAGAGTTCCTGTGTCCATTCCCAAAGCTAACCAGCATTTGACACCACCCTTTAGCTCAAACACACACCTTCTGCTGCACTGGAGAACAGGCTTATGCACCAGCTGGATGCCACATTCCTCAAAGAGGAATTCAGACCAACAGTTTGAAAACAAGATGTGTTATTGCCACTAGGAAGCAGGATGTAATTTCATAGGATTGTTTTCTACATGTCTGCAATGTCTCATGTTTATATCTTTGAATGTCAAACAGTCACTCGATTGCAGCGGTGCTCTTCAGAGACAGTACAGCTGCATCACACAGAAGGAAAAGAAACGGGAATAACTTACCTTACAGTAACTGGTGTTCACTACATGCTCACATGAAACACTGCTGCTTTCTTATCAGTTCTCCAGCAAGAACTTTGATCTTGCAACTCTGGGCAAGCAAGAACCTTTGACAGTGACTAAGAACCCAGCATACTTTCTGTCCTTGGAAGGACAAGCAAAACAACTCATAATAGGGGAGGTGGGGCATCAAGAATGCTTTTAAAGTTCAGTACTTCAAATGACAAGTTCAAGAACTTGTGGAAAAGGGAGAGTAAAAGAATACAAACACAGATCTCAAAGAACCAGTTACTGCAAGCTAAGCCAGTCTTGTCTTCATGTGGCTACTTACACACTCATTTCTGGTGACTCGGGCAGTGGCTGTGTGCTCTAAAGAGGTAAGGAGTCTCAACCAAAGACTACCTTGCCAAGCAAGTTTCCGTTCTGGATGCTCTCCAAACAGCATGGTATTCTGTCGATGTATGAATTCATCTGAGCAACAGCTCCCAAGTTTTCACAACAGAAACTTCTTCACAGTGAAACAGAGGCAAAGCTGACCTCAGCTACAGTTTGTGCTGTCATCCAGAGAGCAGCAAGTGTAAACAAGTCTTAAACATAGCCTGACATTCAAATCAAAAATGTATCTGGACAGTACCCAGAGGACAGCTTCAACTCTTCCACAATAGGCTACAGGTAATTTACAAGGAGACTGCATAGCTTTGATTGAACCTAAACTTAATGCACTGAAGGACAATTCTCTTTATCCAACACTAGTTTAAAAAAAAAAAAATATTCTGCACTAAAATTAAGACAATCATTTCCACTTCAGTGCAAACTCCTCAGCTGCACTGGTATAAAGTTGCCCCTAAAGTTTACTTCATGCATTCAACCAAAAGTTACACAGTTTTTCCATGTAGTGTGTTCAGCAGCAAACACTGATTCATCACTTGAAACACTTTCTCCATCAAAGCAGCCAAAACTAATTCAACGGAGAAGTGTGATCCCAGTTGGAAATAAATAGATCAACTTATTGCTTTAGAAGCTTGGATGTTTCAAATGAAACAGGATCCTGAACCTGAGGACAAAAGACATGCTAACAAATACGCTGTTATTTGCAAGAATACCTCAAATCCAAGGTATTACGGGCAAGAGAATGCCCAGCTCTGTAGAGAGCAATACGGATCTGGATTCAACCACAACATCCTTATCAAGTCCTGTTAAGACTACACAGAAGTGCTCCCAAACACAGCTGTCAAAGGAGATGTTGAGACATTCACGTAGCACAATAGTCCCGAGTTCAGAACCAGATGATCTTGCTGTTACAAAAGACACTGCATGGGGTTCCAGAGGACAGAAGAAAAAAAATATAGAAAAGGCCACTGACTGAACAGGCTACCCTGGAATCAAACAGAATATTCATCCTGAACAACCTATAGGATTCTGTGAGATGGTTTAATATGGATCTGAGCTAAGGCTGCCATGAACATCTATAAAGGAGCACACTGTTCAAATAATCTATGTCTCTAGACATTATTTGAAAGAACTAAGATTTCCTCATCCTCACCAGATGCACATCTGCAATAGTACTTGCACTTCATACAGTGTACGTTAAGATTTTAACCAATAAATTTCCAGTACTACTGTTAAAACTGGACATGGTTACCAGAGGGGTATAATTTCATTAAGCCTTTTAAGCCACTTCAGCATAGGCGTTGCTACATGAGAATTTAACCTAACTCTGGAAAAAATAACCAGGTATTTCATTAACCTTCAACATGAAAGCAACATGCAAGTCATACAGCCTCCTGTCAGAGCTTAGCTGGTTTCAGAAAATCTTCATTAACAGGGAATATCCCCCAACAAAAGCCATGTAAGAGTTTAGAAATCTGGAATCTTTACTCAGATGCAGAGAATAAGCTAACTATTTTAAGAAGCTGAGGAAGGCTTCTGATGTTTGACAAGAACTACTTTTAATGCTTTGCTGACATTACAGCCGATCAATCCAAAGGTCACGAGCCCTTTCTTCACAATTGGAAGGGCAGAAGAGGGAGTCATTTCCACAAAAGGGTGTTACTCTGAAGGAGCCAACAAAATTCAGCTAGAAAACCAGCAACTTCTCCATAGCTACAGCAACAGGGCTTCGTACCAAAGGACAGCGGATGAGGAAAGTCCACCAAGAAACAGAAATGGCCTGTAAAGTTCAACTGCAAGACAGCTTCCCTGCTACTCATACTTGTCAGCAGCAGCTTTGCACTCTTGTCACTAAAACAGCACAAGGAAGTGGAGGCAGCTAATCATTCTGACCTCTTCTTCACTTATGGTATAGCACTTAGTGAGACTGCCTGAGCCAGGACAGTAGCCCATTAAATATCAGAATTCTTCACTAGCAGAACAGTATTTCAAGTGTATACTGCTTGACTTTCAGGGCAGCATCCATTTGCAGATCATCATCTCCTTCAAGATCTTCACTTAAAGCATGAGCCATTGTGAAGAATCTGCATTTTTGCTCAGATTATTTCCTCCTCTCTAACAGCCAACCCCTCCACACCCCAACATCAGGCTGGGTTTAGTAGCGAGTTCTGAACTTCAGTCAGAGCGTCTGTACTTCAGGAAGTAATTTTAGCCTGAGTGCTTAATCACCAACTCTGTGTACCAGCCTTTTGGCTGAAGAAACTGGTTTACAGCCTTCAGTGTTGCAATTCCTGTTGGATCCAGCAAAACAAGGTGGACTCTCTATGCCACAGAGAATCTGACATTTCATGGTTTTCCTATGGAAAATTCTGTCTTCAAGAAACCTTTTCAGATTGAATCTTACTAAGACCACAAGGTATTTTACTTGCTCACTTTTCTGGATGAAGGGTTGTACTCTTGGATAGCTATTTTGACTAATGCCACCTGGTCTGAGTGTTACCACAACAGAGGAAAAATAATGTTTTTATTAAGTGTATCACTCCTGCATTTCTTTGACTTCCTAGTCTGCCATGTCAGCTTAACATATAATTTTAGACATATAAAAAATACAGTCAATACAAGAACGTACTGTAAAGTGCAAATACTAGGAATACCTCAGTACATAACAAATCTAGCTTCTCATTAAAACAGCCTTATTAGCTTCACTTTTATCCATGGATCATCTCAAGGAATTGGTTCCATTTTAAGACTGGCTGTAACACTCACTAGTTGCAGCAGTTTCATTCTGCTGACTTACTGGACTAAGTCTGGCAGATTTACCTAACAAAAAAGAAAACCCCAAAGCTTTAAGGGATTCTAGAACATGTAAAAAAAGTTTTGCCTTTCAGAACTCAGTTTTCAGTTTTTACACAATTATATATTGAACATTCCACAATATTTCCCTTTGAAACCATAACCTATATACATTAAAAACAGTGAAGAAACCTGAAGCTCCACCCCAGAGCGTCCAGATACTTTAGAAAATTGTGACTTGGCAGTCCACAGCACTTCAGGGTTACTCCTTGATTTAGGCAAGACATTGAGCTCACTGGTCCTTTCTTTTAGTTCTGGACCAAATGTCTCAATGTAAACCCACTGGAGGAAGCCAGATGGTTCACAATTTTCTGTGTCCAATGTTTGAGGCATACAGAAGCAAACCCACAGCACTATACAAGCTGGAACAGAGTAGAACCCAGAAGTCTCTAGATCCTTGCCTAGGTAATGAGAATTATCCCTTAAGAAGTGTTAGGTCTAGGATTTTGGATTGTATTATATATTTATAGATTTATAAATATATATGTGTATATATATGAATAAAAATAAATAAAAAATGTCACATTCCCAACACCAAGTCAGTTTCTTGTTTTTGGAAAGTGGTTAATGCGGGAGCAAAAGATGCAGTGGTTAAAATGACCCAACATCCCCAGAAGAAATGATATGAAGAACAAGGACATTTTGGTATAAAGTTAGTAGTCAAATTCTCCAAGGACGTCTTTTGTTTTTGCTTTTTAAAATTAACAGCCAAATGTATTTTTTAAACCACCTCCTTGATCTAACACTTAAATTGCTGACATTGTCCAAATTAGTTTAATTTTTTTTTCCTGTAACGTCACTTGGTTCTTGGCTACTAACCTTTCATGTTACTCTTGGATTTGTCAGTTTGCTTGCCTGTGGGGGTTTGGGCCTGCTGCCCCTGCCCACTGGACGAGGCTGCCTGTTGTGCTGCTTTCTGCTTTAACATTGTCCAGTCGAATGTGTAGTCATATTGGTGGTTCAAGGTCCTAGAAAAAAGTGAAATACTTCACTGTAACACATCATAGCTTCCTTACTGCTAATACCAAGCCCCTGCTGAAACCCCAGAACTAGAGGTTAACTCTTTTTGTAAGCTGCTTTGGAGATTATGAATGGTTTATAAATGCTAAGTATTACAAACTTAAAGGGATTCTTCAAAGAAGCCCAAATACTATAAAGCAGCATTTTTTTCATTGTTTATGCAGAAGTCTCCATTTCTAAGAAGCAGCACTTCCTCACAATGCAGCTTAGCCATTTGCCTGCACTCAGGTTTCTCAGCTTTTTTTCCCCCCTTTAATATGTATATAGTTTTAAAGAGAAACAGTAGTATTGTAGATTTTTGCATAAAAATTGCTTTGTACTGCAGCAACCTGAAGGGAAACTCTTGAGATCAGTACCACTTTTGGTAGATGCTGTACACTCCACAAGGTTGAGTTTATGTCCTGGTTTCTCCAACAAGCTCAACAAAACAGCACTATTCACCTCCACTGAAATCCCACTTCTTGGGCCCCACTGCTAGTCCTACCACCAATCTCCAAACATAAAAAGCTTCCAACACTTCTACTGACTGGCTGATTTCTTAAACTACTTGCAACAGAACTTGGAAGTATGGGCTGAACCCTCTAGCATTAGTGGTCAGATCATGCAACAAAAACATGTTCATGTTTAACACTGATTAGTATTTTTCAAGTTCTTTAAATGCTTTTCCAACTCTGAAACGAAGTCCCAGAACTCCCTACACCACACATAATGAGCAACTTCCTGAGTTTTAAGTCCCACAGAGCAATTACCAACTGACAAATTTCAGTACTTTTCCACTTTGAGACTGACCTGAAAAGAATACGGAATAATTGCCTCAGATACATGTAATCTGGTGCCTCTTCAAAGCGCAGGCCACGACAGTAGTTCAAATACATGGCAAATTCTGCAGGGAATCCCTGTAAATCAACAATGTTAATCAAGCCATGACTTGCAGCAAAAAGCTTCTAACAATCCTGCAAGAATGCAAAAACCTGTATTTCTATAATGGCAGAGGAAAACTGGTTGATGATTTGTAAGCATAGATTCCACTTTGCCTCTAGTTATTTTGTTTATTCTGTATTTCAGAAAGTGTATTTGATCAGCAAGTTACCAGGTACACATTCCTTTCCCAGAATTGTTACCATTTTGCAATCACAAGTTCTCTGCTACCAAAACCTTCAACACATTTAAAGCACTTCATTCATCCCAATTAAACCTGGTTCTTATTAACTAGGTCTCTGAAATAGGTAGTAATTGTCTCTTTAAAGATTCCACTCATACTTCCTCAATAATCTACTTGAGCATAATAGAGACAAGGTTTTTACCACTATTAAGTGTGAAGACAAACCTTGAAAACCTCTCAAAAATTCCCTGCTTTATGCATTTACATTTTTAATGCTATATCAAAGCCTACATGTAAATAGGTAATAGCATACAGCACAGTGCTGTACTACAAGAAAGAAAAATCAGGGTGTAAGAGTTCAGCAGTATGCAAGATGCTGTCAGACTGTAAGGGTATATTATAAAGTGTAATCCTTGGTGCTGCTGTTTTATGTGCAAAAACTACCATGTATTGTCAAGGACCTTTGTCAATAAGCATTTGCTGCCACGGTTCCAGACAACTCTGAAGACCCAAAGAATAGCATTAGAAAAGCACCATTCTGTGAAATGGCTTTAAAGATCACTTGACATCCAATTCCACTTCAGCCTCTATCTGAGGTACAGCAGACAACATGAACAATCTTGAAGATGCAGGAGCAACTATATGCATATCTACCTTGGTATCATTTATCCAAGAGGGCACATGTAGAACTTCCACTGTAGAAGTTGAAGAAATGAACAAGCCTCACCTAAGAGAGCTGGAGAGCTTGCACAGCCAGCAGTCACCAAGAACTGTAATGATGCTGGCATGAACTACACCAAGAAATAGCAGCAAGTGCCAGCCCCACTACATTCTCAGGCTTGCAGGGTGGCCAAACACAAGGCACTCATGACTGCCAGAAGTATTATTCAGCAGCAAATGCTGTGTGAGACTATCCAATGTACTTGCTGTAGTGTTTTGTTCTGTGTTTGTTTTTTGGTGGTGCTTTGTTTTGTTTTCTTTCTTCTTAGGAAAAAAACAAACAAGAACAGAACTTCCATTTTACAGTATGACATCATTTGGAAACTCACCTTACACAAAACCTCAACAGGAGTGGACATTTTCTTTTCACTAATCTTTTCATACTTTTGCTTCTTTGTTGCAGCCTGTGGAACATGTAGGTCACAATATAAGAGATATTGTGCAACACTGGATTAACAAGGACAGTATCAAAAAAATGACAAAAATCCTTTGGTCAACTGTTAAGTATTTTACATGAAATCTCCAAGTCCCACACACTTATTGCAAAGAGAATGAAGGTCAATCTGGTATTAAGATTTGGACACAGTTTAATACCATTTGTCGCAGTCTAATGCTTCCATCACATGGCACAGCTCGTGTAGTTCTAGCTGCTGCTTTTGGCCATTAAACAGACCAGACTTGCATTTACATTTGCCAAAGTTCTATTAATTCCCACTCAGTACCCTATTCAAGGGCTGCCTGTGTTTCAGTAAGCAGCCATTACATTCATTTGCAGCTGAAGAGTTCTGGTGTTTCACAAGCTGCTGCCTTTTCAGAAAACCTGCAGCTGCAACACCATTTGAGTTACACAACTTCCAAACAGAGGAAGAAAAAACAATTAAAACATGAAAATTAATCACTGAAGTCTACTAACAGAAATAAGAAATACTTGCCATGCTTGTACTTGGCTACCATGCACAAAAATACTTGTTTCAAGTCTACTGCAGTTAATAACTGTTCAGTTGTGCCATAAACTGGACTGAAGATATCACTAATACTGAACTTGCTAGGCAAGAAATAATTTCCGTGCTCACTACAGCAATGCAAAAAGCCACCAACGATGTTATTTTCTACTTCCCAAAAAGGGCCTCAGCCAACAGGACAATAATAACTTGTAAAGATGATGTAAGCTATTGTTTAGCATAAATTTGAAGACAATCAAACAATACACATTTTGCTTGCTGCATGAGAAGCAGAAAGAAACTTTATTCTGCATTCTATAAATATGGTACCTTGGGAAAAGCCACTTTGTATAACTAAGCTAAACATTATATACAACCAGACCAGCAGGCAGCAAGATACCTAACAGGAAAAAAAAAAGAGGGGTGGGGGGGAAAGGGGGAAAAAGAAAGCAACATAACCTACCTTTAATCCTTGCCAAGGCAGACTGGTTCTGTTAAAGTACATCAATACATAACCTAGAGACTCCATGTCATCCCGACGACTGCAAAAATAGAAGAACACAATAAATTACACATTTTGGCATTTTATATTTTATTCCAAATAGTGCAAGCATTCCGAAGTTGGTAGTTTGGTTTCTGGGTTTTTAAAAAAAGAATAGTTAAGGAATAAAAAAAAAAAAAAAAAGCTTGGTAGAAATCTAGGTGCTCGGGATTCCACTAGCAGGCATGTAGCAAGTCTTCACATGCTGGAAGGAGATCCTATTCATTTATCAAGCAAGGAATAGGCAGCAGGTATTGTATGTGGTAAACTTCCATCTGCACTTATGTTAGAATAATTTGGGAAACAAAAAATTTGGAAAATAAAACATAAAACATTAAACATTAAATGTGTTCCCGTTTGATTAAGTAGCTTGGGTAGAAACTAACGTCTTGCCTGCAGGAACCATGGAATGCATAAGAGAGATACATGATGCTAGCCTTAACTTCATTAAGGAAGATACTTCTCTGAGCCTTGTTGTCTGTCTGGGACCAATACTGAGCATCTAGCCCCAAAAGGGCACAACTCCTTCCTTTCACTTCTATCAAAACCCCATGAATTGTCTTTGATTTTTTAGAAGACAAGCAATATATAAAGGTGTATGCATGGAGCTGAGAGCTGCCTCTGCTTTCTTCCTACAAGAAGCCCGTTTCAAGGCAGCTAGAGAACTCCAAAAGTTATCTATCCATAGGCTTCACTGAGACTTTGCATTGCAGATGCTCCGATCCACACGTCAGCCACACTGAACACCATCATACTTTGCTACTCAGCTTTCACGGTTGCTAAGGCTAGTACAGTTCACTGAAGTGGAAAAAACACTCCATGATTTACTTCCTCTTGGCAAAGTTGCCTCTTCCCAGCTGTGGTAAAATCAGGATTTTCCTCTGACTGCCACTCTGCAGCTGACTTCTACTTAATATGAGACAGAAAACTTATTTTTCTCCCCCCAGCATTCTCTTGAATACAGGATTATTTGTTTGCCTCACTGTTGGCTTGATCTAGACAGTTTAGCAGCTTCTGCCATGCATCAAGCAACATTTCTAATTGCATCAGAATTCCCAGTACCAGCAGAGATTGTACAAGACCTAAATTCAGAAGCAGCAGCTCTCTGCAGTTCCTTCCCTCCACTATGAGGTGCTAGCACAGCTACTCCTTTACAAGAACAGTTTGAGTCCTATGAAACACACTTACTTCACAAATGAAACTTGTCATTTACCCTACTTGACCCACATGTCAAGCAGGCTTAAATAATAACACTGACAGCCAATAAAATACACTTAAGGAACCTTAAGGAAATTAAAGCAAAGAGAAAACACAGAGCATTTTAAAGCACCAAATACGTGCAAGTAAGAAGTTCTGTTGAAGTTAATCAGCAGGAATTCTGTCACTCCTGTTTGATTAAATTGAAGGTCAGAGGCATAGATACTCATGGAAGTCTTAACTTTAGCTGAGCATCATGTGGTAAAACTTAAACATTAGAATATCTAGGCATATAGGTAAGAAAGAGAGGCATCACTTTGAGTGCCTAATATACACTTCCAAACAACTTTAAAGTGCTGTCTCCACCGGACTGCTGCTTGGATACTGCAGTAGCAATACACTTTTGATGCAGATAATAAAAATGTGTGTGCTGATTAAGCAAAGCTCAAACATATAAATATATACACGTGTACATATATACATAGCCACAACTATGGTTGTGTATACCAGAAACCAAACTAAAGTGTGAGTGAAGCAGATGATGTTTAAGTCTTGCTTGCATGCAAAAGGATAAACAACTGTCTACTGGCTTGAAGGAACAGTCAGAAAATGGGACACAGACACCAGCTTTTGAATGTCCCTTCTGTCTCCAGGACTTCATCTTAAGCCAGTCAGCAGTGGCATCAACAGGTACTAACTCAAACAGAAAAAATGCACCATTTTATTTGTCTTTTAAAAAAAAATAATCAAAACAGCATGGACAACATCCACCTCAAACCTGCAAGACAAATGAGGTGCCTGGATCTTTTTTCCCCCACTCTTGCATAGGTAGCCAAAAGCAAAAGCATTTTCAAAGGGATATATATACATTCATATAAAGTTAGTTCAGACACTTCAGAAGCTTTCAAATAAGATCATCTTGCAGCCTCCAAAAGCACAGCAGTAACCTCCTTGAACTCACCTCTGCTCAATGCCAAGATGTGCATTGATACTGGCATATCGAGCTGTGCCAGTGAGATTTTTGTCTTCTCTGTATGGTATGTGTTGCCTTGTCCTGTTGTCCCGGTACTTTTTGGCCAAACCAAAGTCAATGAGGAATAACTTGAAGAACAATGAAAATAGATTATATTCCTGTACAATACAAGGAATCCCCAACCTCTTTCACTAGCCAATAACTATGTTTTAAGACATCCACAGAATGTAACAGTCTACAGTTAACAGGAAGCAAAGAACAGTGCAGAGTTGCAAACTAGCTTAACTAGCCAGTTCAAAAACTTAATAGTGAATTAGTTCAAGCCTTCTCTGTCCAGTGGACCAGCTTAGATTGTGCAACTCAGTATCTGTAGCTTAGTACTAAAACTTTTATTACTATTGTAGTTTGTATCACATTAGCTCAGTAACTACAGTGCATGGTTTAAGAAGGAAACTAGTATGTGCCAAAGCACACGTCACAAAACCCCACTCACACCAGAGCAGTTTACACATACAGGTAGTTAACGGCAGCACAGTAGCTTAATGCAAATGATGCACATTCTGTATTCTTCTCTATGTCTCAAAGAACACTGGCCACTCTGCAGAGCATAAGGCCAAAACCTTCAAGAGTAAACAAGACATCTTGCTTTCAATCATATGCTCATTTTAGGACTACCAGAACACTACCACAGCAGCATGACACACTTGCTGATGGTATTAATACAGCCAGGAAGCTAAAGCCTAGTACATGAAATCCAATTTAGGTTTCTAATAACTAACCTTGACCAATGATTTGATATGTAGCAACAATTGAGTGCGTGCTGATTAGTGTTCTAACAGCCAGGCTATCTACAAAGGTTAATACAAACTATACCTTCTTGTGACAAGATTTCAGTGCTAGGTAAAAAAAGCTGAGGCAGAAATGCATAAGGAATGTCTCAAATTGTAGCAATCAGTCTTCAAGCTACAAATTGTCAGGCTGAGCTCCTGATTCCAACACTGGATTAACGCTACAGGATTAGGAACTACAACCCCTGCAGATTAATACTGCAAAAGTAACTTGGGTTGGGGTAAGGAGATGACAGAAAGAAGACCTAAGGTTCAATCAGTTCTCAGGAAAAACCTATTCAGTATCACCTCAAAGGTGATTCCAGAACAAAAGATGAAGCTTTAGATGTAAACAAGTACTGGAGACTGATATGCAGGTACACCTGCATCCACGACTGAAACAAAGGGTCACTCTGGCATGTTGGAAGTGCTGTGAATTATACAGACACTTGACACGGACATATCAAAGATAATGAAAGACTTAAGTTTCTGAATTGCATGGTAGGTATGTTTGAGAACTCTGGTTCAAGAAGGTTTTCTAACTACAGTAGTCTAGACAGGAAAAAACAAAGCTAAAAACCCTCTTAAACTACTCATGTCTGAGCAGAAACCTTTTAGTTGGAGTCTTGCTGTGATTTATATACAACCACAAAGCACAGCAGTTCTACCTTCTGTTCTACCAGAAGTCACTCTGAAAGCCCAGAACGTTTAGACCAAGAGGATGTAAACCCAAGTTTTTAAATCAACTACACTGGTTAAGATAGTTGAGAAAAGTGAGGGTCATGTCTTTGTTGCACCCACCGCAGCTACCACTAGAGGTAGTTATTTACTTAGTGACCATGGAGATGTTCTCCAGCTACCAGGAAATTAGCTGTTTTGATACTAAACACTTGAGGCAGATAGCATAAAAGCTTCTATGGGATTACAATACTGCAATTCCAACTTTCCTAGAAGCAAAGCCTGAGCTCAAATGAAACCTCCTGTTTTCTGATAAGAGCTTTCTGATCTGATGACAGTCTCCAATTTGTAGTTTGCAATAACTACTTTTGCAGGGTCTCTGCCCATTATCTTAAGCAAAATACTATGCCTTGAGGAGCAGGGAAAGACAAACACTATATACCTCAGAATATTTTCATTGTACATTTAGTTACAAAAAGTTCAAGCAATTCAAAGTCTTCACATACACTCTAATCCTAGGGATCTTACCATTAATTAATTAATGATATAAAGGAACAAGATCACAGTTCATGAATCAAAATAGTTAACACTGGAACTGTGCCTCTGACATAAACCAGCCAGGGTCTAGCCCTGTTTAGCACAGACATTGTTAAGACTTCTTTCTTCAGACGAGTTATAAAAGTAAATGATGCTCTGCCTCTTCCACTATGAGGTATGAGCTCTCCATACTACATATGAACAAGGCAATTCTGCCTTCTCTCAAGACATATGGCTAGAACTCCATGGGGGAAAAAAAAGGAAACAATCCAGCAAAAAGACCTGTTTTACACTAGACAAGTAATTGGATATTATTTTACAGCACCAACTCCTCTGGGGAAGTTTATTATGTATTTCCCATTCAAGATGGGTAGAAGGCATAGGAGTAAGTCCACCTTGCAAAGAGTTAAGTTGCAAGATACAGCCTGATTTGGATGAGCACAGAACGTACCAATGTCAACCAGCAGGAACACAGATGTATTCCTACAGATAACCTCATACTACCTCAATTCTGTTTGTTGCATGATCAGCAGGAAACTGGAGAAGTAGGGCAAAATTTTTGCCAAGAGCAACTAGAGAAGCAGATCAAAGTCTCTGCCTTAACTGATAAGAAGAAAAGTTTCAGCAGCAGACAACAGAAGTCTGTCAGCTTGCATACAGCAGCTAGCTGCCTGGGATTTGATACATGAAGATTATCATTGTGGAAAGCTATGGACTGATGCTATGGCCAAGCTCCTGAGCTATGATTCATATTCAGCAGTTTCCAGCTGTCCTGCTACGAACTGGCATATGTCTTCATTTCTCTCCAACTCATCTTCTCTTAAACATTCAGGAGTACTACATTTAACAGTACAAAAAAGCCTTGTGCTTCTCCAAGACAGTTTGTTTGAACAGTTTCATTTTATAAGCACAATGGACGAAACTACTTAAGTCCTCATTGCACCTTTGAAAAGATTTTGAACAAAACCTGCAAGAAAAGCAGCCTGGCTGAAGCAATAACAGAACTTCTCCATGTGCATTCAAAGACACTACAGAAAGGCAAGCAGACAGCCCAACACAGAAGCCCTGTCACCAGGGTGTCATGTCCATCCTTTACCACATTTGATTGCCTTGGAGTTTTAAAGGACAAAAATAAAAGCCAGTTCTGCATTTGAAATCAAGCACATACATTTAGCCCTTTTTAATATCAAGTTTAGAAATAGATCCACAACTTAAACAAGCGCCACAGGGAAACATCTTAGTAATGTTATATGTTTGCCAAGTATGTCTGAATAATGCCAACATAAGAGGTGCTTTTGCAAGGTCTACATTCTCCAGAAAAAAACAAAACCAAACCAAACCCAAAAAACCAAACAAAAACCCCAAACCAAACAAAAAAATCCAGAACAAAAATAAAGCACATGAATTTGGGGTTGAGGTTGGAATAGGAGACAGTTCAGACCTGGTTTAATCCTGAGAAAGATGGGTCCTGAGAAGTACTAACAGTCATGCTTCTTTTCCTCTTCCCCACTGGAGATTCTAAACACTGAACAAACAATAGAGGGTGGCAGTGCATCAAACAGTATTGCTTACATTGCAACAATGGCTGGCGCAGACAGGCAACACCGAGGCGTTCGAGAAAGAACAGGGTAGCCAAATGCCATCCTTCTTCCACCAAGCACTGTAGTTTTCAAAAAACTATGTATATTCATGTTTATCTGTTTACTTTTTTCCAAGGAGAAAATTTGAGAGATTTGACAATGTAAATTTCAACCGTGAGCCACTCCAAAATGGCACTGCCTTGACCAGGGATAGCAATGGTGACATTTGGCTCTATCAAAAAAGGATATTTAAGTTTTGCTTACAAAAGCATCCTTTGGTTCCACAAACTGCCCTTCCCCCAAAAGACATTTAGAAAAAGTAAATCTTCAGTAAGGAAGAGGTAGAAGGCATTTAGTCACCTTAAAGTTTACTTTCATAAGCATGCAGGGCTTATTTCTAGTAGAGAAGAAAATTCATCTTTTAAGGTGGGAGCAAAATTTCTCCCAATCACCAAATTAAAATTTGAAAAAAATCAATTTAACTTTTAAAAAAATATAACTGACAGGAAGCTACTGGAACAAGATTACCATACTATTCTAGTCTTTGTGGCCAATTTTCTTTAATTGTGTATAATCATCTCTAAAAAACCCCAACCTACACTTAGTTACAAAAAGAAATGAAGTAAATACTGTATGGTGGCAAGTGTTTCCTAGATAAAGCATTAGGTTCCAAACTGATGCAACCCATTCCTCATTTTGCTCATTTGAGCCTGTTAGTTTGCACTTCTGTTTCAGAACTACCTCCTGAATCTAAACCCCTGCAATGATAACAAAACCCATGCCCACAGACAGTGTTTGTCACCGTATCATTGCATGGCTCCCTAACTAGTCTACTAATGGGAAAAAACCAAAATGGTTTACAGGCAATTTTTTTTCTCATTTCAGCTGATGCAAATCTAATGTGTTCCTTCACTACAGTAAGCACAGCAGTAATTTCTAGGCCATTAATCCACATCAAGATGAGAGAGTGCAGCAATGCCAACCTAGCATGACTGTGCAAAAGTACAGCAAAATGGCCCAAAAAAGAACAATTGGAAATCAGAAACTAAAACTAGGGGGGGGGGAAATAAATTAAAGTTACGCTCTAAGTCATGCCAGAAATTTAAAGAGCCTAACTGTTTGACACAGCAGAGAAAAATAGAGTTCTACAGAGTGAAAGTATGAAACTTGGGTACAAAGTTTAACAGCAAGAGATTACATGAAGACTGCCTTTCAGCTAGACTCACAAGCTTTCTCATCAATGGCTGTACCTAAACATTCAGTGCATTGCACCTCTTCAGACAAGAGCTGTTACCTCATGTTAATCAAGCTTTCCCCTTCTAATGTTCACGGCCCTGTAGTTGGCATTCATACAGGCAAACAAAGGTAAACATTTAAAATACTAGTAGTATCTAAAGAGATGAGACATTCTTGGCTGGCATATAGAGAAGATAAGTGGGAATCTTGCTTCCAATAAACAGCTTAATCACATACATTTGTCCTGAAGTTAATTTCTATTAAGTAGCATGCTTAATGCATTGCCAATGCTGCCTGTCTGCCCGAGCTCGACATAAAAATTGCAGGATTAAGTATATTTCACTCACGAGAACTAAAAATAAAATGAGAAGTTTTCTTCTATATATGGTTTTCAACAGGAAACATGCACTTCTGACTAGGTGTACCCATCCAAACAAGTGCAGCAACCTCAGCCCACCCTGCCCACCCTTTCCCCCCGCCCCCCGAAGTAAATTGAGAGCAGTTTTTTGTTGCACAACATATTCAGGTACTCTAGAACTTAATGGTATTTCATCAAAATATTTGCATCATTTCATTTATTTATAAAGGCAACTGATCTACATGTTGGCTATTAGTTGTATCCACAGTTCTGATGGTTGAAGAGTTGTCTTTACCAGTCTGTCACTGAAAGATTTAAGGCCCTGATGACTGGTAGGTCAGGAGCTTCCACGTTGGCACAAATTCTTTTCACCCCAGGAAGTCATCCCCAAAGCCAAAGATAAGATTTGGCTTTATCATTGAGGTAAAAAAAAAAAAGTCTATTACAACAGTCAACTCGATAATGAAACTCCATTACTGAGAAAAGTAGCTAAGTATTCTCTAGTGTTACTTTGTAATCTTTTTTCAAGCCTAGAAATCATGTTGCAATTAAGTGCATCTCATAGGGTGGGTCAGAGACTCAAATGTGCATGCCACTGCATTTAGAAGCAGACACTGAGAAATCCAAGTTCTCAGAAGAACCATGGTTTAGCATCCACCTCCTCAGTTTTTAGCAATGAGTTTCAAAAAGATCTTGCGGCTTGAATCAAGTAACACAGCCATTCCCTTTGGATCTTTCAAACAAAGAGCATTAGACTAACCTTATTACAGTGACGCCCAATACCCATTAGGAAGTTATCTGGTTTAATGTCTCTGTGTATAAAATTCTTTGTGTGCACATATTCAATTCTACTGATCATCTGTAAAAAGAAAGAGCAACAACAAAACAGGCAAGATTTCAGGAACAGCAATATGATTCACTTAAATCTTCAATGAAAGCATGAATTTTTAGTGTTACCTTCCTCTGCACCTTAAGTTTCTGTTTTTCTTTAATGAAAACAAAGTTCAAATAAATTTACATTTCTTATGTTTAAATGCCATTATCTTGATCAGGAAATGGCCAATTAAAATACCTGAAATGATTTCCCAGACATTCAAGATCATACTCTAACTACAGTGTCTCATTAAAGAGCAATTTCTTCCTTAGTTTAAACAAAGTATTTATGTATGTACCAGAAGACAATTTTAAAGCTCATTCCCTTCCCCCATCCTAGTTATTAATTCGTCTGTTTATTCACTCATCATCAAGTTCACTCTTACAGGTAACAGTTTTAACAAAGCAAGTAACAACTTGATTGTGCCCCATACTGTCGTACCTAGGCTACCATGATCCAGGAAAAACAGCAATGAAGACACAGAAAAGCACTGGCACATCTGTATCATTGTATACGGCCATGCAATTTCCTGCGCATGAGATCACAGCGCATGCGTTCATGTGGTACAACTTTCCAGCTACTAAACCACTCTCCACACAGTCTTTAGTGAGTTGTGCTGTTACAACATCATACCCTTGACAGCTGTTCTACTGGACTACCCTAAAAGCCAGTTCCATGCACTGATATCATACATCCTGTCTATGTTTCCCAGATGACAACTAATTAGTGTTTATCATCCAAAGGAACACTGCACAAAACCCATGAAGATTCCCTAGGGGTGCTGTAACACCCAGACTCCAGCTAACTGAGCAGGCAAATGGCTCTCTAAAGCAACTGCACCACTCACATAAGGCAGCTGAGAACAGGGACAGCTGACCTTGCCTGCATACAAATGCTGTGAGCTTCCTTGGCCAATAGCCTGGGATTCTACAAGCATCTGGCTAAGTGACAACTTGGTACTAACATCAATTACATAATATTAGATGAAATTTAAACTACCATTGAAAATTCAACTCAAACCTTTACTGCCTTTCAAGCAGCCGAAGACAGCACAATCCAAGTTATTTATTAAATAGCAAGAAATATGTCTGGCCATTTCAAATGCTGCACTCTCACAAGCAAGTTGAAAAAACATTAACTGCTAGAAAAAGACTTATCAGACCTCAGTTTTAGAAGCCTTGAAAAATCTGACGTAGAATGGCATCTCCACTAACAGGTTTAAGCACCACCACAACAAAAACGGTATTTATTAGCTCATGGCCTGGCATTTCAGAGGTTTTAACTTGCTCACAGTACGATTTGTACATACCTGGTCTGCTAACATAAGTACTGTTTTCATCGTAAACCTGCGAGAACAGAAGTTGAATAGATCTTCAAGGCTGGGACCAAGAAGATCCATAACTAGAACATTGTAGTCCTTTTCTTGGCCATACCACCTGCAACAAAGAAAATTATTCAGCATTAGCAGGAATCCTAATGCAGACCACGAAACCTCTAGCCCTCTTGGCTGCAAGGGCACATTGCAGACTAACAGTCAATCTTGAAAGCTAACTTAAAACTAAGGCTATTAGCATCATACGAGGACAAAACAGAATGCATAAACTGTCAAGTGCGTGTGCACACATTTAATTTTCCTTTAAGAGGAAACATGATTACACTTAAGCACTAACTGAAATATCAAACAAAACCAAAGTGCAATAAATGCAGAAGCCATTTCATGTTCATATACCAAGGTGTGTGTACAAAGTCTGAATAGAAACTCATCTGCAGGACACCTTACATGCCCTTCATTTTTTCCTGCACTATTTAACTTCACAGGAACATGTTTCAACACTTTAGGCTTTGTTTTCAGACATGACTGCTTTGCAACAGACCAAAGCAGCTCATGCAGTTAACTCATACACTACCTCTTCATTCATTCATCCAAATTTAACAAATGACAATCAAGTTCTGTCCTATCAAGCAGAAGATAAAAAGGCTGTTTTACCAGGTTTTCAACATCATAAAGAGAAGAACAATTAAGTGCCATATAAGGAAAAATACAAATGCACCAAATCATTAACTGCCGCCAGACTGCTGATATCCACCCTTAAGTGTCTGATATACCAATCTGGGCAAAAAATTAGATGTTACCAATGCTGTGAAGACAACCAGAAGGCCTCCCATGCATATTCTTTCTTTCAATTTATGTCTAGCATTTCCATCACAGTATTGGTTTGTTATCGGCAACCAGGCGACAGTATTTCACCAACCTAGAGTCACACCCTTCACTTCTGCAAATTTCAGCTGTGAATTTCCATATATGAAATGGGCACTGAAACACAGAACCCGAATATTCTTTTCTACAAGTCCTTCTTCACATTCCAGATAGCTACAGTTAAGAGACATGTATGTGAAAAACTGTTTTAAGGAGCTGTGCTGAGTACTATTGTATCTGTGTAAATATTCAACATCTTATTGATTACAAGGCTGCACTCTGCCTTTGCTAGGCACCTAGTCCTTAAAATAAGGATGTAGTAGCAGCAGTAAACAGATAAGGCACTGACCAGCTCCTCTGCTGAAGCAGGAGTCTTAAGCTTCCAACAACAGTGGTGCAGACAAGATACACCAAGAATACATCTCATAATAAGAGCATGCAGTTAAAGAAATTAAATCAAGTTTCAACTCAAACAGTAGCAGCTGGGGCTTATAGACATTTTATTTCCACTTTAGGCAATGACTCCAGGAGATTAATGCATAGTTGTCTGGAAAACTGTTACCACCAAAAAAGCTCACAAATTCCTTGGTATTCACAGGGTTCCAAGCTTTGCCATAGTAGTTAAAGAAAATGTTTACAAAACTACAGAAAAAAAAAAAAATATCTGTGTTTGCATTTGCTTCAGGAACTACTGGCCTGTACCTTTCCAATATCAGGATTCTAGTAGAAACTTCATAAAGCATTGTTATAAATCCGATAAAAGTTACATATGAGCTGTGGATCAAACTCATGGTTCTACAGGTCAGTCCTTTATTCCTTTATTCATTCCCTATATATCCAGAGGGGATGAAAAAAATACATATTTTGAAAGCAGTCAAACAAAATGTCTACAGGTTTCTTTCAATATATTAATGATCATACCTATACTGTAAGTACTACTTAGCAGTTTTTGCCTTCTAAAAATTCATCAAATGTACCATGATATACAAAACCCCATAAACTTGTGACTCAACTAGGAAAGCATTCTGATGGTATTACTTGATAAAAGTCTGTAATTTATGAAAAGGTTAATATTCACACTGCAACCTGGCACCAAGCCATGGAACATACACATTTTGAAAAGACCTGCCTAGCTATGCCCTTTTAAGGAGTGATCAGAAGGTAGTTTCAACTGCGAGAGCAACCAAGAAGAGTATTTTAAAAATGCAACACAGAGAGTCAAAGAGATGCTGTTGAGAAAAGTTCTTAATCAACTACAAACCAGCCTCAGTTAAAAAATTACTGACTATGCCTGTAAATCTACTTCTTGGTTCCTATGAAAGTCACGTACGCAGGAGGTTGAGTAGTTTTGACAAGCCTCTATAAAACAACTCCATAGGTCACAGCTGAAAATGAAACGTTATGGTCATCCACAATAATGAGAACGGAACCAAATTACCTGCCTAGTCATAGGAAATTCAGGTTTGTTGTGAAAAAGTCTAGAGAATGAACTGAACTTAAGCATTCTAAGAAATAAATCAAGATCTAAATAAAATACTATTTTATTCAAGAAATGGAAGTCCAATTCGTATGCTGAGCACAACTGTTCAGTACAGTAATGGTTCAGTGCCCAAGAGACTGCAGAATAAGGGAGAAGGATCAAAGATCAGTCTTCAATGGAGCTAAAAAAATTTAGTTACAGCACCACAGAAAAAGTGAACCACAGAAGAGGAAGCCTACCCTGGGAGCTACATCTTAAAATGCTTTTGGTTTGTCTAGAGCAATCTCTCTGCTTAATAAGTGCAGTAATGCAGGTTGATTGCACAACCTCCATTTGGCCTATTTCTACATATGCACAAGAAAGTCTTAATCTCCTGACCACTCTGCACTGATGGAAGGTGAAATCAACTCTGCAAGATAAAGAAATAAGATGGGACCTCTTACCATTTCATTTTCTTGTTTACCTGGTTGCCTGCAATTCCTCAGAGAAGACTGCTGCATCTATCCATTTCACTACTGGCAACTGGAACTCCTGCTAGGGTATTTATTGGAATAACTTGTACTTTATTTACTTTGCTAACACTCCAAGCAAGTTTTCATTTCCCTTGGAACATTTCCATGTAAAATGGGAGTAAGAAGTGAGACTACATCATGTTCATTTGAAGTCTAGTAGCTGCCACTACTAGCAGCTCTGAGTGAAAATGTTGTAACTCTTGGCTCTTTTTAGGAAACCTTGGTTATTATGCTACGTAAGAGCTTGGGGCAAGTACCCCTTACTCCCATCTTTACATAACCAATGTAAGATGGCATATACACAAACATTTTGGATAAGTACAAATTCAGAGCACTATGGCATGCAAGTTGTAACAGTACTGTGCTGAAGTGCAAAACAATATGGCAACAAACTGAGCACAATCCTTGAAAAAAGCTAATGTCTCAGAAAAACCTTCAGAAGTTCTAATACTCCATCAGCAATGAAACTTGGGAGTCAACTACTAATATGGAGGAATGATCTATAATAAGGCACTGGGCAACTATGAGCTCTGACACCAGCATCTCATAACACAAATGTCCCAAACGCCTGTGAGAGCTCCATGGACTTTTTTTTTTGTAAGCAACACTAGCAATACATTTCAAGCAGGGAGAGTTTAGGAGCAGAGTGGAAAGCAAGGCAAGAGATTCAACAGTTCACTTTGGGTAGATAATGACTACACATACTAGCTATTATTTCAAAAACAAAACCTAAATAACTAGGCAAGAAAAGCTCTGCAGCCCACTGGTACATATTGCTTAAATGAAGGACTTAACTCTGCAGCACACGTCCATTTGTACATACTTAAGCCAAAAAAACACACAAAGACTGGATCATTATAAGCCTTCCTGAAGAGCAGCAGCAGATGATCTTACTGAAGACTACACAAACATTAACAGGACAGTACTATTAAGAGTTAAGATTTATCCATGAACTGGTAGTGTAATATTGTAACACCTGATACAGCTGTCAAAAACTTGGGTCCATATTCAAGCTTTAAGGCATGCCCAGGCTCACACATGAATGAAAATGCTTCACCACTCTCCCTTGTCCTGTTTGTTTAAAGCTACAGATCAAATTCTTATAGATCGGTTAGAATTCAGTAAATATCCTTTATGAAGTTTCCCATCAATGCATGGTTAACGATTAAACACACTGACCTTAAAGCAACTTGAGTGACTTGTCTAATTCGAAAGACCAATACTCATCAACCAACAAGTTTCCAAATCATGAGATTTAGCAGCCGACACATTGTCCAAGTATGGGTACAGCTGAAATTTTTAACATCCTGAATTTCAGTATTTTGTAGCTCTGTGAAGAACCACTAAGTCACATGACAGCGGTTTGATGCCAGATTACATGACCAGTGTATGTTTATTTGAACTTATGTGGGGTGTTTTTTGTAATTCACTCGACTAACCTTGAGACAAGCTAGTGAAGTACTGATGCACATCTAGCTCCTACTAGCAAACACTGTAGTCTGATCTACCCAAACTTACAATCCTTTCCTAGGTTCAGAGCTGCATCTTTCAAACATTGTATGGCATCTACTTCAGCAACTGTGTATTTTGTAAATAGTGTCAATGACAAAATAAATGCTTGAGAAAATGTTTTGCTTATAGCTTGTTTTGTTTTTTTTTTTTTAGCTGAGAAATATTTAATTTTGTTATTATAATATTCCCTTCACACCTAGTGTAGTTTCCTTTGAAAGGGTCAAATTGAGGTAAGTTCAACTAGTAAAAAGAGATGGGTAAAGGGCTAAGAGAATAACACAGCCATGAAATTACAGGCCCAGTTCCAGATTACTGTACCACTTACACAACTTTAGTAGATAACCAGCAGCTTCATCCATTACACTGGCACTCGAATTACAACAGCAAGGCAACAAAACCAGCACAATCACCAAAGCTGTGTGAACTGGTCATGTGATGAGGAAAAGGATTCAGAAGATTACATTAAAAAAAAAATCACAAATTCAGGTAAAGATGAACTAAACTGCTGAATAACTGTAAATCTGTTAATCACTGGTAAAGAAATCCCAAAATCCCATGTGTTCTGAAACTATAGAGGCAATAAAGGCACCATCACCATTAGCATAGCAGCACATCATTTTGTCTATAGCTTGTCATATACAAAACCAGAACATCAGCTTAGTATCACAAGAAACTGTTCCTACTACAACAGTAGCTAAACAAGACTACTTTGCTCCAGCTTAATAAAAGCTCTCCTCAATCAACACCTGCTTTGCAAGGTAACCTATTCTCCACTAAAGACTTCTGTCAATTTGATCTCCAACTATTCCAGCAGAGGCTGTGGAAACCTGGAATTACAAACAGAACTGCAGGGTCATGCTTTTGTGAGACAAAAAAAAGTATCTCCTGGTGCCTTGCTGCCAAGAAATACAATGCTTCTGTGGCAAGATTGAACAGTCAAACTACAGTTAAACTCAAACCTTTAGACTTACAGAAACCTTTATAGTCACATTAAAAAAGTGTATTTGGATTTCTTTGACATTACAAACTTTTGCCACTTCCATTATTCACAAAATGTGACCCTAGGATTACCCTGCACAGACCTATGCAATTAGTTTCTCAGCACCAGAGCTTACAGTCAGCAAGTGGAAGAGCTGACATTACAAAAACAGAGACTGTCAGAAGTAGTAGGGTGGCTAAACAAGCTCTTTAAACAAAAAGTGAACAAGCAAGCTGGAAAGAGCTTACCACTAGAATCACCTGAGATCATCTTATTAACCAGCAGGCACGTGAGGGTGAATATGAGAGTCTGGAAGGCCTCATGAACACAAAGGATTCAGACATCCCACTGAAATGACACTGAACCGATGAACACTCTGGAACTGTACTCCATTTCTGCAAGCACTAAGTAATTTATACAAAAGTCTCTGAACTAGGCATTAGTCAGATGATGAGAATAAAGAGAAAAAACAGACCTCCCTACAGCTCCAGTATCAGGTATCACTGAAAAATACTAAGTAATCCTGAGCAGTAAAAGCACAGGTATTCCACACAAACTGACAGGCAATTAGTATCAAGACACTGACGTGCAAGTCCTGTTACCAATATTCAGGAAAGGAAATGCAAACCGGAACAAGGACAGAAAAGAGACTTCAAGAAAAATGGGGAGGTGGTGACCTCTGTACTCATGTACTGAAACAGCTCAGCGAGGCAGCTATGGAGTTATGCAACTATTCTTTAGAGATATGAGACAACTGTAATAGGGAGAAAGTTATTAACAACAAAAAATAATCAGGGAAGAAATTAATAGGCGCTGACTGCCTTTGGGTGCAAGCATTTACCTTTAGGCACAGCAGCTCACTCTCTCTGTCCAACAGAATCATGAGCACTGCTGTGCTAGCCTAGAAAGGTTTAACATTGCACCTGACTGATTCACAGTAAGAACAGCACATTGTCCAAAACAGGTGCTGATTTGGACCAAAGTGGTCCCTTCTGGTGCCGTGTTCTGGACTTCTCAGAACAGAGAAGTCCTGACAAATAATGTTTCAGACAAAATGGGAAGTATATTCTGCCTGCAAAAATACACTAGTTTGAGTCTTAATAGATACCAAAGCAGTATATGTAAGAAAGGTAATCCATCATCGTAACATTAATGTCTAAATTAACACGTTTTCTATTCTAGTTTGTCTTCCCTGAAACTGGGAAAACCACTTCTTACCTGTTAGCCAGCTAGGAGTAACGTAAGTGAACTTCACATAATATGGCATGACTGAAAAACTTAAGTGGAATATTTAGCAGATGTCATCTAACATTAGTTGCCATGGTGAGTATGAATTAGGCCACCCAAGTACTAAATAAAGAAACAACAATGAACACTCTACACAATGAAATTAGAGTTTATAAATAAAAATCTCTTATCATTTTTGGTACAGTTATGAGAGAAAGACAAATGCATGAAGTATGCCAGTGCAACACATCTCCTAAGCAGTCAGGTAATTTCATCTGCCCAGTGCTATGTTGCATACATACTTCCACATAGTTGGTTTGCTCTTTTGTTAGCTGTTTAATTAAACCTGCTAGGAAGTGAGGAGAACCCAAGCCAAGTTTCTTCCATAGAAGTCAGAAAGTTCAGTTCAGTTGAGAAGGTAAGCCAGTAACTTACAGTAGGTACAGGAAACATCGCTGAGGAAAAGCGTGTTTCAGTAGTACTCTGCTGATACCTGTTCCAAGCAAAAGTAACACAACACAAACTGCATACTTCTGCAGCTGTTCTCCAAAGGCTGAGCTAAGGAAGAAAAAACAAAAGGGACAGTTTCATTTTTTTCAAATTGTGGTCTCTCTTGGATGATTCTGAGGAATCCACAGAGATCAATTCAAGACAGACTACTACAAAACATGAAGCAGATTTTGTTTGAAGTCATTCATTCTCTTAGTAGAAAAAATTTAGGTATTAATTTAAAAGACTAGCTTTCAACATCACTTTAAGCGACAAAAACAAGAGGCTTCCTCTTACCTACTAGAGTGGTTCTGCCTTTCAGCATGCAGTCTTAAGTAATAACAAAAGGTTAATTAATAGAAGGCTCTGTTGCTACAACATTCCTCCTCATTACTTGCAGAACTAGATGAAACTATTAGTCAAAGCAACAAAGACAGAAAACTTGTCAGACTTTACGTGACTACTAGTTTGGGGGCTTTGTTGGGATTTGTTGTTTTGTGGAGGGTTTTCTGAAAACTGAAGAGTGGTATGTGGGTGGCAGTACTGAATTTCTCAACATCAAAATACCTTGCAATTACTTACTGCATTGAAAAGTTCACAAATGCAAGGATCTGCTTGTTCAGTTTGCAAGAAAAAAATGCTACATTAGTACCTTTTGATTTTTAAACTTACAAATGACTAAACTTAAATATCATAGCCTCTCAAGCTGTACAGTATCTCTTCAGCCTTGCCCACAAAAGAATACATGCAGCCTTCCACATTCACTAGGCTCTCTTCCTGCTCATAAGTACAACAGTTCTTTTAAGATATCACCAATAACTACAGCTGGTTTCAGTACAGCTGTTTTCCATTTGAAACTGCCGATAATGAAAACAAGTTATCCCATGATACTGTCAGGAAAAAAAATCTGAAGTTCACTTTTCTTTCAAAAGTACCTTTGAAACAGTACCTAAAGGTAATCTTCCTAAAGGATACAAACAATAGCTGATAAACACCATAAATGGCAAAAATCAAAAGTGGCTGACACAGATAATTTGAACAATTGCTTTTGTCAAAAGTGCTTTAACAATTACACTATGAAAAGAAAAAAAACACACAAAAAAATCACCACACACACTGATGCATTCCTCCAAGCCATAACCAAGAATTTGGGAATAAAGGCAGATAGCCCAAACTAATAGGATCAGTGTCCAGTTAACAAGATTACAGCTAGAAATGCTTTGCTACTGAAAAAGAGGAAAAAAAGAAAAAAAGACAGCTGATGGCTGAGAACAATGAGAATAAGTCCAGCAGAATACTGCAAGCTTTGCATTGTGTCCTAAAGGCAGATCAGATTGTTAGAATGTTAAGCTTGATTCAACAGTCTTTTGTGAAAAAGGAAGGTAATAATTAACCAAAATTTTTATATCAAGAACAAACCACAGCTTAACAGTCTGTACAGCATTTATATAAGGTTTTGTGAAACTCCAGAAGCAAGTTCAGAAACTTTGCTACTCTTCCAGGAAACAACAATTAGCAGTTGTCAATTCCGAGACATGCAAGTCTAAAAGGGTTTAGAATATTCAGGGAGCAAAGATATTCCAATCTCAATTTTTGCTATTTCCTCTGCAAACAACCACAGTCCCTTGTTCACTCTCCACAAGTGAAGGCTCACAGTTGATCTCACAGGAGCAACATTAAATAACTTAACTCCAAAACTGAGATTTTGCTCAGGAGCTTTACTGCAGTCAGACAGAAGGGCCATCAAATCGCTCCAAGTCTATTAACACATGTATAATTTAAGTGATACTCCACATACGCTATCTTATCATTACTAAGTTTTCAATCACAGCTAAAGGGCAGAATTCAGTTTTAAGAACATGTTCTCAAAAAGGAATGAGCAATCCATACTGTTCCCAAAATGAATGAGCAATCCATACCTCATCTCTTATTTCAGCTTTGTGAGTCAAAGAACCACAACAGAACACTTTCGTAAGGCAAAGCCACATAACTTTTAGTAAGTTGATCTTGGCCACTGCAATCCTGAATTCGATCAAAACCTGAGAACAAGACCCTCATCTTTAAATGAGGAATGCCTCTGCCTCTCAGATGGTAGCACTGAGATAAAAACACTGCTGAGCCCAGCTTATACAGCATGGCAATGGGAAAAGCTTTGAATGATTCATTTTCTATCAAATACTCTGTTTGTGCTGTTGTTTAAAGGTGTCACATTACAGAAATTTTAACAAATATACTGAAAGATTTTCCTTCAACTTGATTCATCCTTCTAAATTTACTGAGCCAGGAACAGCTTGACAGCATACCATTATAAAACAATGGCTGATCATGTATTATCAATTACACATGCAAAGTGACCTAAGTACAAAGTCATGCATTCTCCCAGCTTAGCTGCTGCCAAAAATGCATGTCAGAAAAGCATGAATTGTCTGAGACAATATGCACAGTTATTTCACTTTGGTCTTACCCTTATAACATATCCTTGTTAAGCACCTCAACAATACATCTCATTTGGCAGGCCAAATCCTTCCCCTTAGATTCAAAGTACCATGGATTCTACTTTTCCTAAACATATCATGGTTTAGCAACTGCCTCAAGAACTGCGGCACCCCCCTCAGTTTCCTCTTGAACAAGATAAATATAAAAATACTATTTTAGATTTCTTCAAGCATCATCAGATGTCATAAAGCAAGAAGTTCACACGCAAGAGAAGCCTAGTCAAAGAACCTGTCAGGCAGCATCTGGTACAAACAGATTTAAAATTAATGCTACTTTTGAAGTCTAAAAAGGTATTACCAAAAACATTTTCTGAAAGACCCTTTTCTAGAAAATACTACAAAGATTAACAATTTGAGAACATGAAAAGTGAAAAACTTTAAGACTCACTGACATTTATCAAATAGATCACACACCTCCAGGGCAATGAATCAATTGATTATTAATCAGTTTGAGTTGTTTTGTGTACTGCGTAAATTATCCATTCTTACTCAGGTTTTCTCGTAATCTTGTATTATTTGGGGCGGAGTGCTGGAGGGGGAGGAGAAGGAAGTCTGTGTTCCAGAAAAGGTTGTAGTCCCCTGTGGCAGAGAGACTTCTTAACCAGAGTCACTGGTTATACAGAAAGCAAAGTCTGATACAAGAACACCAAATACAGAGGAAAGAAAACTTAAAATATGACTCCTGTAATTAAAGCTAAAAGCAAGATTACTAAATACAAGATTACTTCCAGTATTTCAGCTTTACATAAAACACTCTGTTTACAGAGGTAATTTTAACCAAATCCAAAGCAGTAGTTCACTTCTGTTACATGGGAAAGTTGAAAAAGTTGTGACTTAGGCTTCATTATAGCACCAAAAGTTCATTTACTTAAAAAAACCCAACCCAATTGAAGAACACCTGCTTTTCCAGTTTTGCCATAAAGCACCTGAAACCTGCTTGCTTTGGCTGCTTTCCCAGTTACCTGTGTTTTAGCATGTAACTATATTGTCACTGCTTTCCAAACTGAAATTTCTATTCTTTCAGTTGTGAAATGAAGGTACATTTGATGAAAAGAACTGTAGTCTAAAGACTAAATCCACTTTCACATAAGCAACTCTGTTTAAGCTGCAAATATTCTGTTTAATTCAAGTATGTTTATTCTATTCCCGCAAAAGGCTGTAGCGAATGAGGACAGATGGCCAAGACAATATTGTCTCCTTCACCATAAAGCTCCAGCTTACATTTAGGACTACAGCCAGTTGTATTTGGGGGGAAGAAGGAAGCCATTAATCTCAGAAATGCAAGTTTTTCTGGTTTTGCTAAATACATGATATAGAATATGCCACCATTATGACCTTACAATAGACCCTAAGGGCCACTACTGATACAGGTGCACATACAACAAAGTCAGGGAAGGTCTGACAGATGAAATGGTGTCTACTGCTCAACCCAGTATCTAAATTGAAAGTTCCTGCAGCTCAAGGAATAAAACTCCTTTATGCCACAGTGCAGACATAAGTAGTAGTAATTTTTGAAAACAATTACTAACGAAGTTCAAAACCCAGAACAACTTCTTGCACAAAGTCTTTCTGAAGGAAGATGCATAGATTCAGTAGCTGGGAACTAACTCGTTATAACACCTCAATAATCTCAGAGAAATAACCCCTCCTAGAGTCTGCTGAACCAGCGATTTTCTTCCAGATCAGGAAATTATTAAAACACCATTGAAAGTTTAGGCAGAATATGAAAGAGGGAAGCTGCATAATGAGCAATTGAGAGGGATTAATCTTGGCACTTTAACTGCACGGAAATCCTAGTGACGCATCTGTTGTGGCTAACAGAGAGGGGCTGCCATTTCATTCCTGGTTGAGATTCTCTGCAGTCTCAAGCCTTTCAGCACATAACTATGAAAGGAAAAGATACATGCCCGAGCACGTCCCTTGTCCCAACACGAGAAGGGGGAGGGTTAATCACGTCCAGCCGCCATTTTCTGAGCGGAGGAGGAAGACATGTTGGGGAAAAAAAAAAAAAAAAATAGAAGCAACAAAAGAAAGCAGCCATTTCCAGCACGGGCTCCAAACTCTCAACCTTATCAGGAACACTGACTCTCACCGGAACAGTTTCACATTTTGTTCTAATCGTGACAAGAATTTCTCACAGCTCAGGGACTGCTGCAGATCTTACTTTCATAGCACAGTATGTATGGATAAGAAAAGACAGTGAGCCGCTACAGAGGACACTCAACTAGTTGTAGAGCTTGGAAGAGAACATTTTCTTCCTCAACAGCTCAGGCCCTCCCAGGTAAATCTCTTCCTTTTAATGGTGGTGTCCTGCATCACACTAACCTTGAAGCAAAATCACTGTACTAGCACACACAAATGAGTCCTACCGTATATGTGGGATGCCAACTCCTCCCTGCAGAATTTTGTATAGTTTGCTTTCATACAGCAGCTGGGGATGTCTAGCCTTCTGAGATTCCAACTTTACAGCAACTTCCTACAGTGAGAGGGAACAAGGAGTCAGAGCAGTGTCCACCAAAGACAACCTCCCCACCGAGGTTTAAGGGGCACATCACTTCAACAATCCCCCCCAACCCTGCTGCAAATGCTTTGAAGTTTTGTGTTGGGATTTGATTTGGGTTTTTTTTAAGCTCTCGGTGCTCAACAGCCTGCATTTTGTTGTGTCTTCAAATAAAATCCGTGTCGTGATGATTTGTACATAAAATATCCATCCCAGGAGATGAAATTGAGCTAGAGATGTAAAGTCTTCAGATCCGTGTAAGTGAGGAAGAACATACGTGGGTGTTTCTTCTTTACAGCTCAGAGCCGTGAGGGGGAGAAAGAGGGGGAAAAAAGCCAAGAAAAAAAGAGCTGAAAAAAAAACAGGGGATCTTCTTTGTTTCTATTATTGTTGATAAAAATGACATAAAGTGTTCCCCTGCTGGGAGAGAGGGTGGATAGATGATCGGAAGGAGAGAGATGATTTTGGCCGCTCATAAAAGACTTACTTTTCCGCAAAAACATACTGGTGTCCTCTCCCTACCAACCGGAACCGAGCTATGCAATTGTTGGGTAGGGGTCCACGATCGCACGGCTCTGCCGTAGGAAAGGGCAGTGCCAACCCTCCCGACGATGAAGGCCCTCCAGCGGGGCAAGCCCCTCAACCCCGGCGTACCCACCTTCACTCCCCCACCCCTCGGAGGGCGGCTGAGCCACCCTGGCGAGACGGGGCCGGCTTGTGCCTTGCAGGCAGCGATCCGAGGGAAAACCTGGCTTCAAGTCGGCCTCAGGAAGGTTATAGTTGCTCTCCGTTTCCCCTCGAGGTCGGAAGGGACCGCGCCAACGGACCCAAGGAGGTGACGGAGTACGAGCCGCCCTTACCTCCCCGTTGGTGATGTTGATCGCCAAATAGATGTCCCCGAAGGAGCCCGACCCGATCTTCCGCACCAGCTTGTATTTGCCTCCGACAATGAACTCGGCCTTGGAGCCGCTGCTACTCGCCATGGCGAGGGGCGGCTGAGGGGCCCTCCCGCCGCTGAGAGGCTCACGGGGAAGAAAGAGGACTCTACCGTCGCCCCACAGAAGGGGAAAGGGGCAGGGGAGGGCAGTAGAGGGAAAAAAGGGGAGGGCAGTGGAGGCAAAACAAGGAAGGCTAGTCCCCGCTGCTCAGCTCCAGCCGGGCCCCTCTGGCGGGCGCCCCCTCCGCGGCTCTGTCCCTTTCCTCGGCCAAGCGGCGCTCGGATCTCGGCGCCCTCCAGAAATACGAGAAGCAGCCACCGAGCTGCTGTAAGGGTAAGGAAGGGAAGAGCGGGGGGAGGGAAAGGGAAACGCGAAGCCCGCAGGCTCCGCCGGGTCCCGGCCGCCGCCGGTCCCTTACTCGGCGGCCGCCGCCATCTTGTATCTCAACCGGAGCTATCGCGGACACAAAATGCCCCCAGCCTGCAACCGCCGCTTCTTCACCGCGAGGGGCACGCTGGGAGCGGGGAGGGGTGGGCGGTGCGCAGGCGCCATGGGAATGACCGCCTCCTTCCCTCAGTGCGCCTGCGCGCGGCTCTGCGCGGGCGGAGAGAAGGCGGTGACTCGTCTCTTGCGCACGCGCAGACACGGCCTGTCTGCAAAGCCAATGAGCGGCTTCGCTCTTCGCCCGCCCCCGGCCCAGTGGCGAGGCTCCTGTGAGTTGTGCGCATGCGCAGCGCTAGAACCCGAGCCCGGGCGGAAGCGGAAGGTGAGAAGTATGGAGCCCTCACAGTTCTTCTTAAAGGGGTAGATCCACTAAGGGGCTGTAGCTACGGCTGCCCTGGGAGCTGCTCCAGGTGGGGCTGAGAGTAGGGTGGGCTGCACAGCCGCGAGGCCTCTGCTGAGTGTCAGCTCTTCCCACCCACCCCTGCGTCCCTCAGGCCGTGAGGAAGCTCCTTGGTAGTCTGTTCATCTGGGCGAGGTAGCCGCTGGGGCTAGGGAACAGGAGATGCGGCCTCGTCAGAATCACTGCCGTGACGCATACTTCACGGCTCTTTTGTGTGGAGCTGTGCCCGGGCTGATGACACCGTTTCAAGGTTTTTTACAAATTCCAAACCCCGATTTGTGTGCACATTAAGGTCTGGGTTTTTATATATGTGAACCCACAACCTGCCTCCTGTCCTGCTGTGCAAAGGCCCTCCTGTATCCACAGCCTGGTGGGTTGCAGGGCTGAGCTGAGTGAAGGACCAGTCGTGCCTTCCCTGCTCCTGTGCACACATGACATCTGCTTCATTACCCATCCCTGCTTGGCCTGCCGCATCTTGATTTATCCCTCCGAACTTCAGACTCGGCCTGCCTGGATTGCAGTGCACAGCACTGCAGATCCTGTATGGCCTGCACACATTTCTGCCAGGAGTTTCTTACTCCAAGTGAGGATTCTGGAGGAGCCTGAGGAGGCTGTAGCTTTCTCACGAGGGCCGCATTATGGGTAGAGCCCCCCATCATGGCCATGTATCTTGGCTTTGTGGCCATCTACACGTGGCCCCTACACTCAGCACCTCTCCTTCTCCTGGTTGCTTTGACCCAGCAGCTCATGCTCCAGGAGCTGTTTCTTCCTGTCTGTCAAAACTGAGATCTCCATTTCCCCCTTGCTCTGCTCAGTGCCATGACTTTTTCCTTTGCAGGAACACAAAACTGTGAATTCCTGGTGACTCATCATCACTCCCTGTCAGAGTGGCGTCTTCTGCTGTGGAAGCCTACATTTGGGAAATGATTCAGTCTGCAGGAGAAAGCAAGCTCCTATGTAGAAGGAAAGCCTACTCAGGGTATCTGCTTTGAAGGGAGGCAGTCAGAGAAACTGCCTTCTGGCTAGGCTGGTGGACCCACAGCCATGGGAATAATAAAAATTTTGATGTTAAGACTAGTCTACCCACAGATTTTTTTGAATAGCTAACTGTTTTTGAGAAAAAATGAGATTAAGAGGTCCAGATTAAGACACTGCTAGGAATTGTTCACATAAAGGTAGAGGAGTTGTCTTAACAGAACAGCATCCACACTGTGGTAGATCTTTTTATTGCTCTCACCGTGTTGCTTTCTAGCTTAGTAAAGGCACTGTGGTACAAACAGTTTTCTGTCTGCACAAGTGTAAAAAATTGCTGGCTTGTGTCCATCTGGCTGCTAGGCAGTGAAGGAAGTCTGTGATTTGCCTTCTTCCTGTGGCGGACTCCATCAGCTACTTGATAATTCCATAGTGAGAAACCAGGAGGAATGCAGAGGTAAGGTTGGCAACCAGCAATGCCCTGAACTGTAGATAGCAGCTTCAGGTTCCTCTTGTATTTCAGGGAGCTCAGAATCAGGGTTTTACTACAGGTCTTTCCACATCTCTGATAAAAATAAAATGCAAAGACAGATGCACCAAAATGAAAATGATGCTCCCAAGAGCAAGCTCGCCTCCAACTCATTCCCACCTTGGTTATGTCAAGGAGCATTTGTGCAAGGAAGAATATCTGCACTCTTGTCACTCAAAGGGAATATGGATCTTTTGCGGAGGAGCTCAGATACATCACACACTAGTTAAGGAGGGTGGAGTTTCAAGGGCAAATGAGGTATCTTTGAAGATCACACTCATTTCTAAATGCAGATCCCCTGTGTCCTCAGCTGCCCTCGCACTGCTGTTAATGGTGATTTGCAGACAGCTTAGGACTGCTGTACACTTAGCGGCCTTTGGGGTTTAGCTGTTTTTAATGGTTGCTCTGGATGGGATTTGAGCAGTTTGGAGGCGTTCAGTTTGAATCATGTATCCTCCGAGGAGCTGGAAAATCAGGTCTGCAGTTCCTGGCCACTAAATAGACCATGTCTGGATGTGCCGAAGAGCAGCATCTCCTGGGCTATGCAATGCTGCCACCTCCTGCCTGCAGGAGGGTATCCCTGTGTCCAGGGGACAATGCCAGTGCCTTTGGCCAGGGCACATCACACAGGACAGGGTCTGGCACAGCCGAGAGCGGTGCAGATGCACCCAGGCACACATCTCCAAAATGCCTGCAGTCTCGTTGGGTGTTGTGCAAAAAAGATGACCAGCGATCAGCATTTTGTATTTTTTCACAGAATCACAGACTAGCCAGAGTTGGAAGGGACCTATTAGGACCATATAGTCCAACTCATGTTTAGGCACAGGACAACTCCATAGTCACACCATGTGCCTAAGTGCCTTGTCCAAATGATTCTTAAATTCCATGAGAGTAGGGGCCATGACAGCCTCGTTCCAATGCTCCACCACCCTCTGAGTAAAGAAGCTCCTACGAATATTCAATCTAAATCTCCCCCGACACAGCTTCATGCCATTCCCCGTGTCCTGTCGCTATCCACCAGAGAGAAGAGGCCAGCACCCACCCCTCCCTCCCTTGTGAGGAAGTTATAGACAGCTACAAGGTCTCCCCTAAGCCTCCAGGCTGAACAGACCAAGCGCTTTCAGCCTTTCCACATAAGACTTCCCCTCCATTCCCTTCACCATNCCAAGTGCAGAACCCGGCACTTGTCCTTATTAAATTTCATCTGGTTTATGGCAGCCCAGTCCTCTAATCTATTCAGATCCCCCTGAAGTGCCTCTCTGCTCTCACTAGAGTCAACAGCACTTCCCAATTTAGCATCGTCCGCTAATTTACTTATTATGCATTCCAGTCCCAAGTCCAAGTAATTTATAAAGATATTAAACAGGACTGGCCCCAAGATGGATCCCTGTGGGACCCCACTTGTCACTTGTCACCACCCCGACATAGCTCCATTCACCAAAACCCTCTGAGCCCGACCCCTAAGCCAGTTGTTCACCCATCTCTTGATTCTCCCGTCTAGTTGTATACTCAACAATTTATCCATTAGGATACTGTGAGAGACAGTATCAAAAGCCTTGCTGAAGTCCAAAAAGGTGACATCAGCTGGTCTCCCTTGATCAACTAGATGGGTGATATTGTCGTAAAAGGAAATCAAGTTAGTCAAACATGAATTCCCCTTCATAAACCCGTGCTGGCTAGGACCAATGACAGCATTATCTGTCAGATGCTTATCTGTAGCTCCTAGAATAATCCTCTCCATCATTTTGCCAGACACAGGAGTGAGACTGACTGGCCTCTAGTTAGCAGGGTCATTTCTGTTGCACTTCTTGAAAATCGGAACAACATTTGTCCCCTTCCAGCCAGTTGGAACCTCCCCAGACTCCCAAGAGCTTTGAAAAATTTTGTCTTGGTTATTTTTGGTTTGGTTTGGTTTGGTTTTGTCTTGGTTATTTTTAACATGCATTCACTAATCCTGCAGGATGGATGGGAATGGGGTAATTCAAAGGAGGACCAGTCTGAATCATAAACTAGGCTAAAACCAGGACAGAAAAGAGAAGAAAGACCTACCAGCATAACTTCAGCTCCATCAGCCCTGGCCAGCAGCAGTGAGGATCAGTCATAGAATCATAGAATTGTTACAGTTGGAAAGGACCCTCAAGATCATCCAACCAATATGTGTTTGTAGAGACAACAGGTTGCTTGTCTAGGGACACTTGTTTTGCTCTGGCACCTCTTCACGCTTCCCTGCCCTTTACACCAGCAGCATGCTCTTCACACAGGGGCCTTTGCCCTCCGTCCTGAGCCCCTGGACTTGGGCTTTGCACTGACCTTAGCTGATTCTCCATCCAGCTCTTTTTAGCAGAGCTTACAGTGTTTGGCAAAATGGCTGGAGAGGAGCAGCTTGTGCCAGTAAGAACCAAACCAGGCTTGTGCTGGGACCACCCTTAAGGTAGCTCACCCTTGGACTGTCCTGTCTGTGTGCCTGAGGATACTTCACAAGGTGGCTTTGCCACCCATCTGGCCAAACTGCTTCTCCTCAGCTGTCTCTGGCAGAGTAGGGGGATGCATTGCAGGGCATTGCCGTGGGGTTGGAGGAATCTGGTTCTTCTGCATTCCTTGAACAATCTCCTGCCTGACACCATGCAGGTGATGCCAAGGGCATCCACAGTCACCAGAGAGGTGCTACAGGACCCCCTTGCATTGGCTTTTGTCCTTGCCCTCTTGCTGCTCCCTCCCCTGCACTGGCAGGACCAGGCACAGGGCTGTAGGGAACCAGCCCGGAGAACTGTTCCAGGTTGAAAATAACAGTGTTCCCAGAGCAGTCTGTCACTGGCTGCATTTGCCAGGCTGGCTCAGCACAAAGCTTCAACGCCAGTGCTGGCTCAAGGCAAGAGGCACCATTATTTTTGGCAAGGGTGCCCGCTTTAAGTGTTCACACAGAACCCTCAGAAAGTTGTCATCCCTTGTAGTTCAGAGTTACAGCCAGCACAAGCCATGCCTTATTACATCAGAAAAGATATGAGCAGCCATGACATGTCTAACCTGGAGCCTGGAAGTTTTTCTCCAGCATGGCTGCAGAGTCAGGCAAAGCTGGGTCAAGCCTTTCCCACTTAGCCAAACCCTTGCATTTGATCTCATCATGTCTTCAGACAGACCCCATCACCTAAAGCTGTGAGAGTGTGGATGTAGCATTTGTGCCTTGCCTTGCTCTAGGGCACAGAGGGGACCCTAGAGAAAGGGCATGGCTCTGGCCAGCTGGGCTGAGCCTGGAGCAGGGCTGGGTCTGTGGGACAAATCTCAGTCTTGCAGCACTTGAGTTGAATCAAAGGCCTCTGTGTCCAGGGAGAAGGTGTCCATGAGCTAACAGCACAATTTTCAACCCTTGCAAGAAAGTTAGAATGCAGTTCTGCAGCCTGGGACATTCTTGGCTGCTTGGAGAGAGGAGGTTTTTGTTTGTTTAGGGTTTTTCATTTTGTTTTTTTTTAAGTACTGCAGGAAAAGGGGGATTTTCAAGTAATTTTGATGATTCATAGGAAATAACTTCAGTGCACAGCTGAAGCTCTACCAATGAACTTTTTCCCTGGAAAACTCCTTCCTGTAGACTTTCTCTAGTGAACGTATTAGTGACAAGCAAGAGTGTCTGCAGACTGCTTGGACTGCCCAGCAGTACTGCAGAGCTCAGATTATCCACTCAGACAAGAAGGTTCAGAGACATGAGATCCCTAAACGTTTCTCTCTTGGTGGAGCTCATCTCATTTCCTTTGGGATACTTTGTTTTACCTTTCCACAACTATGTGAAAGGCCATGAGATTTCCAAAAGCAGGTTTCCTCCCTAATCCTGTGCCAAAAGGCTGTGCAGCTCCAGGAGTGTTTGTAGGCAGATGGAGGAACTGCATTGCCTTTCCTTTGGCACAATTGCTAGGAACAATTTTCTGAATGGAGGTGAAGCTGAGGTCCAAACTTTCCAGTGATGTCAGACTTGAAATTGCTTTGTGTGCCCGAGCAGAAGTACTAGGAGGTGAGACGAGAGACTCTGAAGAAGTCATGGGCCAAAAAAAGATGTAAATGACAGCACAGCTAATTCACTGCATGTCAAGAGCTTTGGATAAGTCTTCAGCAGCAGTTTCTCTGGTGCTTTTGAATTAATTACCCTGCCAGTGAAGAGTGCTGGTATTTGGCATCCAAACACATTTTCTCTGTGAGACTGCTTAAGTCATTCAGGTCCAAATCACTGAGGTGAATCTCCTCTAGCACAAAATAAATCCGCTTGTGGATGATGACTGATACTCCTGGGAGTAAATCTTCCCTGTAAATACAATTTCTTCAAACATTTTAGGGAACATGGGTTTTATACATTCTATGTGCTGTGGTTTATGATGCCAGGAAGGATAAGAGAAATCAAAGCAGGTGGTGAAGAGTGTCTGCTGCAGCAGCAGAAAGGAGTCTGAAGTGCAGGATGTGGCCAGCTCAGTCCTGTCTGCCCAGTGCAGGCTTTGGCAGTGCTGGATGGACACAGATGATCTTCAGTGGATGGAGCCAGCTCAGCACAGTCCATCTCAGCAGGCCCCCTATCACCCTCTTCTTAGGGTGCTCTGGATTTCTCTGCACATTGGGGGAGAAATGACACAGAGCTATGAGCAAAGGCTATGCCCCCCAGGCCCTTCTGCAGCAGGGATGCTCCCTCTACCTCCCACCTTCTGAACCTTCAAACATTAGAGGCTCCCTCTGAATGAGGATCTGCACTTGAGCAGACTGCAGATGAAGGACCCAATCAAGGGCTGCTGAGGCTGGTGATTTTATCACTAATAGCACATCATGTAGTGGCTTTTATCAGCACCTCCTCAGGTGCCATGGAGTTAGTCCTGCAGAGTCAGGGCATTACAGTTCCCTCCATTTTTATAAAACAAGTTGCTTCTTCCCATGATTGGAAAGAAAAACATCTTTAAGAGCACCTCTGAGAGCCTGGAGCATGCAGTGCAGCAGAAAGGAGCCTCATCCCTCCAGGAGCTTGTTTGTAAATGTCTCTGTGATTTTTAAACATACTTCCTAGGTCACCCTCCTGAATTCTAAATCCTGAGGGAAGATTCACAGGAAACTAGCTCTGATGAATCACAGAATATTAGGAGTTGGAAGGGACCTCGAAAGATCATCTAGTCCAACCCCCCTGCCACAGCAGGATTCCCTAGACCAGGTCACACAGAATGCTACTGGGCAAAGTATCCCAGAATTTGGAGTCAGGCCAGAGCACCGGATTCCAAACAAATTGTGGCTGGAAACCTGAGGCTCCAGCCCTTTTGTGACCGTTTCCTCCCAGGGGTATGGTCCACTTGTGTCTTGTCCTTTCCAACAACCACCTGCAGGCCTGAACATATTCTCTACTAAATGGAGTAGCTTTTCATGTCAATCAAAAGCTGATCCTTGTTGAGATAAAAGAAAAACAAAACAAAACAAAACCAGACATGGACTGAGAGATGCTGTTTGATTGTGCCCGAATTTTTTCTCTCCCTTCCTCCAAAGATCATCACGAGCTCTGGTTCATTAGCATTTGTGAAGAGTGCAGGGTGGAAAGTGCCAGATAAGGGGAAAGGCTCATCACATGTTATTGTCACCACAGTACTGGAAATATCACTAACAATCAATCAGCCCCTTGATGTGCAAGGCCCTGCTGAACATCTCTGGAGCAGCAGCCATGTGGGTCCCATTTTATCATCAGAGGAGCAGAGCGAGCAGATGAAAAGGGTGCAGGCTGTCCTGCTCCCACACTCTTGAGAGGGAGCTCTTTCAAGGACTCTTTTATTAATGGTCCTTTGGCTAATTTTAGCACTAATGAACAGCAGCTCAGCCCAAAGCAGGGGCTGTGGTTTGCAAAAGTGGGTGTCCATGTTAAGATGCTCCAGCCTGTGGGAAGCCACAGAAACGGCTCTGCAGAACCTCACGGGCAGCCCTGAACTTGCTGTGCCCATGCTACAATCCAGCTGGGGGCACACCATTTTCAGTCTCAGAACTCAGTGACAGCAAGACCCTGTGGGCACAGCTTAACCCGAGGCTTTGTGACATGGCAAGGCAGCTTTTGGACATTGTTTTTTCTGGCAGTAGACTGAACTGCTGCCTGCTGCTTAGAGGTGTGGGGCCAGGCATCTGTGTGGGAGAAGTAGCTGGGTGCCTTGAAGAGCAGGGCACTTTGCTGATACCCTTGACACAAACTGGGAGCAGTACCAGCTAGAGTAAGCCTGCCTTCTGCTCTGTGCTGACTGCAGCTCTGGCATGAGCAGCACAAGCTCGCTCTGCATCCTCCTGCACCATGGGGAAGCAGGTGCTGGTAGGGTTGTTCCCTGCTGCAGAGCAGGAGGGCACCTCTGACAGCTCACAACCAGATTCAGATGCAGAGTGGCTTCCTGATGGGAACACAGCTCTGCTAGTCACCACTCTGTGCCTGGTCTTGTTGGCACTTAGACCAAGCTAAAATATAGACATTTTTATTATCACTGTGTGAGGCTCTTGTACCTACACTCCTTCTGCAGCCATCTCCTTTGGATCTGCAAGGCCACATCTGTGTGGTGGTGACTGACACCTGGCACAGGAATGCCACACAGCAAGGATGGCTTGTCCTGATTACAGGTGCTGCTGGCCTGGTGTCGGAAGACCACTTGTACTTGGGGGGCAGATCAAACTATCTTGTGACTCAGGCACAAGACTCATCACCTCTCTCCTAACTGCTGGCTGAAAGGTGGGCAATGCATCCAGAGCATCCCTTGGCTGCTTCAGCACGATCTGCAGCAGCAATGCTGGGTGCTTTCTGCCAGCCATGGCACCAGATATCCCCAGCATCTCTGTGCCACTGTACCAGGACGGTCTCTCATGGGAGGCTGGGACAGGAGCTACAAAAAGGATTACTCCCCCCTAAAGTGTCCTGTTCATTTCCCAAGGGTCAGGTAGTTGCCACAGTGACCTATAGTGTGACTGGTTTGTTCAGTCTCTGGAGCTCATGAAACCCTGTCAGTCTAAAATAGAAGTTCTAAAAATAGAAATTTCTCCTTGTTTCACTTCTACTGGACCCTCTCCCCGGCAACAGAGGAGGCAGACCAGAGTCCCATCTTCCCCTTAAAGCTGGTGGAATCATATCTCTGTCCCCAGCAGCTGGTACATGGCTGCTGAGAACTGGTGCATTGCAGGGAACTCTAGGCACATGACAGTATCTCTCTGCACACCCTTCCTGTGAGGTTTGCTTTATCACCCCAGGGAACTGGAGATGGTGTTCTAAAATCTCCAAACTCAGACTCAGTTCAGGAGGGCTGCCTGGCTATCATGATGATCAGTTCATATCATCAGACCATGCGGCAGCAAGCAAACAGAAGACACTTGAGTCAGCCACCATGTCCAAATAGCCAGTTCCTGCCACCTTGGAGCTGATTACAATTCTTGTGACCATTAAGCATTGGAGGGAAGATGTGCACACAGAAGTTCAGGCTGGTGAAAGAGTCAGGACTCAGTTCTAGCAAAAGAAATTTTGTAAAAGATATTTTGGTGACCAGAACATGTATTATGGTTTCCACGAATTCCCAGACTCTTTTCCCCCACTCTGTCTCAAGTACATCACCAGACAGCTGTTAGCAGCAGAAGTATTTGCTCTCATTAGGCTATATGCTGCCAGAAAATCCAGAGGATACTGGGCAGAGGGATGTTCCCTGTGGTGATGCGCTCCAAACAGTGTTTCAAGAGTGAACTTCAGTTGATTATTATCACCTGTTCTCTGAAAGCCAAAGGGAAAGGGACAATCTAATGGTGCTCTGGCTGGTCCATCAAGCAGCACAGTTCAGATTGAGCCCACAGTGCGGGGCAGCCTGCCTGCAGAGCCTGTGAGCAGAGAAGCCCTGGCTTGCCTTGGGTAAGGACACAGAGTGCCATGCTCCCAGGCAGATGCCTGGTCTGTGGCTTCATCTCAGGGCAGTAGTTTGACAAAGCGTAAGAGCTGTGTGGCAGCTCCCCTAGACCAATATCCTGGATCCAGCTGTGGCCCATGGTAGATGTTTACAGAGGAACAGAGTAAGGGAACAGCAAGACTTCCTGAGAATAGTCCCTCAGCTCCCACTAGTCTTCCAGCCTTAAGAAAGAGATGGTGGTTCTTTGTATTTAATAGCCCAAAGGATTTTTCTTCCATGAATTCATCCAGTTCCTGTTTAAATGCTTTGCATCTGTCACATCCTGTGGTGGGGAGTCCCACAGTTTAACTATACGTTGCACTGAGAATCACTTCCTTTTCCTTGTTTTCAGCTTCCCTCCAGGTAGTTTCGTTTGGAACTTGTGCTCCTGTACTGGAAGAGATGATGAGTAACCACCTCTCCATACCTTCACATGACTCCCAAGATGGTGCAGATCTGTACCACACCCCTCACTGTCATCCTTTTTTCTGGCCACAGAGCCATTTCTCATACAGAGTCTGCAGACTTCAGGTCACTCCTGCTTCCCTTCTCTTAGCCTCTTCCACATCCCTCTTAAGATGGAGGCAATGAGGAGAGGCAGACCCACATGCAGCCTCCTGACTGTGAGCACATCACTGGCTTATGCAGTGGCAATTCTTCCTTCCTCGTCCTCTGTTTCTTTCCTACTTACTTCCAACATTCCATTTTCTGCTTTCTCTGCTCCAGACATTTTGGAAATTTCATTTAGTATTACCTCCAAGATCTCCCTTCTGGGAAGATATGCTCTGGTCAAAGCCCATCACTGGATTGCCAGACTTAGGACTGGTTTTTGTATGTTTGCTCTGCCTTCACCTCAGTTTTCCTGGTTGCCTTACTGTTCCACAGCTCGGGGAGAAGGACCTGGCAGCTCCTCATAGCTTGCCTTTGGATTTTCTGATCTGGAGAACTAGGTGCTGGTGGCAAACATGATCACTTTGCTACCCCTGCCTTTTTTCAGACACACTTAGTGGCTCTGGACACACTTATTGGTTCTCCATGCGTGACATCCCTTCATGGTGAAAACAGACCCTTTACCTCAGTCCTTCCTTTCCTGCCTGTAACAGCAGATCTGCCTAGCAGGTCTTTCCTCCCTCATGTACAGCACTGCGTGTCCAAGGGCCTGTGGTGCAATGCCTGGCCAGACATCTCACTGGACATCCCAGCAGACCACATGAATCAGGTTTCCTTCACTTCCTTGCTGGATGTCTCCGTGGTCCCCCTTGGCCAAGAGCAGGACCCAAGGCTTGGCAGAGAGGTGTCTAACTAGAAGATATCAAGGCTGGTGGCTTTCCACCATCATGGAGTGGGGTGAAGACCTACAGCTAGGGCGTAGGCTGGTGAGTCAAGGCAGGTGAAAGAGCTGGTGCTGGCACCTCATCTACACACATTAATAATGAAGACGTCGCTCTGACGCTGCTGTCCTCTTGTGGCTGCAGGGAAGGAGATGAATTAATGGCTGCTGACGCACAGGGGAGCTCTGCTTTCAGCCAAAGCGATTGACGGGCAGAGCACGCCTCAGCCAGGCACTAATGCTTCAGTAGGAAGCCCTATTTTGCCAGAGACAGGATAACCTGGCAGGTATGGGGGGGGACACTGAGCTGAATGGGGCTATGGGCCCTGGGCTGGTGGTGCCCAGGCTGAGCAAGAGACTTTTCTCTCAGCTGTCACTAGTGCCTGGGACTCCTGGCCATCATATTATATTCCATGGTATTAGCTGCTGGTTTTTTATCACAGCAAACTCCTCCTCAGTAAAACATCCTCCTTGCTAAGCTTTGAGGACATGGGTAGAGACAGACATGTGAGCAACACCATGAGTTGGTCTTGCAGCCTTTCTGCTGCTGCTGAGGCTCCAGAGATCCCTGGACATCTGCTTCTACCTCAGCTTCTTTTCACCTCTTCTGGGTTTGTTCAGCCACATCTGCCTTCTCAGCCTTGGCGACTCCACCAGCATTGTTCTGCCAGGGATCTGCAGTCAGACCTCTGTTAATGCCAGTCAACTGCCCACCCACAGCTCTCCACAGCCACCAGTAGAGGTGCCTGGTTCTCCCTGCTTGGTTGTTTATCTGCTTACAAAATGAAGGGGAAGCATTAGGTTGCTCCCCTGAAAAGGATCTTGGCCATGGGCTTCCCCAGTCCATTGCATAAAGCTCCAGAGCTGCCCACAGCTGCTCTCCTTCCCATCAGTGTATGATGCTGGTGGCCTACTGCAAGGTCTTCATTTCAGGCAACCATACTATGCTCTGAGACACAGTACATTGGCTAAGATTCCTGGACTGGCTTTCTGCCTTCATTAGTGAAACAAGCACACAATGATCCCTCTTGAGGGGGCAGCTATTATGCTTGCCTGTGGTGGAGACACAAGCCTTGTCAAGGCAGAAGCACTCCTAGTTGCGTCAGTGGAGCAAGAGATAGAGAGCTTGCATCCAGACTGGCTTGGCAGCTTCTAAGGGCTGCTCTTGCCTCCCTTCCACCCTTTGTTTCTCTCTCAAGCAAGAAAAGTCAGGTCCTGCAACATCTCCTGCGCAGGGAGCAGCTACTATGGCAGTTCCACAATAACCCCTCTTACAGGAACTTGCCTGGTGATGTGAGTGCTGGTGGGACTCAAGAGGTATCTGATCCCAGAGAAGGTGAATCTCGAGGGGACATGCCTTTGCTTATGTTCTCATGCCCTCACCTTGCACAGGAGATCAAGCACACCAGGGGATGGGGTGCCAGCAGCACAGTGCCAGCAGCGGGGTGCCAGTATTGGGGTGCTTGAGTGCCTGTGTGTGTGGGTGGCCCAGGGCAAAAGCGTTGTGTGCTGCTGGAAGGAGGTGGTAGTCATGTGGAGTTCCAGCTCTGCGGGTGGGTGGTTGTAATGACTTGGCAGGAGCAGAAACTGTACAAAGTCAGACAGGGAGAAGATGCTGATTTGATGAGTGGAAATGACTAATCAGCATAAACCACCAGAATTTTCTAAACTCTTCTTACCTTTCTTATGTCTCATTACCTCCTCACTGACAAGCAGAAGGGGCTTGCTGGGATGGCGTGCCTGCCCTGGGGAATGCTTTGGACAAGGAGTGTTGTTGCTGGCACTGCCCTGTCGTGGGGTGTCAGTGACCCCAGCTGGGACTGGACTCGTCTGGAGACTTTTGTCCTTCCTCCCAGAGCTGTGGGGTGCTGCAGACACCTCCATCCCTCCCTGGCACCCCTGCCCAGGTGCCAATGGACTCTGCACACCTCTGTGTGCTACTTGGCCACGGCTTTCCAGGCCAGACCAGGGCAGAAACAGTGACTAAGACCTGCTCTGAGGTTTGGAGACACCAGCGCCTGGGCAGGATGGGAGACCTGGAAGACCACAGCCCTTATGAAATAACCTGTTTGCTCCCTGAGTAATGGTGGTTTCCAGCAAAGTGTTATCCTTCAACAACAGAGATACTAGGAAGAAAAGCAGGCACCATCATCCCTGCACTAGTGGGAGGAGTAGAAGAGTAATTATCAGCACTGCTCGGTACTTTGAGCACAAGATGGCAGAGGGCTCCCAGCAGAGCACTGCTCCTCACTGGTGCTGAGAGACCAGACACCACTGTCTGGGCAGAAAGGCATGTATCTTGGCATTCAGTGCCCTCAAACCAGTGCCTGGCTTTCTCCCTGAGCTGTCCTCACCATCAGCTGGCACAGCTGATAACAGGGACATAGGACAGATGAGTGAAAGGCCCAGAGTCAACGGCCCTGGAAGAGAAATGGAGATTTTGGGAGAGGAAAAGCAGTGCAAGGCAGCAGGACTTGATGGGAAGAGCAAAGTACCACAAAGGCTGTTGGGCATGACATTGCAAGCTCTAAAATGTGAATACAGGAGACCTGAGCTGCTGTAGCATCAGAGACACCAACGGGGGCTGAAGCCTCCTCTGTGAAGGTCTGCCTAAGGCCCACAAATAGAAAGGCCTTCTTGGAAATAATGAGCTGACTCTTAATGTATTCTGCTTGGATCAAATTCTATCTTTTTATTTTTAGGCTGTGCTCTGCCTGGTGGTGCAGGCAGTGCCTCCAGCCATGAGGCTGGAGCCTGCAGCTCCTTCCAGACCACCGGAGCTAAAACAATTTCTGTCCGCTTAGGAGCAGGTCCTCAGCACAGCCCTGGTGAAGTACATGGATGGGACTACCCCAGGCAGGTATGCACAGCCCTTCTTTCTTCCCACAGAGGATTTAAGCACAGGTTACATTAGGTGGGAAGGGAAGAAGGAAGAGAAAGGAATGACATCCATGTGGTTTTTCAGGAGTTGTTCATGCTGATGGCCAGCTCAGCAGAATGAAGACCTTTAATTTCACGGGCTTTTTCCTTCTTTCCCTAGCACCTTAACTTGAATTCCCCTGCTTTGTACAGCACACACAAGCAAGGGTGTTAGAGGCAAAGTCCACTTCCTAGAGTTGCAGTGTGGGAAGAAGTTTTGTGATTAGGACGCACCTGCAAGCACATTCTTGAGCTGCTATTTTTTAACCCATGTTTTCATTTCCACAGTGAATGGCTGATAACAGCATGTAGTCACGACGTCCTTTCAAGACGGGAAAGAAACCCAAAGAACAGTAATAATGGAACAGATTAAATAGAGGAAATGTAACTTTCCTGTGCAAACCTGCTGCTCCGAGAGGAACCCCTGCCTGCTCTTATTAGGCATAGCCTGAACTGTCGTGCTTTGCGTGGCTGAAAGTTGTGTTTATTTTCTGAGCAAGCCCTGACTAACTCAAAGCTTATCTGGAGTGTTCCCAGAGAGCCCCCTGATGGCTTTAGCTTTCATCCAAACAGTCTAAGCTTTCAGGGTTTGGGTAGCTGGGAAAATCCTTGTTGATGGCAAATGGCTTTGCAGGAGACAGCAGAAGTTCAGGGTGAGATGTAGGTGGGCAATAACCATCTTCTTGACAGAAATGCTGCCTTCTCCCCATATGCACTGGGCAGCTGCATGTTCCTGCTTGAGCTTGGCTCAGTCACAGCCTTACACCCTGTAAACTTGCCTCCCACTTGCTGGTGCTTTTACCACGATGCCTATTTTGAGCTGGAGCCCAGCACCATTAAGCAGGTGTTTTTCCAGACTCTGTACTGGGCCTGTGGTCATTACACAAGGAGTGCCACAAGGAAACCTTGTCACATCAGCAGCTTGGGCTTGGCTTTTGGTTTTTTTTCCCTTAAATACTGCCAGAAAAGAGCTGGCAGAGTGTTCCTGCTGTGGCAGTGAGTATGAAGAGGGCTGGGTGGTGTCATGAAGATTGCTCTACAAGAAGCATCCTGTAAAAAGTTTTGCAATGAGGTTGCACAAACCTGGTTCTGTTCTGGTAGAAGGAAGTCCTGCCTCCCTACCACCCTCCACAGTGGCTGCAAGGTCTGCCACATTGTGGTCTACCACTGCTTGCCAGGTTTTGTGTTGGCAGGGTGGCAGTGCTGGCTGCCCACAAAGGTGACAAAGCCAGCTGCTGGGGACAGCCCAACCCTCTGGGACCCTTTAGCTTGGCTCAACCGGAGCACACCACCTCACCTGGGACACAAACAATTGTACTCAACCAACTGGCACCCATTTGCTTTTCTCTTGTAAGGAGAGCCAGGCCAGGGCAGCCAGCCAGCTCTCATACCTCCCCAGGGAGCCCTGGAGTGGTAACAGTGCTGTGACACTGCTCCTGGTCCCTGAGCCACCTGGGTCAGCCGAGAAGAGCTGCAGTAATTCCAGTCGCAGGGCTGGGTAGGAGGATTGTGGGACCAGTGGCACAGAAGGAAGGAAATGGCTTGAACTGGGGGCTGGGGGGGGAAGGATATGTCAGCTGCTCCCCACAAGGTTCAGCTGGCGAGTCCATCCTGCAAGGAACTCACTGGAGCCAGGTTATCCAGTGTCTGAAAAACTGGACTGGAATAGAAAACATGCCTGGGGCAACACCCATGGTGTGAGCTGGCTGGGGAGGAGTGGGTGGCCGAGGATGCCACCTGGCTGTGCTGGCCCCAGCAGGGCAAGGATACTGTCCAATGGGAAACACTGCCCTGCCAGCTTAGCAGCTGCAGGAGCATGGTTTGTACCCTGGCATGATCAATCACAAGATGCTGATGACAGCAAAGTGATAGTGACATGCCTCAAGTGGTAATGGTTTCACTGGACAGAGAAGAGTGCCTTCCCAAGGATAGAGCTGAAGAACTCCTGACATCACTGTGATGTCAGCCCAAAACCTGCCTGGCCAAGTGTTTTGCTGCTTCAAAAAGTGTCTGGGCAAAGACTGAATCCCTGCTGCCACCTGAAAAGGAGGAAGGACAACATCTGTGTCCCCAGGAACACGACTAGGCAAAGCCCTCACTACTCAGCCATGTGTAGTTCAAACTTGTAGCCACATGTCTCCCTAGGCCCATATGACATGGGCCAGACTGGAGACTGTTCTCACAAGGTGGCTTTATCCCAGCCACCCAGGCAGGGGGCATTGCTATGTGTTGGCTTCTCCCCAGAATCCTGACTGGGTATTAGTGCTTCTGAATCATTCCATCCCTGACTCCTCTTGATGCATTGCTACTCTGCTTAGCCATCTGCAGCCTCTCCGATGTGCTGCAGCATCCCTTCAGTGCAGAGACAAGGGAGGGCAGTTTCACGCTCTTTGCTCTAGGTCCCCAGCTGAACCCCATGAGCTGCACCCAGCCTCTCCGTGGGCAGGATGGAATGCAGGCAGGGCAGGCAGCAGGGTAGGCTGGCCTTCCTGGCACCAGCACTGGGAGAGAGCCAGTGGGGCAGATGCATGCTGGCCCCCATGCTACCCAGCTCACATCAGCCCCTGGTGGGAGTCGGCTTGCTCTGAGAAAACAGACGCAGCTGCACCAGGGAGCTCATCCTGGCCCATGGGGAGGTTTGGCTCCAGACACAGGCACTGCCTGTGACCTGCATGAGTCACTGAAGGACTGCAAGTCTTTTTACTGTGACGCTTTTTGGACGCTGCAGGTCAGTCTGGAAAAACACAGGGGCTGCTATCCCCTCCCTGCGGCCAGGCTGTGGATGAGCTCCCAATTGCAGGAGCTGGCGGCAGATTAGCCTCTCAGTTCTCAGTACCTTGTTTGCAAGGACGCAGACACCTCACAAGTGAAAAAACAACTTCATGACAAATAACCACTAGCTCCCAATGGCCCAATCTGCGCAACTACTTCCTCGGTTCTATATTTTCATTTCTGTTTGCTCCAAACCCTTTTCCATGGCTGAGCAGCAGAGAGGTGATGGCAGAGTAGAGGGGTCTGAGGCCAGGGGAATGTCTGCCTGCGGGGTAACACGGGGGGAGCATATGAATTAATGGATGGGCTGTGGGAGCACCAGAGCACCAACTTGGCTCCCCTGGCTAGTGCTGAGGCGGCAACGCACTGGAGCTGCAGCAAGGCCATATAAAGACACAGGGCATTTTATTTACGGCAGGAGCGAGCCGGTGCATCCCAGGCTCCCCAGCAGGAGCTGCTGCCCGGCACAGGCCATCTGGACGCCCAGGGCTGCCGTGCCGAGGGTTGCGCTGCCGCACGGTTGAAGGGGGATGACAAGGGGATGGACGGTTGGATACGGGGATGGACGAGGGGAAAAGGCGGGGCTGTGGCTGCCGTGCTCGGGGCTAATACAGACCGAGGGACAGTGCTTGGGGACCAGCTGCTTTTGCAGGTGACAGCCCCTCCCGCCGCCGCAGCGTCTCCCCCGCTCGCTTTCCTCAGCCTCTCTGCCTCCCGGATTCGGCTACCGGCGGAGGCGGTGAGCTCCCGCTGCCAGCTCTCCTGCCTGGCCAGCTGCCAGCCCTGCCGCGGCCGGGCGTGCGCAGGGACCTCGCCGCCGCTCCTCCGACAGCCGCGGCCCCGAGTGCTGCGGCGGGTGGGTGCGAGGGGCCGGCACCCGTAGACGGGGGATCGCCTCTGCCGGGGGGGTCCTAACCCGCGCCCTGGGGTCAGCCGCATCCTAGGCCCGCCTGTGCCAGGGACTGGCCCCTCCTGCCCCCGCTGGCCGTGCCAGCCCGACTGCGGCGCTGCGGGTTTATCATTAACTCCCCGCAGGCAGCAGGAGAGCGGCCGCAGCCCGGCAGAGCTCCTCAGAGCCAGTCCCTGCCTCCTCCGCAGGTAAGAGCTGGGTTCGGGGCGCCCAGGGGAATCCGGAGCAGGGTGGGGAGCAGCAGAGGGGGTGGTGGAGCCATGGGAGCTGCGGAACTACAGCCAGTACTGAGGGTCGCTGGGTGCCGGCCAGGACGCTGCCTGCCCCCGCTGTACAGAGAGGGATGCTGGCAGTGACATGGCAAAACCAGGCAGTTGCCTGGTTGGAGGACAGCTGGGGAATGAAACCTGCTCTTGCTCTCTCCGCCTTGTCCAACACTGCCCAGAAATGGTTCTTTTTCGTTTTCCACAATTCCCTGGTCTTCCTGATGCTTCAGGTCAGGTGGGTGAGGGAAGGGAAAGAGGTTTCCTAGCTTGGAGACAACCTCCTAAAGCAGCTGCATGCTCTGGGGGATGCTGGTGCAAAAAAAAAGTGACTCCTCAGTGCCTGCATGCCCCTGAGCTGCAGGGCATCTCTCCAGGGCTCGGAGGGCGTCCCAGATCAGTGCTTTCCACTTGCTTCCACTGTAGCCCTTACACTGGGGAAGGATGTTGTTGTCACCCGAGGCAGAGGACGCTGGGCTTGTCCAACAGTCCTTGATGGGCATCCTTCTGCCTGGAAACCTCTGAGGCACCCAAAGGGGTGCAGGAAAGTGCCTCTTACTCCCCAAGTCCCATAACTGCCACCGGGGCAGCAGCCAAATCTACAGAGGGCAAGGGTGACAGCTGGCAGGGTAGTGTGCCCCTGTAAGGCAGGCAGAATTCCTTTCTCACAAGCCATTTGCTTGCTGTGCCAAACCAGGCTCTTCTCCAGAGCAGCAGTGGACATGTGCCAGGAGGGGACATTCACCCTGCCCAATGCTTGTAACTGCATCACCTGCTTGTTAGCTGGACCCTTCCCTAGTACAGGCTTGGACTGTCCTGCCAGCCCATCTCCCAGCCTCTCCTTGCTTCCACCACAGGCACCCGAGGCGAGCACCTGCTATCTCACAGTCTGGCTGACAGTCAGGTGTGGAGGTTAGCACTGGCTGGGCAGGTAGTGGAGGGCACAGACAGAGCTACCCTCCCTGTGACACCGCTTGTGCTGTCTCACTTTTATCCCGCTAAGCCATCTCTGCTCTTCACCTCCTCTACAGCCTCCATGGGCAGGTGGCCTGGAAGCATGCCTTCCCCTGGCCAAGGTCTGGATCCTGCTGGGCTGTGTGCTGGTCTAGCGTGGGCTGTGGCTTGTCCCTCTCAAGGCCTCCCGCCTGGGGCTGAGCAAGTATCTGAAATGCTTTGGGAGCTGCTCCATCCCCCTTGGTATCAGAGCAGAGGATGTTCCCTGAGGAAATGGCATCCATCAGCTCTGATTTTTCATGCTCTCTGCAGGCAGAGAGGGGAGTGGGCTGTGCTGGGCAGGGCATAGGTATGGGTATGGCACACCAACGACTGTGTCTATGGCACATTTGCCCATGGCTTCACCCACTTCTCTCCCCATCCCTGTCACTTTTAAATCATCTCGCCCTGCCACACAAATGTCTCTTGTTCAACCACTGCAAAAACACTCTTTGTACTTTGAATAGGACTCTTGAAGGCAAGGTGCCAGGCACTGGCAGCCAAGGCAGGGAGGGAACAGCTAGCCATGGCAGCAAGGAGCAGAGATGGCAAACCCTTATTTGTTTTCGGGGACCAGCCCCTGAATAGTCCCAGTGCCAGGAGCTGGGGCTCCCCTTCCCTGCATGTGGTTGCTGGAGTTTGGGCATGTGCGTGGCACATCCCTGACTGTCACACATTGGTGTCTGCCCTCTGCAGCCAGCCTGCTTCTGGCTTGCAGCACTTTATGGTTTTAGAGTGTTATCCACACCTTGCTTGTAAATGCAGATGGCTTGAGTGCCCCCAGGGATGTGCTGTGGGATGCCCCCAGCATAAGGATGGGAGCACAGTCACTCAGCTGGGTTTGGTGCAGGAGCACCATTGCCGGGACTACTGTTGCCATAGCCTGTCCCTAACACCCTGCCACCCCCTGCAGAGTGTCCTGCCAAGATGGCAGAGCCCGATGCTGTGGATGCAGCCGAGTCTGAAGAAGCTGTCTACGAGGAGGTGGTGCCCTGTGACAAGATGGAGCTGGGCCAGCGGCTGGCCATAGAGGAGCTCATCACAACCGAGGCCAGCTACGTCCACAACATTCAGTTTTGCGTGTCAGACATCCGTGCACACCTACAGAAGAAGCAGGTCAGAGGGGGTACAGACCTCCACCCAGGGGCTGGAGACCATAGGGTGAATCTGTTGAGTGCTGCAAGATACCCAAATCGCTGCAGGGAGTGTCACCATGTGTTCACCTTCCTGGGCTCCCTCCATCCCTGATCAACCAAGGTCTTGGGTTGGGTGGACATTGGGTCTAACCCAGTGCAGCCATCCTACAGCTTTAACCCTGCATCTGTAACATGAAAAGGCATCATTGCTCTGCTTGGGAGCACAGCCAGGTCTCAGCATCCCCAATGCCTCCTGAAACAGAGCAGCGCTTCAGCTCCTTGAGTGTTGCATAGGGCAAATGGAAAGGCACAAGTGTTCGTGAGGGTGAGTGGCTCCAGAACACATGCTCCACCTCTATCTGATGTATTTGGCTTACCCTAAGGCATCTTTGTTCCCTTCAGCTGCCTGAACTTGACCTTGAAGGACTCTTCTCTAACATTGATGACATCCTCCGTGTCTCCAGACGGTTCCTGAAGGGTCTTGAGGCCACAGCCACCCAGGAGCATGAGCAGCTGCTCTGCATCAGTAAGTGGTGCTGTGCTGAGAGCTGATCTGTACCTATGCATGTCTTTGCTGGTGTTGGCAGTGCCACTGCCTGGCAGTGTTCCTGGGTGCAGCTCCAGCCTACCTATCCTGACACCTCCTGCACCTCCATTGGCTCCAGGAAGCACTGCTGCCTGCACACTACTGTCCATGGGCATCCACCCATGCTCACCCCACAGGAGCAAGGCAGACCTGCCCAGCCTGCAGAAAGCGGGGGGTGGGGGAAGGGAAGAAGATGGTCAGCATTAAACCCAGCTTAGCAGAGGTGCCCAGTTTGCAGAACACTGCCCTGGCACATTTGGCTCTGATGATATATGAAAGGAGCATCCTTTCCAGCCTCTCTCTTCTTCCCCAGGTGCCCTGTTCCAGGAGTTCAAGGAGGAGATGGAAACCGTCTACAAGATCTACTGTGCCAGCTATGATCATGCCCTCCTGCTGGTGGAAAGGTACCGAAAGAACCCCAGGCTGCAGGAGGAGATCTTGGACACCCTGAATGTGACAGTGTAAGTACCTGCTGCTGAGGCCACCACCACCCTCTCCATTTTAACGGCTAGGTTTTCCTTTCTCCTCTCTGGACAAGCTGCCTGCACAGGTACATGCCACGAGGCTGAGTGTAATATTATATCCATCACCTCTGTGGCATTGCCTGGTGTAGTTCCTGACAGCCTGTCCTGTATGTATCCTTGGAGTCAGCTGCCAAAGGGGCGCTACAGGTTCTTGGTCCTTTATGGTGGACCCCAAAACAAGGGATGAGGTGGTACAGCTCCTGCCTGCTTTGTCTGCAGAGGGCACATATTCCCCAGCTTGGCCCTAAGGGACTTGCGGAAGCCCTCTTGAACTGTCGGGAGGGGGTCACAAACACTGTTGGAAACAGGGAAAGCAGAAATGGCAGCCAAGAAGCTACTGGAATTTGCTGCTCTCTGTTTCAGGGCACAGGCAATGCAACTTCCAAATGAGCAATACCTTGTATGTGGGTAGAAGGGGAGTCCTGCCTGCAGCCTGCCTGCACTTTGCCCATACCTTCCCCTCCTCATTGCCCCCAAGCAAGTGCTGATCCCAAGTCTCCCAGCTAGACAAGCACAGCACTGTTCAGGGAGGCAGAGCTCTCACTCAGGGTTGGCAGGGACAGCATCCCCTTGCCAGTGCTCCCAGGGGGTTGGCCTCACAGCTGGGAGGGATCAGCCAGAAACCCCCTACAGCTGCTGAGCACAGCTCCCCTGCAGGTGGAGAGGGGCTGTATTCTCCCCAAATGCTGATAGAGAAGCTGGGGGGAAGTGGCAGGGCATCCTCTGTGTCAACCTTGAGTGACTCCCCTCTTCATCAGGCCTCACACAGGCGCATCAGACCTCAGCTTCTTCCTAGTGATGCCAGTGCAGAGGGTCACCAAATACCCACTGCTGCTGGGAAAGATCCTGGAGAATACCCTCCCCAGCGCCACTGCCTACCCAGCCCTGCAGGGGGCTGTCCGTGCCATGGCCCAGATCAACACAAACATCAATGAATACAAACGGCGCAGAGAAGTAGGTGAGTGGGCAGGGGGCATGGCACAGATGGGGGGCACGGCAGCCCCAGCCAGCCACACTTGTCTGCATGTGTTGCACTAATTCCCACTTAAACCAATTCAAAGCTCTCCCGCCCTCCACCCATTCTGCATGGTGGAGCTGCAGACTTGTGCATACCTGGCATTGTGCTGGCAGCTTATGGCACTGCTCTGGTCCTGCAAATGCCACTCTGGGCAAGACTTGAAGGCTGTAGGGGCAGGGTGGCATAGAAGTGTGTGTGGTGGAGGGAACAGAGCACAAAACCAGTCTGTCTGCATTCCTGGAGCTATGGAACAGGGAGAAACAGTCCTGCCCTTGGGATAGCAGAAATCATGCTCCCCGCAAACGGGAGCTTGCTCTTCATTTTCTTTTTCATAGTGCTTTCCCCTGGGCTGCCCTTCTCTGATGTAGGTTGTACTTATCCTGTTGATTACAACTTGTCAGCTTCATGTTTTTCACCTATGTTGCCCATTCACACTGCTAAGGATGCTGCCCCAAGGTTCCCTCTTCTGATCTTTTTTCTTCCCACCTTGCGTGCCCCCGCCTGAGGCAGCAACCAAATACGGCAAGGCTGAGCACCTGACGCTGCGAGACCGCTTCGCCCGCCTCAACACACACTCCATCGCCAAGAAGACCACACGGCTGAGCCGGCTCCTCATGCACGAGGCTGGCATCGTGGCCAAGGTGGGCAGCCCACACCCCACCACCTGGGGACGTACTGCCTCAACCTGGGTTCTTTCTGGGGCTTTCTGCTGCCTCCTAGAGCCTCGTCAGCAGAACGGGAAGAGCCGAGCTGATGTGGCGTGGTCAATGCTGACACCCAGTGGCTCGTGCTGTCACAGGAGCCACAATCCCACTTTCAAACAGCCTACGCATGGCTCCTGATTTCCAGTCCCAAGGACCAGTGGGCCAGGAGGAGTGCAAGTGCACACCTTGCTCCCTGCCTCACTGCTCCAGGGAGCATTGCTTTGCCCCCAAAGGACCCTCAAGCACCCCAGCAAAAGAAAAGACACTCTGCTGTTCCCCAGCACCACAACCACACTGGCAGCTGTTTCTGCATGCATCCCCAGCACCCTAGATCTTGGCCCTGGAGCCTTTCAGGGTCACCTCTGCCTGTCCTCAGCACTCTGAGCTTCAGGCAAGTGAGACATCAGCCCTGCCCGAGGCACTGCCTGGCTTGCCCGTGCTGGGAGTAAGCAGCCACTTGTCTTGCAGACAGAGGACAAGGACTATGATGACCTGGAGGAGAAGTTCCAGTGCGTGGTGTCCAGTGTGGCTGTGCTGAAGGAGAATGTGTCATCCTACCTGGACCATTTACAGGTAAAACTCTGATGACTTGCAGGGGATTGGCACCATCCAGGCCTCAAGACCTGTTTCGTAGGGTTGTAGAATACTTCCAAAACTCTGTGGAAACCGCTGCCAGTTGGGGATGTTCAGTGACTTGCCTCTCTCAGCTAAAGATGTTATGCCAGGGGCTTGCACAAAACGGAAGGATCACTCAGGTCCAGCAGAGCTTAAAACAAAGTCGAGTCTTGGTTGACACAGTCGTAGCTGGATGTCATTTGAGACTAATCAGTCCTTAAACTGATCAACATTTCAAAGCATTAAATAGCTGAGAAGGCTAAGTGCTGTTCAGCCTGGGAATTCTTGCATAACATACATAAGGCAGAAGCTTCCCAAATCAGGGGAACAACAGACTTGCCTTCTGAGATGATCTGGCTGAGTGGCTGCCGTGGTTTTCATTTTCTCGTGGAAATCCCTTGGGGCATCTGAGGGAAGTGAAAGTATGAGCAATGTCAAAACCTGAAATCCCCAGACATTGTCTTATCAGAAAGTCTCAGGAAATAGCAGAGGCTTCAGAAAGCAGCAATTCAAGGGCTGGAAAGACCTTGTCACGAAAATATTGGCAAGGCTTCCCCACATAGGATTAGGAAGGAGGAAAAGGGGACAGAAAGACTCCCTGTAGCCCAAAGAGTGGATGAAATCGGATTAGAACGGAAGACATGAGGATGGCAATCTTTATGACAGTGAGTGGCATCAGCTAACAGAACAGGGTGTGGCTGTTCCCTGGAACATGGAGTGCTCCTTGGAACCTGCCTGGCACAGCCCCTCAGTTGACCACATCTCTGTAAGCCAGCTTCTTGGTTTCAGCCAGGACCTCAAGCGTCTGCAAACAGGCTGGGCAGCCTAGATATTAAGCTGTGGTTAGGAGTCATGCTGGGTCTTGCATGCAGCTTCGATCTGCTGGTGGGGGAGGTGGGGCTGCATGCGTGCCCTGTCTCTGTCCCTCTGAAAGCTTCTCAAAGACATCCTGAGGAGCTGATGAGGACATGTTCTCAAAGGGCAGAGACAGCCTGGCCTCTCTCTGTGCTGGCTGGCAGTTCCCTCTTGTGCATCTGTCTGTACCAGTGTCCCCACCACAAGGAGTGGCAAATCTTGGTTCACACAAGATCACCATAGCCACCTCTGCTTGTGTAAGAGCCCCTGGTAGGGTTGAGGAAAAACACAGAGGTCTCAGAGCTACCACCTTCTACTCAAGGGTCAACCACTTTCCCCTTTTATATTTCTATCTCCGGTCCTTCCTGTGGCAAAGAGGACTACAAAGGAAGGGTATCCTAAACATGACAATAGGTAAAAAGATAGGATTTAGGATAGAGATCAGGGCACTCTGAGAGGGCTTATGGCAGACATGGTTGATGAGAACCAAACAGAAACTGCTGCTGCTGCTCCAGGACTGGCCGTGAAGTCAGTCAGCAGCAAACCTGAGCCCAGGAGGAGCAGGGGGCCAGGCTTCTCATGGCACCAGCAGCAGGCTAGGGTTCTGGAAGCTCAGTGCTCCCTTCTCTGGGTCTGCAGATTGTGGGTCAAAACCTGCTTCTAGGCAGAAAGGAGGCTTTTGCCCACGGAGTCAACATTAGAGCAAAACCTCTCAAAGCGGAGGAGGGCCTCTACCCAAACCATCCCTAGCTGCTTTCCTTTCCTACCAGTCTCTCTCTCCAAGGAAAGGCAGTGGGAAGGTTTTGTACACAAGCACAAGAAACTCCATGTAGGTACTGGAATGCCAAAACCAAGTGCCAAAGCACCAGACAACATCAATCTGTGGCAGGCTGTCTTGGGGCCACAGTGAAGCCTTGTCACCTTGCTAGGGTAGGAGCGCTTTTATATCAGCTTAGTGCATGACCTCTGCTCAAGGGGCGGGGTTTGATGGCATCTAAGTGAGCTCCGTGGCTTTCAGATAAGAGTAGCCCAAAGCCTCAGTCCTACTTGACTGCTAGCACAGAGGACTCAGACTGGGGCATTGGAATGTCTTTGAGAACAGAGGGTAGGTTACAGATGGGTTAACTAGTGTTTGGCAACCTCTGCAGGTCAAATCTGATGGCTTTCTCCCTTTTCAGGCATTCCTGTTGCCCACCCCACACAAGCTGCAGATTGAGGAGGGACCTGCCCAGCAGTACCACTGCTTTACAGAATACCTCCACTGCACAGTTCTTCCAGAGTTTGTAAGTGCTCCTTCCCTGTATATCTCCTTTAGAGCCACAGCCAAGCATTGCTCTCATACCTTCTGCCAGGGTACAGCAAAAAGGGCAGCCAAGAGCTGAAAAGGACCCCAGGGCAGGCAGCATCCTCATCAACAGGCACAGTCCCCTGGGACCTGAACACAAAGGAACAGGTAACAGGGTGGTCTATCAGCAGTCCCAGACACCAAAGTGAAGAACCAGCCCTAAGATCCATCCAGAAAACAAAGAGAGACATGGCTACCACATAGCAACAAAGTCTATCCAGGACTGGAATCAAACTGCAGTGTTCACCTGAGGGGTCTGTCCAGGAGCCAAACAAACTACAGCCAAGATCCAACGTTCACCCAGGAAGCAAATACAAACACCAGCTCACCCACAGCTGTGTAATTAACAGCTGAAGGCCCTTAAATGGGCTGTGGGCATGGGTGTGAGTGGAGGCTCCAGGTGAGGTTGGTTTGGGTCATTAAAGACTATTTGTGCCTGCAGGCCGCTGATGTGTTTCGGGTTAGCCATGCAGGCTGGTATGAAAGCAGATAGACTGTTTATTTGACTCACACAAGGTGTTTGCCACCAAACCTTAGTCCAGCTTACCTACACCTTGGTGGGCATTCATACTTGCCTTTGGAAGGCCAAGAGTTCCCCATCTGTCTCCTTCCACCACTTCTGCTTGGCTCTCCAGGACTCCCTCTTGGATGGTGGCTGCAGTCAGGGAGGTTTTCTGAGTGGTGAAGGGTATGGCTAGGCAGCCTGAACCCCACACCTGCATGCTGGCATCCCCAAGAAGTGCCAGCAGGAGGAGGGAGGGTAGCTACATGGGATAACCACACAGACTCTGGGCTGAGGGCTTCTGTCAAACCAGGGCATGACCTGCACGGAATAGTCACTGCAGCACCCCCCTTGGCCTATGGGACCTGTGCATGAGGGTCCTACCTGAGCATTTGCATGGAACACAAGTTTTGAATCATGGTGTGCACGACTGCTCTGTGCCACGGGTTTGTTTTGGTTGGCATCCTATGTACCTTCAGGGAAGGATGCCTGAGATGCTCCCCATTCCAAAAAAGCCCTTCAACAGATCTCTGAACCTTTTTCTCCAGTGTAAGACAGTGCTCCATGCAGACAGCTGTGCTGTCTGGGGAGCTCACATGGAGATTTGGGTTCTTTTGCCCCACAGAAGCGACGGCTAGACAAGCTGGTCTGGCAGCCCCTCTGTAGTCTCTCAGACATGCTGGTGGGGCCACAACAGCTCGTCAAGAAGCGTCTGGATAAGCTGCTTGACTATGAAGAGATCTTGGAGCGGAAGAGTGAAATGGGCAGTGTGACATACGATGAGGAGGCAGCCATGAACACCTACCTTGCCATCAATGCCCTGCTTGTGGCTGAGCTACCACGATTCAACCAGGTGGCTCTGCAGCTCCTGGAGCAGATACTGTGCTCCTTCAGTGCCCTGCAACGGGACATGTCTGCTCAGGTCCTGCACCAGGCAGAAAAGGAGCTAGAGCAGGTGAGAGTGACCCCTTGGCACGTGTGCCCAAACCAGCACACATACTGAGCCAGACCTGCCTTCTTCAAGCCTGGCACACCACTTGAATGTCAGGGCACCAAAGGTTTGCTGTAGCCCAAGCCTGTCCTTGCAGACACACAGCTCCCTGTCTAGAATTTATAAGTGATCTCTCCTCCCCATTGGCTGGGGAAAGCCAAATCATCTTTTCTTCACTGCCAGAAACTGTCCTACTTTGAGGACAGCACTGGTAATTTATTGATGAGAGCATGAGAGATCAGTGTTAACTCTGAGCTCCCAAGACCTCTGTGCTGGGAAGACAAGGAGAAGAGGCACAGCTCCTGGCCTGAGGAATGGGAATCCCTCAAACCTTCATCCTCTGGGAGATAACTGTCAGAACTCCTCACTGAACGGCACTCTCTGAGCCTGACATTTGCAAATGTGGTGGGCCAGGCTAGTCCAGAGCCCTGGGGTAGAGCGTGGCCCTGGCCTGATCCATGACCAAGATGATAACAAGAAGTAGTCATGTGGGGGTGTCCTCTCAGGCACTGCTCATACATACCTAGTCATGAGGATGGATTCCCCTTAGTCTGCTTACACTGCAGACATCTACCCCAGAGCTACCTCCACTTGTGTCCCTTTGGTGGGAGTCCTCCTCATCCTCCTCAGGTGGGATGGACTGTGGGCCTGGGGTACAACAACGAGACTGAAGGACTGCTGCAGTGTGTGTGACTGTCCTGCTGAGGGCAGGTGGCTCAAAGCCAGAGAGCAGCAGCTCTCCTTGCAAAAGGGAAGGTACATCTTTAGTGACAAGGTCTGTTCTCTTGCTTTCTCACCTCTTCTTCCTAGCTTTTCCTCTCCCCAGGGCCCTCTCTGATCTCAGGGTCTGTCTTCACAGATGCCCCATGGCCACATGCCTCTGCCCAGTTTCTGGAAGATGGTGGAAGAAACCTTGCAGCAGTCTGGTGCTCAGCTCCATACCTTCTGCCAGACATTTGAGACAGTTACACCGAGCCCTGTGACACAGGTAAGAGCTGGGAAGAGGGTGTCTCAGGCCAGCTAGATGAAGAGGTAGTGCTGTAGCTTCCCAGTGCAGAACATCTCCTTGGGGGAGAGGTTGGCTCAGAAAGTGCCATAGGGGTTTGCCACAACCACAGTATTTTCCCTAAGACCCTGAGAGCATCTGGCTGTGAATAACCAGGGATGAAATAGTCTCAGCTCTCCTGGCTCTGGACACTTGTCTGCAAACCATGAGGTAGAGCAGATGGTATGAAGGGTATTTCTCCTCTAACCTCTCAGTGGGATCTGGTTCTGCAGAAAGGAGAGCACATGTCCTCGGAGGGCCTCAGTCTCCCATCTGTCTTATCAAGTGCTCCCATGTCTCTTGCTCCCCACTAGCCTCTGAACCCTGCTGAGGAGCGGAAGGTCCTTTCCCTTGTGAGCAAGCATGGCCCAGACAAACTTTACCAAGTGATGAGCAACATCAGCGGCAGCAAAGACTTGGACCTGACCTTGCAAAGGGGACAGATTGTAGCTCTGCTGCAAAGTGTGGACACTAAGGGGAACACAAACAGATGGCTGGTAGATGCTGGAGGTATTGTGAATGGTGTGGGGAGCCTTTTCCCCCCTCAGCACCAGGGCCAGAAACCAAATCTGAACCACATCCTCATCTTGGATGAAACAGCAGGCCATTGCCTCCTGGGTTCTCCCTTCCAGGGTTTGCTTAGCCCAAACCTACCTCTGTTTTGCCAGCTGCACATGTAGCCATTAGCTGTAAAGTTCAGGTTTCCCCATGAGGGAGCACTCGTGGCTCATCATGGCTGGAAAAGGAGAATCCCATTCACACAGAAACATCTTGAAACCCCTTTTGTGGGGAGTTTTCTGCTGGATATTCCCTAGTGATAGGCCAGTTTGAACACGGCTGCTGTGCCATACCAGGCAACAGAGGTGTTGTCATTCCTCTCTCCAACCAGTGCTACATGTGCCAGGCAGCAGGATCTAATGACCTCTGTGTGTGCATGTCATCCAGGTCCCCGAGGGTTTGTGCCTGCTGGAAAACTCCAGCCATATTGCCCGGTACAAAGCCAGCAGCCTGGGATGCAGATGCAAACTCTGGAGAGCAGCACAGACAGAAGACGACATTCATATGCATCACCTGAAGCTCCCAGGCCTCAGGTGGCCACCTTCACCCCAGCTTTCCAGGTGAGAGTGGGAACACCCCCTGGGCCATTCCTAGCAACCTCATCAACTCCATGCAACTCTGTGTGTAGTGTGTGGGTAGCAATGCAGACCTGCTTTTCCAGCACATGTGGTCATGCATGTGCAGCCATGTGGCTTGCATGGGAGTGTCACAGCCTCTAGCTGAGTGCCACACGAGGGTGGTGTCTGCCTTGCTGGCACCTGGGGTGGACAGAGCAAGAGAACGGTGCTTGGTGGGGTCCCCAGTGTCCATGTGTTGGTAGCAGTACTGCGCTGTCCTTTTGGAAGCAACCCACATGCCCCTTTAAGTGCTGGCCTGCTGTGTGTGTTCTTTCCTCCCTTTGACTTTCATCCAGCAAGGGCTTCCTCCCTCCTTCCTCTGCCTTTCACAGGTGGTCGCCGGCTTCTCCTTTGCAGCCAGAAGTCCACAGGAGGTGAGCCTCCAGGCAGGGCAGCCTGTGGTGGTGCTGGAGCCACATGACAAGAAGGGAAGCAAGGAGTGGAGCCTGATAGAGGTGAATGGCCAGAGGGGCTACGTGCCATCCAGCTACCTGGTGACCGTCCCTGTACAGGAGCCCATGGGCTGGAGCTTGCCCGTGTGAGCATGGCCAGCCTGCGCCCAAGGGCACAGGCTTCATCAGATGAGTGCTGTCTGCTTGGCACCTGACGACTGGTTGTGGGAGATGCTAAAGGGGGGCAGCCATGGTGGCCCCAGGCTGGGAAAGTGGTGGGAAGCAGCTGGAAGAATATGGCCCAGAAGATGTAGGTGTGAGGGACAGAAGTCAGGAGGCACGTTTTGATGGGTGGGTGTAAAAGTGCCATGTCCCATATGTGTTTGTACAAAGGAAAGCAGCATGAGGGAGTGAGGGCACGTGGCTGCAGTTTCCCAGGGATTTGCTGAAATCCATGTCAGTGACAAAAATGTCCCTATAGGTGGTGAGACAGCATTGTCCTCAATTAGATCAGGACTGAGCTGCAAAAGGTGCAGCGCTGCAGAGGCATTCTTCAGCTTGGCATGGACCATCTGGGGTTCTTGGGAAAGAGCTTTCAGGGACTCCTGGTTAGAATGCAGAGTCCAAGGCAGAGCAGCCCTGTAGGCACAGTTCCTTGCTCCTCAACAGGGTGTCATGCCTGCCTGGGTCCCCACCCTGATGTGACACTGTGATCTCTTCAGCAGTGTAGCCTTTATGCTATAAGTCACAGCAATACCAGCCTGTGCCCAGCTGCAGTGCCAGTAATGAGAGGGTGCCAGGCTGAATTCTGTGGCTGGGCCCTCCCTAACCATCCTAGCCACTGAGCATGGTTCCCGGCCTTGGTTTCCCCTGGCAGTGGCGTTGGTGCCACTGACCTATTTGAGGGGTATTCGGAGCTCTGGTGATGAGAAGTGCTCTATCCTCCACCAATGGTATGTCAGCATGTGACCAATACACTGACAGTACAATCTTTCACTGTCCCTTTGCTCCACCCATGCCAATGGGCTCACCCCACTGCGAGTCTGTGCCGTGGGTCTGTGGCAACCCAGTGTGGTGGCAGAGTTGCCCACCACCCAGTGCGCCTCAGCAAGGCACTGGGAGCACTGGGCTGGGCTGCTGGCAGGCTGTGGAGGGGGAGTGTGCACATCCTTAGCTGGCATGGAAACAGCCCAAGGCTGAATGGCTGGTGGGAGCAGGGCAGCACTGGGGCAGTGGTGGAATCATAGAATTGTTTAGGTTGGAAAAGACCTTTAAAATCATCAAGTCTAAGTATTAAAGACAAGCTGTACACCACTTCCCTCACAGCTTATTCTGTTTGGGGCTGGGGACACACAGCACAGCTTCTGGGGTTCTGGGGACACCCTGCCCCCTTGCTGACCCACACAAATCTCCAGCATTTTGACACATACTCTCTGGAAGCCTGGGCCCCATGGAAGAAGTTTTGGGGAGAACTAACATGTGTTGCTTAGTCCCTGACCTAAGGCTCAGTCTGGAGATGGACTCGGCACTCCTTCCCACTGCTACTGGAGGCATCACACCTCTGTGCCTCAGTTTCCCCAGATGCTGTGCTGTTTTACAGGGGTTCAGGGCAAGGAGCCATGTCCACCACAGCACTGACACGATGTCAGGGGAATTCAGGAGCTTCTGGCTGCTGCCCTCAGGGACTGGCACTGTGCTCTCTCCACGGGAGAGCTCAACCTGTGGTGCCACATTGCCCACCCCTTGCCCACTGCAGGCAGTGGAGCGTGGAGACACTTGCCAGTGCAGCAGCCTGGTGTTGTCCTGGCTGCCCCGGGCACCTTCCGCTTCCCTCTTCAAGGTGTTATGGCCCAGCTGGCAAGCATGGGCACACTGGCTCTTCTGCCCTGCCTGGCAGCAAAACAGCATGCTCAGTCACCCATGGACTCCACGTGGGACAGTGGCTAGGTTTGAGTTCCCTTCCCGAGGTGCTGCCCTGTGGCTGTGTCTGTGGGGTAGGCAGAGGGGCAGAGATGGCATGTCCTCACCCAAGCTTGCACTGTATGAGGAGGGATGGAGTGGGTGCCAGGCAGGTGGGGACAAGCCTCAGATGCTGCTCTGCTTCCTCTGTGCACTCCACATGTGGTCCAGGTGCCTGATTTGGGGCAGAGCTGCCTGTGGGTCTCACCCTCCTTTGTACTTGCAGGGTCCTGGGGCATAAACCTGTAGGGAAGCTAGGGGCTTGCCACCTCCATCCAGGTGCCATTGAAAGCCCTTTGAAAGCTTATCCATAGGAGACCAGGGAGGGCTTAGCAGCAGAGCTGAGGACATTGCCTGGGGATGCTCCCTGTCTGGGGAAAGGCTGATGGGCTCCTTGGTATGGTAAAGAGGGCAGCCTTTGGGGATGAGGGCCACTATGCAGGGGCTGTGTTCTGGATCTCACACACACAGCCCTGGCTCAGCAGGGCTCACACCTCCAGCTCACTGCTGATGGCTCCTCCGGATTTTTCCATTCCTAATCAAATCACATGAGGTTGGATTTCACTCCTGAGCCACCTTCCTGCCAGCTCAGCGGGGCACAGATGCAATCATCCCCACACCAGTGCAGTTGATGGCCCGAGTCAGCAACCCAAGCAGGTCACAGAATCACAGAATATTAGGGGTTGGAAGGGACCTCTGGAGATCATCTAGTACGACTGCCCTGTCAGAGGAGATTGACCTAGAGCATGTTGCACAGGATGGCATCCAGCTGGGTTTTGAATGTCTCCGGAGATGGAGGTCCTGCTCCACAGCCCATGGATGCCCAGGACCCTTTAGAGGGTGAAAGGTGACAGTGGGACAAGGAGCACCAAGAAACTGCTGCTGTCTGTTTCCTGATCTGTCTGCTGGAAGGAGACCTGTGGCAGGCAGGACTTGATAGGCAGCTTATAAAAACAGCTGGGCTTTCTCCATCCGACTCACCAGGACTCTGAATTTCACGTACTCTGACACAACAGCTCCCCTTCCCTCCCTCCAGCCCCTGCTAGTGCTGCCTGTGGATCAGTGCTGGCCAGTAGGAGCTCTTTGCCCTGCCTGCAATTGGCACAGGGGGTGCAGGCTGTTACGATGTGTCCTAGACCTCCACTGCTTCTCCTATGTCTCTGCTCTGCCCATAATTGTCCATCTACCAACACTTGCTAGGGCTGACAGGCATGAAGGGCAAGGAAATAGCCCATGCATGTGCCACCAGGAGATATGCATGAGCCACATACTAGTGCTCTGCAGAAGGTGGGAGCACACTGGGACATGTTGTCTGTAGCAGGGACTGCCTGCCTGCCTCTGGCCAGACAACGTGGTTGTGCTCCAAAGTGGGTGCAGTCGAGGTGCCAAGAGGCTCTTTTGTACAGTGCTGATCCAGCCAGCACAGCACACTGCCTAGCGGCAGTGACACTGGCACCCTGCTTACCCAGAGGTCCTGGTGGCAGCTGAAATGCACTGTGGACGTCTCCACTTGGAAGAGGGGAATTAATGCAGCTCCTTCAATTTCTGGTCCTGAAGGGATGAGCTGGGCTCTACAGTACTTACCAGTCTTGCTGCCAATCTGTGGGGTCTATTCTGAGGACACAGCCTAGTACTTGGCTGCAGGACATAGGATACTGACATTCTTCACTTCTCCCATGGTTTCAGCCAAACTCATTGAACCTGCTGCTGCCTCAAGCCTGGAATTGCCCCATTGGAGTCGCCAGAGGGTATAGAGCTCTTCAAACCTAAACACAAGCGAGAGTAAAGGGCACAAATGTACCTTTAAATAGCCTGACAAGGACAGCTCTCCCAGGAGGAATGCTCTGGCTGGTCCAGTGGAACGTGCTCGTGGCTGAGGGCACAGGGGGGCAGCCAGGCAGGGACAGCTCCTCGCCAGGAGGTCAGGTCAAGGTTAGGCATCGCCTCAGCCAAGTGCCACTGTGCTGTGGCTCAGCATCACGAGAGCAGAGGCGTGCAAGGGGGAGGAAAGCACATGCCAGACCAGGGTCTTGCCATGCCTGGGGCTGATCTGCAAGGTGGCAATGGAACCAGGCAAGCAATGCCTGCAACCTGCCTGCTGACCCGCAAGGGGTTTGGCACTGGCACAGCCTGGCTGCAGGAGCAGCCTGACAGGCAGCTTTGATTGTCCAGGAGTGGCTGCTGCACTCCTGTCCGGGCTGATTCGTGTCCTGGACATGCAGGCATTGGGATAGCATCCATGCAAAGGGTGTGACAGCACACAGCCGTCCATGTCCCTGGGGTACATGGCACCAGCCTGGCCTCAAGCCAGGGAGCAGTATAAGTGGCAGCTCAGACTCCACTCTTACCTGCTCTGTAAGGCATGCCGGTCCCTGGGGACAAGGTAGTGGCTGTCGGAAGGGTTGGGGGCTTCAAAGCACATCTCCAGATGGAGACACCTGGATCACAGGGATGATGGCTGTGTCCTCAGGTGTCAGTGTGCCCACTGGCTCTGCTGGGGCACCCAGGTGGCAGGGAGATGTGAGAGGAAAGTAGCTGCCAGGGAACCCCCAAGCCTGGGCTCCCAAACCCAGACCCATGTCCTCACTGCAGGGTGTCAGGAGAAGAGTACAGAGGCAGCAGAGCTGAAGTAGGCAGGGAAGGAAGGGAGCAGGGAGGGGGTACCACTCAGGAGCAGTGAGGCTGCCCTGGGCTGAAAGGCACAGCCAACCTGAGCATCGATGTTCTTGCAGGCATGGTGCTCCTGCTCCCCACCACTGCTAGGATGAGCTGGCTCCGAGAAGAACTAGCCTGTGGCTGCACTGTTCCCAGACTCCCACCTGCACTGTGGGAGCAGGGTGACCCAGAGGAGCAGCACTTGCTCCCTGACTGCCAGCAGCCCTTGCTGGCCCTGCTGGCTGTGCTGCCAGCCATGATCAACACAGTGCTGTGCGGCCAGAGGGAGGGCTGTGCCCCACCGAGGGCGGCCCTGGGACTGCAAGGCAGGCGTAAAGGTGTAAGCAGCAGTGCTAGCTGCAGGCTTGTGCAGCCAGCACCCGAATTGTCTAATAAAGTGTGAAATTGTTTTCATGCTCTGCTACCTTTGCTGAGATGGACCATCATTACAGCCCCCCCCCCGCCCAGCTGGCAGGCGGCTGCTGCCAATGTCCCTTCTGCTGCAGCGCTGCCAGCTGAGCCCCGGGCTGGAGCTGTGCCTGGCATGTTCCCACAGGACCACTGTGCCAGGGGCTGCTGGGTGGCACCTGCTGTCCCAGGGATGAGTACCTCTCCCCTCCTCCTCCCACCCTCCACTGTACCCATCTGTGACATTAAGGCATAGTTTACTGAGTGAAAAAAATGCGGGATGATTTAGTGCATTTTGTGAGAAAGGTTGAGATGCTTACCACCAACAAGCAGGCTGTTACAACTTCTTCAGGCTGATTTAGAGACAAAGTCCACATCAGGCACTGTTAGGCAGTTTTGCCTAAGGAGTTTCAGTAATGGCCTGAAACACTGGGGCAGGCAGACTGCCAGGTCAGGGTCTTGCCTGTTCATGTGACACCATCCAATGTAAAAGCACAAGCTGCAGTAGGTGCATCACACTGCTCTGGGGTAAATCTCTGCCTTGGGCCTTGGGTCTGCAGACACTTTTCCTTCCCCCCATCAGGTGTCTGGTGGGGGGGTGCAGGGATCAGGTCAGGTCCAACCCTTGCCCTCGAGCTGTCCTGCTAACAAAGCCCTGCCTTTTCCCAGGAAGGGCTAATGGGAACTGTGCCCATCAGATACAGCTTTCAAGGAAATAAAACTCCTTCTGCTGTGCCAGGAGCTGCCTTGGACCCTTGCTTAGGTGGCAGAGGGCTCTCAGCTTGGTGGCGACAGAGGGGCAACTTGGCCCCCAGCCCTCACTGGTTGGTGACTAATTGCTCCTGAACCACCTGGGTGCGCACAGAAACTGTTCTCCAGCCATAGTAACAATTATCAACCATCTTGCTCTGGGCAGGAGTTGTGGAAGGCACAACTAAGGAGACAGCAGGGCTGGTGAGGGGACTGCGGTGCTAGCAGAGGTTGGTCCCCTAAAGGGAACAAGGAGGTCTCTGCTCTGGTGGTAGCTTTCCTCCTGCACTGCCTGCTGGGAGGTCAATCCATCCTGAGGTATACCCTGCAAGGGGAAGTGCTGTCTCCTAAATGCTGGCACCATGCTGGTGCATCCAGCTCTGTGCAAACTGTGATTTTGGAGGGAAGATGGGGCCATCTGAGAACCCAGGCCATGCATGTGGTGTGGGATGCTCCCTATCCCAGAGGGTCCTGTAGGTCACCATGCCAAGGGTCTGGACATAAGCGCTGGGGGGCTACTGAGTGGGGCCAAGGAAAAGGAGCCACATCTGGGATTTCTGCAGGGACCAAGGTACTTTGCCCCAGTGAAAAGGTGCCATGTCTTTCCAGCCACTGATAAAGTTAAACCCTTGATTTGGTTAAAGATTTAGCCCACAAAGCAAGCCTGGCTAGGGCAACAATGCTGTTAGCAAAACCGACTTGGTGACACTTGCCCAAGCAGAGGGAACTAAGCCCACTGACCTTGTGCCTGGGGCTAAGCTCTGTTGTTAGACCACATCCCTGCAGCTGGACTCCACCATCTCTGGGCCACATCCAGGAGACTGGAGGGATGGAGCTGGAGCATCCTCAGGCTCTGATCTGATGGCATGCAGCCAGCGAGGGAAGCATCCTGCTGGGAGCTGCTCTTTCTTTGGTGTAACTTTATAACCCATGTCCCCCCACCTCCGCCTGCCCTGGATACAGCTCAGCCCAGTGCCACCAGTCAGGGGGAGGCTTCATGCCACTGAGAAGCCAGCCTGGCCCTGACATGATATGAGTCAGCTGGAGCAGTTAGACATTGCTACCCACTGCAAATTGCTCAGCCAGTATGTCAGCCCCTGACGCTGCCCAGCCAAACCCCAGCTGGTCCTCAGCAAGGACACCCTGGGCTGCTGGTCTCAGGGCAATGTATCCTTTCCCTTGGAGCTTCCTTGGCCCTATGATACAAAAGGCTTCATCTACCTGGCAGCAAAAGGCAGATCCTTGTGGGCTTATCCTGTCCCCAAGGTTTCCCTGCTGGCTGGAGAGCACTCTGGGGCTTTCCAGAGGCCACAGGTGTTAAAGTGACCATGGTGGGAAGAAGGTGCAGAGCTCCCTCCTGCCTTCCCTTTGGCTCCTATGACAGCCACCCTCTCCCTCTGCTGAGACTGGCAAAGGGGACAGACACCTATGGCTGCAGCTCTGCTGCCTGTGTCCTTCGGATGGCTGCAGCTGGTTGTGACAGCAGTACTTGAGACCACAAAGGCTTCAAATATATCCCTGCAAAGGCATCCCAAATACAACCCTTGGCTTCGGTTTGGGGTCCTGATGCCCCCCAGGCTGTAAAGGTAGCCCTGCCTTCAGCCCTTTTGCAACAAGGGCTCTGAACCCCAGCTCTGCTCCCTTCTATGCAGGTAAGCAGATGGCCTCCCCTGCCCAGACGGGCTTGCCACTCAAAGGAGATGCTGTGTGTGGCATCCTTGCATGCCACTAGTCACTGCCATGGTCCCCTGCCATTGCCTGAGCTATAGGAGTAGGCATGGGACTCCATCAGGGGTACCAAGCTGGCAGGCCACAAAGGGGAGAGCACATACCTCTTCTGCCAAAGGCCCCTCCCTATAGGCCATGAATTCAGCATCAAGAGCCATTTCCAAAGCCCTCTCTTCACACCAGGCACCAGAGGCAGAAAGGCTGCCTAATTCCCACCTCACCTCCCCACTGCCTGGAGCTATTCCATCTGCTCGAGAAAACCAGGCACAGAGAGCCGTGGGGCAAGTGGCACTGTAACACAGCAGTATCCCCAAGCCCTCCTTCATTAGCATTCCTCCACTCCCAGCCTGCACAGCCTGTTCCCAATGCCCCAAGTGTTAATTGAATTACTTCCCTCAGCGCCAGGGACTCGAGCATCTGCAGACACCACGGCAGCCTGCTCCACTCTGGCTCAACCCTTCCCTGCTTTCACGGCGGGATGAGCCAGCTGCTGGTGGAATTAAAACTGATCTGGCTATGGCAAGTCCAGGTGGTGTGAAGGTACAAATGGCCTCATTGCAAAGAAGACTCATAGAATGAAGGGAATTTTGTTAGAGTGTAAATCAGAACCCTTAGGGGCTGTGGGAGCTCCCTGGTAAGGGCTGCAAGAGCTCAGCAGGCTGTGCAGGGCTGGGTAAATTCTTGCTGCTGCTAAAACCATCGGTCTGCCTGCTGGCGGGTGGCAGTCCATTCAGCCATCAATCTGAGGCTGTTGTTGCATCTCTACCCAAATGGGGTGATTTGTGAGTCTAAAATTTGCCTCCTTTGAGCTGCACCTGACCATAGCTACAGGCTGCAGGCAGAAACTCTCTTTGTGTGCCCAGCCTGCATCCTGGCTAGGATTTACCTCAAACAGCCCTGGGGAGGAAAGACTCGGTGGGGACAGAGGAGGGAGAGGGAGGAAGGATGCCTGGTGTTTGTTTTTACTAATGAAGCCCCATAATCAAATCATTTCAATTTTAATTGTGAAGCCAGCAGGCAGATTTCTGTCTCCAGATGGGATGTGATAGGAATAGTTGAAGGCCAGGCATGTTCTGCCACTCACCTTAATACTTGGAGCGAGGCCGACCAGAGCAGCCTATGGGAGGCTTCCACCATGCCTTGGAAGGGCCTGGTCCCTGAGGGGTACAAGGAAGATATAAGCCCCCCTGGTACCACTCAAAAAAAATGAATGAGGAAAAAAATCCTAGGGAAAAAGGGGTTCCTGCTCCCTGGGTGCTATTCCTGTGTGGAAATGAATGCACATCCAGCCACAGTGCCATCAGAGCCTGGGACTGTGAAGCTGAAGATACTCCTTGGAGCACCAGGCTGGTGAGTGAGAATCCTGCCTGCACCAACTTGGGACCTTGCCTGGTCCAAACCTGCCCCTGCTCAAGTGCAAAGAGTACCAGAGCCCTAGGGATTGGGCAGTGGATGGTTGCTTTCCTAAGCAGTTCACAGGCAGTGTGGGACTTGAGCTGGGGTCAGCCCTAAAATCTCTTCTGCTTCTTTGACCCAGGAAAGCTAATCCCAGCAAGGATGTGCTGCTGCTTTACCCAAATCTGTGCAGGGACAGCAGGAGCTGTTTCCCCTGTTTTCATCTCCCAGCTCTGCCAAGTTACGTGGAATCTATTTGTGGCTTCCACTTGCTGTCTCATTTTTTGGATGCTTGGACAGGGGGAAAAAAGAAAAATAAAGAAATTGGGTCATTTTCTGTTTATTTGGAAGAGATGAGATGTTAGTCCTCCAGCTGCAGAGAGCTCTGCTCATGTCTCAGTGGGGCTTGATGAACTGGGAAGCAAGTGATAAGGAAGAGGAGAAACCTCCTCCTCACCAAAGAAAATGTGTGTTTTGCCCAGCTTTTTGTTTAGGCTGAGGGAGAACTGGGTGCAGTGAGATTGGGCTTGCCCTCCCAGTCTAAACCAGCTAATTCAGGCTAAGCACATTTGTCAGTTCTCAGCAGTCAAGAGGGGCTGGATTGCTGTGGGACTGAATAACTCCCCCAGGCTGGAGGCATTCCCTGCTGCCTGCCCACCTCGGCAATCACCCAGGGGCAAGGGGTGGGCAAAGACAGTCCAGTTGGAGGTGACAGGGCAAGGAGAAGGTCTCTTCTCCTCCCCATAAGAGACATTTATTCCTCCCTGAAGAGGATGAGTTTAGAGGGCTGGGGTGGTACAGCACAATCCAGGCAGGTCATGCCAAATATAATGTACTTAGTGCTCTTGTTAGTATGATTGCCACAGCCATAATGGGGCAGAGCCCATCTCTTATCAGGGATAGCTACTTTTGCTTCTGGTAGCTGCTTCCTTCTCTGTGCTTGCAGTCCTGTTTCTGGTGCCGACAGAATTTCTGGAATCCCCTGGAAGGGATCCAGGCCAGGGGATGCCAGGCATTGAGCAGCCACCAGCATTCCTCCGTCCAGGTCTCTGCTCTTACCTGCTCTCCCTTTTTGTGCCTGAGTTGTCAGAGACAAGAACATCAAATCGGAAATAAAATCATTAACTCACTAGGCAAATATGGATTAAAATCTGCACTTTATTTTTAGAAATTGGAGACCCATCTCTTCAGGGCTTTACGCAGTGCCTTCCCACCTCCAGCCTTCCTGGGGCCGGGTCTGTTCCAGCTCCACACACAAGCCGGGGGGGAGGAGAGAAGGGAGACAAAAGCATCTGCACCATGGGGCTCAGGTTGGTCCACAGCAGCCCACACACTTGTTGATATGGCTTTCCATCCAGGATGAGGCAGCCACATGCTTGCCACATGCTGATGGGCTTCAGGTACATGAAACCTCAGCAGCTCTCCCAGCCTGGGCTTAGGGGTGCTGGGCACATCCGGCAGGACTAGCATGTCCCTGCGGCACCCAGCCCTGCTGCCAGCACAACACCCTCTGCCTCATGCCTCCCACATGGCTGCAGCTTGCATATCCCCATCCCAGCCAATCCATGCTGATCCATGATTCTGCTCTGCTTCCTCTTTTTTTTTTTCCACCATGTACAAATGGGAATTAAATTGAGGCCACTAAACTCATTGGCGCACGCAGCTGTAATGGGATTGCAGGCAGCGTTTCACCACTAGCTCTTCTTCACAGTAGCTGACTGTCTCCCATTGGAAAACCGCAGCACGCTCACTCCTGCTGCTGGTGCCTGGCATGCTGCTGCCTGCTCCCTGCTGGGGCCTTGTGCCAGCAGTCTGCACAGGAAAGCAGGGCTGGGGTTAAACCCAACTACACTAAAACATGTGTGAGCAATTTCTTTCTCATGTGAGCGCACTAGGGGCCAAAAGGCACTGCACATCTCCTGACTGGATTCCCACAGCTATGCCTGGCCCAAAGCCTTGTCACATGGGGTCTACCTGGTGCCTTGGGGGTATGTGCTTGCCTGCACCCATGTCCTGGGGAGCTAAGTGTCCTTTAGCATTGGTGTCCAGCTCTCTCACTGGTGCTCTGCAGTGTGGTGCTGGAGGTGGGCTGTGTGGCTGCCCCCATGGCACGGCTCTGCCTCTGTGGTGAGGCACCATCATGAGGAGATGGGAATGAGCTGGGGCTAGGGAGGTAGCCACGAGGCAACTGTAATTGGCACAGGGGCTGGGGGTGCTGCTGAGCACATGGAGCTCCTGTCATGGTGGGGGGGCACCTAGCCAGCCCTGCATGACCCACTGAAGCAGGGACAAGGCGTCATGTGGGGCTGAAACCAAAGAGGGTGCAGACTTTTGAGTGAGGAGCAGCCCCCAGTTATTGTTCCTCTGGGGCTGGCCACTTATTTTTAGCAGGCAGGAAGAGGAGGAGGAGGGATGCTGGTCACATGATGAACTTACTGGAAGACCTGCTCCTCTACTGCTCATGACAAAGGCCCCAAAAGTGCCTGTGGACAGCAAAGGAGGACAGGCACGAGTGTGCTACGAGGGAGCAGCTGCTGGGAATTTAAATGACCACCCGTGAATGCTGGGTTTGTTTTGCCCCCGTTGTAGCTGTGCTCTTCTCCGGCCAGGCAGCATTCACATACAACAGCACATGAGACTTGTGCCTGCAAGTAAAGCCAGGTGGGAAAACACGGGGAGAAACTGACCTTGAACCTTGACCCAGCACCCTGCCCCTGCCTGGCCCTGCTGAAAGGCATAGCCCTGTGGGAGAAACCAGCAGAGCTGGCCAGAGCAGGCTAAGCCACTGTGGCAGGGGTGTACAGGAGCCATGCTGGGCTCTCCCCAGGACCTCTGATAAAGATTTATTCCTATATGTCAGAAGGAAGAATGATGGGAGGAGAAGAGATGCTCATGAAGCAAGTGAGGCATGCTTCCTGCTCACTTCCTGCAGACTTCCTTCACACTTTCTGCTCACTTCCTGCTGACCCTGCCTGGTGGAATACTGATGTGGGGCTGGGGCTGAAGAGCAGAGACAGACTTTTCAAGGAACAGCGTTGAGGTGAAAATGTCAATTTAGTCACCAGGCTGGGACATGGAATGCTCCCCAGCGACCTACTATGACTCCCTGAGCAAATGGAGATGGCACCAGTCTCTATGGTTTACAGCCTCAGCCATGCATTGACTCAACACACACTCCTAGATCCATGCCCTGAAAATCTAGTTTCATTTGGATAAACAGCATTTCTTGTTGCTCTTGCTAACGTAGTGTCAGCAGATTGTAACAGATGTTTTAATAATATATAGTTCTTTTAATGAAGTGGCTTAACAAACTACATTACTTCCCAACATTTGTGTATGTCCTCTTTGCTTATTTGTTCATACAATAAATTAAATTTAAGTTACTAAACATTTAGAAAATAACAAGCATACATAAAATGTGCACCTATCTATTAATAAAAAACATCAGGCTCTGCTTTTCCTGGCACAAAGGCTGCTGCAGGCACACGCTGCTGAATGTTCCTTCTCTGCCCATGAGGCAACAGAGGCTGAGGGGAGCACAGCTGGGCACTGTCAGTACCCCATTTCCAGGAATGCTGACAGTTGTGACTACTACTGTATTTGTATTTTTACTGTCCAACAATGTCACTTTTTAGATCAGCTTTTATTAAAAATAAATAATGCTTTTAAAATGAAGCTGGCACTGGGGCACCAAACTGTGATAAAGGCCAGGGAGGCAGGGCTGAGGATGATTTATGATGTGATTTTTCCAGCCAAAAAATGTATCAGTTTTCCCATGTCAAGGGCTCTGCATGGGAAGGGTGAAGGTGTTTGGTGGTGCTCACCGCCCAGTCTGACTGCAGCATCATGATGTCCTCGAGCCAGGCTTTGGTGAGCACATGTCAGGCAAAGGTGGGAGGTTGAGGCAGGCGATCTTCCTAGCCGCTTTGCAGGTCCTGGTTCAGTATCCATCCTTTCTTTGACTGTTACTCCCCATGCCTGCCTCCTGCAGACCCATCTGGCCAAGCCCAGCTGAGTAACAAACACTGCTCCTCTTTGGGACAGTTAAGCAGGACATATGATGTGTACTGAGGAGCAGCATACGGGGTTCCTGTGTCTTTGATAATGCCACATGTCCACCACTTCATCATGCTGCCTGGGGACAGAGTGACCCATGCCAGGTTCATCTGTGTCATATATGGAGGCTTCCCCTGTACTGCAGCCTCCAGCTGAAGCTGAGCAAACCTCTGACGCCCTAGGAAAACTCCTGAAGGCTGTGCAAGGCCAGGCTTGCTTCCCCCGTGCAGTCTGGGCCAGCTTAGGCTTCCCAGGAGGGTGCACTCCATCCACCCCAGCACAAATGTGTTTTGCTGCAAGGATCACTGGTACAATGATATAGCTGCCTCCACTTACTGCCATAGGGACTGGGCTGCAGCTACCACCCTGTTGTGCCAACTCCTGTTGCAAAACCCCTATAGCAGATGAGGTTTGCTGATGGAAGGCTGTAGCCCTTGCTTGGAGCTTGTCCAAGAAGTGCTCAATGCCTGAGCTTTCTCCTACTTCCTGCTTGCAGTGACGAGAAGAAACAGTAATAAGCAAAGTCTTAGGCAAACATTTTGGGAATCAAAAAATCTTACTCTCTGAGTGCAGTTTGTCTTAACAGCTTGACAGGGGATGGCATGCACTCAATGTACAGATCAGGAGACAGAGATGTTGCCCCGTGGAGCTTGCAGTTATCTGCTCCAGCAAGGAGGGGAGAAGAAGCTGCTGCATATTGTTTTGCTGCTTTTATCCTGGTCCCTCCCCTGCCTTTCTAGGCCATAGAATTTTCCAAACTCTGCTTTATCCCATCCTTGCTGCTTCCTTTCTAGTGCTACCAACATCCTTGATAATAACAGCTCTATATTCTCCTGCCCCAGTACATAGTCAGTGGCAATAGGCTCTCTGCAGCCTCCTTGCATGTCTTTGTGCTTCTGTTCTATCTACAGCTGTGTTTGTGCCCTTAAATACATAAAATACATGGGCACACCACTCCCTCCTCCCCTATTTGTGCAACCGGGGTGCTTGGATGCAATATCTAACCCCGTGGCTCTTTACTCATGGAAATATCATGCCCATCCCCATGGCAGGCAGAGTGGCAGGCAAATGTATTCCTTACCTCTCGGAGGAGCCAGGAGTGCAGAGAGAGCTGGAAATAGCCCTGGCTGACACAGATACCTGTGCAAAGCAGCAGGGGCCTGCACTTGCCTCAGTAATTGCATACTGCATGGCGATGAGTCACCCGCAGCCCTGCTCCGGAGGGCAGCACGCGACCTCCTTGCCTCCCGCTGCCTGCTGCGGGCAGGACTCGCCGTGACCAACCTGGTACCATTTGCCTGAGAAAGTGCTGCCCACATCACACGCCCCCCCCCCCGACCCCGGGAAGGGGGGCCCAAAGCACAGGCAGCTAGAGGCAAAGATAGGAGGGAAAGGGTGGGAATGAGAGCATCTTACAGCTTTTTAAGCTCTCAAGATGCTTTCAAGTGCCAGGAAGACTGTCTGAGCTGTGATTTTGCTGCATTATTTCTGTTGCTAGCCATCTATGTGCAGGGAAGCTTCTGTGTGCAGAGTAACTGCTTTCAGCAAGCAGCATTCCTACACCTTCCGGTAGGAGGGGGCTGAGACCCCCCCAGCTGACATCACCCACAAGGGACCAGCGACCACCTTAGTACCAGCCCTCAGCACTCCCCAGGATGGGGACCTGGGGTCTCTGAGAAAGGTCCCCTTTATCTCAGCCACCAGTACTACCATAATCAAAGCAGTCGGAGAAGGAAGTGTTGTCTCACCTCAAGCTCCTTGGCCACAGCATGAAGACCCCACCAGCAGAGCTCTCCATCTTCATCATCCTCCTCCCATGTTGGGGGCTCAGGAGCTGCCTCACCGCTGGTGATTGCACTGTCAGGAAGAGATTAATAAATAATTAGCCTGCAAACTTCCACCAGGGAGCTTTGTTTCTTCTCTTCCAGTGATGCTGCCTGCTCAGAGAGCAAAAAACAGGGGACAGCAGCTATCTCCAGGGGAGAGGGCCCGTAGGGTCTGGCATTTTCCCTGCCAAGCTGGCAGCTCCCCAAGCTTCTCCACAGCTGACTTCACATATTGAAGAGGAGGGAGGAGGAGGAATAGGTAAAATCAATGAGAACCTATTTGGTGGGATAAAAGAGTGTGATTTTATTTATAGCACTGGCTGGAGCTGAATAGGGACATCATGCTGAGGAGCAGCAAAACTGTGTTTCTATAGGGCCAGGAGATGCACCAGTGACTGCTGTAGCAGCACCCTGGTCTCCAGCCCCACCAAGCTCACGGCTCTACCCCTGCATCTCCTCAAAGTGCTCTGGGTGGCTCTGTTCATCAAGGTGCCAAGGTGAACAGAAGGGGATGCCTGGGGAAGGGTTTCTGCTCTAACACCGGTACCTGCGGTCAGGGAGAGCTGGGGTCTGAAAAGCAGCCACTTTCCACTGCTGGTGCCCTGCCTAGGGGTTCATTAGCAGGGGACAGTAACAGACAGTCAATGCAGAGGATGCTCAGAGGAGAGCTGGTGAGGACAGTAAGGGCAGTGTGGAAGAGGTGCAGCAGAACTGGGACCTAGGGACAGACAGGGGCAGCCTGGCTGGCAGTCACCCTGGGCTGGGAGCCACGAGACAGGGAGATGCTCATGGATGTTACTGGCAGCAACGGCTGCTTGAGGAACAACGAGTCCTTGCTTGGCACCGCTGGTGATCCAAACTGGCTCCCTTCACTGCTCGCCACCTTGGTCAGCTCTGCTAGTGCGGGGGATCGGGTCCCGCCCGGGTGATCGTGGTGCAACCTCAGAAGGCAGTTAAATAGAAACAGAAGAGAAAGCAGTGATGGCAGCACCCAGGAGAAGAGGCAGGAGTCGTTGTCTTGCTCAGGGCCAGGCTCAGCAGAGGAGGATGAGGGTGATCTGGGTCTTGTCCAGCCTTCCCCTGACCCTTGGTCCTCCCAGGAAACAGCAGAGGAGTGGCTGGCATCAGGGTGATGCGGATGAAGGAGACACCCCAGCTCCCGGTGCTGTCTTGTCAGGCAGGGAAGGGAGGCTGAGCAGCGTCACTTGTACCAGAGGAAGGTTGACAGGCAGGCATGAGGCAGGCAAGCTGGTGAGGGGGCAGCAAGGTGACATTGATGGGCTATGACAAACACCATCAGCACAGTATGAGAGCTGCCAGTGGCATGGTGCAGTGGAGAAACCGAGTTCATCCATAGCAAAAGAGTAAGCATGAGAGACACATGCTGGATGGTTCAGCTCCCTTTGGTCCCTGCATGTCTATGGTTGGCTGGTGTCAGCATGCCAGGCTGCTTCTGGGGCAGCCTGTGGGGACACCGCATGTGAAACAGCAAGGGGAAGTCTTGAGCCTCCATGGCAGCATGTCAGACAGTGCAGGAAAAACAGTGCATGGTCTCTGAAAGGGGGTTTCTTCACCCAGATAAAGTATGGGGTAAGCTGAGTGCCCCAGGCTGCTGCCAGGCATTTGTCCCCAGGCAGAAGGGGCTGGCTGGCCCTGCTGTGCTGGAGTAGCCTGGGGAGGAGAACAGGTTACTTCAGCTGCTTCGGGTGTGCTGCTTCCCATGGACAAATGAGTCACTGAAAACACCATAAAGAGTCAACGGGCATCCTGGTCTCCCCACACAGCCCATACAGCTGATGGGCAGCATAAGCCATTGCACAGGAGTCTCCCCTACCCTCTGCTGCCTTCCTGGCCTTTGCCTTTTGCTCCTAGAAATTCCCAACTGCTTCAATAGCTCATCCAGAACCCCATTCCTACTCCTTTGCCACAACATTCCTGTCTTCATAGGTTTCCTCTGCCATAACTGCATTGCTCTAGTTTCACAGCGTGTGTAAGACTGAGATTCTGGAGAGGAGCAGGCTGCAGAATCAGGCAGGCTGGAGCCCTGTACTGCATCACCCTTTGTGTATGCATCCCCCCAACCCTCAGTGCTGGCCACAGCTGCTGGAGACAGAGCAGCCCAAGGGCCTGTCTCTGTTCCAGGCAAAGAGAGCTGCAGCAGGCTGAGTTTGGTGGCATGGAGTGGGCAAGGATCCTCTGCCAGGTGCGCTCCAGATAGGGAACTGGTGGTCTCTACTATGGCACACACAGATGTGGTGCCTATGTATGTCTGCACAAGGTGCTTTGCTGGCACCATGGGTTATCACTCCCTGGTGATGCTTGAGATTGCTGGAGCAGGAGCAGCAACCTCTGAATAAAGACAGACACAGTCCCACACCCTGGACAAGCTGGAGTTCAGAGCCAGGAGCCCAGCCACCACCAGCTTGTCCTCTGAATCCACTCTTTTTTTTCCCAGGTCCTCTTCATCCTGGGAAGCCATGTCTCAGCCCCGTGGCAAAAAGGACATCAGATTGAGAGCAGAGGAGCTGTTTCCACACAGGTTTGTGCGGAGTGAGAGGCCAGTGGTGCATTCCAGAGGTTTACTCCTTGCTAACCATTAATCATGACAGAGCCCTCACATCACAAACATAGGAGAAGGACAAGGCAGGAGGTGCCAGGTGAACACAGCCGATCAGGAGCCACCAGACACAGAAAGCATGGAGGAAAATCAACTCTAGTTCCTTGAGCTCGGTGACTTTTGGTGAAGGACAAGGTTGAGCTGAGTGCTGAGTGGGGCTGAGGAGAAAGAAAAAATGAGCTTTTGGAAAGGAGCCAAGCAGAGAAACTTGGTGAAACCCAGGGGCAGGACACTGCTAACCACTGCTGCCTCATGGGTAGTGTGGCCTTCAATTAGCAGCCAACATGAATGAAGACTGCTTTAGGGAAGGACTTTGGGAGAGCCTTGGGGGCACCTTTCCCTTTGACTACCCCCAGCTTACCCAGCTGCCAGCTCAGAGAGACTCAGCCAGCACAGATCACTGCTTCCCTAGAACTCCAGGGAGAACGGCTGCCAGGACAGCCATACTGGCTGCCACACAAATTCCCCCTAAGGCTGCATTTAATTTTAGTGCCAAGGTGTCACAATACGGGGGGCTGGTGAGGGCCCACTGGAGGATGGGGACGTTGTAGCTCACAGCAGCCCCATTTGCCACTGCCTCTCACTGGCTGTGCTGCCCAGTCCTTAGAACATTTTACCAACCACAAACAGGGGCAGCTGCAACGTGAAACCGAAGGCGGGAGTTTGCACAGCACGGGGTGTCTCCTGTCCAGCCACTGCCCATTGGCTCCTGCCACTGTCCCACACTTGGCCTTTGCTAGGCTAAGGGTACCTTCGCACCCTGTCCCCTCCTGACCTCTGGCCTAATGACTTGACTCGTTCTCTGCTGTTTTGAAAGGGCATTTGTAGACTTTTCCTGTTATGTTTTACCTTGGTAATATTATCCCCAGCCCCTCCGGGCTTGGCACCGTGTCGCTGCAGCTGGCTGCAGCACCGGCACAGTGCCACAGAGCCAGGGCCAGCAGGAGAGGGGTGGGCACAGGGAGCTTATTTCTGCCCAGCTGTGGTTGACCCCTCTTTGACTATATAAATACAAAGAGTAGCAGAAGCCAGAGCTCTGGCAGCTCTCCTGCTAGCAAAGCTCATGTTTGGGTTTAGGAAGAAAGCAGTTAGTGAAACTTCACGATCACTGCGCAGAGAGAAGGGTGCATGCACACAGGGAATATAACAACCATTGCACTGAAGTACCAGGGATTGGATGCCCTCTCTACCCACCACAAGTATTTCTGAGACTGCCACATGACTGACTTCTAAGTAGGTGAAGACAATACCAGCTACAACATCTTGTCCTCCTTTGCCTGTATCCTGGTGCTTTCGAAGCCCTTTTTATGATCATTATTTGGCCAATCCCCCCAGTAGCTCCAGGGCAGAGGGATGTGGTGTGATCTTGTTTCTATAGGTGAAAAAAAACCAAAAAGGCAGAGGAAAATGTTTGGACTGTGCAAAAGTCCAGAGGAGTAGGGAGCTGAAGTTGAACCATGTTAAAAATGACTTGCAGCCATGTGAGCAACCGTACTTTGTCCTCTGGGGTCCCACCGAAACCCAGAAGTAGCAGCAAGCCCACCCTTCTTAAATGTCCCCATTTTGTTCCATCTCTCCTGTCCTCCAGCCCCCTCTAGGTACAAGGGCAGCCTGACCCCAACATCTCATCCAGCTTTGCCCACTTGACGGAAAGAACCCCTAACACATCTCTGCCCAGAGGAGAAATGGGGCAGTGCAGGCTGGGCTTTGCCTTCCTCGTGCTCCTCTGGGCTGCCAGCCAAGCCACACCATGCAAGTGGCTGCTGCCAGGGTAGGCACTCTGCAGGTTGCCAATGGCTGGGGCTGGAAGGGGCTCATCTTCTTGGTTTAGAAATTAAGGAGGGAGGAACTGTGCTTGCACACACAGCAGAAGGGAAAAGGTATTTCTGAAACACATGGCTATGCATAACTTGATTGTAGAACAACCATTCACAAGTAATTCATGCGAATGGTTACTTCCTATTTGAGTAGAGCTGGTATAAAGGAAATCATGAGATACTGGAGCAAGAACCTCACCTTTTGTGCAACAAATTCCTCCCAGAAGACTATTTTTATGGCAAGGCCTTCCTGTCCAGCTTTTTCCTCTGACGTCCCTTCTGTTCTCATCTCATCTCCTCTCTCTGTACCATTCAGTGCCTTCTTCTGCAATGGAATGCATTCCAGATCACCTGTCAGCAAGGTCAACTAGGAATTTGAGTCTTCATCTGCAAGGAACTACACATGACCCAGAGCAAAGCCATTTCCTTCCCCAAGCTGTTCCAGTGCAGTCCAGCCATGTCTTGCTCCATGTTGTGAGCTACATCTGTGCATCCTGGAGCCAGATCTTCCACCTGTGGGAAGAGAAGTTTTGTTGCTGGCAGAGCAGCTTGAAAAGCACCTTGGGTAACTGTTTCAGTACTTCATAACAGTAAATGGTAAAAAAGTGCCACAGCAATGAGGAAGAGTTGGTGACAGCTTTTCTCTTGCTTTGTCCCACACTAGCACCCAAGCCACCTCTGCTCCCAGCTGTCGTCAACTCAAGATCATCAGGGAAAAGCCAGTGTTGCTACACTGCATGGTGTTCATAGCACATAATGAATCAAAGGGAGGCTGGAGGGTATTAAAAAGTGGCTTTGAAACAAAAGCAAGCTAAGAACACGGACAAGCAGAAAGCCTTTCCCACCCAAGGAAGAGGTACCTTCTCTTCACCAATCATCATTTTGCTTCATCAGGCATTTACATTGGTTCTGCAGGCCTGTCTGAGGCAGCCAAAGGGATCTGAGGTTCTGGAGCCATTAGGCTGCAGGTGTTGCCACTCGGTTGGTTGTGTATCAGCTAATTCAGGCTGCAGTGCCAAGCCCTGCTCTTTCCCATGTAATGCTACAGGCAAGTAAATAGAACATTTATGGGATTTTTTGTTCCATCATTAATTATTTCTGAAAGGGCTTTTAGCTTATGCCTTACAACCCCAGAGAGAAAAATGATGTGCGTGACATCAAGATGCTCGCAGGAACACTGGGGTGAGCACTGAGATGCAAATGAGGGAAATTTGAAGATCTTTTGCTCCCTGTTACTCTTTGCTCTCAGCCACCTGGCCTCACCCCAGTGCAGACCCTGTGACCCTGAAACTGACTCTAGGCCTAATGTGCTACACTCGGGGTTTATATATGTCAATATGAGGTGATATAGGGACTGTTGAGTGGTCCCTGGTGGTGCTGGATGTCCCCACATCTAAGGGCTGGCACTTTTAAGGGAGGTATGGCACTGCCGAAAGCAGGTACCCTAGGTGGGCGCATGTCCTGTGGGAATGTGATTGTGCCCCACATTGTGGCTGTAAGCTTTGTGAGGCACTTTGCAACCACGGATATCCTCTTTACCAAGCCTTGATGTGATCCTCAACTCAACACCCTGCTCTCAGGGGTTTATATATCTCAACACAGTGTGATCTCGGAACCGCTGAGCAGTGCCCAATGGTGCTGGGTACGCCCACTTTTAAAAGCTGGCATTTCTAAGGTGTGCACAGCAGTGGTTAAAGTGGGTGCATGGCCTTTAGGAAGGTGCTTGTGCCCCACACATATGTGCAAGCTTGACAGGGCACTCTACAACAGTGGGTAAACCCCCACAAAGCCTGGGTGTGACCCTCAGCCCAATGCTCTCAGGGTCTATATATGTCAATACAGGGTGACATAAGAGAATGTTAAGTGGTGCCTAGTGGTGCTGAGTATCCCCAGTTTTAAGGGCTTGAACTTCTAAGGGGTGCATGGCAGTGCTTAAAGCAGGTGCCCTGGGTGGGCACAAATGCTGTGGGAACATGCTTATGCTCCATGTGTGGCTACAAGCTTTGCAGGGTACTTTGCAATCATGACTGTCATCATCCCCAACCAAACCCAGATATAACCCTCAGCACAACAGACTGCACTCAGGCTTTATATAGCTCAACTCGTGGTGGTCTAGGGACTGTTGAGCAGCACCTGATGATGCTGGCAGCACCCCAGGTGCCCTCACTTCGAAAGGACTGTCACTTCTAAGGTACATACAAGGGGCCTTAAAGCGGGTGCATGTGCCCTGGGAAGGCACTTGTGCCCCGCACGTGTCTGCAAGCCCCGTGGGGCACTCTGCCACAGAGGGGGGGAGACTCCCTTTGCCCTGCTCCCTCACACCCCCCTCCCGGCTCCCGCAGCCGGCGGGCGGGGGCTAGGGGCGGCTCCGCCCCACCGGCCGCCCGGCTCCCCGCCGCCGCCGCGCCTGCTGCATGTTCGGTGCCGCCTCAGCCCCAGCCGGAGGTGGAAGATGGCGGAGCCGGGGCCGGATTGCTGCTCTCTGCTCGATGAGGATCTTTCCTCCTTCGTCTTCAGTTACCTCGCTGACAGCCAGGTAGGGAGGGAGGGCGGTGGAGGCGTTCTGCTGTCCGGCTCCGCAGCGCGGTGCAGCTGCAGGGGAGGGAAGCCGGCAGACACCCCTCACCCCATCTCCCCTGCTCTCGGCACCTGGGGAAAGAGCTGGTCCTCGCACACACACACCCCGGCTGCCGGAGGTGCAGGAAACGGCTTTTCCCACAAGTGTGGGGGTCCCATTTGCTCCACGGATGCACAGAGAGGGAAATACGGGGAGAGGGAACACGCAGAACCTTACCGCCCCCGCGGCTCTCCCCTCATCTCTCCCCGCGGCTTCGGGGCGGTATCCAGCCTTGCAGCCCCGACGGCGCTTTCAGCACCACTCGCACGTGGACGCCTGTACCCCCCTTCTGTAGGGATTTGGGGCGGGGGAGGGGATAAAAGTTGATGGGTTTTGGCACACACCCCATCTTTGTGCTTCCCCCTCTCCCCCCNGGGCTGATAAGAGCCAGGCTGTGGGATGAGTCATGCCGAGCGTCAGTTACCCGCATACGGGCTGTGATCTTGGGGGATGGAGGTTTTGGGGGTGGCGGGGATGTTGTTTGTAGGAGAGGGGTCTCAGCACTGCGGGTCAGTGGCTTCAGAATGTGGATGGGCTGTTTTTTGGACTGAGCTGGTATTAAAATCAGATTAAGGCTCCTTGGCAGCTCCCGCACGGTCACGAGAGCGAGCCGTGCTGGCTATAGGGCTTGCATGCTTTTCCATTTTGGGGGGTGGAAGAGAGACGCTATACAATAAGCTTGGCAGTAGCAAGAGCCGTGACTGATCTGGAGCACAACCGCTCATTTCGCAGTGGGATTGATGAGGCTGGTGCAAGTGGGAAGAGTTTTCTGAGTTATACATCATCCCTCCAGCCCTTCACTTTCATAACCACAGATTACAAAATAGCTTCGATTGTGAAGCTAGCACATTCATCCCAACCCTTGCTCTCTCACCAATTTACCTCTGGGATTGTAAACAGCAGGCATGTGTGTGGGGAACAGGACGGGGAGTAATCCTGCTGTTTAGTTCAAAACAAATAAGGTCTGAAGACTTGGTAAATCAGATTTGCCCCCGGTGCATGTGCCAGACAGAACCAGGCAGGTCTTGCCACTAGCTGGACTGATGTGGTCCGGGTGCTTCTCCTCGCATGCACCAGCTCCAGAGCGCTCCGGCTTGGCATGGGACCCGGGCAGCTTGCTGGGGGCAGAGCAGAGGGAGGAGGCAGCTTCGGTTGTTAACGAAGAGCTGCTGACAGGTTGATTACGGGAGAAGGGTCAGAAAGGGTAAGAAATGGGCCGAGAAGATTTTGTAAGCGGTTTGTGTTTTCTGATTTGGACGGATTTATTATTGCTGAGAGAACTGTTGGCTAGAGAAAAGGAGTCTGGTTGTGTGGTATGCCATCCCTAGGACGCATGGTGGGAAGGCTGCAGCTCCCACTAGCCCCACTGCACCCTGGGCAGGTAAAAGTTCCTGGCTCTGCTCCCCTGCAACGACCTGCCTATTCTCCATGTGCTTACCATGAACTGAGAAGCTCATGTGATACAGCACTAATCTGAAGGCTTGTTTCCTTTTTGGTCAGCATTTGGTGTGGCAATTTAGGAATGTTTTTTTCAAAAAGGGATTGCTAAGGCTGGTAAAAAATAATATCCTGAAACTTATCACCCTTCTCTGGTGCAAACCCACCATGTTATGAATATCCCCTGCAAAATTTGCAACTGTGAAATGGCCTGTGATGAAATAAGACCATTTTTATGGCATCTCCTGAAGTAGTTTGCTGTGCCTGTCCTCCCTTTTTCTCTTCCTGCTATCTGTGCACTATGTTGGAAGAAGAAGTGTAGGTACCTACGTGCACAGAGTTGGTGGTAGTCTGGTGTCCATGGGGTGTATCAGGTGAGAGCAGCAAAGGGGTCTCGGCAGCCCACTGCAGGTTCCCTCAGCAGCACTGTCAGACTGTTTAGACTGTTTGCTCTCCTGCCTGGCGCCTGCTTTTGATAAACTGCATTTCCTCTCTTGTCCCCATGTGTACAGACAGGTTAAAGGCTGGGGGGAAAAGAAAAGGAAAAAAAGGGAGTGGGATAAAAAAAGCCCCCCCCAGCTATGATTTCCATGCATTTGCTTAAGAGACGCATGAAGTTGTAAGCCTGTGTTGTGCTTGTACCTTAACCTCTGATGAAACTGCAGGGAAGGCTCCAGCCTTCGCTCCTGTCACATGCCTGCTTTATAACTCAGAGCGGGAGGCGGTCCCGGGCTGGCTGCTGACGTCCCTCCCCATTACTACTGTACGAGCCTCTGCTTACAACTGGGTTACTGACTTCTCAATGAAGTCCGAAAGCTGCTTCTGCAAAGTTCCCAGTCCGCCAGCACAAGATCAGATAATCCTGAGAGACTACAATGTCAGGAGGCCATGAGATCATCAATAGTAGCCATTTCCTTTGTGGAAATTTTGAGGAACTGACTCTCCTCTCCCATGATCCTCCCCAGTCCTTGCTTTTGCAGTAGGTCTCAGAAAGATACAGTTGGGTGCCTGCAGGTGACAGGTGATTCCTTCCTCTTCGGAGGAGGAATCCTCAGAAGGGCTCTCAGGGAGATGGATGGTGAAGGTTTGACATGGATATTTGCATCAGTCCCATAATTTTGTGGGCTTGTGCTGAGGGTGCCTGCTAACCCCTGTTTACATATTGAGGGCAGTGATGATTCACGTGGTACCTGCATTGCTACAGAAAGAAAATCGGGGGTTTTCACTTGATACCTGCCTTTCTCCTGCCAACTCCTTTTCCCTTTCTAGCAACAAAAAAAAGTCATTTTTCTTTGCTGCGACTCAAAATGTTTCATTTCTGGGCCCGCTTAGTCCATTTTGTGCAACTCTTTGCTGCTCAGAGGAATGAAGCTGGTTGTAGCTGATTGGTCTGCTGGCACCTAGCGCTAGAAAGTGCCAGGCAGGCAGCTCTGCTGAGAGCTTCACGGAGCAGCTGGCAATTCTTAGCATCCCTGCGAGAGGCAGGAGCAGTTTCACTCTTATGGCTTCGATTTGTTTAAAAACCCCAAACAAAGAGCAGCAGGGGAGAAAAAAACAAAAAAAAGCAGGCTGCTTTTCAGAGAAATGCTTAAAGATCACATGAACTGAAATACAATATTTCCTCTTTAATGTCTTAGCCTCCTGCTAACAGCTTAATCCATCGATAAGTGTAGGAGGCACAGTGAGGCCCACAGTGGAAAAGCAATCTTCAGCTGGACTGTTATTGCTGGTAATGAAGAGGGGATGCATTCCTAATTTCTAATAGTCCTCATGGTGCAGGCTGATGCTCTTCTGCTTTTTCTGTGGCTTCTCTTTCAAAGATTAGGGAGGAGGTGTCTGGATGACTGAGACAGCCCAAAAGCCTGTGTCTATATCAGGCTGGCTGCATTGCTGCAGCTTGGGTTGAAGTGCTGCTGCATTGCTGAGGCTGGAGACCCCCCCTTACTCTTCTGGGAAAGCAATGCAAGGTGGCTGTGATACAGTGTCTCTTACCAACAGTGGCAGTAGCTGGTAGGTTTGCAAAGTGGGGGGCAGCAGTTGCTGGGGATGACAACAGTAACCTGTGGTGCAGCATTGGCTGCAGGAGATGGTGAGTACAGCGTGCTGCTGAGCCTGCCACTCAGAGCCGACAGAGAGAGTAGCTGCAGGGGAAAGGAGGGCTGGCCTGAATCCTAGAGCCTCCCTGCACACCCACCTGCCTTCAGCCACTGCTATGGACCAGATTCCCCAGTGCTCCCCAGCTTGGCAGTGCTCTAGAGCTGTCCCATGTTGTGAGCTTTCCTGCCTGCTGCCTGTGTGTCCCTGCCCCGATCTCATGCCATAATGGAAAAGCACCTCCAACAGGTGAATAGTTAAGGTCTCAACTTAGTGCCTCCAGTGAGGGGAGCTTTGTGAGGGAGATGGATCTCTCTCGCATTAACCTTTCCAATGTCAGAACCCTCTTTGTAGTTAGAAACTCTACTTGCACTGGCATTTCAATACTGTTGGCTGTCCAGTGAAAAATGCCTGGGGGATGCCTTTCCTATTCCAAACTCCTTCTTGGCTTTGAGAAACGGGTCCCATGGTTCCTGGCACAGGGCTAGGGACATGAATGCCACAGGCTGGCTCCTGGCAGGCAGTTTTCTGGTGCTGCTGGTCACTGCTCCCTGCTGCTCCTGAGGAGCAGGAACCTGCCAGGCTCTGGAATCCACTTTGGTGGGGCTAAGGGCCAGCTTGTGGCAGAGCATGTGAACCCTGCATCTGCACTGCTGGCAGGCATAGTGCTAGCAAGGACATGCTTCCTGCTGTCCGGGATGTATGAGAACCCATGGGAGCCCAGAGACATCACCTGTTCAGCTGGGGTTGAGGCACTGTGCAGGGACAGCCTGTGCCTTTGCTGCCTGTGGGACAAAAACCACTGAAGTTACCACTTCTTCTGCCTGCCCATGGCCTTGGGTAGCTGGTGTCACCAGGGCGAGGGGCACTGTCCCTGCAGAGTGCTGAGGCCAAGCACACTGTCGGGCTCCAGCACGAAGGGGGTCCTGGCTCTGCAAAGGGAAGGGAAGGGCTGACCCTAGAGATAAGGCTCCAGCAGGACCACGCACATTGTGCTCACTTGCTGCCACCAAGGAGCCAGGACGAAAGGAGCCGAGGACACGAGGTGCTGGCAGTGCCTCGGTTGGCAAACATGTTTGCCGAAGGAATCGGCTTCAGGCTCCCGCAGCTGAGCCCTGCTCCATGGCAACCCCACACGGGCTTATATTTCTCATGACTGCTTGGCAGTGTGAAGTAATTTAGCAGAGGGGGATATTCATACGCACTGGAGCTGCTGCTGCTAGCGCGGCCATGCTGGGCTGGCCACTGCAGTCCTGGCCACGTGGCACTCCTCCTTGGGGGGCATGGGCTGGGGCAGCCTCTTGCCCACACCCCAAGAGTGGGCAGCTGGCTTCCCTTTCTGCATGCCATGCCAGGAAGGGCAGGCTCCCACCACCTACCTGCTGTCTGGCAAAGGACCCTCTTGTGAGAGCCTGGAAGAGGCTGTTTGAAGCTGCCTCTGCTTGTAGTAATGAGCCAGAGACTAAAGGTTGAAGTTAATGGGGCGCGTGGTCAGGTGAGGTAGTGACCTACTTGCAGGGGCAGCCGAGCTGTAGGCACCAGGTGATGGTCCAGCCAATGCGTTTTCTTTCCCTTATCACTTGGCCGTTCTGCCTTTCAGCACTTTTCCTGAGCTCTGGCTCACAAATTATTATTTATTTATTTATTGTTTTCTATAATGGTAGCTTCCAAGAAATGCCGAAGGACTTTGCACAGTTCTGGCTGCACTCAGGGTCTCATTAACCGTATCCTTACCCTGCTCCGTTTCGCTGCGCCTCCCTAGGCAGAACGACAGCCAGGGTTGAGGTGCTGCAAATTTCTGCATTAAACTGGTTCACTTCAGAATTAAGACAGGGAAAAATAAAAGGTAGCCCTGTAAGAGCTGGAAATCTTCTGGGGAGGTGTTTCCCATGCTGCAAGTCTGGTATCTGCTTGCTGGGGGACGTGGAGACAGTGGCAGCCCTGGGGGCTCTTTGGGATGGCCCCATCCAGTAGCCAGACTAACCTTTGATCACTGTTGGCTCCAGGACAGCAATGTGGTTCTTAGGAAGAATGCTTGGCTTATCTTGCATCCCTGTTGTCCCTGGGTGCCGGATGCCTTGCCAGATGCCTCCCCAGTACAGAGAGCTTTGTAGAGGTAGCACGATGAGGGTGCTGCTGAAGTATCACAGGAGCTTTTTATGTCTGCTTGTGCATACCCACCCTTCCCAGGGCACCCTGCCCTGCCAGGCAGCAAAGAGACAGGCGTTTCCCCTCACAGCTGGGAGCAGGAGGCTTCTGCCCTTTGCAAGGTGGAGCCTGTGTGATGGGGGCCTGAAACCAGAGAGACCCGGGTGGGATGGGAGAGCTGATGTGACACTTCTCTGCTCCCCTGGGACCCAACGGTACATGCTTAATATGGATGTTTTTGTGCTGAGGTGGCAGGGAATAAAACGAGTGCCTCCAGCTCTTAGAGTGACTCTGCTGCAGCCTATCTTTACTAGGCTGCATTTTCCGAATTCTTCCCCAGCTGTCCGCGGTCAGCGGCAGGGAGCACTCTGGCCCCAACAGCCCCTTCTGCTGAGCCAGTGCTGCTCCTCGTTCCTCTTTCAGCCTGAAGCAAGTTCATTGCTGCTGTCGCTTCTGCTTCCCTGGCCTTTGTTTGGAGAGGCTGCAGGACCCCGTTCCACCCTGGTATGTGGGGCAGCAGGCGAGGGGTGTGGGAGGTGTCATCCTTTCCCCTCACCCAAAGCTGCTTTCCCCACCTAGTCCCTGAGGAACCCTCATTTCCTAATCTTCATGCCCATCAAAGCAAGGAAATCCTGCGGTGGGGGTAGATGGGGGATGAGGGCAGAGCATCCTGGTGCAGACTGGGGCTGTAGCAGCCAAAGCAGCGTGCTGGGGCAGCCGGCTGGGCCTTGTGGATGGAAGGAAGCACAGCTACCTCTAATCATTTCTTCGCCTCCCTTCTGCCCAGATGGGGGCAAAATGCAGCTTTTGCTGCCTGCAAGTGACAGCTGAGGACCAGGTTGGTCCTCAGCCGGGTTCCATGGCCAGCCGAGCCTCAGCTGTCACTCAGCACACAATGCTGGGGTGCAGGAGGGCTGTTGCCAGGGGCAGGCAGTGTGATCCCCATGCCCCAGCCTTGGCAGTCTTTTTGCTGAGCCCTTTCTTGCTTTGTTTTTAGTCAAGAGTGCCTAGATAGGAGCGAGTTAACGTCTTTTTGGCTTGTTTTGTTTTGGTTTGGGTTTTTTTGTTTAAGAAAGTGCAAATGTAGCTATGGGGTGTTTCAGGAACTGGCATGACCCTTTGCACACACTCGAGACCGGTGGGGCTGAGCTCCAGCCCTAGCTCAGCAACTGGGCTGGGTCAGAGCAAAGAGCAGCACTGATTGCAGCCAGGGTGATTGTACATACGCCTGGATAACAGCAAGGGGTAGGAAGTGTAAAACATTGCACTTGCATAGCTCCCCTTGGAAGACCAAAGCAGGGGAAGGCTCTGGTTTCTCTGTCCCCTGCAGAGGCCAACCCCCTGTGGGTGAGCACCCAGTGCTAGCACTGGGGGGCACAAAGCTAGAGTGGCCATGGTCCTTTGGCTCGTCACGTGTTGCCCGGGAAGAGCGTGCACTCCCTGGGCTTGCAACAGGGGGCACAGCTGCTGCCTGTGTGCTGGGAGGATCGAGGTGCTGGCAGAGGGCAGGGCAGGACAGGACACGGGGGCTGCATGGTGCTTTGTGCCAGGCGAGCCGGCGGTGCCCTTTCCTGTCGCACAGAGGTCGATGCCCTGGCACCTAGTACGTGGGGCTGAACTTTGTTCCAGCTCTGGTCTCTGTGTCCTGATTTCCCGGGTCTTGCACGGCCGCAGTGCAAATGTTTGCAACTTCCATAGCCCTTGGCTTCGAGCTAATTAAACTTTGAATTCCTGTCGGCTGCCTTTAAACTGCGGCGGCTGCTTAGCTGCTTTTCTTTCCCCTTCTGCTCTGGGGCCTGCAGGCCTGCCAGCATGAGGTGTGTGTGGTTCAGAGCCACCTTCCAGCATCTTAATGACAGGAGGATTTTTAAACCTCCCATTGAACAGCATAAACCTCAGAGCTCTGCATAGCTGGAGCTAGAGATTTAAACCAACCAGCATGGTTTCTGCTTATGAGCAAGCTTGCACACAGATAGTCACGATCTAGCTGTGCTAATAATGAAAGGAAAAAAAAATGCAAACGTTCTTCTTAAAAAGGAAGTTTCTGTTTCTATGTGGGCCCCACCAGGAGACTGGTGCATGTGGGTTTTGGGTGCTAAAACCAATTTCCCAGGTAACAGAACTCAAGCCTGTGAGAACTGTGGTTTTCTCAGGCTGAAAGGTTGGATGGTATTTGAGCTGCCTTTTTTTTTTCCCTGTGGTCATGTCCTTTTAGGAAGGAGTAAGTATGTCTATTAGTATGTATATATATAAAATGAAAGCATATGGTATGTGTCCCCAGAAACTCCCATGGTGCATGTTGTCACCCAGCTCTGGTGGGGGTGTTGCTTTGCTGATGACCAGTGACCAACCCTTTGCAGCAGCTAACACCAGCAGCTGAACTGGGGAGACGGCGCAGCCACTGCTCTGCAGCCCCAAGGCTCGGAGTGAGCAGTGTTAAGTGTGCAGGACAGGCTTGTGCATGTGTCTCCACTCATGAGACCAGAGGCTTTGGGATGTGGAAGTGGATACAAGAGGAAGGAAGCTGGCAGCTGAGTGAGGAGGGATGTTGCAGGTGGACTGTTAGGACAGGCATCGATGGGGAGGGCTGGAGCTGCTTGGTTTATTTACTTCTGTTGACTTCTTCTGCCTGTGCTTTTGATCAAGCTCCCAGGCCTGCCCGCAGTGATGGCTTCTCTGTTCCTATGTTGGTGCATCTGGGATGCGGTGCATCAGCAGCCCACAGGCCCCTGCCTCGCTGCAGCAACAAGGAGCTGCTTGCCCAGGCTCCCTCGTCTCAGCTTGCACCGCTTTCCTGCTGTGCTGCTGCCCAGAGGAGCTGGAAACCCACCTGCACATCTAGCTGAGTTGGAAATAAATGAAAGACGGATTATCAGAGGGAGACTGTCCCCATCTCTGCTCTTATGGCAACATAAGGACCTGGAAATGCAGCTTTCATCTTTCTGTCTCTATTTATGTAACCCAAACTGACTCTTTTTTGGAAAGAGCCACTCTGTCTCATTTAGATACCTAAATATAGCTGCCACTCTGGAGGGAGGATTAGCCTGCAAGTGCCCTGGCGGGAATGGGACCTTTGTGAGCATGTGTTAGGGGGAGTTTAAACTTTGTTCAGTCAGGCTTGGGGGGTTTATTGCCCTGCCATTAGCAAGGCAGGCTTGCATCGTCCTGGGGCAACGGGGAGCTCACAGCGGTGACCTGGCTGTGCAGGCTGGCAGGGAAGCAGGAACCTGCAGAGTTGCAGAATGCAGGTTTTTTTCTAAAAGTCTCGATGCCTTTTGACACCAGGGCCCATCTATGCCTAACCATACTCTTTGCTAACATAGCATTACCTCCCCTTGGAGAGGGGAACTGTGCTCCAAAGCATAGAAGCAGAGTTGAGCTATGGGGCAAAACCTCTGCAACTTGCACTGCCAAAGGGCCTGGTAGGGCTGTGGCACCTTGGCATGATCATTCAGGGCTGCTGGAGCAGAGCTGCTGCTGCAATGTGGGGTTGGGTGGAAGGGCAAGGAGAGGTGAAGGTCCTTCTGCCCTTAGGTGTGTAAGGCACTGCAGGCAGCAAAGTCCCTTGAGTTCCTTCAGTGAAAGATGCAGCACCAGCCCTTTGAAATGCCAAGTTGAGGGACACACCACAGGTGCCATTTCCCCTTGCCAGGGACATACATTTCCCGCCCTTGTGGGCACTGGGGCCTGTACACTTGGCCAAGATGCAGACAGCAGCAGGATCTGGGCATTGTATGCATCCCATGGACCTGATTCTGCTTCTTCATACACACAAGACTTTATTGTCTGGTGCCTGGGTTTGGGGTTTGCTTGAGAGGTCTGACCAATTCAGTAGCTTGCCCACATGGTGTGGTGTGGCTCATCTGTACAACCTAGAATCCACAAGGCTTGCACATTGCACCGAGTATTACTAGAATATGAGTTTCTCAGAGGTACACAGAGTGGCCCTTGCTTTTGTCTTTTAACATCTCTGACTGCCCTGCAATGAGGATGCCATGGGTCCCTTCCAAGGAAGTGGGGAGCAGCTGTTTGTATCTGTGCGTGAAGGTGTCCCAGGGGCTTGGGACATGGGACACATGATACTTGAGTCTCTGCAGCTGGCTATTTATAAGTGCATGGAGGGGCAACCTTGTGTGCCCACTCTGCTCCTTCCTGCTTTGCAGCACCAACAGCAAGAGCCTGGCTCTCTGGCCCAGTGCTGCTGCAGGGGCTGTCTGATCTGTCATGTGCTTCGGGCCCTGGTGAAGATGCGCAGGAGCTGCTTTATGTTTTCTATTGGAAAGCAGAGGGTCCCTCAGCTGTGTGAGCCTTCACCTCTGTGCTTGTTGCTTCCTCTGCACATGGCGGCTCTGCCTCCCTGTATGCTGACATGTCTCTCTGCTGCCCATCCCTGTCCCTTTCCATGTTCTCTGTCCAGCTCAGAGCTGTGCGCCCACTGTGGCAGGAGCCACTCAGCTAAACAGTGGGATCCCCAGGGAGGTGTTGGTGAACATGGGCAAGCTGGCTTCACAAGGTGCCCTCATCCAACCTTGCAAACCCCAGTGCGATGTCCCTTTGGCTCCCATTGCATGAGCAGGGACCAGGCAGGTTCATCACTGGCCCATTCAGCCCACCAGTCCCTGCTGGGTGGAAGTGCCTGGGTCCGAAGGAAGGACTTTATCGTTTTGGTGAGGCCCTCTACATGTCTGTGTTATTTGGCCCTGGCAAGATGGAGGTGAAATAGAGAAGGTAAAGGCTGTGCATGGAAATGGGAGGAGGCAGCACAATGGAGATCTGGCCAGAGGGCTCACAGCATCCTGAGGATCCCTGAGCCGCTCTGGCAGATGGCTACAGCCCTCCCGCCCTGCTCTAAGGAATACAAATGTGCAGCAGATATGGTTACCCAGCCCTGAGAGCAGTGTTAGCTTTCATCTAATCGATATCCCTGCGTGTCTGTATCTGAGGGAGCACTCAGCTGGCAACCCAAGCTCATCCAGGAGGAGACACCCACCAATGCTCTGTTGCCTTCTCCAGACCCTGCCTATCTGTCTGTCCATCTCCTCTGCATGGAGGCAGAGCCAACACCGACGACAGCGCCATTGCTGAGCTGTCGGACTCTGTCATGCGTAAAATGTAATAAATAGGGCCATAAGCCTTTTACGAAGTCTATTTCCACTCTTGGATCCGGGATTTAATGCATGGCTGCTTAGAGAGGCTGAGGATTTCAGGGGTCAGCAAGGCTAATTGCACTGCTGGAATAGAAGGGTGCACAGCAGGATCCTGTGCATGGGTGGGAGGAGTGCTGGGGGTCCCAGCTGCCCATCATTCTGTCCCGGCTCTGCATGCTTCCCCCAGCAGCCTGGGAAAGCAGTAGCCATGCATGGTGGCTTGGCAAGGGACTCAGTCCCCAGGCAGTATTCCTTGACTGTGTATCAGTGGCTTTTGGGAGTGGGAGGACCGTGCCAGCTGGGGAGTCATGCGCTGCAGGTGTTTGGTTCCCTGCTGCTCTGTCGTGTTCCTGGGTGTCTGACTGATCGCATCTGTCTGGCATACTTGGTCTTAGATTATCTGGAAGCCAGGGAAAACCTCTGTGGGAGCTGATGGCCATTGAGGATCATGGCTGTCCCAGTGCAGGCTAGTACTGCTGGGCTTGGCTGGCCCTGGTGCCATCTCAGCCCCAGCCTGCAGCATCTTGAGCTGCAGAGAGAAGCTGGAAGGTGCCTAGCCAGGCTGCCTGCTTTGCTGGCTGGCATTGACACTACAAGCTGGGGCATGATCGTTCTTGTGTGACCTTACCTAGGTGTCCTGCTTTGGCAGGGGGGTTGGGCTTGATCTTTCTAGGTCCTTTCCAACCCCTAACATTCTAACATTCTAGGGCAAGAGCCAGGGGCACAACTCTGTCTGTGTGCTCCGATGCTGGGTGTATGCCCAACCAACATGGGGCTAGAGGTCAGGACCTGGACTGCACTTGCATGGAGCTGTCAGGGAGGGACTGAAGGGATGGGCAGGCTCCACTTCATGAAGATAGCTGACAGCCAGTGCACACCCTGTAAGGTGAGGGGGACCCAGATGCCTGGAGGCTCCTGGGGCTTTGCCTTCTGCCAGCCATCCACGCAGGGCTGGCAGAGCTGTGCCGCTGGCCACGGCAGACGGAGGATGCCAGCTCTGCTCAGTTACTTTCCTGGCTGATCCTGTCATCTCCATCTCCCGCCAAGTGCTGAAGTCGTCATGGAAACCAGCATGGTGGCAGCCTCACCAGCGGCTCCTGTGCTGGATTCTGGGTCTGAGTGCCTGGCCAGCACTGGTCTGCTGTGGCAGTGGCAGGTGGCTGGCTCAGTCGGCCTCTTGCTGCTGGTCCTTGTTCCTCAGGGACATCAGTCTGCTGCTGGGCTCCAGCAGTGGACACGCATAGTTGCTTCCCTGGTGTTGTAGCTGGGCTCAATCCATTAGTGTTCACCAGTCCCAGAGAGATCCTTGCAGAAAGCACAGAAAAAAGCCCTATAGTATCGCTATTAATAGTACCTGTTCACAAAGTTATCTTTAGCAGCACTGTTTCCACTGTTATTCATAACAGCCATTGCATGGACCCAATTCTTCTCTGTGCTGCCCAAGTGGATTTTGAGGTAACCCTGACCTCCTTGGGTGTCCCACTCCCCCCATGCTTCCGTGATTCACCAGCATTTCCTTTGGCTCTGGAAAGAGCTGGTTCTTAAACCTTTCTCTGTAGTGGGAAGTAGAGCAGGATTTTTCTTCCAGGGTTAATTTTTCTCTGGTGACTGTAACTCTGAACTCTGCTTGCTTTTGCCTCTCCTCCCACATCACTCCTGTCCAGTGGAACTGTGTTGTGCCAAAGGCTTTCTCCCTGGAGCTTCTCTGCTGGAAGTTGACACTGATGCTGAGGCTTTGCTTGATCAGTGGAGGAGGCAGTGCCTGAACTTGCTTATCAGGGATAGAGTATTTTTCACTTGTATTTTGTTGTATTTTAGGTTTCAAGCTATGATCCTCCCTTCCTGGCATCTTCCTTCTTCAGAGCTCACACAAACTCCTGGGTGGGTGCTGGTCTTTGAAAGGGCTTTGAGGATTCATGGGTTCAGCCCACTGCTTTGAGGCAGCATCTCCTACCACTGCCAAGGAAAGGCCTATTTCTCCTGTTCTTGAACTCAACAGAGTTTCTCTGGCTCCTGAGCTAATCTGTTCTTGCCTTTAACGAGCTGCCTTATTACAGTGTTTCTCCCTAATAACCGATGTTCTGGGCTGGGTGAGAGGCTGGTGATGTTCATCTGTGGTAGATAACTGGAGACTGCAGGCTGCAAAGGGCTTTTCCAGCTGCTTGCTGGTGTGCAGGATGAACATAAGCCTCATCCTATGCAGTGTTGGCAAGGCTTTGAAGGGAGCGGCAACTCAAAGTGACCCAAACTGTGCCTCTCCTGGCCTCTAGCACCAGATTTACTGCACCCACAAACTGCAACAACTTAGCTGAGGGGAGCGGTTTGCACTGGAGAGGGTGTCTGCCGTTGGGGTACAGCAAACTGGGGATACTGGAACGAAATTGCCCTACTGCATGGTCTTCCTGCACACCATCCTTACCCAGCGATGTGCTGCAGTGGGGCTGCTTGACGTCACCCTATGAGCAAACTCGTGTGTGCATGGTGCCAAGCAGGCATGCCTGTGTGAGGCCTCAGGCCCAGGACATGTCTGCCCAACCTCAGTGAGGGGTTTGGGGCTTGTTGCCTTTGTGCTGGGGAGCTGGGGCAGATGATTTGAATAAATAGAAGTGGAAATCTCCCCCCTGGGGCCTTGTTGTGTGTGGAGGAGTACTCACACAGCTTGTAGCTGTGGCTTCCTGGGAACAGCTGTCTGATGGATGGTCCATGGTGGCTGCCCTGGCTGAGCAGGGTACAGGACTGGGAGCCCTTAGGGTGACGGCTGCAAGGAGCTGATTCAGCAGTGCCTCTGGCAACATGGCAGTGATGCAAGGCAGGAGGGTGCCTGGTACTGGGACTGGCTGCTCTGTTTATATATAGCTGACCCACTTGCTGAGCGGGGGCTGTGTTGCTGCACTTGGGGTGCATATGTGCACCAGAGCTGTGAGGGGCTGCAACAGCATTGGCTTGGAAGCCCCAGACTGTGGGTGCCTGGGCTGCAGTCGCCTGCACCCCACTTTATTGAGGGACTACAGGGGACATTCTACTTGCAGCTTGCAACTGTGCTGCCTGCAGTTCAGGGTGCATGGGCTCTGTAGCCTGCTCATTTCCTCAGCACCTCTCCCAGCCTACCCACCTATGGACATCCTGGCTCTCCCAGAGAAGAAGGAGCCACTGGTGCCCCAGAAGAGATGGGAATGGGCAGGAATTGCTGCTGGAGGGACCAGCCCAGATCTTGTATGGCTGTGCCTGGTCTCAGGGAGGATCCCAGGGCAGTGTTTAAGCCCTCATCCAAAGAGGCAGCCCCATATCCTGTGGGGTTAAGCCTGCCCTCCCAGCCACCCCTTTCCCTCCAGCCAGGCCTGGGTGCTGGGTGCTCAACAGGCTAGGGGTTTGGGTGCTGGAACACCTATGTCACTGGTAGCCTCAGGTCTGCATGAGTGGGTGTGCCTGAGGCATGCATGTGCATGCACTGGTGAGGCAGGAACTGCAGCATGCCTGGTGGGTCCAGCTCCAGCCGTATGTGCTGGGCATGTGAATAGCTGAGTATGCCTACACCAGTGCTGCCAGCGTGGGATGAGTCCCACTGCCCATCCATGCCCACCCCTGTGGGCAGGCAGGAGTGCTGGATTGGCTGGGATAGGATGGCAGAGGTGCAAGTGCCTTGTCCCTGTGCCCTGATCACTGGGGAACTGTGCTGTTCCCCAGGGCTCATGTTGTCTCAATGGCACAGCCTGGCTCAGCGTTTTAAACACTCAGGGTCAAGTTCCTGCAGGAGACAGTGTACAAAGACGGGGCCAAGCAGAGTTGGTGGAAAGTGGAGAATGGGCTGTAAGAGGCAAGGACACAGCCCTGCTATGGAGTCATGTTCCCTTGGGCCAGAGGACTCAGGAAATAAGGGAGCAATAACCCACCAAAAATCGTGCTCTGGACCACTCTAAGCACAAACCTTGCATACCCTCTCCTGCTTGTTACTGGTGGGGCTGTCCTGATCTCCAGGCACTCTTAGCCCCAGTTTACCCTTCCTGCCTGTTGCTGCTTTCAGTGGCTGCTGCGAGAGTATAATGGGGTTGGAGGAACTTTTGGAAAGCACTGGGCCACCAAAGCAGTACCTCTTGGTGCCAAGCATCTGGAAGCCAGCCACTGCCCCAGGATGGGAAGGAGATAAAAAAAAATCTCTTTTGAAATGTGGCTGGTGGGACATCTTGCCATGTGATAGCCATGGTGTGTGGGTTACCCAGGTGAGGGAAGCAGGAGGTGCTGGTATTCTGAAGTCTGCACCCACACAGGTCTTAAATGGTTTCTTGGGGAGGAGGCAGGATGCATGGCCACCTGCCAGTGCAGTGACCTTCCTGGTCACAGGAAGGCACAGGGTGAAAGGCTGACCTCTTCTGGGAGGGCTCATACTACTGCCCCTGTGGAAGGAAGGTCAGTCAAGTGAACAGTTGTTTGGTAGGAGTGCTGTCAGGTCTAGGGAGAGTGTCTGCTGTTGAACGTCCTGTCACATGAGGCCACAGATGACAGTGTGCCTGAGCTCTTACCTGCAGCAAGCTGCTCTGTGTCAGGACATTGGTGCTGGCACAGGAAGGTGGGTGCCATAAAGAGCCAGGGACACAGCAGTGGGTGGCATGGCAGCACAGCAGAGTGGCTGTGGAGAGACCACAGAGCTCAACCTCATTAGCCCTGTGGCTTTCTCCTTAGGATCAGGGCATCTTGCCAGGATGCTTTCCCGAAAAGAGCTGCTATCCCTGTGTAGTTGCCTCTTGACAGGCTAGAGGGGACATGGTGTTCCCATCCAACAGACTCCTGAGGTCTCTTTGGCTGGGTGTTTCCAGAGCTGTTGTGGTTGGCACACCTGGAGAAAGGCAAGTCCCCAAGGCAGGTCAAAGCAAAGTGCTTGCTACGGAAAGGGAAATTAATTATAGGCACTTTGCTGTACTCCAAGCAACTGCAGAGGCTGATGTTTCTCCTGTTGGCTGATAAACTAATTGTAATGACGAAACCTCAACAAAAGCAATGCTTTTAAATGCTTTCTTAATTAATAATTTTCAATAATTACTTGACGTCAATGACCAATAAACATTTCGGAGAAGGGAAGTTGCTGTTAAATGCCTGATACCTTTGCTCCTCCAGTCGCTGTGCCTGGGTTCCTGCAGCTCTGATGAATCCCACAGAAGATTACAGGGAAGGCCAAGCCTGGTGTTTTTAAAGGAAAACACTAAGCAGGAAAAAAGTGATTATTCACGTGCATGTCCACAGGGAAAAGAGGAGGGAAGCTGAGCAACCACTCAGCCCTGCTGCTCCCTGCTGAGCAGTCAGCATGGGATGGCAATGCCAATAGGCAGGTGCTCAGAGGAGTGGCACCCATGGGTGCCCCATTCCTGTTCCTCTGAAGCTGCTGAGCCCCTGGTGAGGTACTTTCCTTGGGGGCAGCGTGAAGGGGTCTTCAAGGCCCTGCTGAGCATCCTGCACCTCTGGAGGATCACCTCCTTCCCACAAGCATCTGCTGCGCGCCTCCTCCTTTTCCTCCTTCCCACGGCCTGTCTGAGGGCAACATCTCCCAGGCCTGAAATCATCACCAGCTGCATTTTATTGGGTGGGAATCGGGAGGACCCTTCTGCTCTTAAGGAGAGCATTGGGAACCTTGCCATTCCTCCTCACTGCGGTGCTCCTGACTGCGGCACAGTGCCGGCAGGGTTAATATCCTCCTCCTCCTCCTGTCGGCTTCACAGCCATCTTAAAACTGCTGGAGCCAGAGCTGTGCAGTCCCTGTTCCCACTCCTTTTACAGTATGGGCTGGCCAGCCAGGGAGCCCAGCCGGCTGCTCCATCCGTCCGACTCCTTGCCTTCTTTGGATGTCCCCTGCGATCGCTGCCCAGGCACTGCTTCCCTCCCGCAGGACCTGTGCCCCTGGCGAGGGGCGATGGCCAGGGCGAGGAGCTGCCTGGGGTTAGGGGTGGCAGGCATGGGGTGTGATTTTTGCAGAGGTTTCTCCAGGATGATCCTGGGTGTCTGCCAAGATGGATGCCAGCCGGCTCCCGGGCACGGTTAGCACTTAACGAGCTCTTTATATCTGCAAATCCCTTGGCAGGCGTTAGCAAAATCCTCCTCCGGGGAAAGGTGGGAGAGGGCCACTGTCGTTAGCCAGAGGAGGGCACAGCCTGGGGGTGTGAGGTGTTTGGGGTGAAGGAGCCTGTTGCAGAACATGCCAGCAGGGATGGGGACATAACTCCTTCCAGCAGGACAGCAGCAAAGCTTCACCCTGCATATGTCACCATCCAAAATAAGCTGCAGTCCTTGCGGGGGGGGAGTGGGAGAAAGCAGTGATGCCACAGGAGAACCCCCCCAGCTCAAAGAACTGCAGGCAGGCAGGCTCTGGTCCCCTCTGAGCTCTTCCCCCATCTGCCACCCCTCACATCTGCACTTGGAGGTCCCAGGGGTGCTTGCTGGTGGCCGTGGGAGAGTTGCCGAAGCATGTGCTGCTGCCAACAGCAGCGCATGCTCCTGGCTCTGCATCCCTGGTGCTCTGTGGCCTGTTACCCAAATACCAGCTACTGCCCAAGGGTTTATGCCCCCTGTGAGCCTGGGGAAAGCAGGGGAAAGGCCTCTGGTACTGAAGAGGAGGCAGAAGCAGGGTGTCCATGCGTCCCCTCTCTGCTGCTTCAGCAGATGTCAGCAAAGGCAGGAAAAGGTCATCCAGAGATCACATTTGGGTTTTTTTTGGTTGCTCTAAGTCTGTGCATAGGATGGTCCCTGAGCAGGGGACAAGGTGAGAAGAGGGCGCAGCCTCCAAAGGCACAGTGAGGTCTCTGGCATGCTTCTGCCTCGTAAGCCCATACATTCCACCAAAAGGTCTGTTGCCATCTGTAAGGTCTGGCTGAGGAATGTAGCATGGGACTTGCCAGCTCACCCTGAGCGTGGGGATCCAGTAAGGGTCAGACTGCTTCAGGCTTCCTCATGCTCCAAAAACATGAAGGTTGGTTGGAAGATGGTGACATTTGGAAAGAAAGGGTCAAATCATGTCCCTTGTCTCTGGTCCCCAAGTGTGGGCTGAATGGGAATTTCAAGACTGGGAGCATCCCTTTGTATCCAGGATTGGGCTGAGGGATGTTTGTGGGCACAGGGCCCCTATAGGCTTGCAGAGCTCCCTCCCTGCCAATGCTGCTGTGAGTTCCCATGGACCACTGGCAGCAACAATCTCACTGCAGCCTCCATGTCAGTGGGGATGCTCTGGGTGGGCTGAAGACTTGTCAGTCAGAGGGTGGCTTTTTCAACTGTCCTACATGGTCAATGCACTTTGTCCTGATTGTCACCTCTGTGGGGCCATTGGCTGCTTAGGGTGTGAGCATCCCTTGTGTCCAGGGGCCCAGGGCTGCTTCTGCAGCTACCCAGCTCAGATCCAGCCAGCAGCTGGGATGCTCAGAAGTAGGAGTCACCTCTGCCTCTGCTTGGGGGATGCTTGGAGTGCCTGCATCACACCCTTCCCATGACAGTGATGGACAGGAGTGCAGCAAGAGAGTGTGGTAGTAGGTGTGTAGCAGGATTGCTGTGCAAACCTGGCAGCTTACTTGTGCCCACATGAGTGGTGGCACAGGCTCAATGGGCACCACAGCTGCCTTTGCTGATACCAACACATGATCTCATTCATCCAGAGGAGCATATGCAGCTAACTGGCTGCTGGCAGGACAAGGCAGCCCCCAGCAGACCACCACTGCTCTGTGAGAGGTGCAGGAATGGTGCTTCTGTGGGTGCTATAGGCCCTGGATCAACCCAGGCTCCAGCAGAGATGATTGATTAATGGTTTAACTACTTCCCTCCTGCTGCTTCCCAGCCTCTTGCTTGGCCAGTGGGGTGGCTGTGTGGGAGAGGCTGGGTGGGCTGGGACGCTGGAGAGCTGTTTCCTTTGGCTGGGGCTGCGGTCATGGGGCAGGAGCCGTGACTGAGGTCGGCAGTGCTGGCAGCAGGGCACCCTCGCCACCCGGGGAGCAGGTGTCCCAGTGTGAACCCGCCGGCCGGCAGCACTGGCAGCAGGAGGCAGGATGCCTGGAGTTCTCGTCCTGCTTGGCCACATCTCAATGGGACTTGGAGCCAAGAGCGGGGAGCTGGCTGCTGTGAGGAGCCAGCAGTGCCTCGGCCCAGCCTGGCTTCCTGTCTGCACAGATTAGGGACTGGCTTGTGATGCATCCCCTTGTTTTATCCATTTTTCCAAGATGTAGTGATGGACACAACAAGTACATAGCTTGGGGCTTGATGGCACCCATGGGTGCATGGCTTCCTGCCCCTCTTGCTTCTTGCACAGGGCTGGTCCCTCCTCTGATGTGCTCACCAGGGAGCATCAGGAAAGGTCCTGGGAGCTTTCTCTGTCCAGGCAGGAGGCTTGCAGGCAGCTCACACACCAGCCCTGCATCTCCTGGGATGGCTCTGACAAGGCCATGGGCTGGGGTCAGTGCAGGGGAGCACCTCTGGAGTCCCACTGAGTCCCAACCCCTTGAATGCTTCCCTGCAGGATTTCAGGTAAAGGGGCTGTGCAGCTTAGCCTGGGATATAGAGGCTGCCAGGGGAATGGTGCTGTGGCACAGCAGCTCACAGTCGCCTGTGAGTGTGGGTGGCAGCCAGCAGTGTTTTACAGCATCCCAAGCTTCACCTCTCTTGCTTCTGCATGTGCCTTGGCCCTACAGCAGCTGCCTTCACATCATGACTTAGAGCTGAGCCTGGCAGGATTTTATACTCTCCTGGGCATGCAGGATGGGACTTCCATCCTCCTCTGCCTGCCCTGCTCTGAGCATTGGCTCCTTCTCCTTCAGCACCACGATTCCCATTGATGTACAGTTTATCTGAAGAAGACCTTAGCAAGGTGTCATGGAGATGGCAGGTCCCCAGCAAGTTCTGGGACATGTCTCCTTCCCTCCAGGATGTGCAACAGAGGGACAAATACTGATGTGACCCGTGTGTTTTGCAGGAGCAATTTCTCACCTCTAGTCCCATGGAGACAGTAATTGCAGCCAGGTCAGTGGCTGGTTTGGGTGGGGAAGCACTGCCTGTGATTCATTGGCAGGGAAAGCATAGGAAAGCAGTGCATCCTTCACCAGGAGGCCTGGATACCACTGCTGCTCTCACCAGGAGCAGAAGAAATCCCTTCTCATCCAAGCAGGACCTGCTCATGCCAGCACATCTCTAAAGCTCTCTGGGATGCGGAGTGGGAGATTCAGACCCACAGCATTTCACCAGCAAACCAGCCCCATTTCTCAGGAGACACTTGCGGAGAAGACTCATGGTTTATTTCTATGCTTTGTACCCTCTTATGCCAATGTGAATATCTGTACTGGATGTGCATAGGTGGTCCCTAGCTGTGGGTGAGAGAGCATCAGTGTAGCCCCTCAGCTCCTCTTGCACCAAATCCAGCAGCTGGCAGGGTAATAAATGAGAAGTCTATATTTAGATGCAGTGTCTGGAGAAGTGTCACGGTGTTGCCAGCAGGTTTTACTATTCAGCACAGGCAGGTTTCCCTGCTCCTCCAGCTTGATGCTACCTTTGTGGAAAAACTCATCAAGGACATTCAACACTAGCTAGAAAAACATCTCAAACAGAAAAACTTGACACGTGTGACAAGATCTTTCTTTTTGCCAAGGGGTGGGTAGAGTGAACCATCCTAGGGAGCCTAGGAGGAAGCTGGCTTGGAACATCTTTAATTTGGCAAAGGCCTTATTTTGTTGCACGGAAGTTTGTAGTAAAGAAATATAATTGCAGGGATGAAGACATCTCTTGTGCCACCCAAGCCTGGTGTCAGCTCCTTCTGGCACTGCTGCTGGTGCAGTAGGGCCAGTGTCGCTCTTCTCCGTGCACTGGCCAGATTGATTCCTCTCCCTTTCTCAATGAACAGTACAAAGGCTGGCTCTGCAGCACTTCTCCCTCCCTGCATTCCCACACAGGCTCCCTGGGTCAGACACAATCTGTGGCAGGAGCCCTGCAGCCCTGGCTTCCTGCACTGCATCCTGCATTTCAACATCAGCAGCAGGTCAGCTATAGACCTGCAGAGCCACTAATCCATGCAGTGCTAAACCTTCAGCAGCAGCCTGGCTGTCCTGGCTGTGCTGCTGCAGCTGCCAGCAGCAGCCAGGGTGGTTTGGGAACATTTTGCTGCTGGGCCTCCACTGATTCAGTCAGTGGCATATGAAGTTCCTTGTAATCTGTTGAAATTTAAGGAGAGGCCAAAGTGTTGTGCAAAGGAATAACAGCCCTTCACAGAGCTGAGCTGCAGGTTTCCTGCTGTCCAGGAGTGTGAGATCACTACCAGTTTAGGAAGGATGAGATTTCCGTGAAGATGCCTGGTGCTTGGGTCTGGGGTTTTCCCCATTTTGCAACATGTCCTAGGCTGTTTGGAGCAGACTGTGTCCATGTGCTGTCTCCTCTCTCCTTTTAGCCTGGGGAGAGTTTCTCCAGGCAAAGCCAAGCAGTGAGCCATTACCATAAGACGTTAGTGTGTCTGAGACAACTGGTGACAGATGTGGTGACCAGCTCTGCCAGACACCTCATTTGTGGCTCACAGCACCTTGACTGTTTTTTCCTACACCCTTCCAAATTTTGATTGCAGCAGGTCAGAGAGAGCAGTTTACTTTGCTTCCTGCATCCCACTAAGTGCCCATCACAGTGCTGGGCAAAACTCACTAGCAATGGGATGGATAGCCCCTTCCCCACCCCTCCTGCACCCTGGGGCTTGCATTGCTCCAGCTCCCTGCTCCTGGCTGAGCATGATGGGTATTGTGTGGGTGCAAGCTGTGCATGGACAACCTTTCCTCTGATTGCCCATGGTGCATGCTGTGCATTGGCAGCACTGGGACACTTGAGGACACCTCAAGGACTGTGAAATTTGCTGACAGAGCTGGTTCACAGCTATACTGGGGGATAGCAGTTCAATGCGGTGGGGGATGGCAAGCCCCCACACCTGCCCCATCTCCCAGGGTGCCTCAGGGAGGGAGAGCCCCTTGTTCACAGCAGGGACAGCGTGATCAGCATGGGGATGAAGGCACCCATGGAGCCTGGGCAGCTGCCCACAGGGGACTGGCAGCCGTTTTGGGAGGAGAAGGAGGAAGGCACCTGACTGCCAGGCAGCAGTCCAAATAGCTGAAACAGCTCACGTTGTGGTTTGCATAACCAAGCACAGCTCGTCTGGGTCTGGGGACATGCAGTTCCACCCTGCCACCCACGGTGGGAAACTGCACTCAAGAAGACCACTGGGTAGAGAGACCAAGGGGCTTGCTTCCTGCAGCAGCATGCCCACTGTGCTCGTGGTGCAAGGGGCTCAGTGTTGCAGGGGTGGCTTGTTCACTCCTGGCAGCAGTGGGAGGCTCAGCCTGCGTGGCCAGGGCAGGATCTCAGTGAGGTTCCACCATTGGTGCCGTGCTGAGCGTGGCCATGGGCCTTGCTGCCTTGCCTCCCTGCCAGACCCATCACACTCCTCTCCAAGGTGACATTGGAGGTTCTACCTAAGGACACCTGGACTCATTCCCACACAGCAGCCCCTGACACTGGGAGCAGAGGCAGCCAAGAGAGACAGATGACCTCCAAAATGCAGGGAGATGGACAGGATAAAAGTGAAGTGCAGAGGCAGTGGTGGGGCCAGTAACAGAACTGCTCACATGACTGGAGAGCTGCTGCCAGGCAGTGGGACCTTTCAAAGTGTGGCACACCAAGGAGGTTCCTTAATCCCTATGAGTCCAGCATGGGAATTTAGCAGTCAGGGACATGGCACTGCCAGGGCAGATATGGCCACCCACGTACTGAAGGAGACCCTTGGCACTGATGCTTTTCACCCAGAAATGGATGTTAGTTCTGACCAGTTCCTAGGCACCAGGCTATTGGACCCAGATTTCAGGTGTGGATTTCAGGCCAGTCTGCACCAGGGTCTTTGGCTTTATATTGATCCCTGGATTAAGTAGGGTCAAAAATGGGGGGGGGACGGACCATAAGGCTTGGGAGCCGACAAGCTCAGGGTGCAGTTGTGAGAGAGCTGGCACAGGGCATGGAGCGGGTAAAAAGGTCTTATTTAAGCATAGGAAATCATATTCGTGAGCTTCATCTCCACTGGTTTTGGGGCAGAGAGGGGTCCCAGCCCCCAGTCACCGCAGTGGGGAGTGGCTGGACCAGACCTCGGCGTGCAGTTCCCACCAGAACCTGTTGGGCTGGGCTTTTGGGGAGGGAAAAGGTGTGGTCCCTCGCAGGGGGGAATTTGGAATAGCATGAAGCTTTGTGTATGTGGGTGATCGCCTGGATTTGCATGTACTCCTGAAGGAGCGTTTTGCCCTCAGAGGGATTGTTCTATCTGCAGATCTTGGAGCAGTTTCTTTCCAGTGTGAGTCAGTTGTTTGCGGAGGGGGAGAGGCGAGAGACTGGTCCTGACACTGGGGAAAGATTGGAGAAGCAGCTGGGTTGTCAGCACTGGCTCCCGTGTGTGTCCAAAAAACGCTCCCTGCAGATCCAAAAAGCAAGGACTGAGCCTCAGCCGTGGGTTTCTGAGGTTAGGTGGCCTGTCTGGGGTACCTGCCACTTCCTGGGACACCAGAAGTGCTGCAGCACAGACCGTGACACAGCAAAGCCTTGTGCCGGTTGGTGTAGCTCTAGGAAATCCCCAGGCCAAACAGGTTGTTCTAGTGAAAGTGCAGCAGGGCTGGCAGCACCTGCACAGCAGCCCAGAGATACTGTCAGGGATCATGCCTCCACTGTCCACCTTGGGAGCTGTGTACACAGCCCATGGTCACGGGACCTGCTGTAACCAGCACTTATGTCACTTTCCTCTGCCTCAGTTTCCCAGCTGAAATAACTGGAATAGTATCAATACTGTTGATCCTTAGTAATGGTGATTTCCTAGCACTGATGCTGTTGACCTGGAAAATGCCCAGCTGTTCAGCATCCCCCTTCCCCAACACTTTTTTAGGTGGTTTGAGTCACTGAACGGGCAATGTAGCCATGCCAGCTCTCAGCAGTTTTGGGGTGCTAGGGCTGGCACAACTCTCCCTGGGGAACCCCAGGAGATGGGAGTGTCTGCTCCATGCCTGCCTGCCAATGCCCAGACTCTCCTGCTCCCCCCTCAAGACTGTGGTCAGAGTCCTGCTGGAGCAGAGCCCAGTGGTGGCCATGCTGAGTGGTGATGCATCTCCTCTGGCCAGGTCACAGGGAGGCTGCAGTGCCTGGCTGATGGGCCCAGCCACAGCGGGAGAGTAGGGAGCCTCTGGTTCAGGAGAAGGTGTTGAGAAACCCTCTTCTTAGTCATACAGAGGACCCTGGTGATGGGGAGCAGTGAGGTGCTGGCAGCATGGCCATGCCATGGGGTGCCAGGGCCTTGTACCGGGCAGCAGGCAGGAGCTGGTGCAGCAGCGCTGCCCATTTCCCTGCAGCAGGGCGATGCAGTGAGGGGTCGCAGGGAGGACTGAGCAGGGCTGACGCTTCCACCCCCGCTGGGATATGGTCCTGGGCACGCATGGACAGGCCTGCTGGGAAGATATGGACAGGTATGAGCAGTTTTACACTTTCCGCAGTGTTTTTCATCCTTCAAGACCTTGTGCCTCCAGCTGAAAACATATTTGACGTGGGAGCTGGGCACAAGGGCCAGCACAGCTGGTGTCTGGCAGGAGAAAGGGTCCGTGAAGGGTCACAGTGGGTCAGGTTTGATGATGGTTCCCTGACCCTCAGCAGGGCACAGCGTGTCACTGGAGTGTGCCTGTGGCAGCAGTGTTAGGGCTGGACCTGCTGGGAGGTCAGGCTAATGCGGGAAGATCCTCCTTGCGCCTTCTTAACCCCAGCTTGAACCTTCCCTATCTCCCGCCTCGTCCTGATTAGTGCTAAGAGGATGCTTTCCTGCCAGTGGCACAGGCAGCACCAAACAGTGCAGGGCACTGCATTGTCTTCCATGGTGAGGAAAGTCACAACACCTGTCTGAGCTTCCATACAAAACCTGCAGGCAGGCAGGACACATGCCTTCCTCCCTCCCTTGCCTGCCACCTCCTTGGCAAAAGGGACTGGGAGTGCTCCTGGCAGGGGACAGGCTGCCTGGACAGTTCCTGCGCTCTGCACAGGAGCATCAACAAGGTCCAAAAAGGCACCTATGGCTCAGGGAGGTGAAGAGCATCCCACTGATGATGGCCATAGATCTGGCAGAGGGATAACACCAGGCTATAGTGTCCGGCAGTCAGCAGGTTCTCTCCACCAGCTCATCAAATGTGTATGTAAAGGAGCAAGATTTGGGCTGGCTTTAACCTCCGCTCCCCTTTCACAGTTGTGGATCTGCTGATATGAAGTGCCAGAATGCTCCAGGAATGACAGGCCCCCATTGAGTTCAGCAGAGCCAGGCTGTGTGCTGAGCCACTGCCTCCTGCTAGCCACCACCCCAAAAAGCCCCGTGTTTGGTGTCCGGAGCCAGGGGAGGAGGATATTTCAGTAATAATACCTCATCCAGAGCTGGCCTCCCCTACCCTGTCATTTCACAGCCTCAAGACAGAAACCACAGAGGTGCCAGCACCGTGGGATGAGTGGCTCCAGTGCAATGCCTGCCCTATTGGCACATGTGCTCCCTGCCACATGCCTGTGGATGCTGAAAGCCTCCTGGCTTCCCCACATTGCCTATGCCTGCCCCTGGGAGCAGTTCAGAGATTCCTAGGACCAGAGGATGTGGCTCCTAGCAAAGTCAAGGACACCTTTCCAAGCACAACACTGTGGAAGATCCTGGGGCTGTGGCTGCTGGTAAGGAGCACGGCTGAGGCTGGGCTCACCTGGGCAGCTCTGGAACTGGAGCAGGAACCTGATGAGGCATGACACAGTGATGTCTACCTGGCTCCCTGTGAGCAATGGCTCTGCTTTTCTTCTTGTGCTACTGCAAGTTCAACCTCACTCATAGTGTGGGGAGCTGTAGGGACAGTTGGTTTCTGCCTTGTAGCAGGGATTTTATCTTGCAGACAACTGAGAGGGGTGAAGAGCTGCTGGTGCCAAGAGGAATAGTGCCCATGGTGTTAAATAGGAAGGGCTGCGCTTTGGGAGGACGTTTGCAATTTCCTCTGGACAGAAGGTGCCTTGTGGAGCCCCAACACTTTGCTAGCTGGTGATCGAACCTCCAAAGCGGGTAGCGGCTGGGAGCAGCGCAGGGGTAGGGGGAGGGATGCTCCTCCTCCTGCCCCTGCAGCCAGACTGACCCCAAGGAAGCCTCCTCACTGGCGTCTTTCTGCCCACAGCCGTCATGTGGCTGCTAGCTGCAGAAGAGGAAGGTCTGAAAATAATCGCCCCCTCATGTTTTCCTTTCAAGAGGAGGGAGTTGCCATCGTGGGGAATTTTTGTGACCAGCAGAGCTGGCTAATAGTCAGCTCCTCTATGAATCAGGCACTTGCTCCCTCCCACAGCACACCCTGCCCTCCCTGTGCCTGGAGCCCCCCAAGGCTCCCTAGACTGTCTTGCAGGGCCACGGTGTTTCCTGCCACCTTCAGCTGTGGGTCTGCCAGTGGAAGCAGTCCCAAGAGTTTCAGGGTCTTGATGCCCATGCTCGTATCAGCCATGATTCCTGCTTCTCCCTGTCCTCCTGTGCATCATCTGTGCAGAGTGTCCCGAGGTCTCAGGGCTTGTGCCACCTTTCGCTTTATTTCAGTTGCCACTGTGCATTTGTACCTGGTTCAGCAAAGGCCAGTTCCTGTCTATTGGTCCTACTTTTGGGTTTGGGGCAGGTAACAAAGAATTTCTTAGAAAATAACACCATGGTTCAGGACCAGGCCTGTGCCCTGCCTGGCTAATGCCATCGAGCAGTGCCATCCCTGCTGCCTGCAGCAGCACCCATTGCTGACTGGGGCAAGGCTGGCAGCACCCACTGGCACATGCATATTTGGGGGCACTGCACTCTGCTGTGCTGGGATCAGTGGATGGTGTTTGCTGAGCTGGCTGCTGGCAGGGTTGGCATGGAGTGCTGCTGTTTGGCTTGAAGGGTGCAGGATAAAGCTGTCACTTCTCTTGCAATGGGAGACACTGTTATTACCATACTGTGTGTGCCCAAGCTTGCTGGCACTCCAGACAGCCCTCTGCCTGGCAGACTGTGTCCCAGGGTCATGGCAGCCCAGCAGCCGGCATGGCACAGTGCCTGGCAGCAGCCACAGTCACCAGGTGCTGTTTCCATTAGCTGGTGTTGAGAGGAGCAGTTATCTACCTGCTGCCCCCTCTCTTTGCATGGGCCAAAACAACTACCAGTTCTCCTTTTCTGCCCTTGTCTGATGCTTGATGGTGCTGTGCCAGAGGGTGCTGGTGGTGGGGAGCTGCTTTGGGATCTGTGTGGGGTCTCCCCAGCTCTGCTGCGGCACTGGCAGGTCCTGCAGGCCTGGGCTGGCTTGTCCCAGAGCTCAGGCAGAACTAAAGTGGACTCTGTAATTTGGAGCCCAAATAAACAGCTGCTGAGTATAGTATGAACATGCAGCTCTGTAACCTGTGATACACTTTTGCTGCTGCCCTTCTTCCTAAACCTGACACACCTTTGTTTAAAGTGTTCCAGCAAAGTGTTGTTTATTCAGGGCATTATTACCAGTATCTCAGGCTCCTTTTTTCTGTCCTGTGACTCAAGGATAGTTTAGTGCAATTTCTTCCATCTTTCCTCCATATCAAAGTTATCCTGGCAAATTCGTGTTTATTGTTTGCAGTTAATGTTTAATATTTCCTACTCCTGGCATCTCATGATTGATCTTAATTACACCTCTCTGTAAGCCAAAAGTCAGCAAGCGAGACCACGTTCATGCTTAGGCTGTGGCTCTGGGCCTGGCACCCAGCATCCCTCGTCAGGCTGGTGCCATGGAGCTGGGTGCCTGGTGCTGTCTGCAGCCCTTCCCCTTGCCTGCCCCACACATCATGGGCTGTGCTGGAGGGGCAGCTGCTCCACACGTACTGGTGCAGGGTGTCCTGTGTGGGGCCTGGCTCTACCACCACAGCTCCCACATGCCATGGCAATGCAGATAAGCAGCACTCGGTTTTGAGCATCAAGTGGAAGAAAGGATCTGTCTGCTATTTATTTTGTCTGGGCTTTAAAGGCTAGTGCTGTTTTTTCCTCTTGCTGGATAGCCTGAATTGTTAAAAGAGATTAGTAGAAATTAAAAAGAAATTAAAAATCAATAGATAGCAGAGGGTGAAATGCCCAGCTCCTAGCAGGATAGTGAGCTCTTGAATGCCTCTGTGCAGACCCAGGAGACTGGGAGATTCTTGTGCTCATTTTTCCCCAAAATTCAGGAGCTAGAGGAAGGACCAAAAGCCTGCTGCTGTGCAGCCCTGTCTTGGCACTTCTTGTTCTCCTTCCTCCATGTCACATCGCTGGGCTTGCAGGCAGGGTCCCTTCTGCCTTCGCTGCCTCCTGAGGAGGGAATGCTCACCCTCTACTTTGGGGCTTTCAGGCTATAAATATCGGGGGGTGGTGAGTGGCAACTGGGCCAAGGCACAACCTGACACCACCTCTCTCTCATTCACAGTGACATTTTGTCAAATGCCAGTGGGAAGGGGGATTGCTTATCTGCTGGCACACGTTATGGTGACCTTCACAGCTCTGGCCAGGTGCCTCCTTGCTGTATTTACACTTATTTATAGCTCTCTCCTCCATCCCTACCTCTTCCCTCCTCCCTGGTACTGGAAGGAGGATGCCTGCCCGATGCGAGTCCCTCGGGGCTGGCAGTGAGCTGCCACATCCTTGGGGATGATTGGCAGCACCCAGCTTTGCTCTCTCAGGGTTCTCATGGCCTGGCTGCATGGGGACTGCATCCTCTGAGTGGGACCTGTGGAACAGAAGGATGCACCTCAGGGGCAGACGAGACTGGGTTTAGCCCTGTCATGGATCACGGTGGCTGTGTGCCCCCATCATCTCCCCACTTGTGCCAGGGTGGCCCAGGAGGGTGCTGGGGTTCAGCAGGCGCCCGTCCCTGCTGCCTGAGTGAGGCTGCCCAAAGCAGCTAGCAGAGGGGCAGACGTGCCCACCGCTACACCAGCCAACCTCCTGCTGCCTGCCCAGGAAAGAGTTCATCCCAGTGAACCAGCCACACGGTGCCTGTCTGCCTGCGTGGCTGTAATCCCCATTTCAAGCAGTCTGTGATTACGGATTTCCCTGATAAGCCCAGACGGCTCTCTCCAAAACCCCTGTCCAAGGATTTTCTTTCCTTTTTAGAGACAAGCCTGGGGTGAGGGTGGGGAGGGGGAAACTCCCTAGACGGCCATGAATATGGGTGCGGGGAACTGGTGCTGCCCATGCTGCCAAGGGAGGGCTGGCGGGAGCCAGCACTTCATGTTCTCGGCATTTCTCACCTTCTGCTGGTCTGGGTCCCAGCCTAAATGCTACTGGCTAATTCGGGGCTCTGTCTCCAGCGTCTATGGATGTATATTTATCTCTTAATGCTTTGGGTAGGCACTTGGCTGTGGGGAGGAAGGAGGCTCCATGTGGGGCTGAGTCACTGCTTTGGTTCTTTGGCCAGAGATGGGCTGCCTGTTTCTGGCCGGTTCCTTCAGGCCCTCTGAGGGCTTTTTTTTTTTCCAAATGGCAAAGTGGCATGTGAGTGACAAGGCAATTGCAAAGCATCCTGGGGCCATGTATGCAGGCAGCAATGCAAATCTGGCCTCCGAGGCTTAAACAGGATTAAGTTCCTGTGAAGGAGCTGTGCCCATCCAGCAGCACTTCGTGTCGGCAGACTTCAGAAGGCGAAACTTTTGCAGCCTCACTAAGCATGAGCACAATGTGTGTGCCATCGCCCGGTGCTCTCAGAGCCTTGCTGAAAAATACTTGGCCACAACTTCAAGGGGCTAGACCCAGAGGTTTTGCAGATAAGGGAAATTCTACTGATGGTGTTGTTGGAGTGTGACAGAGGAGAGGTCCTGCAGGTCTCTTTGTCACGGTCAGTGCCCCAGCCCCTCTGAGGCAGTTAAGCACTGCCGGCAATAGGCAGCTGAGCCCTTTTGCTTGCTCTTGTTTAGGTTGTTGTTTCCTGGCAGCAGGGCTGCGCTTCCTCCAAGACAGTGTCCAGAGGCAACATCCCTCCTATGCTGCTTTCCCAGGCTTGCCACTAGGAAGGCAAACCCCAGAGCATCAGCATTTGCCCAAAGGCTGCTGAACTCTGGCTGGCAGGTGCTTGTTTCCAGTCTGTCAGGCAGGAGCTGTCAGCTCCCCGGGCAAGCTGGCTGCACAGACATGGAGATAAGGTCTGCTCATGCTAGGTTCGCTAGGAACAGCTGCCCTCCGGGGTCCAAATTCACACTGAAAAAGAGGAAAATGTTTCCTGTCTCATTAATCCAATATTTGATTTAGAGTTGGGCTTGGAGAGGAACCTCATGTCTCTTCAGATATGTGCTCTTCTACCAGAGTTAATGCTGCTGGATCCAAAGCAGGAGAAAGACCTGAAAGGGGAAATGTCCCACCTGCCATCCCCATGACGTCTGATGCTGGAGCCAGCACTGATCTGTGCTCAACGAGAGATTCTTGGACTGCCCTCAGTCTGCTGCAGGTCCAGCCCTGTACATGTTCTGGAGCTACTGGAGACATGAGGGATGGTTGCCCACGTTGGCCACTCTCACCGTTGTGCAGGGAGATTGAACTGACCCTCACGCCAGCTCCTTGTCTTGCTTCGCCTTGCCATTGCCCTGGGAAGGGCAAAGATAGGGGCTTTGCAAAGGGACAGGGAGTTGGAGCAGCAGTCCCCAGGGCACCTGGGAGCTCTTCCATTCACAACCCTGCGATTAAAGGGATGCTGGCCAAGGAGACACCAGAAAATCTCAGACTGATTTACTCATGTGGGGTTTCTAGGAGAAGGCATAGCATAGGATGGTGAGGAGCCAGCCCTTCCTCACCCACAGTGCTTAGGGAGTGGTACTTATCTGGAAATGTTCAGGTGCAGCTGAAGCTCCTGGGACAGGAGAGTAGGTGAGGTGATCTCTGGACGTCCTTGACTGCCAGTTTGGAGACCATCCCTTGTTCTTTCTTACTATTGCCAGCTGCACCATGAAGGACATGGATGGCAGCAGGGCGGTGTGGCCACAGTGGGTGCAGAACCCTCCTGCCTTCTAAGCTGTCCTCAGGCACACGCAGCACAGCTGCTGCTGAACCTGGCCAGCCTCAGCAGGAGCACGATGCAAGCAAGCACAAACCCTTGTTGTGAGGGTCCCTGCCAGCCTCCTGGGAAGGGCTGTCTGAGCTCAGCACTAAATGAAAAAAAAACGTTAATGCTCTGTCCTCCCAGAAAGCAAAGCCTCTGAAGAGGCAAAACTCCTTGCAACATGCAAGCATCAGCTGCCTCTTTGTCCTGTAATTGCTATTGCATTTCTGCTAGGGCTGAGATCAGAGTTGGTTCATACTTTAAAGCAAGCCGAGGAGGATGTCTCTGAATAAAAGCCATTCCCCCAAATGCCCTCCACCTTTGAGCTTTGGTTTCCAGGTGACTGCACAGTGCTGTCGCAGGGTGTTCGTGCTGCCACAGGATGCCCAGGCTTGGGCTGCTGCTCCCGCAAAGGATGTAGTTTTGTGGCACAGAGGCGCCCACGTAGCTGCCCGGGCATCGCTTTTTCCTGGAGCAGGGATTCATCAGACAAGTTGCAGTGAGCTGCTGGCAGCTTCCTGGTCGCTGCCATGCTGCAGTGCACACAGGCCAGGTGTCTGGGCTGGAAGATGCCTCCGAATTTTTGAGCACGTCTCCATGGGTGTTTGCTGGCTGCAAACCAAGAACCCATGGCTGATCTTCCTACAAACTCCCAAGTAAAATTAGAACAAAAGTTCAGTCCTCTCCCAAGGCAGCAGGAAATGCAAAGGGTGGGAAAAGGGAAAGTCAGAGCAGTTGAGGTCCAGTGCCCATAGGCAGCCTCCCCATTGCTGCTGCCATCCCTAACCCGAGTGGAGGGCTGTACCCACCCAGAGGGGCTCTGTTCTCAGCACTCAGCGTTGGGCTAGCAATGCTTGGAGTGATGGATTCCCTCCAGAGACTCAAGTCCTCAGTGCCTGGGCCAGTTAAATGACTCCTTCTGGCAGTGAGGTTTGCTTAGAGCCATGTTTTCATGCTAGGATGCCCTAACAGGTGTCCGTGTGGGTGGCCATGCTGAGCAAAGGCTTTCCCTACTATTTCTGAGGGGGAGTAGGACTGTGGCAGGCAGAGCTGACTTTTCAGGCACTCCTGACCTGTGCTAGCCAGGAACCTGGGAGCATCTGCTGCTAGCCACTGCCTCAGGACGGCTGCACACAGCATGGCAGTGCCAGGGCACTCCTGCCTCTAGGGTGCCCAGAGAGGGCAGCTCAGCAGCAATAGATTGCAGGAGTTTATTTTTACCCAGCCCTGCTACCAATGGGGACATGTCACATCTGTGGAGTTGATCAAAAGACATCCTTAGCACTGGTGTCAGCTGCTCCTTGTGATCTCAGCACCAGGATCTTTTCCCTTGTGGCATATCAAAAGGAGCAGGAGAATTTGACTGCTTTGCTATTTTTAATTGAATGCACACACGCACACACAGAGACACACATATATATATATGTATGTGTGGCTTTTCTAAAAATAAAAGCCTTTGCCTGTGTTCCCATGGGAAAATTTGGGGAGAAGGGGGAGCCAAAGTTGTTGCAAGACTTTTTCTGGAGCAGGCGCAAGAGCAGTAGCAGGAAAGCAGGGACAAGCCACAGCAGGTGAGGGACACATGTGAAAGGCTGAAGGATGTCTGTTCATAGAGCAGCCCAGGATGCCCCTGAGCAGGGGGGCACAGGAGAGCTAAAGGAGGGGTGACATCTGTGTCCCTCACAGCTGGCAGTGGTGAGGATGGGGGACCCTTGACCTGCTACGTGTGCTCTGACCACGGGATGAGCGAAAGCTTTTGCAGGGCAGATTTGAAGACCCTCAGCCTTGGGGGACCCATGAAAAGTATCCAGATCCCAGAGCCATTGAGGGGTTTCTGTAGGCATTTTTTGTGCCTAATATACTTGGTGGCACTATGCTTATGGATGTCTACCTGATACAGCTCCCTCCAGCAGCAGGGCAGAGGGAGGATGCTGGGGCGAGCATCCTCCCAGCACAGGGGCAGCTTCCTGCAGACCCCAGCCCCCTGTGGCATGGGCATGGCCAGGCTGTCAGTCTGTTGTCAGGACACTGCACTGGCTTTCTATTGGGCCATGAAGTCACTCTCCCCTGCCCTTGCTGTGTCCTCCAAACCGCTTGTCCTATCTACCACTATGCCTGGGAGGGGATGGAGTAGAAAGCAGGGGAGAAATGCAAAATGGGAGTGGGTGAGTGCATAGGAGTGTCCTTTGGTGTGGCACAGGGTGTCCTGAACCCAGGGGGGAGCATGGCACACAGGCTTCTCAGCCTATGGGAAAGCAGTCAATAATCCCACATTATCCCAATTAAAAAAAAATATGAGAGAAAGAGAGAAATGCTGTCTTTTCCATTCCTGCAGCTCAGTTTGAAATCCCTTTTCCTTCCCACTGACTGCTGGAGGAGACCTTCTGGGGCACTTCAGGAGCAGAGGCCCCCACGTTCTCCAGCCCCTGCAGACTCTCATGTGCTCAGATGTTTGCCTGCTCCAAAATCCATTTGCTCTGTAAATAAGCTTGCTTCCCTCATCTCCAGAAAACTCCCCCTGGGCAGCCAATACTGGGAGGAGTTGCACTAGACCTTTCCCCTACGTGTTTCAACCTGGGCGTCAGGGGCAAAACCAAGCACAACCCAAGGGCTTGGTGCAGGCAGGACAGGCAGTACAGGCAGGCAGGCTGTGTAGGCAGGGCAGGCACGCAGGCTGTCTAGGCAGGGCTCTGCTGATGGCAGCCCTTGCTCCCATGGGTGCTGGATACAGCTGTGGGTCTTTGTGGCTAGGCAATGGATGGGAGCCAGGCAGAAGTGGGACAGGTCCCAGCTCCTTTCTGTGATTAAATGGAGATTTTTGCCTCAGTTCCTAGGGCTTGCATTGCCCTGTGTGCACCCAAACATCAATTTGTTTCCATGCTGTTCTTCTCATCCAGTGTGTGCAATATGGGGACCAGGGTCAGTATTGCCTTGGCAGTGCTGTGGAACATGCAGGATGTCTCCAAGTGGTTCAGTGCCATGTGGCAGGGATAGAGACTGGGTACAGAGCAGCCACAATGACTGGGTGTGAAGCTGCCCACCAAAGCCTGGCCCTGTGCATTTCTGTCTCCTGGGCACCCAAGTCTCTTGCATCACTCTGTTGTCACTGATCCCCTGGGCAGACAGATAACCCTGGATGTCACCCTTAGGTCACGAAAAGATGTCCCCTAAGAGGACCGGCTGCTGCTTTGCCACAGTCTGGGTGCCTGTGTTGTGTCCTGAGCTTCTGCTTACTGGAGGAGATGGGGCTCTTCCAATGCAGATGCTGCTGTTCTGACACCTGCCCTGCCACAGTGTGGGACACAAGGTGGGGGTTTGGTGGCAGTTGTGGTGTGGCTTTTAGTAACCAGCAATGCCATTTCCAGGTTGTGCAAAATGGTTTGCAAGATGTGCTGTGAAGAGGTGCTCTCAGCACTCTGCACTACTGTGTTTTTGCTCCTGGAACCACTTGCCAAAGATTATTTGAAAGAGAGTCTGAGTAATGGCCTTGTGTGGGGGCACACAGGGAGACAAGGCATGTCTGCAGGTGGCTGCTGCCTGCTGGTGCCCACCCCTCTGTCATGGCAGTGGGCTCACTCATCTCCTTTCTCTTGTCTCCCCAGTATGAGGTGTCTGGCGAGGAGCACCTCTACTCTGACTTCCCTGAGATTGATTTGTCTCAGCTGGATGCCAGCGACTTTGACTCTGCCAGCTGCTTCAGCGAGCTGCAGTGGTGCGGGGAGCACTCGGAGACTGACTCCAGCCAGTACAGCACCGATGACTCCGAGCTCTTCCAGGTACCCCATCCTCCTGGCACAGGGCACCCAAGGATGGAGGCAGGGGCAGAGCAGGGGAGGGGGAAAAAGAGGGAGGAAGCAGGGGACACACACAACTATTAATAGCTCCTCCCCAGCTGATTAGTGCTCCATTAATTTGTGCACTAGCTCTAAATGGGGCAAGCAGAGTAAGGCTAATGAGGAGGTGGATGAGCAGAGGAGGGCTACGGAGCCAACCCTCCAGTGATCTATTATTAAAAGGGAATTACAGGTGGTGTGCAGTGTGTCCCATTCAGCTCCCAGTATGTCAGGGTGTGCCAGGGCAGCACTGTGGGGGTCTTAGGTCTATGGTGTGGGGCAGGAGCAGAAAGCAGCCCCTTCCCCTTCTCCAGCTTTGGCATCCTCCCTATGTTAGGCGCTGGGGTCCCTCTGACAGACAGTGGCTGGTTTCTCTCTTCCCCTTGTGCTCGGGTATGCATCACTGTGTCTGTACCCAGGACCACGAAGTGCATAGCAGTACCAGAGCAGAGCACTCTCCTGGGCACAGGGAGGGCACATCCAGCACAGGGCTGTAAGCGCAGGCAGGTTGGAGGCAGGGAACTGCAGAGGCTTCCCGAGGACAAGGCACAGAGCAGCCTGCTTGCTTTTCCCACAGCAATGCCACGTGTGTGTCCCGACCTCAGGGTCTGAGGTGTCTGTGCCCTCCTGAACAGCACCCAGGCCCTTACCTCCTGGTGGTCACCAACTTAGGATTACATTTTGGGAGGACCGAGGATTTGTATTTAAACAAGGTGGAAAAAAAAGTCCCAATGTTTTCTAACCTGGCCATAATAACAATTCCCTGGCTTTTATGCTGTGCTGGTGCTGTGCTTGAAAATGGTCCAGTCCAGCTGAGGGACCTTCATCACGAGATGCATATTTTCCGCTGAACTTCCTGGGGAAAAGATAAACAGAAAAGAAATGCAAAAGACAGGCCCATTAGGAGCAGTGGAGTATGATGACATGTATCCCACTGAACTTGTATGCACATCAGTCTTGTGCCAATAGCAGGAGGAAAAGAAATGGAGCCAAAAATGGAGCATCTTGCTGCCTTTCCCTGGAGCCTGCTCTAGTAACTGCAAGCAAGGTTAGGGCATGAAACAAAAGATATTTAATTTTCAAACAAGATGAGAAACACGGGAAGCTGTATGAAGTCAGCGGTCCTCCTTGTGAGCCTGAATTTACCCCTGTGATAATTTTATAGCTGATGGTAGCCTGCTTCTTGTTGGACATGGTTTATATTCAGAATATGATGGAGGAGGACCAAAAAGAGGAACTCCTGGCTCACTTCAGTCATTCCTCAACTTCTGCATCTTCTTCTGGGCTTTTACATTGTTATTTTGAGACTGGAAGGAGACTTGTGGGGCAGTGTGGGACTGTGAGGGCACTGTGGGGGCTGGAGGTGCATCAGCAAAGGACCAGCCCAGATGGAAAGAGGGAGCCAAGGGAGCAGGTTGGGGCAGGGAGGAGGCAGGAGCAGCCCATGACCCTGCCTGACTCAGCACAGCCCCAGACACTTGCAAGTCTCCCATCAGCATCCCCAGATCGTGCTGTTTGCTGAGAGTGCCTGTTGAGCTGGAAGTGCCTGTGTTTGGGGGCTTTTGGTGAAAACAAAGCCCATTCTGCCTGTTGAAAGCTGTAGCATCTGGCCAGCAATGTAGTCTGGGCTGAGCTTTCCCTTTGCCCTCCTGGAGGGCCATGCCCTATTGTCCATTGGGCAGCCCTGGGCTGAGCTTCAGGATCTTCATATTTTCATTGCCTTCCTAGTCAGGAGAGCTGCAAATAACTGGCTGTGCCTGCTTAGGCCTCCCCAGCCCTATGGAGGGCAGAAGGCTAGGCCTGCCCCCTCCTCAGGTTCCTGTCCTTGCTGAATGCTGCTCCCAGCCCCATTTTCTTTTCTTGGGCAAAGAGTCTTTTAATCACAGATCCTTTATTTGCTGCTGTTTGCCTCATAGTGGTGTGGAGGCAACTATTGGGAGAGAAGATGCTCTGATTTATTGTTTTCCCACTGGGGTGCAGGGGGACAGACTGATGCTCCTTTTCCAATTGGGTCTCTCTCCTCCTGATCCCATCCAGTGCTGTGCTGTGGAAAAGCTCTCCCAGGACCCCCATGGTGTCAGTGGGAAGTGTGGGTGCTGGTGTGACACTGCCAGCCCCTCTTTCCCTGCCCAGCATCCACTCGGTCCCGCTGTCCGGCCTAACTCCTCTCTTCTCTGCCTGCTCGTTTCAGATAATAGACAGCGAGAACGAAGCACTGCTGGCAGCTCTCACCGAAACATTGGATGATATACAGGGAGATGACATGGGCCTGGCTGCCTTCCGAACTATGGAAGAGGGGGACACACTCAACCATGCCTACACCTCGCCTGCCCCCTCCCCCAAACCCACCGCCCCGGTCACAGGGGGTCCACCCCCGGCCCCCGAGTTTGATGAGCTGTCTCTAGTAAGAACCCACTTCCTACTGTTTAAGGTGGATTTGGATGAGCCCCTGATAAGCCGGCTGCATGGGTATGATAGGAAGCAAAGGTCTGAATTTTTTCATTCTAGGCTTAAAACTCTCTTTAACCGTCAATACCAAAGCATATACTTGTATACGTATACATGTTCTGCATCATTGCTGTCACCTCCATCACCATCCTCATGGGAACAAGCTGTGTGTATACAAATACATATAGGAAGGGGATGGGGGTGGGTGTCAAAGGGGTAGGGGCTGCTTTGGCAAGACCCACACCTGCTTTTAATCGCATGTGTAGATGTGGGGCTGCCGGAGGGTCTCCCTAGTGCATCCCAGCCCCATGCCCATGGGCAATGGTTGCTGCTCCCTCCTGGCTCTGCCTCGGGGCTGAGCTCCCCACTGCTCTCACAGGAGGGACAGAGGGGGCTTGGCTGGAGTGACAGACAGCCCATGCCCGCAGCTTTCTGCGGGACGGTTTGACCCCTCATGCCTTCCACCGCAAACCCCTCAGGATGTGTATGCCCTCCAGTCCCTACAGATTTGGTGACTGGAGCATCCCTCTCAGGTTCTCTGCAATATCAGGGCTCCGGCTCCGCTCCACCTCCTGGCCAGAACTAACTGGCAGCATTTGGTGCAAACCACCGCCATCCCTGGGAGGTTCCCTGGGACAGGGGCACCCAGCCCACTCACTTCTGGATCTCACGATCACACCCCGCCCCCCCCCCCACCCCAGTACCTGCATCCTGGCCCCAGGGTCTCCCTAAAAGCCGGGGCTGTGGCGGAGAGGAGTGACATCCAGTGGTGAGAGCGTGCATTTCCACCGCCCACACCCTGCGCGGGGTATATATCACACACACTATGTATGTGTATATATAGGATGTATACGTTGCAGGGGGTGGGGGGGAAAGGTGCTGATTACTTCCACCAACAGGAGCTGCACACCTAAAGGTGTGGGTGCCCTGGTTGATGTCCAGCAGTCCCTGACTTGGGCACCCCTTATTTTTATCACTTCTTAAAACTCCCTGTGCCCATCCTGGGGCTCTGTGCCCACTGGCCAGTGCAGGAGCCCCAGATCTGTCTCCACCATGCAGTGAGTCCCCTAGCACTTAGGCAGTCATCTTGCTGTTGAGCTGTTGTTGCCTTTGGTTGTTAGCACGACATGGGTGGAATATGAAATGTTGTTGCTGGGTGTGGGGTTTGTTTTTTTTCCCTCCTAACCAAAACTGGTTTTGAGTACAAGAAAAATGTTACACTAACCTGTCCATCAGCAGTGGTGGCACTGTATGTAACCCAGGGAAAACCCACTCCCACTGCCCGTGGGCTTGACAGAGCATGTTGGAGAAAACCTTTACCAAGTCCCACAGGGGCTTGCGTCTGGAAAATGCCTTGAAAGCTTGTTAATGAGTAAAAGCTCTCTTTGGATGTTTTGACTAAATGAGCCTTGTACATGGACCCAACCAAGCTGTCCAAACCTGTCACTCAAGCCAATGTAAAGTCTCTGTCACCTAAGGGCAGAATTGATGGAGTAAGAAGTTTGGATGCCATGACAGCTCCTGTGTGTTTGATGGGAGTGGGGATGCCACTGGGAAGTAAATTCCCTCATGTTCCCACCACCCTGACCTGCTTAGGGGTCCCTAGGGATTTGGATGAATGCAGTGGAGACAGCCCTGACTCCCTCAGGGCTGCATGTGGCTGGGTGCCTGCTCCTGCAGCCATGGGGAAGTGGGAAATGCCTCCCTGCCTTTTTATTTTTCCTCCCCCATTTTTGGGTTGGATGCTCAGCAATGGACATGCCCAGTGCAGGCATGAGCTGAGGGCTGTGGCCCTACTGGCACTTTCTCTTGTTCTCACTGCGATGCCGACTCCCTTTCTTGCCACTTCTCTTTGCAGCTGAAGAAGTTGCTCCTCTCTCCATCACACATGCCTCCGAGCTGTGAGGCTCAGCGGGATGGGAGCACTCGACGCCTGGGGACCCCTAAGTCCCGACCCACACGACCCTGCGCAAAGGTACTTCCTTGGTGGACAGAGCTTGAGCCCATCCAGCACCCATTGTTCATAAGCTGTCCTAAAGGAGGTCACTGAAGGATGGTGTTGGGGAGCATAGGCAGCCTCTGAGCTGGGCCAGGGGCTGGGGACAGGTGGGGACTGTCACCACTAAAGCTCCTGTCCCTATCTGCATGGGTACTACAGTTCGAGCTTAGCAAAACCTTCAGGCTTTGTGCTAGTCTGAGGAACATCTCGATCTCATTTGGACCCAGCGGGGTCAGGCCTCTCCCAGCTTCCCTGAGTGTGGGTTTGTGAAAGTTTCATATGTGCTCCCGGGCCAACCCCTCACACCCCTCCCTGCTGACTCACAGCCTAAGCTGGGAGCCACCAGCTGGCTGGGAGAGCTGCATGCCATGCTGCAGAGCTGACCCCGTCACTTAAGCTAATCTCCTGAAACCCAGCAGAAGTTGCCATCAAAGATTTTTCTACTTTGTTAATGGTAACTGTGAGATGCATTAGGCCCAGCAAATTAGATCGCCTGGGAAGAGCAACAGATTCCTGCTGGGGAGAAGGACCATCGTTCCATGCTGGCTGCTGGAAGGGCAGTGCTTGGGGCAGTTGGGCTGCTGGTCCTGCAAGCCCGGTGGAAACCTGCTGGGGCATGGGGCTGACCCCCAGGCAGGTTGAGATACTGGTAGGCTAGAACCAGGGGATTTGAGAATTTGGAGTGACTCTGTCAGCCTGGGGGCTTCTCCCCCCATGCCTGGTACTTGTGTCAGGTCATGGCTGTGGGTCTTAGGGCTGACTTTCTCCTCTCTCCTCTTCAAAGGTGGAGGGTCCCCGGGACAGGAGGGCAAGTGTCCCTCAGGTGCAGAGCCGCAGCTGCACTGAGCTGCACAGGCACCTCATCTCCTCTACTCCTTGTCCCCAGACCAAAGGCCCCCAAGCACCTGAGGAGTGCCCCGGAAGCCACAACCACCCATCTCCCAGCAACTGCGCCCATCATGAGGATGACAGTGACTCCAGCGAGGACTCGCTGAGCTCTGGTGACTTGGTGAGCCCCTCCTCCACAGCACAGGATGGCTCCAGCAGCCAATTCTGTGAGGGGGAGATGAACTCAGTGGTGGAGCTTATCCGCTACATGCACACCTACTGCCTGCCACCACGGAAGGTGCTCACCCGCGATGCTACTGATGCCAGCAGTCCCTTCAAAAGAGCCAAACCGGACTGCCCCACACAGCCAAGTCTCCCTAGCAGCACCCAGCGCCGGCCAGGCTGCACCTGGCAAGTGGCTGGGAGCTGCAAGAAGCCTGGACCATCCTTCTCCATCCTGAAGGAACTTCTGGCGCGGGACCTGCTGTGTGATGTTAGCAAGCCATACCGCCTGGTCAAGCCTGTGTATGCCACCCTGGCCTGGCCACCTGGCTCCTGCTCCCCTGTGCCACCAGTCCATGATGGGGACGATACTTCTGGGACCTGCACATCCAGAGCCAAAGCGGCACTGGAGAAGGGCGAACCTCGGCAGAGCCCCAGGGCAGAGGCAGAGGCACCACAGGAGCTGAGCAGCCTTGAGGACGATGCTGGGAAGTGTGTGGGTGCCCTGGGTGCAACTGCAGGGAAGGTGGCCCGCAAACAGGAGACTACCATTTATGCTGTCCGCAGGTCCAAGAGACTTAACCCTGAGCTCAGCCACTGGCTCTCCTTCCTTGATGAGCCACCCCTTGAGCCCTCTGTCCCTCAGCAGGCAGGAGACAACTGCAGCCTCCAGGACACTCTGGGCTGCAGAGAGCCCACGCTATGTCCAGCACTGGAGGGCTTCTCTACTCAAGAGCCCATGGCTGAAGTGGAGGTGGGGGGTACGGCACCACCAGCAGAGCCCCAGCCCCTCTCCTTGTGCTTTCCAGGGGACAGCAAGGTGGGCAACAGGGCTGAAAGCCGGCACTGTGCCCTCCTGGAGCAAGCAGGTGAGAGGGCCTGGGGGCTGTCACTCTGATCACCCTTCCCTAGTGTGCCCACACTGCCTGTGGCACTGCCTGTGCTGTCCCTGCTGTAGGTGAGCATTGCTGGCCAGGTGCCTGGCACTCGGCTGGCAATGAAGCTGTGAGCAGCCCCAAGCACAGCTGAGCCCTGACCCACGTGCCAGCTGGCTGTAGGGTCCCATGCATGGGGAGTTGCGGGCTTGTTCTGGTTTTGGGGTACTTTTTGATCCATGGGGTCCTTCTGCCTCAGTTTCCCTATCTTTATAATGGGATAAAGGAGTCGGCATAGCACTAACTCAGCAGAAACTGGGCTACCCTATCCCTCTGGGTCCCTTTTCTGTGCCGAGGCACCGAGGTTCAGCTGGACCGGTGCCCCAAAATTGCAGCTGTCCACAAGCGCTTTGTAAACACAGATGGCTCAACCCCGGCAATGTCAGCCCTCCCTGCAGGTGCTCCCTCCTCGCAGGCAGGCAAAGCCCACGGTCCCCAGCCCCAGGGCAGGCGAAGGGGCCCTGGCTCCTGCTGCAAGCACCGTGGGCGCGGGAGGGAGCACAGCTCCGCTGGTAACCCTGCTTCTCTCCCTGCCTTTCAGAAACAGCTCGGTGTCTCACGCTGTCCTTGGCACAAACGTAAGTGTGCACCGGGCTAAAAGAATGGCGCTGGGGCTGGAAAGCCACCTGCGTTTGGCTGGCTGGGCATGCATCTGCAGTGAACGAGTGAAGCTGCTTTTGGAGAGCAGACTGAGCCAATCACCTGGCTGTGGGAATGTGGGGAGCCATGGCCATTGCTCAGGTGCAAGGAGCTTGGAGAGCCCCTGGCCAAGAGCAGAGCATTTCTGCATGCCAGTGGCAACATGCCCCAGAGCTCTGTCTGGGACAGGGAGGGCACACTGCTCACCCCACTGTTCCTCACACCCCTCCATGGGGTTCCTCTGTCAAACACTAGGTATGGTAAAAGGGCTCTTTTATAGGAAACACTATCTCGGCTTCCTTATAATTTATGGGACCGTGGTTCACTTAACCACTTTCTCCTTATTTTCTGCTCTTCTTCAGTGACCCAACCTTTGGGAAGAGAACCTTTGAGCCACCACTGACTGTGGAGCTGTGTGGGACAGCAGGTAGGATGGGCTTTTAATTTTTTAGCTTTGTAAAAAATCCTTCCTGCAAGGTGGCAAATTTACCTTAAATTCAGCCTGGAGTCATCTCGAGCCGAGTCCAGCTGAGGGGTCACATTCAACCCCTGGCACAGGATCCCCCTTCCACACTACAAACACTTCCCATGCGCTGCCTTCACATCCAAGCACTGTGTTTGGGATGAGAGGGCTGTTCATGCAGCCCCTGCATGAGCCAAGAGGGAAGGGAGAGTCCTCTAGTCCCTGCTGGGATCAGGCATCGCTCTTTTTCCCTGAGTGCCACTGGATGGATGAAGCTGTGGGGGCCAAGCAGCCTCCTCCCTTGCAATTCCTGGTGCAGCCCAGTCACAGGGGTAAGACGGGGCAGGACAGTGGGGGCAGAGCTGACTCCTGCCCTTTGTTTGGGGGGGGTTCAGGTCTCACACCACCCACCACTCCACCATATAAGCCTGCTGAGGAGGACCTGTACAAGCCAGACATCCCCCAGGAGCCAAGGAAGGAGGATGTGGTGGTCCCCAGCTCCAGGGCGGCAGGGGACTCAGCAGCCTCCCGGAAAGCCCCCAGGAAGCACCCTGAGAGGACAGAGCTCTTTGCCCACCTGAGCCGAGCCACCGGGCACCCCGTGCTCCCTGAGCAGCAGGGCATGCTCAAGAGGCCCTTCTCCCGCTCCTTCGGGGACCATGACTACTGCCAGGTGCTGAAGCCCGAGGCCACCCTGCAGAGGAAGGTGCTCAAGTCGTGGGAGCCCCTGAGCCAGGTGGAGACCGAGCACAAGAGGAGGGTCCCGGCTGCCCACTACCAGGGGCTGGACCTCAACAGCAAGGATATGGGTGGCGAGATGCTGTGGAAGGATGGCATCAAGCAGCTGAGAGACCAGGAAATCAGAGCCAGCTTAACAAAGCACTTTGGCTTTCTGGACAGTGCTCTCGATGATGAGGACATGGTCTTCTGCAAGACCCCCGAGTATGACACTGTTTTTGAAGACAGCTGTAGCGAGAGCGGATCCCCTGTGGAGGAGGAGGAGGAGGAAGAGGAGGAAGATGAGCACAGCAACACCAAGCTGTGCCTGAGGAGAAACCCCCTTTCCAGGACCAGTTTGCATTACTGTTCCCGGAGCAGGTCCAGCTCGGGGTCTTCATGCTGCCGGTCCCGATCGCCTGCAAGCAGACGTACCTTCAGGTACAGGGGGTCTATGGGAAGGGCACTTGGGACCATTCTTGCTCTCTGTGTTTTTGCCCTGGTGCATGGCAGCCCCAGCTTTCTCTGCTCTGCTGGTCCAATTAGTAAAGACAATAGTTAATGAAAGAAAAACTATTGAAATAATTGGTACTGCATCAGCAGCTGCTGTAAACATCAGCTGTGGCCAGAGGAAGTAGCATGGGGCAAAGCAGCCATAGGTTTCCTTAGCCCTGGGAGTGACAGGGCATGGACAGGGTCTGGAGCTGTTCCTGGGAAGGGATGAAAGCCAGCTGGGAACCCCCTCCAGCATCTATCAGAAAGGAATTTCCAGTGTCCTTTCCAGTGTTCCAGACTCCTATCTCTCCTTGTCTCTGGAGTGCCCCCTACCCGCTGCTGCAAACACCTTGTGCCTTGGCTTCTCTTTGATGTTTGAAGCTTTCCCCACCAGATCCCCCCCATCCCCACGGGCTGACCTCTTCCTCACTTCCCAGGTGTGAGAATGGCGAGCAGTGTCAGGGCGGGAGCAGGCACCGGGGCCAGCTCGAGAAGAGACGGCAAAAGGCCATCGTAAGTGAACAGGGACCCCGCACTGGGACAAAGCAATACCTAGCACTCAGTCCATCTCCTGCTCCTGAAAAGCAGTGGTGGAGCCCATTAGCTGTGGCTTCAGCATTCCTTGGTGCAAAGCCAGTGTTAAACAAGGACATGGGTGTGGAGGGGGGAGAGAAAAACCCAACGTGAAGTGGAAACTGCCAGCGATTGGCAATGCTTGGCCCAGAACATCCTAAGCTGGTGTTGCAGCACGGTTGGCATTGGCAATTAGCAGGATGAGCTGGGAAATCCCTGAATCTGCTCAGCCATTACAGATGCAGTCTGTTAATGTGACACCACTGCAGAGGCAGCCTCATGCACAGGGAACACAGTGTGTGCCCAGGGGTGGGAGGTGGGCATGTGGGGAAATAACTTGGTCCTCTGTACTCTTGTGTGCGCACACACACACTCACATGCTCACACATGCCCCTCTAGCAAGTTTTTGCTGCAACACATTGAAGTTTGTCCCTAGCAATTCTTAAGAACGTTTCCTGGCATCTTCAGTAGGAGAAGCTGGAAAAGCTGCAGGACTGTAGGAGAAGTTGAAAAGAGAAGTGGGCAGTGACTGCTTCAGCCAGGATATGGCTGTCTCTTGCTATAGTGGTGTCATGGCAGTGACACCTGTCACCCAGTTGGAGGAGACAGCCAGACCCTGGAGATGTCAGGCTGTGCCCACAGCAGTATTGCCCCACTGCATCCTGATTCTTGGTGCTGGCTTGCAGGGGCTCCTCAATGGCCCCACGTTTCCCGTGCTTGTGAGCAGCAAGGAGCTGCAGGACCCCAGAGCCTGAAACATTTTGCTTGCTTTGCTAGGGGGAAGGCCGGGTGGTGTATATCAGAAATCTCTCCAGCAGCATGAGCTCCAGCGAACTGAAGAAACGCTTTGAAGTGTTTGGGGAAATCGTGGAGTGTCAGGTCCTGTCCAGGACTAACAGGTGGGTAGGGAGTAAGCAGCAGTCCAGGGCTTCAGCAGGCAACCAAGCTGCCCAGGCAGCATCAGCACTGCCAGGCAGTGCAGGGTCACCTCTGCATCCAGCTGTGCATGTGCAAGTCATGTGGTTGGGCCAGTGGGGTCAAATGCTCTGCCCCATGCCAACCCCCTCGGTCAACTGACCCTGCAGTCTCAGTGCTTTGCGTTAGGAGATGCAGCGTGTCTGCAGGTCCAAGGGCATGGAGAAGGCCTGTGGGATGGAGGAGCAGTGGGATGGAGAGCTGGCAGGATGGAGGTTTGAGGGCACAGTGCTGGGCAGAGCCGCATCAGAGGGGCTGAGGGGCCCATTGCATCTTGAATTCTTTCTCTGGTTGCACAGGGGGGATAAATATGGCTTCATCACCTACCGGTATTCAGAGCATGCCGCCTTATCTCTGAAGAACGGCACCTCACTAAGGAAGAGGAATGAGCCTTCCTTCCAGCTTAGCTCTGGTGGCCTTGGGCATTTTGTATGGACCAGATGTGCTGACTTGGGTAAGAAAGCAGGAGCTGCTCTTTTCCAAAGTGTCTTGCTTATCAGCACAGAGCTGTAACAGCACATTGCACCGCTGAATCCTAGTCATGGAAGGATCCTAAACATCTTTAGAGCCTGCGGAAAAGCCCACTGGCTCTCCTCTGGCTCGCATAGATGCTCTTAGCTCAGAGCAAAAAAAACCCCAAAACCGACTGGTATGAGGACCTGGAGTGTGTTGGCTGCAAAACATAGCATCACACTCCAGGGGTCCCAAGTCTCAGCTGACCACAGCCCATCCTGTCTCCACTGCTTTTCTACACAGTGCTGGATGCTTTCCAGCAGAGAATTCCCTTCCCAGTCGTTAGAGAAAGCAGTTAGCAACATCTCATTAGCCCAAGAGGTGATCTGGGTGTTTGCTGTTCCACAGGACAGATTCACCACACTGCACATGCACTTCTGAGCCAAAATGGCAGCACTGAAATGTGCTGCAGTCACATTAACTCTTTCTATGCCATATGGGCTTCTGCAAGACCTCCTGCCTCACTCGGGTGCCATGTTAGCCAGGGCGTCACTGGACTCTGTCTCTCTGTGGGTGGTAGGGCTGCAGCCTGAGATGAGGGACAGGAGTGGAACCCTATGCTAGTCCTGCAAGAGAAATAGGATCCAGGCTTCACTCACCCTTTTTTGCTGAAATCTTCAGGTGTTTCATGAACACTGCACACTTATTTCTGTACCCTCTGAGTGGAGTAAAGTGGTTCCAGTATCCCACTTCATGCAAGAGAGGCAGGCCCAGGAAATCAAGCCCTAAGTCTTATCTCTAGATGCCCAGTCCGATCTTTTAACACCTTACAATATCTCATCTGCTCAAAGCAGCAATCCCTCTGGCTTTGGTTGTGGGTGCAAATGCCCATTGTTCATCTAAATAAATTCCAGGGCTTCTCATTTTGGGCACAGAGAAGGTAGGAAACAGATAGCACCCCATGATGGAGATTTTGGCATGTGGCTGTGCAATGCTGTGGGGAGGGGCTCCAGGTCTTCCCTACTGTATAGGAGAAGCCCGTTCTGTGCCCCTCACCTGTAGATTGTTGTTCCTGTGTCAGCGCCTGGGAATTAAGCTGCATCCCACAGACTTTTGTGCACTTGGAAACAGGTGTCTGGATTGTGTGGCCTGCCAGGCTGGGCACTGCTACAGCCCCTCTACCCAACAGCTCCTTTTCAATGGGGGACAGACATCACCCTCCCCACTCCCTTTTGCCATTGCCAACTCATCCAGGCTGGCTTTGCTGTGCCAGGATGCATCATGTCGGTAGTGGGATGAGCAAGCAGTGCCCTGCCCAGACTCAGTTTCCCCCTCCCACTCCCTGATCCGGCTGCCTTGTGTCCCTGCCATTCCCAGATTGCAGCGCGGAGGAGTCCTCCCCAGCTACAGTGAAAAGCAAGTACGAGACCATGGATTTCGACAGCTTGCTGCAGGAGGCCCAGCTAAGCCTGCATCGGTAACAGCCTTAACCTTGGAGGAATACCTCAATACCTCAGTCAAGGCACTTCCAATATGTTTACGTTTTCAAAGAAATATGGAAAGCGAGAGCGAGCGAGAGCACACACGCGCGAGAGAGAGAGACTGCTGTCCTTTCTGATCGATGTTTACATTGAACAAAGCTGCTTCTGTCTGTGAGTCCCCATGTTGTTGATGTCTCACTGCCACACGTTAGTCCCCTCGCTTCTGACTGGTTGTTTTAGGGTGAGCCTAGGAGCACCCCAGGCCCTCTCCTCCCTCCCAACCCCCTTGTGCTCCCGCCGCGGAGTTGCAGCTGTGTTCACCATAACATTTTTTTGTCTGTAGTGTGTGATGATGAAATTGTTAATTGTGAATAGAATCAGGATTATAAACTAATTTTTAATAGAAGAAGAGAAAAAAAAAAGTATATACTTTAAAAAATGTATTTATGGCTCAGATGTACTGTAATTCAAATTTATTGTACCGCTTCCTTGATTTTTAACTATGCACTGTAATGAGGCACTTGCCACTCAGCAAATGGGGGGTCAGAGCAGAGTCATGGAGCCAGCATTCACCCATTGGCCACAGAGTCACCCATCTCCCCACCAGCGAACCAGGGTGCTTGGTAGTCATGGTGGGATCACCCACTTTGCTGTCAAAGCCATTCTTCTTGCTCGTGTGGCCTCAGCACCCAGCCCAGCTGCGTCATGGCACTCAGAGGCTGAGCTTGGTCCTGGCACATGATGGAGCCGGTGGGCAATGGGGCAAACCAGCACCATGCCATTCTTGCTGTGGGGCTTTGCAGGCTTGAGTGGTAGAAAGAAGCACTGCTTGGGGGGCTACAGAAGCAATGACTGCTGGCTGTTGCTGCTCCAGCCCTCTGCTGCTTTTGGAGCCAAAAGAGAGGTCCCAGGGGACTGGAGCTGCCCAGGCTTGATCCAGCAGGTCCTGCCAGCACAGCCTGTGGGACAGGTGCCTCCAGGTCTGTGTGACAGAGCTGACTTCTCTCTGGCTCCTTGGGTAGCTGGGAGACCAACCAGTCTGAGCAACTTGCTCCTTGCTCTCTTCCACCCCCTGCAAACCAAGTGGGGCAAGAAGACCCATCCATGATCCCCACCTGGCAGCCAGCCCAAAATCCAGAGAGGCAAAGCCATGCCAAACCTCCACCCCACTCAGCACCCTGCCCGTGCCCTGCCCAGCAGCTGATAAGCCATACAATTCCTCAGAACCCAGATAGCACCTGGCATCCATCCCTCATGCCTGCCAGTGCCCTGTGACACACTTGCCTACACTGCCTCTGGCCAGGGGCCCTTGGGGCAGTGCTAGATTTAAGGTATGCTCAAGCAGCACCACCCCAAAATTCACTTGCAAACTTGCCCTCCGTCTCTGGGCAAGGTGGGAGGCAGAGAGAGCCCAGCACTGGCTGGAGCAAACCCACCACGAGCTGGCCAGAGGCCCCATTGTATTAAGGAGCAGGAATCTCACTGCTCCTCAAGCTGTCATCATCATCTCCATTTATTTTTCAGACCCAGAGACCACTAGGGATTCAGCCATCCTATGTAGATAGAAAATTATAGCCTTAACTCTGCCAATAGACAGATTAGAGTCTCCTGGGGTCTCCCCTTGACCTGAAGTAGGGGTTTTATTCTCATTTCCCTGGTGTGGATGCTATTTCATCTTTGTGGGGAGAATGACCAAAGCCTCTGAAATTGCATGAGACATGTTACGAAGAGCCTGTGCCCTGTTGAGGTGGTCTTGGCTCCGGGGCCATGTGTGCAGCTCCTCTCCAGCGGGAGCAGGAATGCTAGTAGCACCAACACCAGCACAGTTAACCTGGCTATTTGTCCCCACTTTTGGGGAAGCCATGGTTCTGATGACACCCAGCCTGGCAGTGCAAGGGCCCACAGGCCACTGTGGGGTTTGAGCTGCAGGTCCTCAACCTGCCGCTGGTGATGATCACTGTCAGGGAATAGACCTTGTGCCATTTCAGTCTCAGCAGCAAGGTTTGGTGTGTTTCCTGACACGAGCTCCCCCAGCTTCTCATCACACCTTAGCAGACATAAGTAGCTCTGGCCAAGACTGAGCATCTGCTATTGGCAATTGCCTCATTGTAGCTTTGCCTTTTTCTGTCCTAGTATTTCCTCACAACGATGATGTTTACATGTGATTGCTATAGAGCTTATGTAGAATGTATATAGCGACACATTTAGGGTGGGTAGTACTGTCCTGTGCTGTGCTGATGTTTTTCAGAAAATGATCAATCCAGAAAACAAACAAAAAAACTAATGTGGAATTTTTCCATCTCCTGCTCAGCCAGGGGCACAGAGGCCCCGCAGCCAGGCCCTGCTGGGGATGCATCAAGTGTGGTGGAGGGGAAGGGGTGGTGCAGAGCTGGGGTCTCTGGAGCTGGGCAGCCCTCTCCAGGGGGATCGCCCAGTCACTTCCCAAGCACTGGGTTTGGTGTACCCAGGTATAAAATTTCATGTGGTTTACCTGTGGCTGGGTACCCCAGGTTGACACACAGCCCCTGCCCATTCCTGGCTTCTGGATATGAAGGCTGGTGCTTGGGAAGGGGAGGGCTAACCCTGCACAGAGTCGATCAGTACTGCACCCATAGGGTAGGAGGAGATGCAATAAGTGGTCTCTGTGGTGCCTGAAGCCTATAAATGGGGTTGGGTTTTTTGGTTTTGTTTTGTTTTGGGTTTTGTTTGGGGTTCGTTTGTTTGGGGTTTTTTGTTCTTGTTGGTTGTTGGGGTTTTTTTATTCATTAAATTGGAATTATTTGTTTTTTCTTCCCAAGAAATTTCTCCAGGATTATTGCACTATGTGAAGAGGTATGCAGGGTGCAGAGGCATGGTGGCAGCTGGAGTGGCCTTCTGCTGCTGCCTGAACCTGGCAGCCCATTGCTGCACCAGGAAGAGCAGGGGGCAACATGCTGCCAGCCCCAGAGTTTTCCCAACTTTAGGACTGGATTAGAGTGGATGGTTTTCAGCTCAAGAAGCACAGGTCTGCTGGGTTTAGAATCCCTCACACAGGGTTTGTGATGAAAAATAAGTTTCCAGTTGATTTTTTTTTTAATATGAAGCTGTCTTTAGCTCTCAGTTCTTGAGTCTGCAAAGGGGCAGGAAAGAGGGCTTAGGCACAAGGGGGAGGTGAGAGCTCATTCCTTTGATGGGGAAACAGGGCAGGAGCAAAGTAATGCCCAAAGCACTGAATGGGGGAGCCAGAGGCACCCAGGGCTTTGAAGGAGTTGCTGGGGCCAGGGATCAGGGAACATCCCCTCCAAGGATTAGCTTTACATCCCACTCAGCTTGTGGCATCATGGCAGGTGCCCTGGCATGGATGCAACTCATAGCTGGGCACCCCAAAAAGGGAACCCTTGCACCTCAGCCCCAGGGCAGCCCTTGGAAGCTGCCCCTTGCAAGAGCCAGAGCTGTTGGGCTGGTGGAAGCATCAGAGAGGAGGTGGGAGCAAAAGGGTATATTACAGTAGGCAATAAGTAAGGAGGAGATTTATTTTTTTAAAAATGTATAACTGTAGAATGCCCCCAGTAGTTTTCTTCAGGTGCTGTGGGGAAATGCTGAATGTAAAGAGTTTTCATGATAAAATGCCCCTTTGGGTTTTTTTGCACAGATTTGCCCCAGAAAGGCTCATTGTTCAGGGTGGGGTACTGGGTTTCTGGCTGGAATCCAGCAGGTTGCTGGGGCTCCTCAGGAAGGAGCAAGTGTCTCTGAGTGTCTGGGCTGAATGCAGAGGACAATCCCGGGTTTTAGGTTCGAAGCTGCCCCAAAGGAAAGGTTTATCCCAATTCCTATTCAGCACAGCTGGCTGGGCTGCTCATCATCAGCAAAGCGGCAGCTCAGTCACCATGTTAGTCTTGAGTGTCTGACTTCAGCACTGGTCCATGCAGAGGAATTGGTGGAATTGCAGAGCAACACTTTTTTCTTTTTCATTTTATTTTTGAGGGGTTTTTTTTTGATTTTGGGTTTTTTTCTTTCTTTTTGGGAGGTATGCTGAATACTGAGAAAAATTGTTTTTCGTAGCTGAGCCCTGACAACCTTTCTGTTATAAGTGTCGTGGTCCCATCCCTGACGATCTCAAGCAATATAAAGCCAAATGCAGCCTTTGGGTTTCATTCCTCTTCCCCACTCTGGGGTCAGGGGCAGCGGTGGCAGCAGTGCCCAAGGCCACGACACTGAGCTGAGAGCCATGCTGTGGTAAATGCTGAGTTGGGGAGGGAGTGTGTGTATTCATGTGAGAAAGAGAGAGAAAGATTAAATTGATGCATTTCTTGAGAAAGGTGTAAGAATTTCACCTAAAAGGGGCACATCTGCTTTGTTATTTATTTTAAAAAAAAGCTAAATTCTATCTTTTTCTTCTTTTTTTTTCTTAAGTAAAAGGACACTGCTAATTATTATTAGGGGCCAATTCTGCCTGCCTTCCTCATGTTGAGTAAGTACTACTTAACTCTGCAATTTTCTACTTGCAGAGTAAGTAAAAGTAGCAGAATTGATCCCTCTGTGATTAAGAATCAAGTTTTTAGTCTGTTGGGTTTTTTTTAATTGGTAGTGGTTTTTTATATTTCACTTAATTTTTTTTCCCCAGTTCCGTTCCATTGTGTCCTTATTTATGTAATATACTTTAACCTTAAATGATGGCATGGATTCTTATGCCTTTCCTTTATTATTATTGTTATTATTTTTAAAAAAGAGATTTATTTCTAGTGTGATTTAGCTGTCTACCTTCTAAAATGAGAGAACGTTTTCTTGTATTTTTACATTGTCAGATTCTATAGTTTCCTAGATAATTTAACCAAATCGCTCAATGTATTATCTATATCTATCTGGTGGGTATAAAAGTTCTATTTTAAATTGTGTAAATACTTCAGGACTGGCTTCTTTTTCCAGACTCCCCTGCTGCGGAGTTACTTGTTTACATCCAAAAGACTGTAGAATCTCTTCGCTCATGTACTGTAAATAGTGAAGTGATCTGCCTATAACTAAACGATAACATATATACTATAAAGTGGAAAGAAAAAAAAGGAACACGTCTGTGCCACTAATGCTTTAGTTTATCAGTGCCAGTCTGCTGTGGGGGGAGGTGTTTTGCTTTGCAGAAGGTGCTCACCTGGCCAGCAGTGGGATGGGGGGGGCACACCTGGGGCCAGGGGGTAGTAGAACCCCCCCACCTGACTCACACCAATGCTTCCCCACTGCCAGAGCTGTGGCTGCTGTGGGGGAGCATCCCTGTACATTGCTATTTTAAGTGTGGCTTCTTCCATTTTAACTCGTGCAGGAAAAGCCTGGGCTCTATACTCTGGACTTTGGGAGCAGTGCTGCTGCCTCAAGACTCATACAGAAGAAACCCCCAGACCAGGGTGGGAAAAAAATTAGGTGAAGCATGCAAGTCAAATTTGCTTGACTGGGAGTAGGAGAGCAAAGGGCTGGATTTGAAGAAAAAACACTGAAAAGACTACAGAGGTGATGCAGCAACTGTACAGCTCAGGACAGCATCTGGATGGTCTGTACTCCTCGGGGTCAGGAGAGCAGTCCCTCAGGAGCCGGCCTGCTCTCCCCGAGACACAGCCAAGGAAGCTAAACCAACGTTTCCCAGCACAGCATGTCCTGGTGTTGTGGTCATGGTGGGAGCCCAGGTTGTAGAATGGTCAGGGTGAAGAGCCCAGGCAGATGGTGGCAACATGAGGACAGCTCCCTCACAGCGCCCAGTGCACAGGGACCCAGTGCCAGCTGTTGCCCCTGGAAGGGCTCAGCAGGTTGGAAAAGTTGCCCAGAACTTATCTGGAGCACAGCATCCAAAAGGAGGAGGTCTGCAAGATGCTGAGGTGTCCTGGTTATTTTTTTCTTGTATGTTTGCACCAATTTAGGCAGCTGCCCTAAACCTGCCTGTCTCCAATGCAGCATGGCCGGTAGGAGCCAAGTGTAGGTCCTGCCTGCCCAGCCACAGAGCCAGAACCACCCTCCCACCCCAAATCCAGCCCCTTGTCCCTGCAGCTGCTGCAGTCTGTGTGGAGAACTGATGGGAAGCCCATTTGCTGCTTTCCAAAATGGGGGTAAGGGCACCACACAGTTTCTAAGATACATCAGGCCACAGTGACACTGTCAGTGACAGGACAGATTAAAACAGAATTGCAAGGAGGAAGTGTGGGGATACAGCTGGGGCAGCTGGTGTTGGAGTGCCCAGGGTGGGTGCAAGTGACAACAGAGGCATGGGAACAGGGTCCCTGGCTGGCAGGGCTCCAGGATGGAGCAGAGGCACATGAGGGAAGGATCTGCAGGGAGGGACAGACCCACAGCTGAGACTTGCCCTCCCACTCTGGCCTGTGCCACCCAGCTCTGCATTCCCAGGCAGCTTCCTGGAAAAATGAAGGACTGATAGTCTTTATCCAGTACTATCCTGCAAGCAGCCGACTGAAGGGAGCTGTTGGTCAATCACAGCATCTATTCAGCAGCTCTGTTAGGCCCAGCAATTACTTCCAGCCATTTGGAAAAAATCTGCAATGCAACAGTTTTCAATTTTGTATCTATTTGTGATAAAACAGCTTCTTCTCACACAGCTCGGACCTGCTTTTGTAGTAGTTTATATGGCTGCTCTCCAGCTCTGCTGGAGGGAAGGGAGGATGCAACACCTTTTTGACACCTGCCTCGTGGGTGGGAAATTAAGTCAATAATGGACTTTTATGAATAGGCACAGCTCTTGTTGCTGACCCTGGCTGGCACCTGGCAGGCAGTGTGGGCAGCAGTAGCGTGAGCAGCAGAGGCAATGCAGGCAGCAGGCATGGTGGCAGGGGCAGCAAAGGAGGCAGTACCTGTGTCTTCATGGCTGAGCTGCCTGGCTGCCTCAGGCTCCACTGGCTTAGTGGTACTGCCCTGCCCCACAAGCATGAGCCCACAGAAAGGCCTGTGGGTGAGCAGGGGAGGCAGGGGCACAGCAAGGTAATGCTTGGAAATGCCATGGCAGGCTTGTGCTCCCAACCAGTGTGAAATCACTAAGTTTCTTTCGCTGCCTGGCAAGCTGTCCTGGCCTGCCCCTTTGGAGTTTCAGCTCCCACCTGCGCCCCTGCCAGTGGCATCCAACATCAAATACTGACTTGGGCTCTGCTGGGTGCAGGACCTTCCTGCTTTCCAGCATGGACCTCAACTTCTGGGATACACAAGGTCTGTCCACAGGTGCTCTGGAGGCCATACTCAGGGTAACGTATGCCTTTGCTCTCTCTCAGCATTTATGAGTCCCTGTTTGTTGTCCAGGTCCATCCAGGTGTCTTTGCAATGAGGACCAGAAACAATCTTTGGTTTCCTTGCTCCCTGCCTGCTCAGGGACCTCTCTGCCCCTTGTCCCTCTCTGCCTGTAGCAGCTGCTCACATAAAAACCCTTCCAGCTTTGAATCTCTCCCTGTAAGGCACCTGCCACACCTGCCTCCTGTGATTGCTGTGTATCTTTAAATGCTGGTAGAGAGCTTCCCCCAGGTGCTGCTGGGTTTGGATCCCACAATTTCTGTTCTCTCTTTCCCCCCCTCTTCAGCATTTGGCTGGATGTGTTTTAATTATTCATACACTCTCTCTGTCTCCAAATCGTTTTTCAAACTCAAACTTGGGCCTTGCGTGTGTCTCAGCAACATCCCGAGGGTAAGAAGGCATCATCCTCTCCCCACCAGCTTTTCTAGCACTAATCCCCACACCCTCAAAACTCCACCATGCTGCTGACTCTGAGGGAGTGTTTTCAGTTCTTTATGGCTGCAGGTTCTTGCTGCCAGCAGTGCACAGTGGGTCACACTCAGCAGTGGCTGAACAGCCCCTCTGATGACCAGGGCAATAGCAGCAAATCTGCCCTGGCAGGGGCTATGGTGGCTGAGAGGCTGATGCAAGCCTCTTGGGAGGCAGCCAGCTCCACACAGCAGTGCCAGGGCTGCTGCCTCCCTCCTTTTCTAAGCATCACTGCTTCCCTTTCAGCTTGACATCCACAGGGACCCTCCTTGCTCCTGCTGGTTTCAGATCACTCGAAATCTTCATTGCAGCAGGTCTGGGAATAGTGGTGTCTGCCTGGAGAGAGGCAGGGAGAGGATTTGGCTCACCACTGCTAAATGAGAAAACTCTTGGGTGAAAGCCCTGGCTTTTGTCACTACCTCCATCTCCATTCATCACTGCCAGCTACTGAAAGTCAGCTGCAGGCAGTAACTTGGCAGTCCAAGGAGAAAAAGCAGTTTGTGCAACCTCCCCTGGGACATGGGGCTCTCCCTGGTGCACTCAGGCAGTGAAATATGCTGCTCTGAGCATCCTTGCTTGTGGGGTTCAGCCAACCTTCAAGTTTACTTCCAGGAAACTGAAGTCCGGGTTTGCTCTGCTGAGTTTTTGCATCAGTGAAAGCCAACCAGCACCGAAATGCAATTGTATTTTTAAAATATACAGAAAAAATAAACACATCTAGCACCTAACTATTGCTCTCTCCATAAGCTCTATTCCTGCTGCTGAAATTACCCTCCCTTCAGAGCTCCAGTGGGGAGGACCCCCACATCAGTGTAGCTGTGAGGCCAAAGGGAAGAGTTAAAAAGCCTGTCTGGCTGAGGCTGTGCATCTTTTTGCCATGCAGGCTGTGTGCAACCGACCCAGGAGCTACCAGCAGTTTATTTACAGTGGCCATTACCTGTAGGTTCTAGTCACTACTGGCCACCCAAACACCTGAAGGAAATTAAGGAAATGAGTTTTTTCTTCAACAAAGGATCAAAAACTTTAATTAAGAGTAAAGAAAGGAGATCTTAGGTGAGGTGATTTGCAGGCCGCACATGCAGCAGGAAGGCTGTAGCTGGCTGCAGCAGCTTGTCTCAGCATGTGTCTGTGAGCAAGGCACAGTAAGTAACCCAGAGTGAGCCACAAAATCTCTGTAGCCTCCTGCAGAGATTAAGCCCTTCTGCAGCCCTCATAGGCTCCAAGGAGATCAAACAGAGGGTTTTCCTCTACAGCACCAGGTTTTGGGGTTGGATGCACGTAGGAGCATGGCAGTCAGCTGGTGCCACTTGCACTAAGGGCAGCATTTGCAAATGCAAGTTCTGCCACCCTGGAGCAGGTGGGAAAGGGCAATGAAAAGCAGCAGCTTCATGCGCTCTGGGGAAAGAGCAAAGCTACGTGAGCACTGCATACAGTGTTAGACAAGTTTGAGATAACTGTAGAAAAGGGATTAGGAGTAGTGAAGTGTGAAGCCACAAACCTCATATGAGGAGTAAAAAAAATAAAGGACATGGTGGTAAGGGAAGAGAATAACATCATTTGGGAAGTACAACCAACATCTGAAACATCCCCATTCAGTGGGCCAAGGTCATAAGAGAGCATCAGAGAGCAGGTAGTAGGCAGCAAACTGAAAATGAGCTCATGCTCTGATAGGGAGGGAATAATTCTACCTACCCCCAGCAGGTGAATCATGTCAGACAGGATTAAGAGGCCAATTTGTGTATTGTATTTGACGTCTCAGATTTGCATGATGAATTCTTCTAAAATAACTAAAATAACTTGCTTCTCTGGGCATTTAGCCATGTACAGAGTCCTTAGCTGGACAGTGGCTGAGGAGTCTGACTTGATTCAAGTATTATGTGTTTAACAAGTCCTTGGAACCCAGGAGCAGTCCAATAAGACCAGCCTTTGCAAACACCACAGAGAGCAAGGTCTCTGCCACGTGGGGCTCATGAAGACCATTTTTTTTTTTGTTAGGAAACTTACTGACAGTATGCTTTGTTCCAACAGCTTCTCAGAATAACAAGACAGAGAGAACAGAGAAAGGAGTAACCCTACTCCTGAAATGAAGGAGCCTTTTATTCCCTCTTGTTTCTTGGAGAAACTTAAGTCCAAGACTTAGCAGCTCCCAGGAGGAAAGGAGGGTGCAGCCCTGAGCAGAGCACTCTTGCAGCTCCTGAAGGAAGGCAGGGCCGTGGTACGCCCACCTGGCTAAAGAGCACCAAAGGAAGCTTGCCTTATTCCTCCTGCATTCTGCTTTGCACTCAGCTGTTGAGGGCAGGTAGGAACCCAGGCAGTGCTGGAGCTGAGAAAAATACAGGTGGACACAGGGACAGGCTTTACGGAAGGCGGATTGCCAGACGTTATCTCACAGAATCATAGAATGGCTGAGGTTGGAAGGGACCTTGAAGATCATCTAGTTCCAACCCCCCTGCCATGGCAGGGACGCCACATGCACTAGACCAGGTCTTCCAGGGCCACATCCAGCCTGGCCTTAAACACTGCCAGGGATGGGGCCTCTACAACCTCTCTGGGCAACCTGTTCCAGTGCCTCACCACCCTTTGGGTAAAGAACCCCCTTCTAATCTCCAGCCTAAACCTCTCCTCCTTCAGCTTGTAGCCATTCCCCCGTGTCCTGTTGCAATTAGACCAGGAGAAAAGTCTCTCCCCTTCTGCCCTATAATCCCCTTTCAGGTACTGAAAGGTCGCTATAAGGTCGCCTCTAAGCCTTCTCTTCTCCAGGCTGAACAACCCCAATTCCTTCAGCCTGTCCTCATAGGGGAGGTGCTTCAGTCCTTTGATCATCTTTGTGGCTCTCCTCTGGACCCACTCCAAGAGGTCCACATCTTTTTTATGCTGAGGAGCCCAGAACTGTACACAGTACTCCAGATGGGGCTTTACGAGGGCAGAATAGAGAGGCAGAATCACCTCCTTAGACCTGCTGGTCATGCCTCTTCTAATGCATTCCAGGACACGGTTAGCCTTCTGAGCTGCAAGTGCACACTGCCGGCTCAGAAATATCTCAAGAAATATGTAAAGAAGACTGGAATAAAGAAAAATTACACAGGGAAGCCAACAGCTCCATTTCCTGGCTGCTGCCCTCCCTTTTCCAACTGAGATGGACTATCGATCCTGTTCCCTGTGCAGCAGGGAAACTCCCGGAGCTGCCTGCGTGGGGCTCACCGCGTGCCAGAGGGAGGGATAAGACACAGGTGGCTGGGCGGGGTAAAGGGCTAACCTCTTGCAAGGGGGAGGAGGCGGCAGATCGTTGCAGAGCAAGTGGGAGGCACCGGCCACAGCTGCTTTCTGTTTCGTTTTCCGCCAGTGGATTCAGCCCTATGTGGCAGCTCAGGAGCCATGGCTGAGATAACTGTAATGACTGAGGTGGAGGAAGATCTGACCTGTCCCATCTGCCTGAGCATTTACAACAACCCTACATCCCTGAGTTGTGGTCACAGCTTCTGCCAGGAATGCATCCAGAAGGCACAGAGCTACCAGCAAAGCTTGCAGGGCCTTTTCAGCTGCCCACTGTGCTGTGCCCAGGCAGACCCTGCTGTGGAGCTGCAGCCCAACATTGAGCTCCTCAGCACAGAGGAGAAGTTGTTGGATGCTTCTGCTCATCAAGAGAAGAGAGAATGTGAAATGCAGTGTGAGGAGAAGCGGGAAAGTACAGACAAGCAAAATGAGGTGATCCCATGTGATTTCTGCCTTCAGGAGCCCCAGCCAGCCGTAAAGACCTGCCTGAGCTGTGAGGCTTCCCTGTGCCAAGCCCACCTGAGCAAGCACAGCAGAAAGAGTCCCTTGAAAGACCACATCCTGGTGGAGCCCTGTGACGATCAAGTTTTGGCTGAGAGGAGATGCCCCCAGCACAGTAAACTGCTGGAGTGCTACTGCCAGACAGACTCGGTCTGTATTTGCTTCCTGTGCTGTGTCATCAGCTCCCACAAGAATCACACGATCGTGTCTTTGGAGGAGGCTTTTGGCCAAGTGCAGGTGAGAGGCTGCCAGGACAGTGGCCTGGGCATGGATTATCCTAGGGAAACCATGGGGGTCTGTTGCACAGAGAACTGCCAGCAGCACAGGCATGAATCATCTCCTGAGTTTCAGATCTGCAGACTCGGGATGGGGCTGAATGTCTATCTTGGAAGCAAAGTATGCAGAGGGGCGTGGAGGAGGGCTTAGGCACAAGGGGGCAGGTGAGAGCTCACCCCTTTGATGGCCTGGCTTTGTTTTGGATGCTCATGGGGAAACAGGAGCTTTTATTCTTAGTTTTGCTCCAGATTCCTGCTGGGCTTGCCTCTCCTGATGTAAACCAAGACATTACAAATGCTTTCTTCCCATCCTGAGGAACCAAACTGGTGGAACTGAGTGCTTGTGGGTATGCTTTTAGTCCTCAGTGCTCCTTCAAGCCAGAAGATCACTGTGAAATGCATTTATGCAAAGAAATTTAATGAGAATAACAAAAAAGGAAGCTGTCATCACTGCAAGTCGCTTTATGTGTGACCTCTAAACATGAACAGTTTTCAGTTCCAAATGTGTTTCCTCTGCTCGTAATTGTGGTATTTGTTAGGAATAAGGTTTTCCAGCAAACTTATAATGTATTAATTTATCCTGTGAGCATGCATGAAACAAACTTTTTGCAGGTCAGTTTCCTTAATCCATTTCCATAAAACTACTGATCTTGTGCATGTATGTCAGTCCTTCCTGATACATCCCTCTGGTTGTTTTTACAGAGTGTTTTTTCTACAACTCTAGAAACAGCGAAAACACGTGAATCTGCACTGAATGAAAGCATAGCAAGCCTGCTGAGACAAGAGGAGGAAGTAAAGGTTTGTTCCAAGGTCCCATTGGGGATGGTTGCAAGCTAGTAGCTGATGAGATAAGGTTTTCTTTTGCCCTTCCCCACGCCACAGAATCACAGAATGTTAGGAGTTGGAAGGGACACCAAAAGATCATCTAGTCCAACCCCACTGCCAGAGCAGGATTCCCTAGACCAGGTCACACAGAAACGTGTCCAGATGGGTCTTGAATATCTCCAGAGAAGTCTGTGACATGCAAACCTCACAGACCACTGCTGCAGTAACTACTCTGATGTATACTGATGGAGCAATAACTCTGTCTTGTGTTACACAATGTAGGCAGAAGGCACGGATTCTGAAGCCTTTTTGAGTTTCTGAGTGGTTTCTCAGATGTTTTCTAGGGTTCTTTGAGGGAGGGTGATGAACAACTTTCCTATCAGTCTGGGAAGTATATTCTTAGTTTCCAAAGGACCTTGAGCTTGAAAGTTGCTGTTAAGTCTATGCCTCCTGATTGGTGAGTAGTGGTTGGCTTTTTTCCCCCCAACCTTACTCAGTTTACAGACTAACACAGTCCGTATCTTTCCAACAAATATTTAATAGTGATTTTATTCCTCTTTACAGCAAGAAATTCCCTTTAAATTACCACGTGGTTCTATGAAGATGGTAGGAATGAGGTCAAATGATCACCCCAAAGTGGCTCGGGTTTGCTCCCAGCATGCAAATACATGCGTAAAAGCTTGAAAGTGCAGGGAATTTAACACAGGTCTCCAAATCCTAGCTCATTCTGCTTGGGCAGAGTTAGTATTTGCCTTCCTCTACCAGTAAAGGAGGTGGGAGTAGAAGTCTTGTACTTGGCAAAGGAAATGTTCCCTTCTAGACTGAAGACAAAACTGTATCTGTGGCAGTATTCTGTCTGGCAGTGTATCTGCTTTCAAACAATGCAGGAAGCTTACTGGGAGGCAGTAAGCAGAGAAACTGTTTTTCCATAACCATCTCTAAAATGACCAAAGGCAACATATCCATTGAAAAACAGCAATGCAGAATGAGGAATTATATGCACAGCCATCATTGTGTAAGAAGCACTCCTTTTCCATCTTTTTCTGGTCAGGTGCCAGATGCTGGGGGAGGCCAGTTCTTTCACTTGGCCTTTCTGCTGTCAGTGAGACATCTTGGTTTGCTGTCATATGGAAAGGCACTAAGTTACTAGCTGCTTCTCTCAGCCCAGAAAAGACTACACTTTTCTGAATGAGAGTCAGTGTAGAAAATGTAAAATTCAATCCCTAACAGCTTTGGAAGTGTTCTCTTAACAGACTAAGGAGAGCCTGCAGAGGAACCAGCTGGAGAGCCTCTTCAAAGAGATGCGTCTGCAGCTACGTAACAACAAAAGAGAGGTCCTGCAAGCTCTCAGTCAGAGTGAGGAGCAACAGCTTTCTGAAATTCAGGCAGAGATGAAGAAACTGAAAGAGGAGAGGGATGCAGCCAGGGATGATGTACAGGAGCTGGAGGCTCTGAGACATCAGAAAGACAAAGTTATTTTTGTCAAGGTACTTAAAAGCATATCTCCCTTCCCAGAGATACTCAGCTCTTTAACTGGCCTTTGCCTGTGCTACGCTAATTCTACTTCTAAAATGTCTTTTACAGGCTTTTACAGCAATTCAAGCCAGGTAAGCTCTTCCCAAAATGTTCTGCTGTTGCATTACACCTTGCTATTCCCCTTGGTAGCCCAGCGGTGCAGGTCTGCTAGCCCAGCCTGCACGCATTGCAGGGCTCACCCTGTCAGCCCTTGGGCATGCTGACTGTATGCTCTGAGCCTGGCCTCCGTGTTAACAGAGGCCACATGTGACTCTTCATGTCCAGCATGGCTTTTTTCTGTACCCTCTGCACCTTTTCTTGAGACCCATTCTGAGGGCACTACCTGAATATTTATGTCCCTGGGTGGCCATGCAGAGGACGGATGAGCTTAGATGTCCTGAGTCATCCTCCAGTTTGCATTGCCTTTTGCTTGTAAGAAGCAAATGCTGCAGGAGGCATAACATGCAGTGAAGTCACGAGTTTATGAAGTTCATGGCTTTTTTCCCAAGCTGTTCCCCCAATGCCCACCCAGTGCTATTCCTCCAGCACAGCCCACTGCTGCATGCATGCAGGCTCCTCCAGCCTGGCCTTTCCCCTGCCCTGCGTTTCATGTGCAGCTGTTGCCCCTTGGCTACGAGGACACAGCCCTTCATGTTGGTTGTCCCAGCATCCCAGTGCTGCCCCTGATGCTTCACTACCTCCTGCTGTGGAGTCTTGAGGAGTGTAACTACAAACGTAATGCTGGGGTCTGTCCTGGCAAAAGCTGGGGCTGTAGTGGCTGAGACAAGGTCCTCTGGGGACAGATACTGTCTGTGGAGTGAACTTCAAGCTAATGATGCTGAAGAGACTTGGGGTTCTGGGAAAAGACTGATTAGAGGAGAAGTCCCTGGTACAGCTGCAGCAGGAGAAGAGGATAGAAACTGCTTTCTGTATCTCTCACCGAGGCTGGGTATGGAATGGGAGATGCAGTTGTTGGCTCAGGGATAGGCTCAGTGATGGTTTTCTGATGACTTGCTGCTCATCTGATATCTTTCTGCATGTTTCAGGAAATGCAAGCCAGTTCCCAGCAAAGGTGGTGTAAAACTGTCAAGACCACCCATTATTTTGGATGAATTAAGAACATGTGCTGTTCTAAAGCTTTTCCAGCAATTCCTCTCAGACATGCAGTCCTCCTTTAAAGCACAACCTGGTGAGTGATCATTTCAGTACATGACATGCAAGAAGGAGAAGATAAAACTTACTTAAGAAAGGACTGTACTAAGACACAAAATACACCAAGTACCTCTAGAAGAACTGATTATTAACATTGTGTGATTATTTTACATATGTGTACATAAAAGAATGCTTGTCCTGGGCTTCGGCACTTTGAGACATACCTTGAATACACCCTGCTGAAGTGGGTTCTGTGTAAAGAGGTGTGGATGTTCTAGGAGTTTTCTGGGAGGTTGAAGAGAAGAGAATAGCAACACCTCTTCTATCTGTAGCATCACTTTGATTCAAAGCACAGGGAAAGCTAAGAACTCATCACAGCAGCAGCAGGTGGAGTTTATCTTGTGACAAATAATTTCCTCTTTCTATCTAAAGAATTCTACTCTTTTGTAATGCTTTGTAAGATCAACCTACAATCCCTGTGCTGTGCATGGTAGAATGCTTATCCAACTGATCTGAATAGAGTTCCCTTGTTATTGATCTCTTGATGGTGTTTGAGCCCTTCCTGACAGTGAGCCTGGGGTGGGAAGGCTCTGTCCAGAGTGTGTGCAAGAGTGTGTGATGTGCACACACCTATTTGGCTGCCATCCATGCAGCCTTGGGTACATTGAGAAGCAAACTGTGCACATGGCCACTCCTGAGCTTGGTCTCTACCATCCCTGTAAACATAACCCAGAGTTGCTTTGGCTAGAAAGCCTCACATCCGGGTTTTCCTAATCTTCTGTGCCATCGGAGACATTTTGGGTAGTCACCCAAACCACTGTTGCTGTCTCAGTTTCCCAAAGGAGAAAATTCCAGAGCAGAAAATGCCAGAGTATTGAAATGCATTACATGCAAGAGAAGGTCTGAATAAAAACATTCTGCAAATTCCTGAGTGTAAACTTCTCATCACCAGACATGCTAGGGAGTTTTCAGATTTCTAGAAAATAACTTCAAATGATCCTAAGGAAATAAGTGTTTGTAAAATGGCTGTGCTACTACTCACACATCTCTTGTATGTGGCAGTGAATCTGGGAGGGTTTTAAAAATGCCTAATGAAGCTCTGCAGGACAATGATGGAAAACAAAAACCTAAGAGTTGCTGTAGTTGGAAACAAAACCCAAAAAGACTTCAGAATTGTGGAAAAGCAGCTTTTTGTGATGTGGTATCAACCCACTTTAGAATTACATAGGAGCAGCTAAGAGAGGTGCAGAAGGTATTTTGGTAAACATATGTTGTTAATGACTTGGGTGGGTTGTACTTGGATAGGATGACTTGGGTCAGGAAATCCAGCTTTCAGCAATAGGGATGTATGCAAATCTGCACAACTCTCTCTTAATCATAATGTGGTGGTTTTTTCTTTCTTTAGTTCATGAACATCTGACCGCTTCACTGTGTACAGGATATGGATTACCTAAGAGTGTCATTGTAATCTACCCATCGTCATGCGAGACGCTCTTATGCGGTACCATGCCACACCTGATGAGCGAACAGAGCTTCTCGGAGGGCTATCACTTCTGGGAGGTGGACACCAGCAATGCGAAGAGCTGGAAGCTTGGAATCATTCATCCCGACTTTGAGTGCTACCTGCAAAACCGTTATGGTTCCCTCTCCGTGTTCAGAGATAAAAGAATGATCACGGAAAAGGGCTTTTCTACAGTCCTCAACATGGTCAGGGTAGAGCTAGACTGTGAAAAAAATACAGTATCATTTTATAATGTGTTTGTCAAGCATAGAGATTCTGCAGACCTTAGTCTTATAGAGACAGTATGCATCCCTTCAAAGTATCCTGCCTATGCTACCTTTGGCGTGTGTGAAGGCTCTTTGAAACTCCTGTAGTGATAAGGTGCCATGTTGTATTTCCAGGCCTAGGTATTGGGACTGCTGCTGTATGGAGGCTGTGCTAAACTGGTGTATTAGAAATTGGATTTTGGGTTGCTGTGACAGCTTATCTGTGTGAGGGCAAGGCCCCTGTGATGTACATCACAGCACACTACCTCTTACTGCAGGACCTCCTATCTTATTTGTACTGTTAATCATGACGGAAATAATGTCAAATTGTGCTTTTTTGTTGGGCTGTGTCAAATGTTATGTTGGTGGCATGTTATTAAATTAGTGTGTTCCTGCCTGCTGCCTGTGGTTCTGCTGCCTTCAGACAGAGACAGCGTATTTGCAAGAAGATGTCCAGGCAGGAGCTCTCTGCCCCAGCAAGGACAGTGATGGACCATGAAGAACACTAGTTTTGTGTGTGCTAAAAGAAATCCCTGTTCAATCTTATAAGAAAGTGGATGTGTTTTGTCTTTTGCATTTTACACACCAGAATGATATGGAAAACTGTGCAGGTGGAGTTGTGTCTCCCAAATGCACCTGCAGTAGTTGCTGCTCTGCCTGGTAAACCATGGTAAGCAAGGCTCCTGACATGGTACAGGGATACTGCTATCCTAGAGTCCCTTTCTGAGAGCCTTTACCAGCTCCCATTTCCCTGTCATCTGGTTGCAGGTAGGAATCAGCCTCCGTAAGTCTCAGTAAAACTTTCCTCTGTATTCTCCCTATTTTACTTTTAGGGGAGCATCTGTAAGTTTTGGAGAAGAAGCAGACAAAGCAGAGGGGATTTCCAGCTTGCCCTTGCCAGGCTCATATTCTTTTTACCAAGGGTTTATGTTATTTCACTGTCCCTGGTGTAGGATAGAGTATTCCAGAAGGGCAGAGGGCTGTAGGAAAACAGTGCATTTCATATCCTACCCAGCACCCCCTGATCCCACCAGCCTATTGAGGGCTCACACGTGGAGCAAGGCTGCCTGCGATCACGCAGCACCTAAGGGCAAGCGTCTAAAAATGGCTGCCATGGCTTATAAAGGCTGTTTCCAGAAGGAGCCTGGACGGGGAACTTTGTTTCTGCTGGCCTGTCACAGGGCGGAGAGGAAGGACTTGCAGCCTGTGGGCTGGGTCTCCAGCCGAGGCACAGTGCCAGGGGTGTCTTTTTAGTTTCGTTTCTCCTAGACTGGCTAATGTGTCATTTCTGCCAGCCATGGCAAGAGCTAGGGAAGAATCTGGAGGGGGCACCAGCCTGGAGGATGAACTCAGCTGTTCCATCTGCCTGTGTCTGTACAGGAACCCGGTGTCACTGAGCTGTGGTCACAGCTTCTGCAAGCAGTGCATCCAGGAGGCATTAGGTGCCCAGCAGCAATCCAAGGTCCCTTACTTCTGCCCCCTGTGCAAGGTCCAGCTGGGACCCATCCTGGAGCTGCAGAAGAATTTTCAGTTGTGCAGCATCGTGGAGGCATTTCAGGCCACCTCTTCCAAAGGACAAGAGGACTCTGCAGAGAAGAAGAAAGTGGTTCCTTGTGACTACTGTCTGAATGGGTCCCAGCCAGCAGTGAAAACTTGCCTGATCTGCGATGCGTCTTTGTGCCAGGCCCATCTGAACAAACACAATGCCAACGCTTCCCAGCAGGACCATGTCATAGTGGAGGTGGGTGCAGGTGGTGTGGCAGAGGAGAGGAAGTGCCAGGAGCACGGCAAGCTGCTGGAGTGCTACTGCCAGGACGAGGGGGTGTACATCTGCGTGCTCTGCTCTATTGCCGGACGACACAAGGGCCACAGCATCGTCACTCTGAAGGAGGCACATGACAAACAGCTGGTAAGGGGCTCTCCTCTCCCCACAGCTTCAAACTCCTGACCCAGAGGAAGGGGTGAAGCTGTGGGAGGGACAGTGCTTTCACCGGGGAATGGGGATGGCAGGAAGAGGGCGGGCGGGCAGGCAGGCAGGCAGGCAGCAGCTCGGGGGTTATCATGTCTGCCCCAACAGGAACCGGTGCGTTGTGCTGAAATTTGCTTTTCATTTCCTCTGTTGTGCTGTAAAAGCAGCCTGGCAGGCTAAGTGGGAAGAGAAGAGAAGAGCAGAGCAGCGTGTTTGGGGCTGACCGGGACAAAGGTGGGTAAATCCCACAGTGTGTTGACACGCTCATGCGTGTGAGTGAAAGGCAGCTGCAGGGCTCTGCTGTCCCATGCCACTGAAGGAGGGCACATCTGTCCTGTGCAGCCCCAGGGAACTTCAAACTGCCACTGACAAGTGTATTCCTTGTTGGAGTGAAGAAGTATTCCTGCAGGGATTAAGAGGTTTCTTCCTCCACAGAGCCTCCAGGACCTCCCCATTGCTGAACTTTGGATTGAGAAACAGGTTATCCTGCTCAGTGCCCTTCCCTCTGGCTCCTTCCACCCTCTGCCCTAAGTTTTGCCAAGCTAGCATCCTAGTGGGCACAGAGATGTGGGGCCTTGGTATCCCTGCCATTAAGTCTAGCAGCTCTCCTTGAAATGCTCCAGAATCAGCTGAGACAGAGGGGATAAAGTGTATTTGCTGTGCTCACTCACTGTTTTGCATTTGAAATTTCTGGGCTCAATGTAGACCAAGCAAAAGACTCTGCAGGAACCCAGTGCTTGGGCAGGAAACACCTGGCACACTCTGGACATCAGGGCAAGTCACAGCCTGAAGGGGAACTGGCAGGAAGAATCCTTTGCAGATACATGTCTCACAAAAAAAATTATTTCTCCAAGTTACATACAAAAAAGTCTGGGCTGACAAGCAGAAGTGGGCTGTGTAGGACAGTAGCAATTTCCTTCATTCCTGGAGCTGGTAAAGGAGCAATACTGCCCTGTCTGTCGGGGAAGCCATATGCATGGGTAAGCTGAGATCTCAGCTGTGTAATCTTGTTTGTTGGAATTTTTTAAACTCCTCATGATAGTCAGAGAAATCATGAATGTAGCTCTTCAGGAGGAATTATTTAAGGGGTTTGGCACAAAGAACCTTGGTCAAATCTGATTGTCTTTTAATTTTTCAAAAATTAAAACTCTCCAGCTGTGACAAATATCTCATGGAAAACCTACGCTTTCTGGCATTATATTTATTAAAGAAATGAGAATCTGGCAGTTGTCTGCCGTGGCCATTCATGGGTGCTCAAGGTGTGAAAACACTGCTGGAGGCAGCCAGGAGCAACCAGAACCATTCAGGGACTGTCTAATTCCTGAAGAATGAGATTTAATGTGTGATTGCACAGTAGAACAGCTCTCAGTGATTGTGGTATCCATTAAAATAAACAGCTGGATAAGTATCACTGTATCACTGATCTTCAGAAAAGATGCTTGCTAACAGCTACTGACAGATGTGAAAACTAAGGATTCTGATCACGTTAGGCACATGTGAAGATTCTGGCAGGAATAACAAGTAAAGTGAGATTTATTCATTTAAAGTGAAATTTAGTTATTCAAAGAGAAGGTTATTAACCTACCACATACAAAGTTACACAAAGAAAGGTTTAACTTGGAAGATTTTAATATCACATCAGTTTTTGTTATGCCCTATCTCTATGAGGAAGCAAGCGAACACAGTTTATTATAGGTTTCACTGGTAAAAGTGAGCAGGGAGAAGGTGCCTCTGCCATTTCACCAGCTCCAGAAACTGCCAGTCTGGTTTAGCGCTACCTGTGCTGCTTCCCTGCTAAGAAGTTCAATGCACTCTTTCCTTTTGCTAGGGTGAACTCTCAGACATGGTGACATTGCTGCAGGAACGTAAAAGTGCTTTAGCTACTGCCCTTGAAGGACTTCAGAAAAGTGAGCAGCAGCTCAAGGTTAGTATCTTTCCTCCACGATTTCCCACAGATAAGTGATGGTAACTATACTGTTAGAAGCACATGAATAGAAAGAGATATAGGCCAAAGGAGGGAAAACACTGATGTGAGAAACCGCCACAGCCACGCTTTCTCACAGCCTCCCGGCATAGTTCCGCAGATAGAACTAGCTGGGAGACTCCACCATTTATTGTGGTTGCATAGAGTAGGTTGCAGGACTGGCAGACCACAGACTGTACATATCATTATGTATTTTTAGATTTTTCTATCCATTAAATAAAAACAAATAGAGTCTACAAGGGAGATTTCAACATGTACCAATGCAGTTCTCATATTGCTAACTGAGGTTTATCCAATTTTGTTACTATATTGTCACATTGAAGCTGCATATTTTGTTATTTTGGCCTTGCCTGATTACTTTTAGCTGATACAGGACTATCTTACTTTCACAAGACTCCCTCTTTCAGCCAGCTCACAGGCCAGCTTTGCAGATGCCATTCGCAGAGATAACATAAACGTTTCTTGGTGGTAAGCAACTTAACCTTTCTCACAAAGCACACTAAATTGGCCTGCATTTCTTTCACACAGAAAACTAGGCCTTAATGCTACATATATCAGGTTTAATTTTCATAACCCTTTGTTTAATCAGGTATTCTAAGCAACTGCTTATTGTCCACTTTCTTATAAAGCCAGTGCAAAGGTTAAATACAGTCTTAATTAATAAACAGTCATAAAGCTGAGGTGTTGAGTTCCTGAGCCAGTACTTTTTTTTACCTGTTTATTTAGACAAATACAAAAGCAGTGACTTCCCAGCTGGAAAACCTATTGGAAGAGATGAAGGCAGCGATCATTCAGAAAAAGTTAAAGATCCTGAGTGACATTCAATCCAATGAGAAAAAACAACTGGCAGACATTACCAAAGTGAAGAAGGAGATGGAACAAAAGAGAGATGAGGCTATGCAGCACCTTCAGTCTTTGCAGGAGATGAGAAAGCAACCAGATGTTTTCCGCTTTTTCAAAGTAAGTGGCAATATTCTGCTGTTTTTCTTGAATATATCTATTTCTCAGCCACTTGCCCTTCCTGGAAATCACACTAACTTTTTTTTCCCTTTTTTTTTTTTCCCCAATCCTGTTTGTAGGAATTTAAACTGGTCAAGGACAGGTATGTTGCACCCGAAAAGGCTTGTTTTCTTCTTTTTAAAAATACGGTGTTGATAACTGAGGACAAGCCCCACTGCATGTCCCTTCTGTCCCATCACCCTATGCTGCAAAGCTGTTCCCTATTCCAGCTGAGCTGGAGGGCACCACAACCACACAATTAATGAGGATGGAGAGGTAGCTGCCTGCTGTTGCAGTGGTGTCTTTAAGTTTCAGTTTCCTTGGAAGCTACATGGCTGCTGGATTCTGATGAAAACCACTGGCTTTTATTACCAGAAGAATGATTTTATCAGAGATGAAGCCCATAGGGTTCAGTTTGCAATAGTAGTCTCTTGGATGTATATTGGTGACACTCCTGCTCCTAAGTTGCAGTTAACAGCTTTTGGCTGCAGAGGTATCTGGGTTATTCCCCTCTTGTTTTTGCTTCTGCTTGTGGACAAGCTTAATAGCTAGACAGATTTGTTATGCCTTCTCTTGCAAATGATACCTTTAATTTATAATGTATCACTTCCCAATTGACTGTTGGGTGTCAGCTGTAATTCAATGGTGCAAAACTATACCAACAGTAAGTTACAGCTCCACAAGAGATTTTACTGCAGCACTAAAATCTCCAGCAGCAGGAAAGGCTAGCTCAGATGTCTGTCTGGATGTTAAGATGTCATCTGTAACTTGTACAAATTAAAACTGAGTTTGAACTTGGATTGTAAGGATAACTTAGAATCACTGTGTACCTAGGGACTTTGCTGGCAGCAGCACAGTCCATTACTCACAGCTGTGCTGCAAGTTGAAATCTAGCCTATGGGATCAAAGTCATTTTCCAGAAGCCTGGACACCATTTAATATGTTTGGCATTTTCTTTCTATCACAGCAGCAGTTGTGCTAGAACGGTAAGAGCCTGCCTGCAGCAGGTCAAAGCACTACTCTTACAAGGGTATTAGCAAAATACTTTCCCCTTTCTCATTTTCAGTATTCTCATTTCAGCATTTCCCATTCAGGTTTAGTAAGCAAAAGACATTGCCAAACAATTGCAACTCACTTAACCTTTTCAGAGAGCTGTTTACCTGATACTTCATGTTGTCAAAGCACCCTCTTCTTTGTAGTGGTAGAGTGCTTCCTAATGAAGGAATTTGTTAATTTTCTAATGCTAAATGTTTTTCCTTGGTGAAATGACTTCCTGCACCCTAGGGTTATGAGTCAGAATTTCAGTGTCAGGAGGATGGATGTGACAGTAGTGCAGATGAATCAGACCACGATCGACTCCTTCCAGTGCATGACACAGGACTTCATGAGTCACCTGGACTTTTTGCTGCAAGACATGCAATGTGAGTGACCTGCCCTGGGCCACCAATCATGCACTGCAGATCTTGAGCAGAAAACAGCAAGCCATGGGGTTCAGCAAGCTGGGCTGATGGCTATCAGATGCTGGCTGATGTGTGGCCTTGAGGGGCTGATGAGGATTTGAATAGGCTCTTGGTGTGTGGGAGGGTAAGGGTAAAGTGAGAGGGGAGGGTAAAGGGGTCAGAAAGACTGTTTCTGGGGATAACAAGGAAGAGGGCTGCTGCTAACCAGCATAAGGCCAGCTTCTCTTCGGATGTGGTTTTCCTGCTCCCATCTAGCTCGTGAGTTGTTGGGTGTTCAATCATGCTTTCAAGAAATGACCTGTACGTTTGCCCACCCCCATCCTCACCTAGTTTATCCCCAAACATATGGTCCGGGGCAGATTACCAAGTCTCAAACTTGAATGCATTGCCAGCTTTGTAAAATGTTGTTCTCAATCTCTCTTAGGGGAACTCGCCCACCAAATTCAGCAGAACAGGTAAATCCTTTTCTTTACTCACAAAACATTCCCTGCAAATTTCTCCAGTAGTTGTTCATTTAAGGACCATGTGTCCTGAGCTCCTCTGCCAAGCAGAGTCTAACAGGCTGTCCTTCATCTCAAAATCAGATCTGTTCACGACTCTTACTTTGTTATTAACAAGATGTGATTTGTGTTTTATGAGTCACTAACATTCAATACTGTTTCTTTATAGTGAGGATTCATATCCTGGTACCTTTGCAAACAGTAAGTGTTCAAAAATACTAGTCATTCCTCAGGACTCTGACCTAGGGCTGTGAATCTTGCAGGGAAAATCCCTCACCTAAAAATGTGCAAGGCATTTTGTTGCATGCATCTCCTCTCCTTGCCAGAGGTGAGAGTGCAGCAGGAGTGCAGCCTCAGGGTATAGTTCTCAAAATTTGCATTAGGCAGAAGTCTCTGGGAATTCACTAGAGAACTCATTTATCTTCAACCTGAAGGAGAGACTAGGTTTACTTTAGTACTCAAGTAATAAGTCTGAGCCTGCTCTAAGCAAAGACTATGGAGGGTTTCTAAGCAGCTGAGCAGGAGCCTGGAGCAAGCTCACCTGAAAGGATTCCCGATCCAAATGCTGCAGGAGATATTAAATCTGCAAACAGTATTTCTCTTCAGATAGCACTAGTCCAATGCTGAAACAGATTTCTGCTGGGTACAGTGGTGCATCTTTTCTACAAGTTCTTTTTTAAGAAAGCTTATTTAGAAGTTGAAAGATTTTTTTTTTTAATTGCTTCAACTTAAGTTCAGTTTGCAAACAAATTTTTCTTAATTCATAAATTCAAAATAAAATCCTACTTTTCTCACCATTTTTCAGTTCTTGTAGGGGAAAAGTATTGTCTTTTGACAAGCATTTCTTAGGGACAGGTAAATGGTAAAATTTTACTTTGGAAGGGATATGTTTGAGAACAGCTGTTCAGTGAGGGCTTGAGGATAAGGTAATGTAATGCCCTAAATGCAAACATATTTGTTTTATCAGACGTGTTCGAAGGGCCAGGAGATGTTTTTTCTTCCTTTTTTGGTGGTAGTCAGATACCATTTGGGGAAGAGACATTTGGTACAGGTAAGTAAATAGAGTTTTAATTACACAGTACAGCTTAACAATACAGTTGATTTCTTAACAATACAGTTGATTGCATGTAACATAATGCCAGCCTCAAATCTAGATGTATATTTTTAAATCATTGTACATGGTCATTTATTTGTCTTGTGAGCTCAGTCTTCTACAGACTTCTACTTGTCTGTTTCCTATACAGAACCAGACAGTTACTCAAAACAGGGGAGGGAGAAGAAATATTTTTACTGAGGCAATGCAAAGCTGTACTTGAAAGCAACTTGTCAAACATGTATTAGCATAGCAATAAAATATTACTTTAGTATTACAGTAAGTGAAGCTTTTCCATCTTGTGTATTCCTACAGCACGAAACCAAGGGAGACGGACAGTATTCTCAAGTGCACGGTTCATGTAAGCCAAGAAGTAAGGCAGAGATGGAAAAAAGAAGTCAGGACTGAGGTGGAAAGGCAAAATTAAATGTTGTCCAAAAATGTCCTCTAATAATGGGAATCTGGCAAGCATCTTGACGTCCCCTGCATACCTGTTATTAAAAGAAATTCTGTAGTATATAAAAATTCAGAAAAGAAGTGCTAAGAATTAGCATAAACATAAGACAATCTCCAGGTACTGCTGGCTTCCAAACTGTGGACTGTATAATCTCTTTGTACTAATGATACGTGTGTAATACTGATTGTGGTGACTATTAGTCATTATGTGGCTGGATAACCAAATAAATGACTATAGATACAGATAAGCAAGGCTGGCTGATTTCAAACCATCCTCAGGAATTAATTGAGAGCCTTGTGGATGGCTGCAACAGAAACTTATTCAGGACCATGCCACAGATTTGGCTTATCACATTTAACACAAGTGATCTTGACAAGAATTAGTTATCTTTGATCTTTGTATGAAACCAGACTGGTCAGTCTCTGAGCCACATTTTAACGATTCTCCTACGAAGCACTCAAAAGAGCCGTGCGAAATATCATGGAGTGAGTGATATGAGTGTACGAAGATGCTTTACTGGCCACATGTCCATGTGTACATATGTTCTTTTCTAATTAAGCGCATGCTGTGCTTTCCAGATGTAACCCTTTTCGCATATCTCAGCTCCACAAAGAGATTTCATGGACACTGCCAGGCAGATAAGCTCACTCTTTGTTGCTGTTAGATGCTTTGTTCCTAGCTGTGGTTCAGATCACACATGTAGGTTCACAACCTGGGTGTTTCTTCTCCACATGATAAAAATCACAGAATCACAGAATGGTAGGGGTTGGAATGGACCTCTGGGGATCATCTAGTCCAACCCCCCGCTAAAGAAGGTTTGCCTAGGTCAGGTTGCACAGGAACACATCCAAGTGAGTTTTGAAAGTGTCCAGAGACGGAGAATCAACAACCACTCTGGGCAGCCTGTTCCAGTTCACCCTGAATTGAAAGATTTTTTTCCTTATGTTAAGGTAGAATTTCCTGTATTCTAATTTGTGCCCATTGCCCCATGTCCTATTACTGGGCACCACTGAAAAGAGCCTGGTCACACTTCAGATATTTATAAGTATTGATAAGATCCCCTCTCAGTGTGCTCTTCTGCAGGATAATCAGCCCCAGGGCGCTCAGCCTTTCCTTGTAAGAAAGATGCACCTATCCCCTAATCATCTTTGTAGCCTCTGCTGGACCCTCTCCAGTAGTTGCTTGTCTCCCTTGAACTGGGCATCCTAGAACTGGACACAGGACTCCAGATTGTGGCCTTACTAGGGCAGGGTTGAGGGGGAAGAGAACCTCCTTCAACCTGCTGGTCACACTCTTCTTAATACACCCCAGGATACCACTGGATTCCTTGGCCACAAGAGCACACCACTGGCTCATGGCTAACTTCTTGTCGAACAGCATTTCCAGGTCCTTCTCCACAAGGTGGAGAATCTGGTGCATCGGATTATTCCTTCCCAGGTGCAGGACTCTACACTTGGTCTTGTTAAACTCCATTAGGTTCCCCTCTGCCCAGCTGTCCAACCCATCCAGGTTAAATATTCTACTGTAAACTAGAGTTGTCAACATAAACATTTTTAAGAAATAAAGGCTTGCTTTTAAGTAAATCAAGATTCATGACTACAACTCTCTTCTTTTACTAGTGATAATCAATATATATGTAACTGCAGGGATTAAAAACAATAAACGCAGCAAAATCTATCTCAGATTTAGATGAACATCTCTCTTTGTCATTTAAACAGACATACCAAGCTGTAACGGATCCTCAGCCCTTCCTCTGCTGCACACATCAATTTTCAGCATAACAGAAAGTGCATGACCACATTTTGGGAGCTCAGCAGTAGCTCAAGGTGACTTTGCAAATACTCTCTACTGCTTGAAGCCAGTGAGACACGAAGGACAGCTGCTCTGAACCACTCCAATGAGGCAAAAGAAATGAGCCTGTCCTTGGGCACTTTTATTACCTGTGCTTTTTCTCTGACTGCCAGATAGTTATTGCTTTCACCCAAGGTGAAGGAGCCATGACCAGCCAATGCAGTTCAGTGCTGCTGCTGCAGACAGCAGATTACTGTGCTGCTGCTGCAGACAGCACACTACTGTGCTGCTGCAAATCACTACAGAGAGCAGGAAATTTACTCAAGCATGGTATTTTAAGTCACTCCCTCTCCCCATTTCACAGCACATCCTATGGAATAAGCATATTTCCTATACTTAGGAAACATCAGCACCTCTGTAGTCCCTTCTGAAATACCAGTTTAGTGTTTCCTCATTGAAACCTGCATTACAAATGTATTCTCGTGCCTCCAGCCACAGGCTGCCGTGGGAGAACCAGAGCATCACTCTCCCCCTCACTGACAGAGGGAAAGAGCAACTAGAAGGAGGGCGCTGAGCAATTCCTGCACCCCCAGGGAGCTGTCCTCACCAGCATGTTTCTCAATGGCTATCTTCCAGCAATCAAGCAATTCTCATTTTTTAAACACCATTCCTGACAATCTTGGAGAGGCCATAGTGATATTTTCTTTCTCTAGGGAGGATAAGGTACTGCCTTCACCTTTCCTCCAATGTTAGCCATCAGCTCCCTCAGTCTCTTAAGCCCCTGATAGAAAAGTCTGTACCTGTTTAGAAAAAGGTCCTCTAAGAACCCTACATCACAGACAAGCAACCAGTTCTTACAAATGGAGTCACATTCACAAGAGGCTTTCAGAAGGGCTGGCAGCAGTCAAGAAGGGATGTGCCTCCAGCAGGCTGGGCAAATGCAGTTTGTGCTCTAAGGAAGAGCTCTGCAGTCCTCACTAGGCAGCAGTAACGCTGCATTTGAAGCATCAGTCGCAGATTATCCAGTATCGGCACTAAGATCGAAGTAGCATAGCTAAAGCCAGGACCAATGGGACTTGTTGACCACAATGAAGACAATAACTTGCTTAGCATCTAATTTAGAGGGAAAAGTGCATGTAGCTTTTCACTGCTTGGCTTATTGGACTTGAGTTTGGGGCTGACATAGACATTTGCCAAAATGGAGCAAAAGAAGGTGACTCTTTTAGTAGGCAAAATTAATGTTACCCAGGAGATAAGGACTTTATAATTGCTACTATATGGCAAAAGTAAAGGATTTAATTTCAAATAGATTGGAAAAAATAAATTTTTAATACTGCTGCAGGCTCACAAAGCTTTTGGATGAAAACTAATATCTAGGAAGATATATTTTCTGAGTTATATACTAAGCTTATTTTTTACTTATAAAGTGTAGCTTATTTTTCCCCATATATTTTCCTGCTATAGTACTAGCAAAGATAGACTCCTCTGAAATTGAGGTTTGTCATATTTTTAATATTCCATGCATTAGCCTTGAGGAAACAGAGAGAGGTGAAAGACTAGATGAAGGCAATGTAAGAAAACAAATGGAGTTCAGCAATTATTTGGCTGAACCTTCTAAACCACAGGACCACTCTTAAACTCTTCAACATCTTATTAGTCTGTAACTCCAGGAGACGGTAGTGGACCATGGCACACACTGAGTGTAGCAATTCTGCACAGATATTTGTGGAGAACATTCTTTCTTAATAGCTATATAATTGTAAGATACATAGTCCTGAGATATAGACAGAGCATATTTCTTCTTAAGTGTCTTTATGGCTTAAATACTTTAATTACCTAAGGACTCTGATTCATTGTATTGTTTATTATGCTCTCTTTCCCTTCACCCACTTCATTTTTATTTGGCATTTATCTCATTCTTGGTGGAAACCTTTAGGTGGGAGTGGAGTGATGTAGCTGATTTTAAGGCTTTTTTTTGCTTTTGCTAAGCTACAGCATTGCAAATATAACCAAGGGTATAAATAAAATGCATTTCAAAAGATAGGACAGGCCTCTCTGTTACTCAGTCTGATGGGTTTTCTAAGTTAGACATACCACATCTAGACTTTTGTGTCTGACACTAGGACATTCTAAGACCAGCAAGCTAGACACCAAAACCCAGGGGTACCACTTTGATTTTGCACACTGGTCTTGAGGAAGGTTGTCCTAAGGGCTCTGATTTCTCCTCCCAAGGACTGAATTTCAAGAAGTGTCCTGGTTTGAAGCATTGTTTTTTCCCTATTTCCTGACTATTAACTGTTTGCCTGCATGACCAGACAAGCTGCTCGAATGAGGAGGCAGGTCTGTACCTAGCTCCAATACGCAGCTAGATCTCATTTTCCAGGAAGCAAGCTAGGCAGTTCCTATATTCTCCATCTCCAAACTTCATGCAACATCTTGCAAATTCAGACCTGAATCTTGGTGGACAGCAAGTTGTAGAAAGAAGGAAGGACAAGGAGGGAAAGTAACACGTTTTTATCTGCCTTCACCATAGCCCACCTGTCCTACCACAGAGCTATGCAGCCAGTGGGACTGAGGCAGTGGACAGGAAGGCAGCCGGAGGACACTATGGAAAGCAGGAAGCTCTTTACACTAGGCTGGGAGCCAGAGTGGCATAAATCAGCTGACAGCTGGGTGGGATCAGAGACTGCCCTTATCTGTTCAGTGATAAAGCAGAGCTGGAAGCCTGAAGAGCACTGAGAAGAACCAGGGACAGCCACTGCACAGTGGTTTTATTGAAAGGGCAGAAAGGGACAATAAGACCATGGGGTACAGCCTGCAGAGCTCTTTGCTGGGGCAACCAGAGTTCAGCAAGGCTGTACAAGAGCTGCAGGGCAAGAGGCAAGGCAGGAGGGCTTCCTTGGCTGTAATGTGTGGGGCTGCCCAGGTGTATGTGGCCAGTGGAACAAAACAGAGCATTTCTCAAGATTATTTTGTTGTCTGAGAAATGGGTGCCTAGAGATTTCATATTATAAAGATCACGGGGCAATCTGGAGAACCAGAGGCAGCAGGTTTGACAGGCAGATTGAGTGGGATGGGCAGATGGTACATGCTAGTGTTTGTGTGTCAGCAAGCCCCAGCTCACCATTCCTTGGCAGGAAATTTTGGAGCATGAGAAGCCCAGAGGCGTTTTTCTCCAAGGCCAAAGGTTCCCTTAGCACAGAAATACATTAACCATAAAACTTAATATACCTCAAGAAGAGGAAAGCAGTTGAAGTTAAATGATTTAAGTATCTTCAATATTTACCTGGACATTTCTCTCCACTTTTTACAAAATCAGTGTACAATAGAAAGAAAAAAACAACTAATTAACAGCAGTGATTCAGGAAAAAATTAATGCTTGGCATTTAAAAAAATATCATATTCTTTATTTGCACTCCAAGAAGATATTATTTCATGAAGACATGATGTATTTGATGATCCAAGTTTTTCCACAGACAATGCCTCTAGAACAACATTGAAAATATTCTAACACCCGTTTCTTTGTTTTGTGGCTCCTTACTAGTTTTCTATAGAGTCCTTACACAAAAGTCTCCCCTTCATGCTTTTGTCATAGATGTCACTCCACACAAGCATTCACTCTGGTAGTCTTAGAGCCACTATATACTTCAAACTCAATTAAAACTCTTGTGGAAGTCTATCCTTGTTTTGCTGGGACAGAACCCTAACCCAGCCAAGGTCTGCAGGCTATCAGCAGTTTTGAGTTAAGCAGTGCAGCTGACATGGTTGGCTACAGGTGTATCCCAGACCATAAACACCACACTTCCTATAAAGGGGGGAGTTTGCCAGAGAGGGTCTTTCTTGCTTTTTTCGTGTTCTTTCTGATTGTTCTCTTCCTGTTTCTCCCCACCCCTGGATAGGCAGGCTTGCTTACCATTCTGCTCTTGAGGACTCCTTTCCCATTTACTGTGACAGCTGTACCTTTGCTGGGCTGAGTATAATTTTGTATACTTTATACTGGCATTGCTTTGGTTCTTTCTTAAATCTGTTTTAATTTCAGCCCATGGGTTTTCCCTCTTTTTCCTGATCCCCCTTCTCTGCTGGGGAGGGGTCACCAGGTGATAGAACAACTACTGCAGTTTAGCTCCAGATACGGGCTGCATGTAGATGAAATCTCTTATGAGGACTAGGAAGTCAGAGACACTGGTACTGGTGCCCACTGACAGTGGGCAGCCAGGGGAGAGGGAGGCAGCTCTTTTATTTTCTTTGCAACTTGTATGTTCTAGTTACCATGACATCTCTTTAAACCTTTGTGGAAAGGGCAAATGCTCACTGTTGGATATACTCTGTATTTCTACAGCAAGATTTATGGCATTTACCTAACACTAAAAGGCATAAGCATGGATTGTGCAGGCCTGAAGTTGCTCTTGCTTCTCTGGTCATATACTGATGGGGTTTTTTTACCTCAAAGTTCCAGCTTATATGCAAATATTAGGCAGTGTTCGATTTCAGGGAATATCTGTTCTGCTATGCAAATGGTGAAGGAAAAGCAGATGAGGCTGGGTAGCGCCCCTCCAACCTTCATCCAGAGATAGAGTACTGAACCAAAAGCTGCTATTTTTCAATACTGACATTGTCAAAGATCCTCTATTCTTCCCAGTTGGAAGTACTTCCCAGACAGATCTGGAGATTGGAGAAAACAACACTGACGGATTTTAATATGAATGCTAGTAACACTCCAAACCAGAGCGGGTGCGACAGGGCACAGTGGGATGGAAAGACTGTCCTGTCCTGGCCATAAAGCTCTTTGCTGAGGGAACCACACAAAAGGAGGCTACTTTCTCTGTCAATCTGTGACAGCCGTGCAAAGTTTAAGTTCATTTTTCCTCAAGTTATAGACACAATTAATCTTTCAACTTAAAAGCGTGTGACTTAACAGAAAAGTGGGTTCTCCACTGTAGTTCCGGTTTATTCGTTTTTCTGCAGTAAGGCACAAAATCAGTGAGTAGCTCCTGCACCAGCCGTTTTCAGGGCACTAGTAATTCAGAACACACTTAGAATGAATAGCAAAGTAAAGGCTGAAACGCTAGGCAGGGGGGCCGGTGCGGGAGCCTCGGTAGGCCAGGCCTCGTCCGCCGCGCTGGGCCGGAGGCCTCTCGGCCGTCCCGGCCCTACCCGGGCAGGCTGCGGGCTCCGGGCTGCAGAGGGGCGCGGTGGGGGCGGCCCGGCCCTGCCCGTCGCTCCCTGCCTCTCGCGGGGAGGAGGAGCAGGTCCGGGCCGGCGGAAGCCGCTCCGACCGCCCAGTCGGTCAGTAAATCGCACCAGCCTGAGGTCTGCCCTGAGCAGGCAACAGCCCCACGGTGAGTGGGCGCCTCCCCGGGGCTGTGAGGCGAGACTGGCCGGCGGCGGGAAACGGGCGGGTCGGGGGCGGAGGAAGGGACAGGGGAGGTTGGTCGGCAATGGGGTCTTGCTGCGGGCCCATCTCGGCTCTCTGAGGGTGGCTCTTGCTCGCAGCACCCGTTTGTGGAGTGGCTCGGAAGACTGCCTCAAACGAGGAAACTGGAAAACGAAAGCCGGGGGCAGAGGGGAGAGTGCTGCCGCGGTGGGGTGTCCGCCCGTGGAGGGGCTGCTGGAAGGAAGGGGTCGAGAAGGTGAAACTGAATGTTGTACTAGAGTTACAGCTTCCCTTTCACTGTCCTGGAAACTTGCATGTTGGTTGGCCTCCAGATCTCAGCGAAACCCTGCAATTTCAGGGGTATAAAAAGTGCGTGGATTTCTTCTTGCTGTATGTGGTTCTTGCAGATTTTAATTAAAAAAAATTTTTTTTAAGGGTTCCCTTGTCCAGTGCAAGCCCTGTGCGTGGCTTTCCGTGCAGAGCCGGACGACTCCTTACCCGCCACTGCTGTTGTGGCAGTCACTGCCCGAGGAAATGCCTTTGGGGAAGCACTTCCTTCACCGTCCCCAGTGCCCGAACACAGCTGCTTAGTGTTCTACAGTCGCTAGCTAACGGTGAGAGCGGGAGGAGGGCCCTCGCTGAAAATGCTGCTTAGCAAACTCTGTAAGAGCTTTTGTTCGGATGGGAGCTGCTGAAGAAGCACCGCGCGGGGCTGCAGCTGGGTATCTCCGAAAGGGATCTGCTGCAGACAGGGCAGGGCAGTGTAATCGTCACACTCGATGTACAGCTGCTTTCTCGGAGGTGAGCTGACTTTCCTGGAAGAGTTGGTTATGAACACAGCTGCCGGCTTTCATGGGACCTTCCCCAAAGAGGCTGGGGGGCTTTGTGAGGCTGGTGGGTAGCTTGCTGCTGGTGCTCGGGAGAGCTGACGTTTGGAGTAAGTGGTGATCAAATTTCTCATTAGAAGCAAGATTTTACTGTCCAACTTTGCAGGTTTACCTGCTTGAGTTAATGGATGGTGGTTATCATTCCAACAGTAAAGAAGCTCTCTTCCCAAAAGTGTTGCTTAAATATGGTATATTGTCTTACAGTTTTTAGCAAGATTTGAGTATTTGTGTGATTTTAAGTCTCTTGTTGAAATGAATATTTGTAGATTGTTTTATTGAAGGATGTTAAGGATGTTGTAAAAAATTGGAGTTTTCTTCCAAAGTGCGTGCAGTGCTGTTCCAGTGCCTATTTCCTTGTTGCTCTACAAGTTAAGAGGTTATTTGGAAAATAGGCTGTTGTCCAGCAAGACTAAAGACTAAGATTTAGTTATCTTAATGCTGTTACATGCTTACCTTTCATAATCTTAAGGTGAGATTTTCCAAGGACTGAAAAGTAGTAGCCCAACTCTGATTCAGTTCATGTTGAACTTGAATTTCTGATTCAGATGTTTTGCCTTTGTATCTCTTCAAAAATTGTTCATGTCTGTTTAGTTTGTGTTTAAGTTACTGGTATTTAAGTGCATATAGCTAGCTTCTCATTTCTAGTGGGTGAGTAGTAATTGCATACAGCAACAACTCTATATATAGAAAAATAATGTGGAAAACTGAGGTTGGTGTTACAGAAGAAAGACTTGATTTAGTTTCTACTCTTACTTGCTCAAGTTTAAGCTTGTAATAGGTTATTTCAGCAGATGAATGAGCTTCACAATAACATTATTCTCTTACTGGCAAGGTGACTCTTTCTGCAACAGAGAAATTTAAGTCTGAGCTGCAAGACCCTGTACTGCAGGTAGTGTTTCCCCTAAGAGAGATGCTAGGCAGATGCTAGCTCACTGCTGCCATGTCATGGGATCAGTAATAAAGGCCCAGATAGGATCCATAAATAGACTGTAAAAGTCATGAGATCTCAAGAATGCAGTACCTCCCCATATCTTTATTTTATGGCAGTTGCTTGATAACAGAGAGATACTGGAAACTTCCTCTGTTCTGTGTTGTAGCCTTTTTCTTTGTATCTTAAGTAAAGCTTTGGAGCAACTAGACACCCCCTGAAGATCTTACTCAAGCCAAAAGGAGCTGATAAAAGTGAGTTCTAGACACACAAATTAGTTGTATGTAGACAGCAGCTTTCAAAAGAAAAACAAATACAGTAACTCCGTTTACAAGTTAAATTTTCAGATCATCTCGCTAATACTGAACCAGAGTGTTTTCTTTTTTTAAGAACAAAATCCAGTTTTACTAGGCAAGCTTGGGCTATATGGTTATGAAAATAATACAGAGCAGTGCTTTCAGGCAGAAAATGGTGAAACGAGTTGGAATTGTGTCATTTCCTAGCGTCCTGACATCGCAAGAGGCAGTGACTCCGTGATGAAAGGCCCTTTTCATGCCACGTGGAGAAAGCTGTCTTGCAGGTCAACACAAAGATGCAGTGTATGCCCAGAGTTTGGTAGCCAAAAAGATTTTTACTTGAAACAATTCTCTACTGTCTAGACATGACCTAAGAAACCCAGGTATCATCTACTCTGTAGATGTTTTGCAGCACTGCACAGAACTAAACCGAACGGTCTGGGTTTCATGTTGGAGTTCTCTGGTTTGAGTGAGCTGCCTACAAGTCCTGGATGAGGGAGAGGGGAATCAGAAGGATTTTCATTACTAAAATCTCAGAAAACAAGCTAATTCAAGTAATTTGCTACCTTTAAGAAGTAGTATGAGCTGAATTTTTCCCACAGCTTTTACAGTATTGCTGAGTTTTGGGTGAAAGGTTTTTTGATGTGTATCTCTGTGCTTGTGGAATGAATAAAATTTCTTGAGCAAATACAACTGTAGAGTATGCATTTGCAAGGTACTGCAGACACATGCTTTTATATGCTAGGCTCACTTCATTTTCACAGTGTAGAATTTGCCTTTTCTAAAGTACTCTCCCTGAGTCGACTGTTATCCCTGCTAATCTCTGAGTAGATTTTGCAATACTGTGTGGGTGGGTGAGATTAGGTACCTGGGAAGTAGGGGTGGGTTCTCATCCAAATGTGATCACTATATGATCTTGAGGATGTTGCTTCTTGCAGTGCAACTTTCCTCACTGTAAAGATCCTAATTCATCATACTGCTCTTCTGAGCCTGTGATTATCCTAAAACACATTAAAGATACTGAATTGGAAGGCATTAGCCAAGAGAAGTTTGTCATTATAAGCTGCATACAAGTATGTGATACAGTAATTCTGCATGGCCAGGAGGCTGTAAGATAGAAGTTTGGAGTAACCAAGAAGGCAGGTAGGCAAAACTGAAGGTTTTCTCTCTTACCTTCTATCGTACTAGGTGAATGACGTATCTAACAAGAATGAATATATTGACAAGCAAATAGAAAATTTAGTGATAAAAATGTATTGGAGTTCTGGGTGAACTCATCTTTGGATCCAGAATTCTCAGTTCCCCAAATTAGAAGGGCCAGGACCAGAAGAAGAACATAGATAGCAGAAATAGGACTTGAGTGCAAACTATGGAATTTTCCACTTAGGTCTCTCCTAACCCAACAGTGCATTAAAGCTTCATCTTTCCTTTTTTTTTGGTGTGTGACTTTCCTGAAGCAGATTCTCTGCCTGTGCTCAGAACAGCATCCACAAAGAGGCATGTTTTCTAGCTGTTGTGCTTAGAGCTGTTTCAGCTTTCTGGCATGCAGGCCCCAAGTGTAGTTCAGATTAATTGGGCATAGAGTTGGAGCTATGGGAGCATGGAACAGAGCAGGAGCTGGAGAAAAGCATTGATACGTTTCTACAAATTCCTGGTAGGTGTGGAGAACGGGAGGCGTGTAGTAAAGTATCTCATACAGGGCACGAGACCTGGCAGTGTTGTTCAGTCTGCCCCAGCAGGTAACAGAGCATGAGTTGTATAGGTCATGGTCTCTTACCAGGAACGCATAGAGCCCCTATCATAGGCAGGAAGTTCATTCTTGCTGATGCCATCATGCTTTTCACAGTTCTGGAGCCTGGAACGTCTCTGCTCAAAATGCATCTCTGTTTCAGTAGCAGTCCAGTTACAGGCTAGCAAAGAAAGACCCTGTGTCTATCTTTGCATGGTGCAACAGGCTGCAGGTAGTGATTTTTATCAAGGAAGCCTCCCAGAGAGACAGTGCTGCTGCATTCTTTCCCATGTCACAACAATGCTAGCAGCAGGTTTATTGTAAAGGATAGCAGCTTCCCTCCTTGCTTAATGGGGGTGTAATGGGGAGACTCTTTATAATTTTGCTTGGAGGTTGCTTTCTCTGTGCTCTTCATAAATACTCCATTCAATCTATTAAAAAGTGTCATATAACAGATTAATTTATGGTTTAATGCAAATGATCCTTCTTTGTGTTTTTAGGGAGTCCTTGAGATGGCAGCAATGGCAGAATTCAACAACGTACATTCAGTGACTGAAATGCCAGAAGGAGATGGTAGCAAACGCAGTTTCCATCACGGAATGTTCTTGGAACCCCAAGAGAAGAAGAGGAGCATGAAGGCTCTGATGGTTAAGCAAGCAAAGAAAACTTGCAGCTGCACTCCAGCCAAAGTTAAAGACTGTGTTTTCAGTTTCTTTCCTGTCTTGCAGTGGCTTCCTAAATACAAACTGAGAGAGTACCTACTAGGAGACATAATGTCTGGTGTGATTGTGGGGGTCTTGCTAGTCCCACAGTCAATTGCCTATTCTCTCTTGGCTGGGCAGGAACCTGTTTACGGCCTTTATACATCCTTTTTTGCTAGCATTATTTATTTCATATTTGGAACCTCTCGCCACATCTCAGTTGGCATCTTTGGTGTGATTTGCCTTATGGTCGGACAAGTGGTGGATCGTGAAATACAGAGAGCTGGTTATGACTTAGAGCCAGCTGTGCTCGGTGCCCTCCCAGATACAGCAGCACAGGTAAACACTACCATTTCACCTGTGAATCAGACAGCACAGAAGCTGTTCTGTGATAAAAGCTGCTATGCAATTACAGTGGGAGCCACCATGACCTTCATAGCTGGAGTTTATCAGGTAAGAGGAGGTGGACAAACAGGTACTCTGTGGAACTAGTTTTAATTCTTTGGGTGATTGTCTGCATGGGCAGCCTTTTGGGCTTGCACGTGTCCTCTGTCTGTATCCCAGGGGAGTGGTCACAGGGAGGACTGGATGTTTCTATTTCCTGTGATGCATGAAACTCCTCTGTGTCCTCTCCTTTTATTAATAGTGTTTTATGCTTGCATTTCTACTCCATTGAGGACTGTAAGGACCTGCACATAACCACCTGTTCTGTCACACAATCTGCTCTCCACCTTCCTTGCTGTGGCTTGAAGCTTTTTTTGCCTGTCTTATACCTTAGGCCTCCACTTTAGTGGGTCAAGATGTGGTGTTTCAGCCTTGAATTTCAGACTTCATTTGTTTACCTTTTTATCAAAAAATAATCTAGACAGTAAAAGTATCTCCAGTTTCTTTATTTGTGTCTGTGCTTGTAAAACTTTGCTGTTTACCCATTCAAATTCAAAACAATGCCAATGTAGGAAAAGTATAAAATAATGATAAAAATACATTTGATAGAACTTTTAATCAATATATTAAAACTTAAGTAATATATTAAAATGTATTACTTAACAATATTTTACCATTCTGTCCCTACTTCCTAGAATTCACTGCTTGCTGTAATTAAAGTAGATAACTGTCTTATTGTCATGCATTAACCAGAATGGATTTAGTTTTAGCAGTACTGCAGAAATATGATATTTCAGCTTGTGAGTTCACATTAATTTATTTTACAGTGACCTTCAGGATGGTAGCTAACCAGACTGTATAGGGGCAGAAAAGGAAACATATCTGTGATACTAAAAACCACTGGTTTTAGACACAACCTGGGGCTTTTTCTTGTAGCGCAAGTAAGTGTAGAGTACAAGTACTCTGGAGCTCTTGAGGTACACTGGATTTTGTTTCATTGCTGTGGGATGGATACATTTTTGGAGTTGTGAATTGTGCTTAATATTCTTTGCAAGTACAAGTGCAATTAAGTTTCTTTATATGAAGAAGTCAGATTACTTTGCCTAAAGTCCCTCTAAATATTAGGCATATTCTACTTGGTGTCTCTCTGCCTGCTAACCAATCGGTCTTCACACCCTCAAATATTTTTTAATGGAAACTCCAACCGAAATCATATCTTCTTTGATCAGAAAGAAGATCAGATTGCAAAAAGCAAGCCTGCTCATGCCAATTGTCTGCAACATAACTTGGTAAGACAATTATTGCTAATGTTTTACAGTTAGAAAAATCTTCCCTTAATTACCAAAGTTGTGAGAGACTCTCTTTTTAGATCTTGGGTCTGAGCTGATGTACAGGTGCCACACCTGTTTTCTCTGCTGTAATGCTGTGTGGTTCTTACAAAATTTCCAGCCATGATCCTAGGCCTCTTTATTTTGCCTTAACTACCTAATAGTATATATCAAATTGACTCTACTTGGAGTTTAATAGCTGTTAAGTATCTTGCCTGCAGCCTTGAGATAACAGTGTAGACATCCCTGTTGGCCAGTGCAGGGAATTAAAAGGCTTCTAGCACACTGCTGTGAGAAGGTCCATGCTCTGTTTGGGATGAGGGTTGATGGGGAGGAAAGGACATTTACCAGGTGCTAAGATACGTGTGTAGAATTAATTATACATAAAGCCAGTCATTCCCATGAGCGAGCAACAAAGATTTGTCCTTTCAATTAGCATTAATAAAAATGAATGACAAGGCACTTAAAAAAAATTATCTCTATTTATATAATCTCTGTCACAAGTTTGCAGTTCATATACTTTCTCAGTCAAATGCACTAAACTTTATGCAGTGCAAAGGACAGCTGTTATGCCATAAATATTTTTATTGCAGGTTGAGAGCTCCAGTGTAAGACAAAGGCAACTAAAGTTTTGGGTACCTGCAAAGTTCACAGAGATTATAAGAACTTGAGAGAAAAATGGCAAAAGTAGCCAGTATTTCAAATGCTTTTTTCACCATGCTTTCTTTTTTGTGCCTCTTGAGGTAACTAGGAGTTACAATTGAACCAACGAGCAAACGTTGGACACAGGTTCAGAGTATGAAGACACCCCAAAAATTCTACTCTGTGTTAGAAAGGAATTTCATTTAAGTGCAGTGCACCAGGAGCAGATGAATGCTGGAGACTGTTTTCTTCGTGCTCAGACCATGTCTTGTCCTCCAGGGCTGTCACAGTAAAGCTTTTATCCCGTGTCTTTCCAGGGCAGTGATGACATCTGCAGTATTTGCATCCTAATCTGTTGTATGGTTGATTCCTTCCAGGTGGCCATGGGTTTCTTTCAAGTAGGCTTTGTCTCAGTGTACCTCTCCGATTCATTGCTGAGTGGGTTTGTTACGGGTGCCTCCTTCACCATCTTAACCTCACAAGCCAAGTATCTCCTGGGCCTAGACATTCCACGGAGCAGTGGCATTGGCTCCCTCATAGCCACGTGGATAAATATCTTCAGAAACATACACAAGACCAACATCTGTGATCTCATCACCAGCTTCTTGTGTTTTCTTGTACTTATCCCAACCAAAGAGCTTAATGAACATTTTAAAAACAAACTCAAGGCTCCAATACCAGTTGAACTAGTTGTGATTGTGGCAGCTACTCTGGCATCTCACTTTGGGAAGCTGAGAGAGTCTTATGGCTCAAGTGTTGCTGGACACATCCCAACTGGGTTTCTGCCACCCCGCCCTCCAGACTGGAACCTGATTCCTCACGTGGCTTTGGATGCTATACCCATAGCTATTATTGGCTTTGCCATCACTGTCTCCCTCTCGGAGATGTTTGCCAAGAAGCATGGTTACTCTGTGAAGGCCAACCAGGAAATGTATGCCATTGGCTTCTGCAACATCATTCCGTCTTTCTTCCATTGCTTTGTAACAAGCGCAGCTCTTGCCAAGACTCTTGTCAAAGAGTCCACAGGCTGTAGGACACAAGTATCTGGCATGGTGACTAGTTTGGTAATCCTATTAGTCCTCCTTGTGATTGCACCTTTATTTTATTCCCTTCAGAAATGCGTCCTTGCTGTCATAACCATTGTAAATCTCAGAGGAGCCCTGCGAAAGTTCAAGGACCTGCCAAAAATGTGGCATTTGAGCAGAGTGGACACAGTGATCTGGCTAGTTACCATGGCAGCCTCAGCATTCATCAGTACTGAGATTGGTCTTTTGGTTGGTGTTTGCTTCTCTATGCTCTGTGTCATTTTCCGAACTCAGAGACCGGAGGCACCGCTGCTTGGCTGGGTGGCAGAGTCTGAGACGTATGAATCCCTGTCTGCTTACAAGAACTTGCAAACCAAGCCAGGAGTTGTGGTGTTCCGTTTCGAAGCACCCCTCTACTACATCAACAAGGAGTGCTTTAAATCCACCCTGTACAAGCAAACTGGAGTCAACCCAGTCTGGGTGAAGGCAGCAAAGAAGAAGGCAGCCAAAAGAATGCTTAGAGAGAAAGAGGTGGATTCTGGTGGAAACCAGAGCAGCATCTCCATGGATTTTGTCCCTGAACCTCTGGGGTTTCACACAATAGTGATTGACTGCTGTGCAATACAGTTTCTGGACACGGCAGGAATACGCACGCTCAAAGAGGTCTGCAAGGACTACGGGGAGATCGATGTCCAGGTGCTACTAGCCCAGTGCAATCCTTCAGTGCGGAGTTCCCTGATACGAGGAGAATTCTTTAAAGAGGGGGAAGACCACCTTCTTTTCCACAGTGTGCACCAGGCTGTGGACTTTGCATTGGGTGCACAAGGGCACCGTGGGACCAGTGCTTCTAAGAACTAGTTGTGGAAGGGCAGCAAGTTGGAACAAAGCCTGTGAAAATATGGCTATGGGTCTGTATGTCTATGCAATCTATATGCACTCAGAAACAAAAGAGGCAGGCTTGTTGTTAGCACACTGGTTACTGTGCAATCTCTTTTGATGCTTTAAATTTGCCTGCCAAATATAGTGATTCAATGGATGGTACTGAATGAAGGCAATTCTTAACTTGATTATGGCTGATCTGTGAATCTAAGAGTTTTGATATGGTTATCCATCTCATTTCTCATCTCTCCTGAACTTTCTGTCTCCCAGTTCCCCTCTGAGTTTTGAACACTGAAGCCTTTATTGCAATCTGGACTTTTATGAATGGGACAGGGTTTTGAAGCAGTCCAGCCAAATGAGAGGCAACTAGTATCTTGTCCTGGCATTGTTTTCCATATTACCGCAGCTTTATTTTCTAAGGAATGACTGATGGGGACTGTTTCCTCTGGGCTTTACTGTGAAGTGTTTGGTCATTTTGTAACCTCCCTGAAATTGAGGCAGATACATGCTACAGTTATCTCTTTTGTACATGGCCTTTCATATGCCAGGAAATTTTGCCTCTTTAGCTTCAATTGTTTGGAATGATTTTTATTTAGAGGTGACTGTGTAGAATTTTGATTCATACTTATGGTAAGTTCTTTGTTTTCCTAGTATTTAGGTATTCTTAACAATTGTGGACATTACATATGGAAAAACTCCAATTCTTTGATTTTAACAGAAAACAATCCCTTATAACCAGTTTTATAAGCCAGGCAGACAGAATCAAAGGCACCAAAATTAAAAGGGCGAAATTTGTCCATGTGACACAGACTTCATGTATGAATGCAGGGTTTTTTGATCATTTGTTAACCATTTATGCATGCTGTATCATGGACTTTATGTAGTGGGGATGAAGAGAGAAATACAGCCATTGGGAAAGGAGCCAGAGAAATTCTTTGCTGAACTTTATTTTACCATGTTAGTGTAAATAAAACTTTGATTTTAAATTCTGCAGAACAGTGAAGAGTGCCTGTTCTTCATGCTAGAATACAAGCACTGGGTAGGAAGAGCTTCTCTTTTATTACACCAGTAGAATACAATTATGAAGGCAGAATTGAGAGATTAACAGGTTTTACTGTGCACTAGCTATACATAACACAGAGTACATCCTTGAAGACGGTGGTTTCTCCCAGAGGAGTTTACAGTCTAAATTGCAGGTTCTTCACAGATTTTTAAAAGGAAAGAGGTATTGTGTATACAGGCAGCATTCTCATCCTTAATCATCTAAAAAAGAGTCAGGAGTCAAAAAAGGAATAAATTGGAATATGAATCTTCAAACAGTTTTCTAAATAGAAATATATCTTGAGTTTGGGATCACTTTCTTTTTTTCTGATATAGGACCAGTAACTATTCTCTTCTTTTTATGAAAGCTGAAATGTCATTTATCACTTTATTTTAGGAGCTGAGACCCTAAGAGAAGGACTAGATAGCAGAAAGATGAATCTCAAGACCTGACAACCTTTATATGTTAACTGACATTACTGCATATTTTAGGACATGATAGCAGCATATAGAAATACCAGGGGAGATGAGGGGTGGCTGTAGCATATATTGAAAAAGGAGCACATAACTGAGCTCTGTTATGTCTTCTAGAATGACATTAAGGAAACAAGTCTCCAAGTATCAAACAGAAAATGCTAAAGCTTCTGCAATATTCAAAACCCTCAAATATTGTCTTTCTTAGCCTTAAGGCCTGTTTGTACAAGGAGATGATTCCCAAATAGCTATTGCTGAATTTTTTCTTTTTTTTTTTCCAGTAACCTGTTGCATGAACTTTTTTTTTTCTGGGCTAAGAATCCCTTATACAGTTTTTATAATGATAATTATTGCATTGGTATTTCCAGAGTGAATTGGCTTAAGCTGTATAAAAGCAGTGAGTGGGGTTAATGTCTACATAGGGAGTGAGCACAAGATGGAAATGGTGATTTAATTCCTCATCATACCTGTTTTGCATTGAGTTCCCATTTGGAGCCCCAAGGTTGGTGTCGAGGGAGAGCTGGCATAGCTCCTGCAGCTGGATGCCAAGGATTGTCACCACAGAGCAGGGGGGTTTGTGTCTGACCACGGACAGCTGGCTGGTGGCAGGAGAGCAGTACCGACCTGTGCAGTGCCTTCAGCTGATGGCAGTGCTGTGGTCTGAGGCAGTCCCTTCTCAGCACAGTTTGTTCAGATTACCAGAAAGTGTCTCTAGGACTTTGAATAAAAACCTCCATGCCATTTTAAAATGCTGATTTTAACTAGTATTTCTCAAGAGGGCAGAACAGAGCTAGAAGCAGTGCTGCCTTCTAAAAGCCCTAATGAAAAAGGAGAGCACAGGAAACAGAAAGCAGTGTATAGTGTTCCTGCAAGTATTCCTGCCTATTCACAGCTGCTTGGTCTCACCCCTTTGCCACTCAGACTTGGGCAACTGAGACAGAGAGGGAATGAGCAGCTGGCCAGGATACTTCCTCTAAGGCAGGTCAGCCACAGGTGGGGTAGAAGTAAAGGAGAAGTTTCTTTGGGTGATTATTTCTTTTGTACGCTCACAACTCCTCTCTCCCATACTCCTTTCATGCAGCTCAGGTGCAGACTTTTTGACCTGTGACCATGCATAGGTTTTTGTAGCCAAATGCTAACTGAGAAGTGGAAAACAGTAATTATTTATTAAAATATATTTTGACAAGTCTATTTCTACCTGTGCCAGGAAGGGAGGAAGAGCAATATTACTTCCAAGAAGGACATGCTTTCCACAGCTAGCAGGGTGCATATTTGTAGCTCCTGGGTGTTTGTTTACATAAAAGCACAATAAAACAGCTATAAATTGATTTTCAAATAATTTATATTACAGCTAAAAGGTATTGCTGAAGTGACTTATGTTCATCTGGAGCACATTGTAGTTCGCCTCTGTGGTGTTTGTGCAGCTACAAGTGGCAACGTCGCCTCCAAATGCCAAAGCAAAACACACTTAACTGTATCAAAATGCAACAGCAAAAGCAGCTAGCCAGCCAAAAGAATAACTTTTAATGTTCTTATTTAAGATAATGTCCAGAGGTCATTGTGTTAATAAGTCTATATTAATGCAGAAACCCCTGTTTAAAAGGGAACAAAAATAAATGCAATTTGCCACAGAGTTAAGTATAATAGAGAGTCCTTTGGAATTAACTGAAGATTAGAGGTTATCATGGCTGGGATTTCTTGAAACATTGGGTTTCAGCCATTTTCCTTTTAGGCCCAGAATATATATATATTTTTTTTTTAATCAGAGAAATAAAGCTGATTTAAGCCTACTGGCAAAAAGCATGTTTTGCATGTATATGTTTATGGACCCTTTAGAAATAATCCAGTTTCACCTTTAGGAATTGGGGACCACTGGTTGAAAACAGTTGCCCTGAAAAATTTGTTTGATAAAGAAATTTAATATATATGTACACACACATATCACATACAGTGATATGTGTGTGTACATATACACATTTTGCTTCTGTATGATGGATGCAGCAGCAATATATATCCAGTTTCACTTTTGTGATACTTCTATTTCTGTCCTGCAAAGGTCTGTTCTGCCTTCTACTGTTTTAAATGAACAGTGGAAAATACGTGCCAGATTTCGTCAGGGGAGATCTGCCACCCCCACTACCTTCTCTGCCTGTGGTTATCCCTGCCTCACTGGTAAGCTATAGGAAGAGGGAATCTTGGAAGGATTTTCTGTTTTTATGCATCTATCCAGAACAGGAATGTTTATCCCAGGTGCAACCTTCAGAACCCCAGGCCAAATCAGTTGATCTCCATTCCCAAAGGTACTAATCAGCAATTATTAGTCTAAATGAAGAATTAAGAGATCATTATCATGTTCATTAATGACAACAACACGGCATTATGGAAATTAACACAGTCTCAGCTGTACTAAATACTGCTGGAAATGTTTTTAGTGATCTCCTGCTAAATGTCAGGCTTTTTTTTCTTTTTTACATTTATTGCTGCTATAGATAGTAGTGTTGGTTCTTCCTAATGTAGCAGTTATGGTAATGAATGTTTCACTTGTGTAAATGTTTTGACACGGAAACAATTTTCAGTCCACTTCATAAACCAGGGTGAGGTACTGCAGTGGGGCACATGGTGCTTATTTTGGGACTTATAATGACATTGCCAACCTTAGTCTTGTGCAATTTAATACTCCTGATTTCCTTATAAGCCGTTGCAGCTCCATCTGCTGCTAATTCACTGTGAGACCCACCTCCACCTTCTTGACTCTTCTTTGTGTTTGGCTGAGACACTGCATATCGTTAACTGTGAGTAGAGGAATCACTGCCTTTGCGTAAGTTGCTATTACCTGTGACCTGCTACTTGATTTTCATGCCAGATCTTTTGATAAGGCTTAAGCTCCTGAACAGTGTTGAACAATCCCCAAACCCCACTAGTCCTCTGGGTGCTGAGGCTGGCAGAAAGAGGGCTGTGGGCAGCTGATGGGGGAGCACTGCTGTGCTTATCCCCCATGAGCATGCTGGAGCCTTGGCCCAGTGCGAGGCTGTGCAAGGGTTTGTGTAGGATACCATTGTGAGACTTCAGTATTGATGTAACTCTCCACCCTGGAAGGGCTTTGCACTTCTACTATGGTGGCATAGAAAAAAAAGGAGCAATGTCTTCAGTGCAGACTGCACTGTGAATGACCTTGTTAAGCCCCAATAATTACTTGCGCTTGGTTGTCATGTTTGTAAGCCTTTGTAGGATCAGCTGCTCACGTGAAAAACTACCTGATCTTTACTATTTCAATCTTCTGAGTCTTGCTTTTTCTTTTGACATCATTACAATGCTAAAAGTGAGGTCTTCAATTAGGTGAAATGGCAAATATTAAATATATTTAGTTCATAGTATAATTAGTATGTTTGTTTTATTTTTGGGTTTGTATAAGCTAAAGCATATTGCTGTTTCCTAATGTGCAAATACAGACAATATTTCAGCATTGAATGGAGAACCAAATCTTTGAGAAGTTTTTACTGCCAAAGGTATTTGAATTCCAGCTCTGAAAGTACTTCAGTCTTAGTCTGGCTCCCAGATGATCTCAGGGCAGGAGGACAGAAAGTGAAACATTTTGCCGGACTTTGGTCTGAGTTTTTTAGATCTAATTTGTTACTTAAGTAAATTTATATATATATTTGAAAAGCAGCTGAAACTTGGTTAAGGAGAGCTAAAGCCTCACTTTTTCTGGAAAGCACACGATGCTTTGAGTTCATTAGCCTCTTGAGTCCCTGGCTGTCATCTCTGGTACCTTGGTATGTTCTAGGGTATGATTTTTGAATTATTTTAAATTCAGAAAAATCTTAGATATTTGTAGCAATGTTTTGCAGAATAAACAAAATGGCAAATTTTGCCTGGAGTAGCTTTTTGAAGTTGAAGAATCAGTTTAACCAAACACAGGACCTCAGGGACTGAATAGATCACTTCAGTCAGCTGATTTAACCAGTTTACAAAAGAGTTTGAATAAAATGTGGAAAAGCTGTGTAGTATGTGTAAAAGATCACCTTACTGTGACTTATCTGTGCAATAAAAACAAGGTGTGACATCTCCCCTGGTTCAGTGGAGGAATGCAGGGTGCTGGGAGAGCCATCTCGCTTGTGGCATCAGTCCATGCTGGATGAGTGTTTGCTTACATGGACCTTGCTTTGTGCCCAGCACAGGGAGAGAGGTGTTGGCATCAGCTCCTCATTGAGTGCTGTACTCATTGACCAAAGGTTGAATGGAAGTTGTAGTTTGTCAATTGTTTTCTTATGCCCTACCATCAGCTATGGGATATAGTCTCTGCATGTTGTTGGCTCTCTTTTATGCTGTCTGTCTGTTAGATATGTATCAATTGTCATTTTTAAATGTTAATGTGCCTTGTTATCATGGTAGAAGATTTGTGGCACAAGAATTTTCTGTCAGATATGGTAAAATATTTGTGATTTCTTAATCACCATTAAAAGATGATATTTGTGGTTTTTGTGTTGTTGGACATGTTTGATACCTTAGGAGGTGCTGCAGCTGTACGTTTTAAGAAGAAAAGCCACACAGGTGAGCAGTGAGCCCTCAGTCCTTATCTCCTCTGCCAGTTGTGCCCGGTCCCCATTGCAGAGTGCAGTATATACACAGCTCTGCACTGTTGTCCCATGCTGTGTGATATGCACATAGGTGCTCATGGAAGTTTTCTGCCATGTAACCCAGGGCATTGACTGGTGGTATGGGGCCAGCAGCAGGCTTTCACCTCATTCTGATTTTGGTGTTCTGTGCAACCAGGCTGCAGTTCATCTGGGGCATAATAGGTAATGAGCAATGGGATGACAATGATGTGGCAGTGAGCAGCACCCTCCTGTGGACCAGGTCCATATTTCTAAGATGTGAGGAACAACAGATGAGGTCAGGTTTGGTGCTGCTTGTACTTTACAGTATGTGTAGTTACAGCACATGGTATTACATGTTCAGTGTTACAAAATTACTGAGATGTATTTCAGTGTTATTTGACATAGTAGGTTATATGACTTGGTCAGGTCATGGCCAGTAAGAGTCAGAGCAAAAGTTAGAGCAAGTCTAAGTGCAGTTCTGGGCAGTTACTGTGAGCATAATCTCTGTGTACATGTCCTTGAGTTACACAAAAGATTTTTCTTGATCAAGTACAGCTCAGCTTTTACCTGAGGATACCTTTTACCTTAGGAAACCTCAGCACACATGCTGTGAATTTTATGTTGGTGCCAATGGAGTGGCAAGAGCACTCAGTTATGGAGAATGCCACAGGAACTTTCTGCTTTCTTCAAAAGCATAGGGCAGTCATTGCCTTTAGCAGAGTGACTCTGATTCTTGCTGTTACAGAGCTGAGATAATGGCCTTCAATCAGCTTTACCCATGCTGCTCAAGGCTCTACCTTACTTGTAGACAACTAATTCTCACCATGCACACTCCTGTACTAACTAGATGAGACCCTCCCAACCCTTTCTTCTGGGTTACAGCCTGGTGGAGGCTGCTTGGAAAAGATGTACCAGGGTCCAGCCTGTTCTGAGACCTCCCAGCACCTGGAAAGCAGCAGGCTAGGAACTTCCTGAGCACTGAGACCTTTGTTACAGCTTTTGCAGCACTTCTCCGTGAAGCTTCCCTAATGCCTTTTCTCAAACCCATTGGCTCCCACTACACCCTGTGTCAGGCTGTCCCACTGTTTGTGTGGTGTGAAAAGGCTTCTGTTTAAAATCTAATAGCAGATTCAAGCTTGACATATGGCAGGCAATTGAATATATGCTGTGGTTTCTGGGCTTCTTACCCATCTGCCGGAGCATCTTTCTCTCCTGCGGCATTGAGATATGATGTCTGTAGGATCCTCCTCTGCTGTCTTGGTGCATGATGGCTGCTGGGAGAAGTCAGGAGACAGCTGCAGAGTTCTGCCTGACACAGAGCCTGCTGTGCTGCTGGGGGTGGGGGGGCAAGTTGTGTTAACTGCAAATAGGGTGACCCTGTGAGCAAGCCAACAGCTACAAGGAGAAGCAGTATCCTGCCGGAACAGCCTCAGTGCCAGGAAGGGGCTCGGAGGCAACACACGCAGGTCAAGCCTGAAATGTTGCCAAGTAGCCTGGGCTGAATGCCAATTTGGTATGAAATAGAAATGTCTTCTGTTTTCATTCCACTACATTCAACTGTAATCAATTTAATCTATTTATGGAGCCATTATAGCCTTTTCAATTATTAGCTTGATAATTTGGAAAAGGGTCATAAGCACTGGACATTTATCATGCAGGGATAAACAGGGAAACAGCAACAAAGTGCCACAAAAGGTGGCAAGGAATTCTTTTCAACCTCCTTATATCAACTGGAAATGGTCCCCAAATTCTCTATATGATGTGCTTAGGAGTGCTTTTTTCTTCCATCTTCTAGAAGTGGATGTCAGTGCTGGGGGAAGAACTTGTAGCAATGTTAGCAGTGTAGACCCAGTGTGTGTTGTCCTCAATAGCTGGACAATTGATCTGTGGTGTATGACCTCTGTGGCCAAAGATGGTCTTCCACAGCCTTTTTGATCTGCTACCTCTGCACTGAGTCTCCTTCCAAGGATGTACGCTCCATCCCAGATCTTTTAAAATACACTAAAACCCCTTATTCCTTGCATGTCTGTCTTCATGGTTAATTTCTGGGAGTGAGCAGTAGCTTCAATATTGCTCTTTACCATTATTTATTGGTCACTCTCAGAGTGGTGTGACTGCATTACCATGTACAGTCACAGGGTGAGTGACACTTTTGACCTCACAGTGTTTATGTCTGGAGAGGACTTTATCTTTGCTTTGCATGCTCTGCTGGGACCCCTGAGCGTTAGCATTATATGCTTTGCAAAATAACAGGAGGCTGCAAAAACTGTTTTGCTTTCTGGGGTGACCTGGTGTACTGCTTCCACATTCTCTGTTATCTCTTGCAGAAATATGAATAGTTGCTTTCCAAAAAACCATTGGGGAGTTCTGTTCAGTATTTTGTCCTCGGGCACTTTTGTATGGTTTGCCATATCTCAGCAGTGGCACCAGTTCTGGGATTTTCCTTTTCCTTGTTTTTCCCTAAAAGAATGGTGATGTTTTGCAGATGGCTACATCTTCAAAATTCATTTCCAAGTGGAACTGAACTAGCAGCCATCCAAAAAGATTGTCAAATCCCAATCTGAATGGAAGGAAGAACATCTTTTTTAGATATCTAGCACCCTTACCTGGCTCACTTGCCTCTTTTGTTGATAAAGTTGCCTGTGATCTAAGTGACTGCAGAGCAGTAGGGTGCAGCTCGGTACTAAGCCGGGCTGGTCCATTTATGGAGTCGAGATGTGGGGTGGTACTTGAAAGGCTTCCAGAAGCCAGACAATTGTCAGTGTATTTGCAAGCCTTAGAACAAAATAAAAAATCTTTGTGCAGTGCATTTAGCTCTGTTCCAAAGAAATTTGGAGACACCAACTTGTCCTGTTAAACACAAGCAATGCATTGACACAGCAGCAGAGATATGAATTTTCTACACTTGCCCATTGCAAAATGCCTGGGTAACTGTCATGGACCCACACAATTTCATGATTAGGACAGAAAACCAAAATAGGTCACTGCTGCATTTTCCTTGTACCTGCAGCGTGGGTTTCCAGTGCTCTGCTTCTAGCTGGCTGCAATGGCTGCTGCATAGATGGAGGTTACATTTTTCACATACCATGCCATAAGTGAAAAATTTGGATTTCATGCTTTCTGCTTCTCTTATAAATATATACCAAGGGTGCTATGTTACTGGCAGGGGACATCCTGTCTACACTTGCATTGCTCAGGCTAATACCATCTGTCCCACCCAGCCTTACCCAGAATGGAGCTAAACGGTTTGTAGTGGCAATAAAAGACAACCCTTGGAAGATGCATTTGAAAACAAAGTTTCAGCAGTTAGCTGTAGTGACCTTGTGTTTGTAAGGCAGTGCAGACCTAGCCAGCTCAAGGGCACGTGAAGTTCCATTGTGAGTTTCTTTTTCAAGATCTCTGCTCTGCATTTTCTGGAGCAAATGTGAAATGTTTTCATTTTCCACCCTTGCCTCACTGCAGACAGTAAAAGTGATTTTAGAGGCATACACAGTGTCACCAACTGTGTTCTTGCATCCCCTCTGCCAGGATGGAGAACATAAAATGTCCTCTCCTCAGTGTCTACAAACTGAATTTCCAGCACAGAGAGGACCATGCAGAAGCTGCTGTAACATGAAGGCTCGCTGTTTTGAAGAGGTCAAGGTGGAGGACCAGACACACAGGGAAGCCAGCTGGGACAAGGAGCTCAAGAATGTGATTGCAGGGAAGGTATGGAATATTTTAAGGTCAAGTATTCAAAAGCAACTGGGAATTTGCACATAAGAAAGAGAAGGGGAAATTGTAGGGAAGGCTTCAAACTTAATTGAAAGGATGGTCATGTTTACAAAGGATGGCAGGGGAGTGACTGAGACAGGAGGAATGGAGAAAAAGATTTGCTTACCAAAACCTATGTCTTGGAGAGGTGGAAGAGCATGGCTATATCAAGGCATACTGAGCTATATCAGGCGGTAAAGGAAATCATAACAAACAAAAGAGTTCCAGAACATATAAATGAAGATGAAAGTTAGAAAGAAAAGCAGCAGAAGGCAGTGAAGGCAGGACAGAGGTTAAAGGTAGCCAAGATACTGTCACAAAAGGGAAGAGTGCTTTGTGCCATTTTCAAAGTGGACAGATCAGAGATCCAGAACTGGAAATGAATGTTTCCTAAATAAGATCAAAACCCAAAGATGGATTGTGTTCACAAGTTTCATCCCAGCAAACAAGCTGACTTAAAAGACCAGCCTGGCCAGCTCTTCAGTGAGTGACTCACCAGTTCTTGGGTGACTGAATTTCAAGATGAAAGAATCATACAGAAAATGGAAATTTAGGTCATTTGCTAAGGAAGAAGTCAGAAAAGGAAAATGAGTAAGTAAAGACAACATCAGATGGGCCAAGACACAAAATGAGCTATAACTAGGAAGGATTATAAAGCATATGAAGGGATCCTCTTTTAAGGACAGGAGGAATGACAAGGCTAAGGAAAGATATAGTCTATTACTGAAAGAAAGGGAAGGGAAAGGGGAACTATCAACAGATGTACCTGAAAATACATGAGCTGAGGAGGAATGGCAGAGAATGAAGAATTCATAAAAATAGATAAATACATTGAGCAGCTGTCTCCCCTACCATGTGCTCTCATTTTTTCCTGCTGCCAGAGAGCACTGATTTACTTCTAATTACTGAGATACAGACTTCCACCGATGACAAAAAAGTAGCTGAGGATGCTGATCTTTCCCTTCTCTTCCCTCAGGGTGTTCCCCCAACATCTAAATCAAAGCCTTGTAAAAATGTCATTGCTCCATACCACACACCATCTCTCCAAACACCATGGGCTCTCAGCCCCCTCCCAAAGCCCAGAACACAGCCAGTCCAAAGAGCAGAGGCAGGGGCCAATCTGCCTGCCAGGTATTTGTCCTGCTCCATGGGGCAGTGACACATCCAGCAAAATCTTAGAGATTAGGTCAGTGGAAAAGAGATGTAAGAGACTGAAGGGAGAGAGGCAGGTGGGAGTGTGTGCTGAGAGGTCTGATGTAGCTTGTTGGCAAGGATCACAAGGGCAGAACAGTTACAGCTGGTTTTCATGAGGCTGCTGTTCCAATTCAGGATGATGAGACATCACCTTTTTCCTGCCCACTAATGCAATTGTTCACCTTTACCTACAGAAAAAATGCAACCCAGCACTCCACTGACTTGTGCTTACTTCTGCAAAGCAAAACCTCTCATTCTGTGGTCTCTAAAAGGCATGTGCAGAATGTGGCTTGTGCAGATTTGGCACACATCGATTTCTTCTGCCTCCCTAGAAATCTCTGGTGTCATCACAGCTTGCTGTCAGTGCCGAGCTGTGCTCACAGGGGCTCAGCAGTGTCTGGCAGCACTGGATCCAAGAAAGCGGGTGGGCAGACCCCAGGAATGCTGGAAAAGCTACCAGGAAAGGCAGGTCATTCTGGAACAACTTTTACTTTTTGATTGTGTTTTGGAACAAAAGCTTGTCCAGAATAGATGGAAACCTGAGCAGAGAAGCCCAGCAGGACTTGGGCAGTGCTGCTCTCGGAGTTCAGGGAGGGCTAGAGCAATAGCACATGCAAGAAGATTTCTTTGCATGGTTCCCCTTGTTTAGCAAATACGTGTCCAGGTACCAGCAATACTGTTATCTGACAGGAGCACTTCTCTAAACCCCTTTAATCATTCTTAATGGCCAGAAAAAGTTTTCATCAAAAATACTCTCCCAGAATGATGTTTGTTTTCAAAACACAGCTCTGTTTGGCTGACTGCACTGTCTTCATCTGCTGGAGTGAGATAAAAGGGCTGAAGGCTTGGCTGAGTAACTCAGATCGCTTCTGAAGGGAGGCAGCACATGATCCACAAGGAAGGCAAAGGAAACAGGTTTGCAGTTGTCAGCCTCGTGCTTTCTGTGCCCAGTGTGTGCTGCAAGGTGAGGAGACAGCTCTGCCCACAGGAGAGAAGCTCCAGGTGCTGAGAGAACACCCTGTGTATCTCCCTGCAGCTGGAGGTAAGAAATTTGCACTGGGACTAGTGATGAGAAAGGAACCTCTAGGGCAGGGGAATGTAGAATTTGTCATCATCCCAGTTCAATTTCCAAGCTGCAGCTGCTCCTGAGGTCTCTACTCAGGAGAATTTTTCCCTGTGTGTATTAGTTTTGACAAAAACTTTGTTTCGTTGCAGCTGCATTTTGACTGAAAAACGTGGGGCAGCTCTGGAAAGTTTGTATGTTACTGCACCAGACTGAAAAAGTAGGGTGCTTTTGTTCTGCAGGCAGGAGCCCCTGTGACAGGCCTGTTTGATACAATCCAGCAATGTAATTTAAAATGTTGAAATCTTAAAGAAAAAACTGTTTTGCAAATACCTCCCTTACCCATGGGTTACATTCCTAAAGCATCACTTGGAATATCTTAACGTTTTCAAATTAGGTTTTGTTTAAGTGGAAGTGTCATCACGAAATGCAAGGTTCCTGAAGTTTTAGTTTCAGTGAAATAATATTGTCTGGTCTTAACCCATTCTGCTGTTCTATTCAAAGCAAGAGGTATGTTAGGAAGGAGCACAAAGGTGTCTCTAGCTCTTTCCCTGATGTGAGCATCTGTGCCAGGGTGAATGCAATTTAAACTGTGGTCTCAGGGTTGTGGTTAATCAGGTCTCTAAGTGAAAACAAACAAACCAGCTGGCACCATGGGAAGTTGCATTTCTGTTTGATTTGTCTGAGGTTATTTTCCTTTATTTGTTTATCTCTGCAATCTGCGTGAGCCCTGAAGCTAAACAAAGTACATGATGTAAATGACTGCAACACCTCATGGCTGCCTGCTCTCCTGCCATAGCTCCCCTGGTGCAATGGAGGACACATCAAGCCAGAAGTCAGGACAGAGCAAAGACATACTGAGCTCCCTAACGCCAGAAGAGAGTCCTGCTGATTTTATACATGTCAAATTGGAAGAGTATGAGCCTGCAGACTTCAGCACCAAGGATGTCATCCTAAAGAAAGTCAGAGAAGTCTGTACATGCAATCTTCAAACCATCACTACCTTCTTCTGTCAGCTGTTCCCCGTGCTGGACTGGCTTCCCCGTTACAATGTCAAGACACAGTTGCTTGGGGATGTCATATCTGGACTCCTGGTGGGGATAGTTGCCATCCCTCAGTCCATCTCCTACTCCCTTTTAGCCAACCAGGATCCCATCTATGGAATCTACACCAACTTCTTCTGCAATATCATCTATGTCGCTATGGCGACATCACGCCATAACTCTGTGGGCTCCTTTGGTGTCCTGTGCCTGATGATTGGGCAGTCTGTGAACCGGCACCTCCAGCTAGCAGGGTACAGTGACAGCAATGCTGGCTCTTCACTGGTGGGCAACTCCACCTCCTTCAGTAATGGGTCAGGTACCTGTGACAGGAGCTGCTATGCCATCACTGTGGCCCTTTCCTTAAGCTTTCTGGTTGGTCTTTATCAGGTACAAATGTTTGCTGTTGTTCATTTTCTTCTGTCCTTCACTTACTAGGAACTTCTCTGAGCTAAAGATCTCTAAGCTCCACTGTCTTGGTTCAGACATCAAAGTCATGAGAAGTCTTCCCTGAGATGACTAGACCCTGACAGCCTTTAGTCAAGTGTAGTGATTTAGAAACCCCCAAACATAGCTGAATGTGGGGTTTTATTCTCCCCATGTGATAGGCCATGTCCTTGAGTGTGTCTGAAACAACCTGCAGGATCAGACACAGCAAGGGAAGAGAGAGAACTGAACCAGCTTCCCACCACCACAGTCCTGAGCTAGGCTGGCTTCTGGTGCAGGTTAGAGCAGGTTTGGGGCTGGCAAGAGGAACCCTCAAGGACCCTGCCATCAGCAGGGGCTCCTTCTAGGGCCGTGCTCCCTGGCAATGTCCCTACTGCCTGGGCCTAGCTGTCACTGAACAGCTTCAGGCTCTTTCACTGGTACAACTAAAATTCAGAGCATCTCACTGGTTGTGTGCCACCAGCTGATACCCACACCTGCTCTGACATGGATGCTGCCTGGCATTTCCATGCTGACTATGCACCCTTATTGCCTGTAAAGAGACAGCAGCAGCAGAGACCTTGTAGACTTCTTTGTATGGCATCTCTAGTCACAGACAAGTATTATAGGTAGGTCTCTTCAGTTTTCCATACCCTGGATTAACTACTGAAGACAAAGTCCTCTGCCTCACACTGAATGCTCAGCAGACAGAATAGCCAAAGTTGCTAAAGCGAAAGCAAACTGACTTAAATTACCAGCCGTGTCTCCCAGCCCTCCTCATTGATGCTAAAGGTATGACTGGCTTGCTTTTCAGATCCTGCTGGGAGTTTTGCAGCTGGGCTTTGTGGCTGTCTACCTGTCAGAACCTCTCCTCAGTGGCTTTGTCACCGGCTCCAGCCTCACCATTATCACCTCCCAGATGAAATATCTCCTGGGACTGAAAATACCTCGTCATGAAGGAGTGGGTTCCTTCATCCTGACGTGGGTTGATCTTTTCAGATACATCCAGAACACAAACATCTGTGACCTGGTGACCAGCCTGGTTGCTTTGGCCATCATAGTGCCTGTCAAAGAGATGAATGACCGGTTTAAGGAGAAGATGAAGGCCCCATTCCCCATAGAGCTGCTGGTGGTCATTGTAGCCACAGTAGTATCTTACTACTTGAACTTCGAAGAGCGATACAAGTCCGCTGTTTGTGGTGTTATCCCCACCGGTTTCAGGAAACCCACTCTACCAGACATAAGCCTGTTTTCCAGCTTGGCAGTTGATGCCATTCCCATTGCTGTTATTGGCTTTGCCATGACTGTCTCCCTGGCAGAAATCTTTGGCAAAAAGCATGGCTATGCTGTCCGTGCCAACCAAGAGCTTATTGCCATTGGCATGTGCAACCTGGTCCCTTCTTTCTTCTACTGCTTTGCCAGCTCTTCAGCCCTGACTAAGACTCTGCTGAAGGAGTCCACGGGGACCCAGACCCAGGTGTCTGGCCTGGTCACCTCCCTGGTGCTTCTGCTAGTGCTGCTGTGGATTGCCCCACTGTTCTGCTCACTGCAGACCTGCATCCTGGGAGTGGTCACCATTGTCAACCTGCGGGGAGGCCTGAGGAAGTTCCGTGACACCCCCCGCATGTGGCAGCTCAGCAAGCTGGATACAGTGGTGTGGTGGGCAACCATGCTGTCCTCCACACTGATCACCACAGAGATTGGTCTCCTCATGGGCGTCTGCTTCGCTCTTCTCTGCATCATCTTCCGCACACAGAGACCCAGGGCTACACTCCTGGGCAAGGTCAACAACACGGAAATCTATGAAGACCAGTCCATTTACAAGCAGCTCAGCAGCATTGCCAACATCAAAATCTTCCGCTTCGAGTCATCCCTCTACTATGCCAACAAGGACTATTTCAAGGCCGTTCTTTACCAGAAAACTGGAGTAAATCCTATCCTGCTGGCTGCTAAGCACCGAAGGGTGGAAGCCCAGACAAATGCAGACACAGGCAACAGCAAGAGTTTTTTTGGCACCAGGTTTGACTGCCTGAAACCTGCCAAGAAAAGGACTGAGAAGACTCCAGCAGATGCCTGTCCTCCCTCCATAGATATGCATACCTTAATCATTGACTGTGGGGCAATGCAGTTCATAGATACTGTTGGTCTCTCTGTGCTTAAGGAGACACATCACGACTATGGGGAGATTGGCATCCATGTGCTCCTGGCCAACTGCAACTCTTCTATCCGCCATCGGCTCCGGGAAGGAGGCTGGGCTGGCAAGACAGACAGCGGTGGTCAGCTGGCTTTCCACAGTGTCCACCATGCAGTGCAGTTTGCTGAGTGGTGGCACCATGTGCAGCAGGAGGAGAGCAAGGATGAAATCACAGAATCATAAAAACATAGAATGTTTTGAATTAGAAGGGACGTCATTTTCAAGTAGATCAGGTTACTTAGAGCCTTGTCCAACCTGACCTTGAATGTTTACAGGGATGGAGCATCTACCACTTCTGGCCAACCTATGCATGCATCTCACCACTCTCATTGTAAAAAAAAGTCTTCTGTCTATGTCTCCTGGGCCCTGCAGACCTGAACTCCCAGGCATCTTTGTAGACCTACGTCCGAGGAGTGATTTCTAATGGGGGTGGGCTTTGTATGTACTTGGGAGCCGTTTTAATCTTTGTGGGGTCAGAATATGCAAAAAAGACTCTGATGAACGTTCAGCAGCAGGCATGGGGCAAAAGCGCTGGGGATGTGTGGATTTCAGGAGAGACTACCAACGGGTAAGTCGTCCGAGAGGCTCTTCCACGTCTGTCGGGTCGGTGAAGAGCCTGGATGGCTTTTAACCCTTTTCGGAAGGAGCTGAGGTGCCGTGCGAGGCGGTGAGACGCCAGGCTCACACCAGAAGCTCCCATTAACCCCCCAGCGCCAGTGTCGCTGCGTCCCGGATGGCGCTGGGGGGCAGCAGTGAGCCGCGCTGCGGGCGGGGACTGGCCAGGGGGGCTGCACCCCGCGAGGGGAGAGGGGGAAGAGCGGCTGCGGCTGGTGGGGCACATCCCGTTCCGCTGCTTGCAGCGGGGGAGAGTCACGAGCGCTTCATCCCGGCCTCTAGCACCGGGGACTGCCGCCGGCTGATCGGGGAACCCCGTGCGAAGCTCACCAACAGTTCATAGACAGCTCGGCTGCCGGGATGGACAGGAGCAGGAGGTGGGCTGGGGCCACCTCCAGGGTAGGGCTGTGTCCCTCACTGACAGGGTGACATTCGGAATCGACTGTAAGGGCCAGCAGCATGGACAACCCTGTCCTGTGCTACAGGGGCTGCCACAGTCCTTGGGTAGCAACAGGCACCACTCTGCTGCGGTGGCAGTCACAGGAGAAGGCTTTATCCCCAGAGGTCTGTGGGTGACCCCAGCTTTATGCCCCAAAATCCCATTCTCTGTGGCACCCTGGTATTAACCACCATCTAATTGCTTTTTGGGGAGAAAGAGGGTCGAGACAGGACACTGTAGGAGAGAGGAGCTGTAGACAAGGTCTGCCATCTACTCCTCTGAGGAGCCCTAGTGATGTCTCCCACCTCTCTATGGGAAGGCACAGTCCCAGCCTCTGAGGCCAGGTGTAAAGGCAAGTAGCTCTCATGTGCTGTGCTTCTTGGCTGTGCTGCTCAAGGTGTGCACCCTCGGACATGAAAGAGGCTGCAGACAACTTGGACTCATCAGGAAGGTTCACAAATGAAACTGGAGCTTGTTATGTGGAGTTTCCTTCTAAATGCAACTCCAGTGTCTGTATGCTGCCCCAGCAGTGGGACAGGGCTGCCTCACACCTACAGCACTTCCAGGCTTGCAGAGGGAGCTCAGCTCCCACGTGGACATGGGGACCTGTCCTTTCTGCTGCGCTGGGACAGGCAGCATCCTGCTGGCTCTGCTTCTGCATCTCAGGGGTGACTCCTTGCTCTGAGCTATGAAGCCCTCCTCACATTGCAAAGTACCAGAATAGCTTTTCTTCTGTGAATTCCCTCTGTTAAAAAACCTGCCTTCTAGATTACATATTTAACATGTGCTTATTCCCCTGGCCTCATCCAGCAGCACCAAAGATAACTGCTGTAAGGAATTCTAGCTTTGGCAGCCACTCAGGAGCCCAGGGACAGAAAACTGCTGTACATAAAGTGCATGGAAAAGGAATCCTGCTGGCTCTGCTCAGGAAAACGTCTTGTGGTCAAAAGACTGTTTCAAATGAATTAAAGAGCATGGTATGCCTAGCTGCTTGCAGTTCCTTGGAGGAAGGTTGTGAGTGTCAGATGAATCTAAATTGACTAAAGAGGCCGTTACGAGCCTTGCAGGGCTAGGTGGACAGGGTGTGCTCATTGTGTCCTGGGTGTGGGTGCAAGCAGCGTGCAGCTCTCAGAAGCTGTAGCACCTCTTCCCAGGGTCCTCACAGGCTATCACAGCTTGAGGCAACTACCCAGGGAGGTTGCATCAGCCACAGAGCAGTGAGTAATGGGGCAGTTTTGTGTCTGAACTCCACAGTAGAGAAGTTTTGTTACCTTCAAGGATGATGACCTTACTTCCCCTTTGGAATGGAATAGCATTGCCATAATTTTCTTTATAAGGCTGTTTATGGAGAAAATTAAATTGTTATAGTTAGACTTTAGATGCATTTATGATTTCAGAGGAATCATAAAGCCACAGCAGGAAATAAAACCAGTGCTGGGCACAGCCTGGTGCAAGATACTGCAGATGAGATTACTGTCAAGAGTGGCAGTTCCAACAGCCCTCTGTTGTGGGAGATGACTGTTATGTGAGCTTCTGCTCAGGGGTAAGAGAGCTGTGGCATTTTCCTGGCATTTACACAGCAGTTTTTGTGGGATGTCTTACCTCAGAAAGGAGAGCCAAGGCAACAATCTCCTTCCCATTCCTCTCCAGCCCAGAACAGGTAGAATCTCGCTATCAGTCCTTGCACAGGCTGCTTGCCCAGACCTCTCAGCCCATAGGCTCCAGCATTGCCTTCCAGCCCACAAGTCAAACATCCTGGTGATCCAATGTTCCTCTACCCCACAGATCACCAAGGTACCTCAAGGATAATTGTTGTTTTATATTGGTTCCTACAAAGTGACCTTGGATTGTAAAAGACACAGAGGAGAGTTGAAGAAGGACAAATGACATAGTCCAAGGTCAGCTTATACTCAGTCTTGTGGAAGATCAGGTTGGCCTCTCACCACCTGCATGCCCTTGTGGAGGGAGATGTGAGCAGGAAGGGACCTCAACAAGTTTGAGCCAATTCCTACTGTTGAAAGGCTCCTGGTGAGGGCAAGGGTTCTCAAATGCTCACAGCACCCAACTGCAGTAACCCAAGCCCCCATCTGCCCAGGAGCCTCAACATCTCAGCTGAGGGCTGACTCCCCATATCTCCCATGCAAGAATATCTGCTGCTGCATCCTGCTGCCAACAGGCTGCACCTCTGGGTGTCTCACATGCTTGTCCCTTAAAGCTTCACCAGGGGCCAAGGAAATGGCGTGCACCTGAAAGCAAATGTTATCCCTCCTGGTAAGCAGCTCACCTGTTATTCTCCTTCTCTCTCTCTCCCCCCTGCCTTGCTGTGGATCTATAAATACTCCAGGAGAGTGAAAAACAGAGGATTGCTGCTGAGGCTTTGTCATCTGCAGTTGGAGCTGACTGTGCAACTGTTAATTATGTCTCAGCAACAGCTGGACAGGTTCAAACCCTTTTGATGCCTTGAAGTGGTCCCTCTGGGGAAGTTTAAGGAATAAAGGTTGTCATGGCTGATGGGTGTTTGCTTCCTCTTCTAGAAAGCATACGAGACACTGAATGCTGCATGAAGGGCTGTTCTTGCTTCTATTGCTTGTTCCTGGAAACACAGACTCTGTACAATGGCAAGAAGTTGCTTCTGCAGATCTGTAACTGCAGTCAAGCAGTTAGCGTGCTGCCAGGATGTGCATAGAGTTTACCCATGAAAGCTTTTCTTAGCAGACAACTGAGCTGGAAAGAGAAAGCAGTAAAGTGCAGGTAATGGCACTGGAATTCCTGAAAAACCCAAAAGGTTAGGGCCAGCATTAATGTCCCACTGGAGATAGCCTGGTGATGAAGGAATCACCAGAGAGTGGCCTGGGCTAACATAGTCCAGTTGTGGGTGACAAGCTACCCAGGGATTCAGCACAATCCAGGGACTCTGCTGGGCTCTCTCTCCCCTGACCCCCTGGGAGGCTGCCAGGCTGAGCTATGTGGGTGTCTCTGTCTTCATCTATGATCTGGCTGCTCTGGGTTCTTTTGGGTTTGCTGTGACATCTTTCTACTTGTGTTTCTCAGAAGAAAGGCTTTGCTCTGACACATTCTTGGCAGCTTCCAAATTCTTCTACTGAGTAAGGGGCATGCACCCCTCAGCTTAAATTGTAGTTTGAAATGTTCAAAGTCATGGGATAGGCATGTAAGAAACCCTTCCTAAGCCAATGGATAAAAATCACTTCCTTTTTCTGCTGTTCAACCCTACCCTCTAATACAAAGTGCCATGGGTGCTGTGTGGGTGGCCTGTGTGGGGGTATTATCATAGATGATGCCCTGGGAATGTGAAAGAAAAATCTGAGCTGCAAACATTAGACAGTGATGGTGGGCAAGCGTCTCCAAAGCTCTGGGCAGAGGCAGGACTGGAGCTGCAGGGCTTGAGCCCAGGCACCTTACTTGAGCTGTGTGGGTAGGGGTACCAGCTTACGTACGCACTTGTGCACAAGCACTTCCATGCCCAACCTTGTAGGTGTTCACCGAGGCACAATGCTGCTGCACTGTTTCCCAGCCCCCGGGGCTGGGAGCTTTCTGCATGGCAGGGCTGTAGTAATTTGCCTGCAAAGCCTGGGGTCTATTCCTGCTACAGTTAATGGAAAGGAGCCTCCAGCTTCCATGTCTCTAAGCCCTGTTGCAACATTTGGACCGTGCTGAAGGTGAGAGCCTGGGAAGGAGGGATGAGACCGCAGGAGGAGGAAGGACAGAGATGAAATGAGCTGAAGAGCAAGATTACTCTAGGCAAAAGTCTTACTGTGTCCAGGATACTCCATAGCAGTACCTGGTGGTCTGTCTGACCTCCTACAAAATAGTGGTCACCTCGGTGACTAGGAGATCTTTCTGCAATTGCCTTTTTGCTATTGTACTAGCTCTACTCTTTGCCCTTTCTTCATCTTTACCTGGAGAGGAATCAGATGGAGTCAATTTCCCCCACTTTGTGTCTGATCATTTTCTACCTTTTAATCAGAAAGTCCATCAGAGAGGAGAGGCAGATCACAGCACCTCCATTTTACTCATCACTGCAAGCCATGGTCTCTGTGCTGCCTAGCCAAGGCTCTTTAGTGACAAATAATGCTGCCCTCAGTCATTGCCCAGGAAATGACAATCCTCATTCATCTAGTGATGCTCCCTCCTAGTTACAAGTGGGTGCTCTGCTTCTTGTTGAGCCATTACTCTCTTAGAGGCTCACATCTCACTAGCTTTTAGGAGACCTCACTGGGGAAAACAGCTCTGAAGTTCTTCCAGCTTCATGCAGGAATGATAGCTCCAACTAAAAGCAGTTTCACAGCTCCTTTTAGAGAAGACAGTTCCCTGACCTGCAGCCTGACTTTAAGAACTGCTGAGATAAGTGCATGGACTGCTACTCCAGCAGGCTGAGCTGCAGACACTGCTCTGCTGAAGACCTCAGCTGGGCATACTGCAACACTGTCTCAAAGTTCTGGAGCTGGGCTGGCCTTTCAGGGCATCTCCCAAGGCTCAGGTAGATAAGNCTGCAACACTGTCTCAAAGTTCTGGAGCTGGGCTGGCCAAGGCTCAGGTAGATAAAGGAGGTGCATACCAGTGCAGGCAAGCCTGGCATGGGAAACCTCTCACAGAAGCTTTTTGGAGGCCAGAGAGCAGCAGAACTGATAGCAGCTCATACGTTGTGTGCACACCACCTCTGTGCATACTCTGCCCTGGCTGGAGTCATCAAACAGCACAACTTCTCCAGGAAGTTTGGCAGAGGAAAGTAGCGTTAACAGATCGTGGTGTGGGTTTGTCATGATGTCCGTGAGCCACCTCCTGGTTAGATATGGTGTGTTTGGGGAAGAGTAACCCACTGAGGAAAACCACCAATGTGGCAGGAGGCTGGGAAAATAAAGGTCAGAGAGAAGGAAGGAAGAGCAGAGCTCTGTTCATCTAGCACAAGAGAGCAGCTCTTGAGGAGGGGACATGCACTGGCTGTCACCTGAGACACTTCAGCTATTAGTTCACAACGTAGCTCAGCTGCTGGCAATTACAGTTTGACCAGGCCAAGCCTGTGCCAGGGGTACTGAGGAAAGCAGAGAGGGGGCAAGAGGGCATGGGCACAGGCATGGGCACACACTGCAGCCCAGAGAGAAATGGGCTCTGTGTTGCCTTCTTGGCATCTGCCATCTGGCTGGCTAATTAGTGCATGCTATGATGTCCTCTGAGAGTTTGAAGTACTTGTTAGTAGTAATAGAAACAACAACAATAATAGTCAAGATTAATAATAATTAAGGAAGCAATCGCTAGAGGAGCTTGGGTGCTCAACTGCATGGATAACCAAAGGGACTCCCACAGAGTCCTCCCCTGAGACATGCCAGAGGTGAGCTTAGAGCATGAATGTTAAGCTGGACTCTGGTTCCAGCTGCTCTGAAACAGCTTGAGACATCTGCTGCCCTTGATCTCTATGGTAAAATATTGCATTTTTATCAGGGCTTGCAGTTCTGGGGATTTTGATGGGTTCCCGAACAGCCCAGGCTTCTGTGAATCACTAAAGTCAGTGCCCACATAGTTAATGAAAAAAAGTATAGAGAAGGTGGGGTTTTTTAAGCCTAAATGATGAAAAAATAGAGTCCAAAAAGAAGAAAACCTTTCATTTGTTTTCTTTCTTTCTTTAGTGACTGAGAAGTGTGTTTCAGCAGGTACCATTGCGTTTTCTTTATAAAGTAGAGAAAAGATTAAATGTATTTTAAAATACATGCCAAGCCAGACAACAGCTGAGACTCACAAAGCAGGCAATGAATAATAGATACCAAAGTTCAGTAAAGCAAAGGAGAAATAACAGTGGTGAATGCTGACATCTCAGAGTTGTTTCCATTTCAAACCATCTGTGCCACAGAGTCTGTTCATCTCCTTTCTGTTACATTAATTATTTAATTTAAAGAAAAGAACTGCAACAAATGCTGTCCCTCTCTTCCAAATTAATACTTACTTCAACTGCAGCAGTTAGCAGGGACAACTGTCCCTTGCCACCAGTGCTCTGCATGGGCAGCTTGTGGGGACAGGTTAACGATGGGATGGGGCTGGTGGCATGGGGTGTGTGTGCTGTTGGGAGAGCAGTTGGGCACATGAGCAGATATACTGTGGGTATTTAAGTCTGGAGAGCACATATTCTGAGGCCAAGGTGGTATGTCAAAAATAAATGGCAAGGCAGGGAAGCGTTGTGCAGGGCGCTGTGATGTGCGGAGGGGAGCACAGGCTCACCAGCCACTGGATGGCATCCTTGTTTCACATGGATCAGAGCTGCCCAGGATGCCCTAGGCCGTGGCCTGGAGCTGTTGCAGGAGGCTGGCACACATTTTCGGGGCACTTTGTGGTTCCTTTAGCCATGCTGTGAAGGTAGTCATGGCATGGGTGACACTGGGCTTTGGCAGATCTGCCGTTGCAGGGCAGAGAGCTTTGGGATGAGCCGGGGTCTGTGCCGTGCTTAGCTGTCCCCATGGAGCACACTGCTCTGGTCGGGCTGCTCTCAGCTCCCTGCCCGCAGAGACGCGCTGGAGGATGATTAACGCCTGGGTCACTGCACGGGGGATGTCCTGCAGTGCGGCAGCGTCCTGGTTTTGCTGACCTGAGTTGTCTACAAGTGTATCCCAGACCATAAACATCACACTCACTATAAATGGGGAAGTTTGCTAAGGACAGGAGCTCTTCTTCCTTGGGTTCCTCCTGCTTCTTCTCTCCACCCTTGGAGGGACTTGCTTAGCAAGACTGAAGACTGCTTTCCTGTTCAGTGTGACTGCTGTACATTCGCTGGGCTGAGCATAACTTTAAATACTTTATATTTGCACTGGATTTTAGTTTGGCTGTTTCACTAAATCTGTTTTTATTTCAACCTGCAGGTCTCCTCTCCTTTTCCTGATCCTCTTCTTGGCTAGGCAGGGACTATCAGATTATAGAGCAACAGCTATAGTTTAGCACTGGAGTATTTGAAAAGAAAATATTAGACTGGAGGGCTTGATGCTTTGTTGGTGGGGTGAGCTCCTAAGAGAGCTTCCCTGGAGTTTGTAGGCAGGTCTGCTACTAATACTGCTTTTTAACTACCTGCATAAGCAGCTACTGCCTCTCCATTTAAGACATATACCTCTTTATAGGCTCTTAGAACTGTCAAGATCTGGAGATCTAATGTGAGCACTGCTGAAGGAAACAGGAACATTAGTGTATATTAAAGTATTGGCTTCAGGAGAACCCCCTGGGAGTGCCTGTGTGTTTGTGTGGGCACGGAAGGACTGTTCCTTGCTTCTATCCACACAAGGAGGAGAAGACACCAGCTGCAGCAGGCATGTGGTGCAGTCCAAATAAGCAAGCAGACACTTCACACTAGGGGTAATCAATGCAGCATCCCCTTGCAGATGCCAAAAATGTTTGGAATGTGGTGGGAGAAATTAATGGAAGAAAACTAATTGAGGCAGTGGTGCCCTCTCTGGCAGAGGGACTTGTTTAACCGCAGATCTTGGGAGGCTTGGAGAGTGTTCTGAGGATGCAGTGTGCTTGCCTGAGCCTACATGCCCAGCTCTCCCTAACCTCTTCCTTAGGTACACACTGGTAGCTGCTGTAGGTAAGTATGGGAGATTAGATGAACCACTTTTATTCCCCAAGCACTACAATAACTGGGCTGAATACTGCTGGGATACTTTAGGCTGCTGTGGCTAGACCACAGGGAGCCATTTCTTTTTTTCATTATTGTTTTTTTTTCCCCCTCCCTAGAAATTATCTTCATGCAAATAATTCAGTGTGCCTGGAAGGCAAAGGACAGCAGCTGCTGCTAGTGAAAGGTGATTTCCTATTGCTAAGCCCTTCTACCCCTGTGCCTGGCCTGCCTCCTATGCCTGTTAGCTTAAAATGTATGCTGTGTTTGGGAAGCTGCATAATAAATTTCCCTTCAAGGCTGTGCAAATGTTGCAACGTATTTTGCCAAAACCAGCATGGAAACTGCAGAAAGGAGAAGTGAGAATGGCTGAAGGCTAAACATGGCATAACAGGTGAGTGTAATTTGGGTGGGGAATTTCTGGTATTTGTTTCATGGAAGTGAAAATTCCTAATTGTATTCTGCATTTATTAGATCCCAGGCTAGTTCTGCAAATCCCAGCCATGGCTTTCAGTCCTAGTGATGGGGGAGAGCTAGCCATGTGTTGGTCTTGTCAAAGCCCAGCTGAAACATGTGTGTGTCACAGCTCTGAGAAGGGCAGCTCTAGTTTAACTTCTGTTTTGCTGAGCTGATGTCATCCTGGAAACATAACAGGAATCACCACCATGTTTGCAAAAACTATCTTGGGAAGCAGCAGCCATCGTGGCTGCTGAGGCACGTGAGGCTGGCCATGGGCTCAGTACTGATGCACCTGGGTGAGCATTGGCTCTAACGGTACTGATCCAGCATACAATTGCCAGAAAAGGTTTGCAAACCAGCTGCAGGCTCTGATCTGTTCTCCTCTCTTTAAACAGTCCTGAATAAAGAAGTCTCTTTTTTTCTTTAATTTTTCAAAGACATTTGGTGAGAAATTAAAGGTCAGAAATAATGTTGCTTAGGTAAGTAGAGGACTTAGGAAATAGGTTTTCCATCTCCAAGAGGGACCTTGGTTTTGCTTCCTGAGTAGCCAAGGGTACTCCTGAGCAGTGCTGGACTGCTAGCTTCCCTCTCCACTGGGACCAGCCTCCTGCTTGCTAAATGGTTGTGACTCCAGTGGGCTCCTGTCTTCGTGCTGACCAGAAGTGTTTCTAAGGCTGTGCTGCGCAGCATTAGAGAGTGATGCCTGAGCACTGCTGCCACTAATCACTCAGCTCTGGCAACTCTGGGGAAATGTGGTGAGAAAAGCCACAACAGCAACCTAAGATTTCTGGCCCAGAGAAGAGGGTGAAAGATCCCTAAAGGCCAAGGAGTGGAGAGGCAAAAGTCATTCTCTATGTTTATTTCTGTTTATATTTTAATAGCGGGGCTGCTCACAAGTGAAATCGTGGACATGCTGCCATGGAAACAGCAGCCTTGGTCCCCAGCACAGTTTGCAGCCATCTGCAAGGGAACTATTGTTGGCCTGTTCGTGTAAAATCATCCAGGGTGGTGCTGGGTGGTGTGTGGCTGGCCAAGGGGAAGCCATGCTAAGACATGACAGGATATGCTTGTCACACTGAATAATGGAATGTACAAATACCTGCAGACAGGATCCACAATGTCCCATCTGGCGAAGAGCTGACATGCAAAACCAGCATGAATGAAAGTGGTTTGGATCAGTGCTTGACTCCCAGGGGCTGCAGCAGTTTGCATGTGATGCTCATGGGCATTCATGTCACTAGCTCTTTGCTTCATGAAAGCCAAGACCTCTGTGCAAGCATAGGCCTATGTATGCCAAGAAATTTTTCAGTCTTCTGAAAGGCAGCAGTATGGGAGCACCTCATAGGCTGCTGCCCCTGTGGAGCCGAGTTTCAATGGTTTAGGTGTAGGAAATGTCACCAGGTTAGCACATGAACAGTTTGACTGAATGCACTGGATTTATGAAGCTCTTTGCTTGAAGCATGTGCAGAAGACCAAGCGTCAGCCAGCATTTGCCAAAACTGCTGAGGAAGCAGCTCCTGGCTTCCCTGAGCCATGCACTGGGCTTCAAGTCTCTGAAGAGCAGGTTCTGTTCCTGGGCAGTTGCTGGACCTGAAAAAAAGATGCACATAAAAAAAATGTACGTGAGAAATGGCAGAGAATCCACACTAACCTCCTCCCTGCTTGGCCAAGACTGCTTAGCCCAGGATTGCTCTCTTGGCTTGTGACCTAAATATGCTGGGACATGCTTGTGATGTCATGAGTGTGTGACACTGAGATCTCGTGCTGACACTGTATAGAAAGCTATCCGTGCCAGAGGAAGATGTCATTCCTCTGCTACAGAAGGGCAACGGTGCAACCTGCTGGCAAAGCCCAGCGATACCCTTTACCCTTCAAAAGTCCTTCAGCACTGTCAGCACCCTTGTCATCTACCTGGAAGGCCAGCTTAAGGGCTCAGGACCTTGCCTAAAGAGTCCATGGAAGAGCTGATTTTGACTTGTTGGCAGAAAGAGGAGCTCAGACAGCCTCCTGATACATGTGTGCTGAACCTGCCAAGCTGAACTTGTGCATTTGCAGTCCTTTCCCAACCACTCTGGCAGCCCTGCCTTAGCCCTGCTTGACAGGGTGGTGGTCAGTCATTCAAGATAGCTTGTGAACCCCCTTCATTTCTACTTGTACCCCTTTTTTGAGCTCATTTTACTCTGAGATGCCCATGACTGCATTTTACATGTGTGAATGTTCAGGAGGAAATATTCTGAAGCTTCAAGGCTGAGATGCCAGAAGAGAAGACACTGGCTTTCTTGGAGAATTTGCAGTGGTTAACCTGACAGCAAACATCTCATTCAGCCAAGCAAAGAGGAGAAAAATTACTTGGCTTTAATCTACTTCATTTTCAAAAGCATTTAATAAAAGAGGGAAAATAAATTCAGGGGGGCTTGTGGGCATCCTGAGAGCAGAAAAAGAAGTAAAATTAATCCTATCAATAATCCATGATGAATTATTCACTCAGCTCTTCTATTCACAGTTGCATATAGTTATCCTTATTCACGCAGAGATGCAGTGCTCATGGAAATATATACAGACTCATATGCATATAAATGATGAAGCCCAGCAAGGGCTCCTACGCAGCCAAGGTTAGAGCTCAGCGTAGCTCACACATTGTCCATGGCTGCACAGACCTTGCTCCCACAGAGCTGAGTACAGATCACTGCACAGCTGCCAGCTCTTTGGAGCTTCAGGAGGTTTCTGCACAGGCTCCTGGCAGGGCTTGGCTCCTTGCTGCTTGCATCCCTGTGCTCGAGGAGGGATGAGGAAGGGAAGAGATCTGCATCACCCTCCCTTCTAGCAGAGGGGGACTTACAGGAAGAAGGGCTACAAAGCCAGCGTGGGCTGGTGTCCAACGTGTTCCGTACTGCCTGGTGGGAGAAGCAATGATGATGTCCTCGGCCTTCAGCTGCCTCCACACAGCTTCCCTTCAGTGAGGCTTCCGCCTGTTTTGCCAGTTTATACTGGAATCTTTTCTCTGGTTTCAGCAGTGTGGTCCCAATGCCCTGGTGGCAACATCCAGTGCCTCTTGCAGCACAGAAAGACAAACACCTACCTGCCCCACGGTGCTGTAAGCCTGAAAGCTGGCTGTCCCCAGGACTGGAGGGGTGCCAGGAGGCAGGAGATGTATTTCTGCCTCCTAGGCAGGTCTTTTTCTTCCAAAACTTTTTTACAGGAGAAACAGAACCAAATGGAAAATTTTCATTAGAAATAAGATTTTTTAAAAACAGCTAAAAGAAAATTCTGAAAAGTCTTTTCATGCTTCTGTGGCCTGGGGAGAGAGGATTGAAATGGCCCAGGACTCTCAGAGAGTCCCCCAGGAGGAGTCAGAGGAAATGCCAGATGATGCTGAAGAGCAGAGGACACAATCCCACCAGACACTACTCTGGCTTAGGGAGCACTGTGAGTGTGCACACTCAAGATGAAAACCCAAAACTTACACAGAGCCAGCAGCAACATCAGCCTGTGAAGACAAGTCTGTGGGGACAGATATGGCTTTACTGGAGGAAGGAGAAGAGGCAGCCTAGGAGGACACAGACCTGGCACAGGCACTGCCTCTTGTCTTCCTCAGTAGAGCTACAGTAGCAGCAATGCGTCTCCAGGTACCCATGTCTGCTGAGGCTGAGGATGCTTTATTATCAGCTGTCATTTCACCTCTCTCATCCTTAAATTTCTGATGGTTTGCTTAGTAGTTTCCAGCTCATGGATTGTAAATGTGGACTTTGTCTCAAAAAAATTGTCTACCATAAAAAGAAAGAAAAACTCATCCCCTGATACTAGACTTACTTAATATTCCACCTGACTGGAATGAGGAAAGGGGTAAGTAGTCTTGCATATCTTTGGCCATTTAAAAGTTGGAGCTGTGAGATAGCTGGAGAAATGTTTTTGCAAAAGGTAGCTCAAGCCACCTCTGGTGGAGAGGCTGCTTTGCTCTCCAGAGAGGAGCTCCTGTCTTGTCTGAGCCTGGTCCTGCTCCAGCTCTAACTCTCAGGCTGGAGCTGAAGTGGTTGCCCCTTGCTTTGGTTTCTTCTATGGTCTTGAGATAGTAAATACCTCAAAGGGTCACTCCAAGAAGGCATTTCAATGCTTGCAAAATGATTTTGTGACCCTTAGATGAAACCTGAATTCATGATGTCTGTATTGTGAACTGTTAAAATTGAATGCAAATATTCTCCTTTAAAACTGAAAGACCTGCCTTAAACTGACTTTTAGATTCATATGTCCAAGTAATGTTATAGATAAAGTATGGTGAATCACTGCTCTGCAGTAAGATTTCATACCACACATGTCAGAATTTGATTCTTTAAAAGCCTGTCCAGGTATCACTAGTGTGACTGTTGTCTTTTTGATAGCTTCAATTTTGAACTGCTTCCCACCTTAGCTCAGGCTGAGCAGTGTTATCATGTGTCCAGGAATCTGGATGCATGGCAATGCTGTGGCATCCAGAGAATTCCCAGGGATGAATGAATAATGTAAATAAAGGGGGTGGTGACAACAGTGAGACATAATTCTAAGTAAGGATGAGCACCAAATCAGCTGATGCTGTAAATAAGATGTAGACCAGAATTTTCCTCCTGCTTCAACTCTACATAGTGGTTTCCCCTCACAAAATGGACTGGGATCCAAACCATTGAGAAATCCGAGGTGTTCAGCTACTGCACCTGGACTTTTTGGCTTAGATCTGGGTGCCACGAGAAGCTGTGGCCCAGGCAGGGTGCTTATTTCAGAGGTAACCTCCCATCAAGAGCATGTAAACCTGCATTTGTAATGGAATAGAAACAAAGAAGTTCTCCCTCAGTGAAGTGGGAGGACTGCATGATCTAATGGCAGGTATAACCCTAAGAAACTTAATTTATTTAGGCTCTCTTTTTAATAAAAGCCATCCCACACAACAGGGCAAAAGAGATCATGCTGTGTTCAAAGGGAACATGCTGTGCACACCAAAAAGCCTCTCTGTTAAGTTGGTTTTTATCTCCCTCCCTCTGTCTTATATCTGTGCCTGAAAGCGCAGCCAGTGATCTAAAGCAGCTACGGAGTTACTACTGCAGAAGCAAAGGCAGCAAATTCCACTGCATAGTGACTGTGATTCAGTCCTGATGAATCATTCAGCCACTTTTTTTTCCTCAACTAGATGTTTGGCTTTATTATTGTTACAGAAGGAAAAAAGGAGGAGGGGGAAAAAAAGGAAGAAAAATGCACTGCCTCATCTCCCTCTCTAACCTCTCCAATTCTTCTTTTTAAAAAATTAATTAAATTTTTGTAGGCATCCCATTCAGGCTGAATAAACTCTTTGACAATCCTGGAGGGGAATCTGCATTAAAGGGAGGAGTGATGTAATATGGCCAAAACTGATGACAGCATTGGGGTTCAGTGTGACCCATTCTTGGGGTTCAGAAACACACAGAGATGGAAGGGTCTTGCCTTCTCCATGCATCAAAATCCATTCCCCACTTCATGGTTTGCACCTGGTAAAGCAAAGAGAGTGGCAGGATCCTGACAGCAGGACTGCAGAGGAGCAGTGGCAGGCAACCTTGCCCTGCTTAGGCACTCCTCACTTTCAGGGGTCTTTACACAAGGGGGTCTGCTGTGTTCAGGCTTCTGTGAATGGTTCCCTTAGCTCCATCCACCTGTCCCACTTTGCAGACACCAAAACCCTTTGCTGCTATAGGTTTTGCTTGGAGGGAGAGATGGCTCCTTATATACCTGGTACTTGTGATGTAGCATGTTACTCTCCTGCAAATATTGGTGATATGAACAGTCTGGAGGGTCAGAAGGTGAGGATTGAGGTGGCAGAAGCAGTGCAACCAGGACCCAGTGTTAGTGCAATGGGTGGGTGCAAGCTGGGATCACTGTCCTGTCTTCCAGCAGGACATAACCAAACTCCTACCATCCCATATGCTTTACTCCTAGCTCTAACCACTGGGGCTGCAGAGACAGGGGCAAAGAGGTCAAGATCCTCCTCTGACTGCAAATTTCAAATCTGCCTTCTAGCATCCAGATTTTCAAAGTCCATTTCTCTAAGACTGCTGCAAGCACAGCAAGGCTGGGACAGGAGTTTGCTGCAGTGCCAGCAGGAAGGGGACTGCTCAGTTGTGTTTTCCATTGCTCTTAAACTTGATAGATAAAGGTGAGCAGGTTTAATCCTGTCCCATGGTGCTGCTGGTCTTTGATCCAGTGAAGCATTTAAACACCTGCTAGGAAAGCACATAAACCTGTTTGACTTCAGTTTGTCTGCTAGTGCAAACTGCAGCCTGTGCTTGGGTTAGGGCTCTGCTCTCTGATTTTTTTTCCTTTTTATGCTATCAGGCTCATTAGTAGATGCTGCTGGAGAACAACAATGAAGGCAAGTGAGCAGCTTCTTTGAGGATTCAGATCTTGTCAGGAAGAGCTACTGCTTTCTCCATGAACAGACATCAAGCTATATATATATATTTAGTGTAAAGCCAGAGGCTATAATAACCAGCCTCATCCACATTGTCCTCAAGTCTGAGAAAATCCAAACTATGACAATGTGTTACTTCACTGAATTGTTATTCTTTATCTTTCTTTCAGTTACTATAGTGATGAACAAACGCATGCAACACACAGGAGGCCTGGCAGCCCAGGAAGGCATGTTTGCCTGCAGTGGCTGGAAGTACCACCAAATTTTTTGAGAAATCAGTTGAAAGATGTTTGAAAAAAACCCTCAGATCTTTTAAAAAAATAGGTCCCATCAAACAAGTTGATAAGTTGCTTAATATACATATAGTTTTCGAAACTCTTAAGCATCTTGTTAGCAAGCAACACATACTGCAGTTTGTTGAGTGCTCTGTTTTTTCCTGCCTCTACACACCACTGAAGATGTCCCTTTTTCTGGTGCAAGGACCTAAATTGTCATTAAAGGGCATGAAATTGATAGTTACAAACCAATGTACTTCTCTGAACTTGTGTGTACTCTGGATGACCCTTTTCCAGTGCAGTTCTGCTCTGAGAAACAACAGCCTGAATAGCTCTCAGTGACATCCCTCAGGGTGACCCACAAAGCTCGAGAGCCAATGTATGAGTGCAGCAATCTGCCTGAACCTACGTCATGGATCTCACTCAACAGACTCAGTCTTGTGGAGTCAAATCTGCTGATGTTAGTAGCCAGAAGTTACGTCAAGATGGAGAGCCGTCTGGATGAGCTTCTGTGTGACCTGGTCTAGGGAATCCTGCTGTGGCAGAGGGAGTTGGACTAGATGATCTTTCGAGGTCGCTTCCAACACATAACACTCTGTGCTTCTGCGAGAGTTCGAAAAATGTTGCTTCATTTTCAAAAGCAGTTCTGGTCAGGAATCCTCCCTGCATCTGTCAGTACCAAACCTCATGTTTACACAGGATGTTTACAGGCACTTTCCAAAGGAGAAGCTGGACAAAGGCACTGTAGCTTAAACCCCCCAATCCAACAAAATACAGATCCATAAGTGAAAGGTGAGCGTACCTGAAGATGGGGCTACTCAGATCCAGCTTTTATGCTCAGTCTGATATTATAAGAGGTGTTTTAAAGATTCATATGATGAGGTGGCTGTGGTGTCCACCTTTGCCAAGACTGAGGTTTATTAAGAGTCATAGGGTGAGATTTTCAGCTGTCGAAGTTCTAATATTAATGTCAAAGGAACAGGATTGACACTGCACATGAAGAAAGCAGTTACGGCTCCTTTTCCCGTCCGCTATTTTAGCATACAAACACACACAAATCCCTGAAGTTGTTTTTAAGGGCTGAAAGGGAGAGAAGCATCATCAGAAAGTCTTTGCCGGGATCACGGGACACTTGCCCTACCCAGAGCGCTCAGATCAGCACTCGGCGGATAGGTGTCAGCGAGCGCTCCGAGGGTTTCCTGAGTGATGCGGCACCGGGGGCGGGGGAAAGGTTGGGCAGACCCCCGCAGACCCCGGACCGCCCGGGGCTCATCGCTGCGGGACGGACACAACTTTCGGCCGTGCCGGGATCGCCAGTCGGGGCGGGGGTGTGGTGCCGGGCAGCCCCTCAGCTCCTGGGGCGGGGCGGGCCGGGCCGGGGGCGGGGGCATCGCGCCCTGCTCTTGCCGCCAAGCCGCGGCAGGCAGCGCCGCAGCCCTGTGGGCGGCGGGTGGAGAGCGCGGCATCCTTTCCCCCCCACCCCAACCCTTCCAACCCCGCAGCGGTAGACCGGCCGTCGGCCCTGTCCTGCCCCGCCGCCGCGATGAGTAGTCGCACCCGGGGAGCCGCGCCGCTTGCCGCGGGCGCGGGGCTCCGGCACGGCGATGGTAAGGCAGCAGCGACGCCGGGGCGGGCCGGGAGTGCGACGTGGGGCGCGCCCTGCCCCGGCCGGGCGCACCGGTCCGCTCCGGTGGGAAGGGAGCTCCGACGGTGGCTATGCGGCGGGGCTCAGGGTGCACCGAAAGCCCTCGGCGGGGCACGGCGCTGGAAGCTTGAAGCTCCGAGAGCTGGCTCGCGGCCGTTCTGTTACTGCCTTCGCTCGTCCTGTGCCCGCCTGCGAGGCTGCGGCGAAGGGCGAGGATGCGCCCGGGACGACCGTGCGGGGTTGGTGCGGTGACCGGGAGCCGGCGGAGAGGAGCCTGCGTCGTGTGTGCTTGCGTGTGCGTGGAGCGATGTGAGCTCTGCGGGTGTCCGGGGCTCTGTGCGGGATGGGGCGCTAGGCTGTGCGGCGGAAGCTGGAGGGGAGGGTGCTGTGGGGTTGCACGGACAGGATTCTGGGCAGGATGCTTGCTGTCAGTGGGTGTACCTGCCAGATGGAGCGTCGAGCAAACTGCTGCAATAGTCCTTGGCGGTCCGCAGGAAGGCAAGAGACGTTGTTCTGGCTCGGACAGAGAAGGAGCCTGATGTCACAGGGAAAGTTAGCAGGCGGAGGGGCTCATCAGACTCTGCAGGAGTAGGAAACTTCGTTTGAGTGAAATCGCTGAAGGAAGGCGTTTTCCAGGAACACAGGGACACTTCTGTTCTGACAGTCATGTCCCAGGGTCCGCAGTGCAAAGCTTTCCCTGTCATATCCGAGCTATCCAGGCTCGGCTGCTGAGGCTAAGCATTTTGTTACTGCTGAGCGCTGACCTTGCTCAGGTTTACTCCAAACCCGAGAAAAGTTAGCGGGAGCCCTGCTCATGTCTGAGTGCTTTGATTCAGGTACTGGGAGCAGAGCCAGTTTGCGGATCTGACGCCAAGAGTCAGAGCAGTGTCTGTGAATGAAAAACTAGTGTTATTTCCTCAAACCCCTGAGGCATCTTTCCTAGCTCCAAAACAAACTTCCCCCAGGAAACTTCATAGAAGGGTGAGTAATTAAAACATCACAAGAGCAAGTAATTAAGACATTACACAGCTACAAGTTTCTACTGCTTTAAGGCAGCAAGGAAGGACTTAGATCCTGGTTTACCAGCTTTAAGCTCGCAGACAGCAGTAGCAGTTGTCTTAGACTGTGCTTTGAAGAGTGTGATGTCATTATGACTTCGTTTCTTTTTTAAAATAAAATAATTTTAATGGGAATATTGCCCTGTATTTCTTGAAGGAGAATTATTTCTCTGTCCTGTGTTGCAGTAGTTAACTATTTTTGCTTGGGATTGCAAAGGCAACATAGAGTTTTTTGAAGATTACTTGGATTTTGTCATTGTGGCAGTGGTGTAACATGCTCTAGGAGAACCTGCTCTGACAGGGGAGTTGGACTAGATGATCTCCAGAGGTCCCTTCCAACCCCTAATATCCTGTGATTCTGTGATAATGGATAGCCTGGCTGAGGTTGATCTCTGGGGAAGGCAGCTGGAATTTGCAGCAGTCTTTGCAGTTCCATTCTTTAGGTGAAGATCAGTGGTGGGGAAGCTGCAGGTCCCCATTCCTGCTCCCACACAGAGTGTCCTGGCACCCTATTTCCATCAGGAGAAGGAACTCCTGTGCTGTGCAAAGGGCAACAGCAGCCTTTCTCTCCTCTGGAGAGATCTTCACTGCTCCTTTTCTCATCTCCCAGCCTGACCTCAGCACTGTCAATATCAGAAATGCCATTGAAAAGCAAACATATGAGTGAGCCTGTATTTGCTTAAATAATAAGTACTTGCACACCAAGGTGTGTTTATCTTATTTCCTTAAACAGTTCTGTGCTGGAGATAGACATAAATAGTTTAGCTTCCCCAGGACTTTGTAAACACCGATTTAAAAGTAAAAGGAGCATGTACCTTGTCTGTGCTTGTTGGCTCATTAAAGTCCTCTAGGAACTCTCCAAATCATACATGCAGCTCCTCTGCACCAACTGTATTCCTGTGAGTGCCATCAGTGGTTCTTTCCCACCACCTCCTCCCCATCCTCTGGAGCCAGCTGGCATGGCTCAAGTTTTCCACATTTGCTCTCCTTTTCCAAGTAGTCCCTATCTCCAGGAAATCTGAGACAGAACAAAGAGCAAGGTGCTCCTCCAGGTAAGGGAGCCTGACAGCATGGGTCTGAGTCCTCTGGATAAGAACTGTCTATTTGGACCTGTTAGGAGGGGTTGTCTGGTGATTACAAAGGAGTTACAGCTTGGCATGGGACAGAGCATTGCAGGCAGTGTATGGTGAGAAGGGTGCTGAAGAGGAGGAGATGGGAATTCCTCACCTTTCCTTTGAAGACACTTCAGGTCTCTCCTGCTTTCTACTCCTCTTCTCCTGGGCTCAAGATAGCAGGAGGCAGTGCCTGTGGAGATGTGGAGGACAAGGGGGAATCCAGATCCTGGTGCCGTGGTGCACTGGGATAGAGGTGCACTGGCTGAGCATCTTGAAATGAGGACCACAGTGGCCTCTGTGAGGACCAATCATACTTCCTGCTGTTTCCCAGTCTGTGGGAGCAGCAACTGAAGGGTATGGAGGGTATGCCAAGAAAGTATGAAGAGGCAACGTATTGCCTTGCACATCCAACTGTCACAGTACAGAAATAGTCGTTGTGTGTTTGTTTGAAACCAAAGCTGTCATTTGAGTGAAAAGCAGGAGAATGCCATCCTTCCAATGCCTCCTGATGTACAGGAGCAGATAGGCAGGGTAGGATTGCCCTATGCTTGTGTTGGTTCAGATGCAGATGCCCAGCTTGAGTGAAAGAAAACAATCTCAGTAATTTCATTGAGGAGCCACACTGATTTAAGCTGCACGGGGATAAAGCACAAGGGTTGCAGTGCACATTGGTATAAATACTGAGAATTCTGTGTCTAAACATCCGGGGTGACAGAATGCCAAGCTGACAGAAACTCCTGTGTCAGGGCATGGTGATTACTAAGCTCCTGAGAGTTAAAGAAAATCTTCTCTTATGGGATGACTACTAATTAATTATGCACTTAGGGCTTTCCCAGCCCATTTGCTGAAAAAGACAGTGATGAGTGCCAGCTTAGAGACCATCCTCTGTTCTGATGTTGTCACTCATGTTCTTCATTCCTCAAGTAGTCTCTCAAAAAATTTTCAAATCTGAGAAGACCAATACACCAAATAAATGGTATAGACATTTCTTTGGAAACCCTGTTTATTGCTTTAGGAAGCAGAAGTTCTTACTCTGAACATTGACTGTAAGAACACTGAGGAGCAGAGGGACCCTTTCTACTTGCCCTGCACGACCATCGAAAGTTTTGCCCTACTATGGTCAGCTGATGATGGCAACTTCTACCTTCAGGCTTGCACTAATGGCCTATGCTTGCCTTAGCTGTCTTATAATCTCATTCTCTTTCTTGTGCTAATGTAGGAAAAAAAATGTGTGGCATCATTTCTCACCATGCTTGAATTACATCTAGGACGGGAAAGCAGAGCAGTTCCCTCACATCTCCAGAGGGCTGAACACCAGCATATTTTCTTCTCCTGCCTCTTGTGTGTGTGTAGGAATAAAGCAACAGGAAAGATAACATTCAGATTTAGCTTAGGGCCAGTAGCAGCTCTAAGGTTGCTGCCATATGGGCACACATGACTGCTGGTATTTAGCTAAGGCAGGCTGCATTTGGTTGTGAAGAATCTCGCTGTGGTGCAGTTTGTGGGGAAGTGGGGGAGAGTGCTTTGTGGTTTTCACTTTTACTCTCCTTGCACTTCTGTTTCCTGGGTTCCCTGTTCTCCTTGCTGCATTTTGTTGTGGGACTACCTTTTTTCTGACAAAGGTGGAGGTTGTCATCATGACCTAACCTTTGCCTCAGCTGGTGCAGAGGGTGGGTTACCTCCCACAGAGCCTTAATGTGTGGGTCAGGAGATGGGAGAGGGATGAGGCACATGCTTGTTCTCTTAGCTAACATGAAACCAAACCCAGTATTTTCAAAGCAACTGACTTTAATAATTTCTTGTTGTGTAATTCCATTAGACTTATTTTTATTAGAACAAATAATCTAATTCAGGCCCCTCCTCAACCCTAATATGTTCGAGTGGCTGCAGACAGATGCCTTGCGCTGAGACACACAGACAGCAATGCATGGTGGAAAGCAAATTACTCTGTAAGAAGACAAATTTAACTTTGACAATTTTATGTGATTAGGGAAACAATTACAGAAAATAGCTGGAGGTTCATTCGCCCAGTGGTTCTTGTGCTGGGGAAGATGGGTGATGTGGTGGCAGCTGCTCTCCAGAGCAAGAGTTGTTGCTGAGCACAGGGCACAGTGGTGCCAGGGTGCAGAGGCAGCCTCATCTCCAGATTGGGATAGGAAGATCATAGGGAAGAGCTACTTGCTGGCCCTCTGTGCTGGTATTGCTGAGGTGTTTTTCCCATTTCCTGATGCAGACAGGAGGGTTTGCTTATTAACAAATGATCTGGGGTTTACAGAGCCATGACTTGGTTTTGTCCAGTACAGCAGGGCTTGGGTCTGGACCTGTTATGTAAAGTTGAGCAGGGAGAGCATTTTCTTCTGGATTCTCCCCTTTGCTCCCAAGATACCTGGATCTATATTTCACAGAGCCAAGTCAGTTCAGTGCCCTGCCTTCAGCATATCTCATCCCCACCTACACCACCCTGCCCTCATCTCCTCCATCTGTAAAGGTACTTACACTCACAGGACTGTTGAAAGTCAGTGAGCTCTGCGAAGGCTCAACCTCTCCAGAAATCAGGCCTGCATGGTCCCACTTACACATGCACCTGTTCCTGACTGATCTCCACCCTCCCTCTGCCTCCCTCCCTAACTCAGTGCCTGTCTTCTGAGCTCTGACTGGGTGAGAGTCATGTTCACCCACATGCTGCAGAGCTGAAGTCGCAGTTGGTGGCTACCATCCTGTGTTTCCATTGCAGCAGCACAGCTTACAGCCACAAGCATCAGAGCTGCTGCTGGCCACAGCAGAGCAGCAGGGTGGGGACTTCATCCATCTAGAGCAAGAGAAGCAAAGGGCCTGGAAGGGGTGACCATGGGGCATGTGCTAAGCTATCTGCTTGGGCTCCCTTTGCTCAGAATCCCATTGCTGTGGGATTTTCTTTGACTTTTTGCCCCCTTTCAGTCTAAGAAGGCATGGAAAAGTTCTGCCCTTTTTATAGTTCCCATGGAGACAGAATTGATGCTGCACATTATTGGGGGGAGGTCAGACTCAGTCAGTTCTCTCCTGGTCCAGCAGTTCCTGCTGTTCATTTGCATGGCATCTCTCCCAGCAGGAGCTCAGGCTGAGGGTTCTTGTCAGATTCTTTGTCTTCAGAAACAAAATCCTAAATCTTGTTCTCCTCTCTTAATCTTCGTGTGTGGGGCACTGCAGGAGTGTCTGACTCTTACTGCTTAGAAGACTTTGAAATGAGTAAAATTTGACATTGTCCCTTTCAGCATCTGAGCAGCCACTCACTGCATCCACAAAAAGCTCACGACACTGCCTTCAAATGCAGGAAGGTTAATTTGGACTGATGGATGGCAACAAATGAATCTGTCTGTTTTATAGTATACCATTACAGAAGCATAGAATCTTAGAATCCCAGGTTGGAAGGGACATCAAGGATCATCTGGTCCAACCTATTTTGGGAGAAGCAGAATCTAGACAGGATGACCCAGTACCTGTCGAGCTGAATCTTGTGTATGTCCAGTGTTGGGGAATCCACCACTTCCCTGGGGAGATTATTCCAGTGGCTGATTGTTCTCATTGTGTACATTTTCCTGTTGTGTTCAGTCAGAATCTCCCCAGCAGTAAATTCTACCCTTTACCCTTCATCTTTTCCATGTGACTCCTTGTAAAAAGGGAATCTCCATCTTCTTTGTAGCCACCCTTTAAAGACTGGAACATGGTAATAAGTTCTACCCTAAATCTTTTCTCTCAACACTGAGCAAACCCAATGACTGCTTTAACATTAGGAAGGTCACCAATGTCACCATTAAAACCTTTCTCAGAGGTCTCCCTGAGAGAACTCAAAGGGTGCAAATGAATGTTTGGATTGAACAAATGATCTCTTCCATGCATGAGACCTTGCTTAGCGGGCAGGAAGATGTCCTGATGCGTCCTGACTGTAGTGGGGGACCTTGCTAAATGAGACTGTGTATGTCTGGGTCCTAGTAGTGAAGTGATTGGCAAGCTGAGATGCAGGCTGGTTTCATACGGACTGGAAAAGATGGAGGAGAATATGGTAATCTGCTGAAGTGATGGCTTCTTATATGGTGTGCCATGGCTGCTTTAATATTAGTGAAGTCAAAGCTGTCACTATTCAAGCCCTTCTCAGAGGTCTGCCTGAGAGGACTTGAAGGATGCAGTTGATTTTAGATGAACCAAAGCAGTGGAACATGCTTCCTTGTTTCCTTTTTATGGGTCCTCCATGGGCACATTATGAAAACATGTTTTCCCTTACAGGAAAAACTACTGAGCACAATTTTTTATCATTCAGCAGGGAAGGGAAAAAGAAAATAAAAGAAAAACCCCAAGCCAGTCAACACTGTACCAGAAAAATAAGGGAAGGTAATAGAAATGAATATAAATTAGTAGTTAGAACATGTAGGTTTCTGATAAGGGAGGCTAAAGGAATCAGAGAAATAGTAATAAGCAGGAGGGTTAAAGATGAAGAGAAAGCATCTTCCAAGAAGGTTAGGAATCAACAGAATGCTATGTCCAGCATAATTCCTTTGTTGGGTTCAAATGGTAGAGTCATAACAGGAAAAGAGAGCATTAGCTTAAACTCCAGCGTGTGGGTTCTTCTCCAAATCACCCTTCTCCCTGGCAAGCAGTACCATCTGCACTTGCTGTCAACAGCCTTCCAGGTGAGGAAAAGTATTCACCAGGAAGTCATGGAGCAAAAATTGTCATCATAGTAATAACTTGGTCTTAAGCTAGTGCAATTTTCACTCTGCACACTTTACTGAGGTCAGCAATGCTGTTATTTAATTCTTTTAGAAAGGATGCTGAGAGAAAAGGGGACTTCTCTAAATCAATGTTGGTGATTAGCAGCAGGATCAGCTACAAACCCCTGTTCTGCAGAGCCCCAGCCACTTGCCTGTGCTCTAGCAGTGCCTGTGGCACAGGTGATGCACTCTACAGTACTGATTTATGCCAGTGAAAAGGGGCTCATCCATGGAAAAACAGATTCCAAAGTAGAAGATGTTGCCCACCCTGAAGCTGACAGTAATATTGTCACTAACTTAATCTGTGAAATTTTAAAGCCAGAAAAGGACTTCTCCAATTATCTTGTCTGCTCTCCTACCTACAAAAGAAAGACACAAACAAAAGAAAACCTGTAGCTAAAGAAATGTCTGCATGATTAATTACAAAATGTCAGATGGGGAAAAAAATAAGCCAGTTGTTTTCTTTAATAATAATAGAAAAAAAACCCCCAAAACAACAACAACAAAAAACCCAAAAGCCACCAAAACCCCTAACCAAACACTGCTTAAATCCTCACTTGACTGTGAGTATTTCCAAACAGCCCATGTAACAGAGTCTGGAAGGACAGAGTGAAAGGAAATGATTTCAGGCAGTGGTTTGGCCCATTCTTTGCCTTCTTGGGGCAAACTCCAAGCCGTTCTTCGGAGTTTTGTTCTTTGAGAAGACACATGGTGTTCTTCTGGTTGGTGCAGTGCCAGCTGGAGTGTGTACAGAGAGAGAAGAGAGCCAGGGCTTGCTGCTGGAGACCAGACCTGGCATGCTGCATTGTGCATGGCTTTATGAGCGTGGCCGTTCCAATTAGCAGGGCACCTTGGGAAGTGAGGTCCTGTTTACTGGGCAGGAGATGAACAGGGACCTGTGGGAAGAAGGAAAGGGGACACTGACACTGTGGCATCCCTGGGGGTGGTCAGGGTGCTGGAGGCTGTGTGTGCTGTGGACAAGCTGCGTTTCTGGTGTGGGCAAGCTCCCAGAGAGGAGCCGGCTTTCAGAGCCACCCTCTTGGGTGGTGAGGCCATCCTCCCTGCCAGCTGGACAGCTCCTGTCCTTCACTGCCTTCCCTGTCCCCAGAACACTTTGTTCCATCATTCCTACAGGGCTGAGCTGAGTTTTAAACCGAATTTGCTACAAATATGCATATGCTAAGTGTTAGAAACTAAGAGGTCCTAACGGACAATTACAGAAAGATCTGTCAATATTGAATGGATGCCAGGACTTACTCTGAAGCCACTGTTTTCTGCTGTGAAACCAGGAGAGTTAACTCATTGCCATGGGGATGCTGTCCACTGGAGACATGACCTGCTTGATGTCTTAGGAGGATATTGCAGGTCTATCCTGCCTCACCTTAGGCAAATAACTGGTATCCTGCTACTGCCAGTAAGAAGAAATAGGAGAACTTTGAAGCTTCAGCTTCTTGCTTGCTTTGTCATAGGAATTGCACAACAAGCTGCCCAATAGTGGTGGGTGCTGCTTGTCCTGCAAGACAACAGTTGGCATGCCCACACTGACAGCCAGCAAACGTGGGGCAGCCAGGTTCACCTCACAGCATGCTGTTATGCCATAAAGCCCCAGAGTGTGTTTGGGAAACAGAAAGTTTTCTTGGCTTCCATTTGGTCACAGGGACCAAAATGGCACTTGAGTTGCCTCTAAGAGAGGCAAGGATCTTGGGCTAAGGGGATAAGGCAGGGAAAGCTGCAGTATGCTCCCCAGTGTCATTCATACTTTGCCAGAATGATGGACATCACAATAACTAGGAAAAATGAAATGAATGAAATAACTCTGATAACAAATATTGGCAGGGAAATACTGGTGAAAGAGCAAATGCTGCATCATGGTGCCGGAAGCTGGAGACTCTTATTATAGCCAAAAAGATTAGATAGAAGCAAGGGTGCTGCCTGTGGATTTTGATTTGGGCTATTATCCTTCAAGATAGCAAATGAAGGAAAATAGCATTTGTCAAATAAATTGGATTTTTGCTCTTAACACCATCAGTCAGGCAGTGCCTTGAGATTTTGCTAGCAGTCCCATTGTGGGAAGTTTTCAGCCTGGTTTATAAACTGCAGAGATGATGAACAAATCTCTAGTGTCTGCAGGTCTGCTCAGGGATGGATTCTTGTTGCATTCTAAACAGGAGGCTGGGCAAATAGGGGAAGAGTCGAACTTAACCAGAAATTTCTTCTGCATTGAAAGTTTTGGTTACTTCTGCCCAGGGAACACCTTCCATTTTTGGGTATCATTTGGGAATCACATTTTTCTCTCTTCAAAGCATCATCTTCAGTGGACACAGCAGAAACTAATAGATGGAAAACCTTACAAAATGGCCCATCCTGAATCCCATCTAATTTTATTTTTCAGTTTTGCCCTGTGCAACAATCTACCTCAGGCCTTTGTTGAACACCAGCTATTTACAGATGTCTCCACAGATTTTTGCCTTGCTATGATGATAATGTTGCACAGGACTTGGCTGCTTGATTTCCTCTCCCCCTACCCTTCTGTTCACACCAGCCGTGTTTTTCAGTGTCTGTGCTTTGTGTGCTCACATCTATTAATGAGGAGGAAGCCACTAGTCATGGTAGTACATAGCTATGACTATAATAATAATGGTTGTCCCAGAGGCACAATCAGTCCCTCACAAATGTGGATTTATGGCAGTGCAGATGTAGCTCTGGATTGCTCTGGGTCTCCCTTTGCTAGTTCTTCCTGGGCTGAAGTGCTGAAGGCAGAAAGTGAAGGAGCACTGTTTTTTTGGGGTTTTGTGGAACAGGTGCAGGCATTGCTGAGTAGTTCTTGGAAAAGGCAAAAATGAAATGGTGGGGAAGAGTCTGTGCAAAGTGTGGGCCATGTATGGATGTCCAGAAAGCTCTGAAACCTCCTGGAGGGATGCGTTAAGTGCTGGGATGTAACAGATCTTCAGCATGGTCAGCAAAAGGGAAGCTGTTCCTCTTGAACACACAGCAGCTTTCTTAGCATCTCTCACACTTCGTAAGTTATCTCAGGGAAAATTTCCAAGTCAAAGGAGGGTTTCTGAACATGTTCTTGCTCAGCAGTGCTGCAAGCATTACAGGATGGAGGATGAAAGGTGAACAGGGTACAGCATCACCTGAATCAGTTGGTGCCAAGTTTAGCTTCTCTGGTCAGACTCAGGGGTTTGGACAAGGCTGCCAGCTTTGTCTTAAAGGCAGACTCTTCAACTTTGCTTTAACCCCATGTCAGGGAAGAGCTTTTAATTCCAGGACAGGCTGTAGGGTTGTTTTCTCCAAGGACAGCACTGGTGGGCCTGCTGGCATATCACGTGTTTCCAGTTTCCTCCCATTTGCAGCTCTGCTTGGGTGCCAGGGCATGTGTCAGTGATCACTGTGAGGCCAGCCTGCAAGCCAGATATGGCAACATTTGCCTGGTGAGAATTGCAACAGGCTCTGAAAGCTAATTTGTGTTTCAGGTTACTTAGTAGCTCTTAGGTGAATTGGATAATTGCACATTTTGCATTTGATGTAACATAGTCCCAGACCTTCCCTGCCTTCTGCCTACACTCAGTGGTCCCCCAGGGAGGACTTTGGAGCCCTTGCCTTGGTGAGTGGTTGCTGTAGAGGGTGAGGGGGCTCAGCCCACATACCCCTGTATTGCTTTGCTAGTCCCTCTGCTGCACAGCACTGCCAGAGCCAGCACCACACTGGGATTAACATGCCCAGGCAAAAGGGCAAGGGGAGGTCTTGGAGCAGATGAAGGGTTGCCAGTATCCTGCATTCCTGCTGCAGGGCACTTAGCAGGTGGGAAGGACTGTGATCTGTGAGCAGGCTTCATTGTATATTATTAGCAAGAATGATAACAGTGACAGCAGATTTACTGCCTCTCTTTGGCTCAGCCACGTTTATTTGCATCCCGAGAACTCCATCTCTTCCCCTCTCAGCATTGCTGCCTGACAGATGTGCTGAGAGGTATTCTGGGATGTTTGGCTCTGCAGTGTTTCCCAGTCAATTCCTCTCCCACAGCCACATCCCTCATCTTTAGCAAACATGTGATCCTTCACTACTCTTTGTGTCCCTGAACAGTTATTATTACAGCTTTAAGTTGATTTAAAGCAAGCACACACAAAAAAATTAGCACCAAGGGCCCAGATCAACGATCCAAAAATAGGGAACCCATGAGAGACTGAAAGCTCTAATCTTGCCACAAGAAAACATTTTTAGGTGATGGAGACTTTAAAAAGCCTTGCTAAAAGCAACAACAACACAAAAAGCACCCCGAAGACATCTGCAAAGAATGGCAAACACAGTGCAGACCAATTATCAGCCTTCAGCAAAGCTCAAATCTTAGGCAAAAATAGCATCAGGCACGAGATGCTGTGCAGCACAGCTGGCACTGCATGGAGCAGCCAGCGCAGCTTCCTGGCTCCACAGCACTGCCTGCCCCTCCTGCCTTGCTCTTCCAGGGAAGGTGTCCTTGCTGGGGCTCTACAGTGGCAGCCCTGAGCTTCAGCACCCTGTGATGGCAGCCGGGGTTGAATGTGAGGCACTTTGGAGACTGATGGCAGTTGCTGCAGCACAGCCAAGCAAGGATGTGGAGAGGGAAGGTGGAAAGATGGATTTCTTCTCCACAGAGAGCTTCAGCGTAGGGAGAGGCCCTCTAGAGACTTTCTGCAGCAATCCCTCCCCATCAGAGCCTGCCCATGCAGAGTTCTGCCTTGGCTGCTGGACTGCCAGCCACAACAGGTTGTCCTCCTCCAGGAGTTTGTGTTCAGCCTGCTTCAGGTGGACATTTGTGCCCCCACGAAGCACCTTCTGACCTCTCTGTCCCAGCGAGACCTCCCCATCTTGGTAAGGGGAAGAGGGTGGGCACCATGCTGTGGTGGAGCTCATGAAGAAACATGCTTTTAAAGGAGATTTTTCTTCTTCTGATATATAGGGAAATAAGAGATCAATGGACAACACCAAAAGTTATTTATCATTTAAATCCCAAATAATTTGTAGGAATTGCTGTGGAGCATAAAAAACACCAGTTCCCTCTTTCTGTGGCAGAGATATGGGTTATTTACATTATTTGTGGAGACTTCATGGAGAAAAGTCTTCATCTCTTCAGCTGTCCTCTGGCCATCCCTCTACCAGAGCATTACTTAGATGGTAAAAACCTAGCGTGAGCTTCAGTTCCTTCCCCTCTGCACTTTGTAAACAATGAGTGAATTAGGATTTCTGTGCTACTTGGTTAGAGGAAGGCAAGGGCTCCTTATCTGCTCTGCCAAATTATCTGAAGCCTCTTCTTCTGTAAACTTGTCTCCTCATCTATGTAGCTTTTGTGAGCAATGCTAACCCATAGCAGAAGCTTTTACTGGTGCTCAGAGCCATTGAAGGAACAGCATGGTTCAAGAAACACTATCTTCCAAATTCTACAGTAAACAGCTGTATATAAAGTCAAGTCTTAACGTAGCTCCATGTGGTGAAGCTGTGCTCCAAAATTCAGGCTGATGACACTGAGAACTCTGTCAGAAAAATGAAGCAACATGTTATTGCATGCCTCCTCTGTCATCTAAGTTTGTCAAAACACTCTTAGATGGAGTGGTTTTTGTCCTGGCAGCCTGTATGCTGAATAAGGCACTGTGTGTCCTCCAGCCAGTGTAGTGATGGGGATGGAGTGCAAGGCTGGTCTAAATCTGGTGTCATGTGCTTGGCCATGTAGGAAGAATGAGATCAAGGGCTCCTATTACTATCATCAAGATGCCATTTTCACTGAATGGGAGTGTACACATCTCATATGAAAGAACATGAAGCCACAGTTATGCATCCAGGTGTGATTATAAATGCAGACAGTTTTCCTAAACAGATTTTATGATCACATTGCATCAGAGTTTCTGCTGAGCTTTCACTAGCATGTGGCAGGTTTCCTTCTAGGGAATCAAATGTGTCTGCAGAAATCTGCCACTTCTGCTGGCATGTTGGACATGAGATGGCCTCTGCAGTGTGGTTCTCTCCACTTGAATTCAATCATGAACCACAAACAATTGCAGGAAGTCACTATGAAGTCACTATGCTGACTTGATGGTGGTCAGAGATTTTACTGGATCTTCTAAATTGGTATTGATGAAAGATTTTGATGATATCTTCCACTAGGATATTCTTCCTGCGAATCAAAAGCATGGTTAAATATAGTAAACCAAAAATACAGATAACAGAGGAGGAAGGAGGAGGTTGTCTGAGTTCAGTGTTGCCTGCTTCCCATCACAGAGGCACTGTACGGTTGTTCCCACGGCTGCTTTTGAAGGGTACATTGTAACCAAAGGCACTCCTGCCCTCCTCTTCGGTGCATGCAGGATGTGCTTATTCAGCACATGTTTCCTAGCATCTTCCCCCCTCCCTGTGAACCCAGACCTACTTGGGAGGTAGAGAAAAAAAGACAGTGCATGACAAGGGTTAATCTTATTTGTGCCTCTCCTTTTCAGGATGGGCTTTGTCATTCTGCCTTCAGGAGCTCTTGTCCCAAGTCAGGTCAGAGCCTGGCTCCCAGGGTGAGCTGGGAGCTGCAGGAGACTGGTGCGGGGAGAAGTTGGGGAGCAGAGTCTGGACACTATTTGTTCAGCCAAGATAAATGCCATGATAAATCACTTTCCACTTCTCTCTCTCCCTGTGAGATGGAATTATGGGGGTTTTTTTATGTTCACCATCATTCACTAAATAGATTTTATAAGAACACATCTCTAATTTCTATTATTAGCAACGTATGGGCAGACACAAGGTTTTGGGCAGTCACTACTTACACCACTTACAGATTATTGTAAAGTCCCAACACTTGCCCTCCTCCCTCACCAAAGCAATTAGCAGGAAATTCAGCTGCTGCCTGAATGGACACATTTTCAGCAATCTTCCTTAATTCTTTATTTACTGTAAAATAAGCAGGGAAAAAAAAGCAAAATCAGTTCCTCTTTTGAGGAGGGATTAGTTCTGTCATCATATCTCAGACTCTCTCTCCTGTACCTTTTCCCCAACAGTATCCCAATTTCTGGTGAGCTGTGATGAAAAGCAGGCAGGCGAACAGTGGATTGTTGCCCATGAATTCCTCGAATGAACACATTTCAGAGGTAACTAGTGTGATGAAAGTTGAGCTAGTCTCAATCAGTACTTGGAGCTGACAGCATCCCTTCCTGCATTAGACAGGGAGTTGTACCAAGGGAGCTGAAACTTTGCTTCTGGATCATTCATAGCAGGACCTGATGTAATTTCCTGCCATGCCAAAAGAAAATTAAATGCCCCATCTATTGCTTTTAATAAGGAAGGCTTTTAGCAATGGGGGTGGAATTCAGTGAAGCAGAAGAGGGACTGGCTGAGGCAGGGGGAAGCAGCAGACTGATGGTGAGGGTGAAGTGAGCTGTGGTCTCTTGTGTTGGTTGATATCTTCCTCCTTAAAAAGAGCCTTGAACATCACTGCTTCAGGAATAAAATACTCTGTGCTGTGAGCACAGACATCAAAACCTGGCCTCACAGAAAAGGGATCTCACAGACCTTGCTGACATTTCCTTTTGATGCTCTGCACAGTCAAACAGTTCACAGCTCTGTGTAGTCATGGAGTTAACACCTGTGGGAGCAGCTTCCCCTGCTTTAAGAAAACAGAGAGGGGATGGGGCGTAACATGTCTGTTGCTGAAAAGCTTTAAGCCAGCTCTGGACAACTGAAAGATTCAGAGGGCTCTCCCCTTCTTGGCTTTCAGCCTGCCTGCCTTCCTTTCTGTCACCTTCACTCCTCAGCCACGGCTCCAGCTGGAGCAGGAGTAGGAGCAGGAGAAGGAGCAGGGCTGCACCATGCACAGCAGGGCTGCAGGCTGGCATCAAGGGCTTCCCAAGGGCTGCTAGTGGAAAACTGGGACCATGCTTTTGATTCAGAAAGTCACCTCTGGCTGTCTCTGATGAACAGAGTAGAGGATCAGCTGAAAATATCTTCTCTCAGTTGGACTCAGATGTATATAGAAATTAAGAAAAAATGCTATGAAAGTGTGAAGCACAGCCCACCAGTGCTGCAGCCCATATCCAGAGCCTTCTTCACCTCCTTCTCCCTTTTCTTGCTCATTTTAGATTTGCCTTTAGATATGAAGAAGGCTAGGTTGTTATTCCCAAGGCAGGGAGCAGGGGAAGTGTTGATTTTCTGAATGAAATATGCAGTTTGGATTTGGACAGCTCTGATTTATCCTCCTGTGTCTCAGCCTCCATCTCTGAAACACATGCACTCCTGACCACCCTCCTGGGTGTTTGGGCAGTCTGACAAAGTGCTCTGAGCTATATACAGACACTTAGGGCTTGCTCTTATCACTTATATCGCTTACAGCTGACTAAAACCCTTCAAAAGTATATTACCTTTGTTACAGCAAAGCAAATAGGTAGGCATTTTGGTTGGATGTTCTCTTGTCACTGGTGGCTGCTTAACAGGGTTGTCCTGGCTAGAGCTTTGTCTTTTTTTTTTTTTTTTCTGACCTGTGTAACAGGTCCAGGCAGGACCTCCTGAGAAGGGTGTTATTCCCCAGGCATGTTCCTAACCCTCCAATAAATCAACAATTTTTGTTCTTGTAACTGGAGTAGCTGAGAGAATTGCATGGAAAAGCAACAAAATGGTTTTGAAAAAGACATAAATGGTTTTAGAAAAAGGCACCTCAGAATGCCAAAACTCAGAATATTTGTGCCTTTGAAAACCTTTGGTCTGCAGCTGTAAAATGGCCATATTGCTGGATAACTCATCTGTGTATGAATGCTTCATGGGTCTTATGTCCTATGTCTTGTCCCCATATAAAAATTGAGGAGCAGTTACCTAAAGCTTGTTACCTGTATGGCTTTTGCATTCTGCCTAAGACCCACATGTACATCCAGAGAGGGTGCAGAAGTGAAACTGGTTTGGGGAGGTTATTTCAAATGGTTTTGACACATTTGGCATCTCCAAGGTAAAGGGTAGGAAGCATGTGGGATAAGGTCCAAAATCCCAATGAAACACATGCACAGATCATGGTATTCATAAATTCATAGTCCATGTGGCTTTTAGTCACATGCAAAAGCCCTACCAAGGACAAGCTGCACTGCAAGTGCAGTGATAACCTTGATAACCCCTTATAAGAAGTTTTAACAAATCCAACAAAAATGCTTTCCTGTGAAAGTGGGGATGTTAGAAAAGATCTCAGGGAAATCAGGTGTGCAGGAAGGTTTATTACAGAAGATCTGTTCAGTTATAAATCCATACTTAACTTTAACAGCAAACTGCAGACACTGTGACCTTCCCTGTCCCTTCCCAGCCTCTGCTATAGACCATATGCTCTTCAGACTTTTTTATTGTTATTTGCCTTTTATTGCAGTTGTTTTAAATGGTGTTATGTGTGTAGGAGCTTCCTGAGCTAGAGGGGAGTGGTGTGATTGTTTGAAGGCAGCTCTGTTGTGCACCAGAGTGTCAGGAGGGGCAGGTTGCTGTGCCATGGGCAGGGCAGGCAGTACTCCCTCTGCCAGGGCAAAGGGCTAAAGGCTGCCTGGAGAGATGACCCCAACGCAGCCATGAACAACATTCCTCTATTCTCCTTGTCCTGAAAATCAGTGAAGAACAATTTTGCTAATACAATAAACTGAAGTATCTGATTCAGTTTGCTGTAATTTAAGAGGGCTGTTATTCGTGAGTATCATCCAAAAATCTGGAAGTTTCATGCATTATTATGAACTGATTTTGCATCTGAAAAAATAATTTTGGAAAGAACAGTGTTTATGCATTCTGTCTAATTTGCCTGCATACATTTACCATCTTACTATTTAGTTTCTAGAAAATAAAACATTTTGAAGCAACCAGTTTATTTACTGTGACACTATTTTAAGCTCCAGAGCATGTGGCTTGTTAGGGTTCATGGATTCTTTTTTCTTGACCCCTTTGATGCTGCTGAGCACAGAGGACAGACACAACCCAACCTGAGAAACAGATGAATGGGAAAAGATGAATATCAATGTAAAAGTGAATGTTTAGTGCTTTGCATTCACATAAGCTTTTTATGATAAAACCCAATAAATTGAAACCAGCGCTCAGAGATCTGTGAGCTACAGCTAATTTGTAAGGGATTTACAGAGAGGGATTTAAATGCAGTGTGATTCCTTCCATCATGACACAGCATTGCCACTGAGAGCCTACAAGCCTGTGTCTGTAATGGAGCTACTTGAAGTATAGTGGAGTTTGAGAACATGATGGGGTTTGTTACAGAAAGGGAGGATTAAACTTTTTCCCCTTTACACATGCTGTTGTTGTCTTTTTGTTTCTCTGTCCATGAGTTTTGGCAGGTCTTTAGAGCACAGGAAGCTGAGGACGCTGCCAAATACTTATGAACTTTGTTACCCTGCCACTCACATGCATGTCCACCAGGCTCCAGGTGTGTAGGAGTGCATGCATAGAGGCACATCCATGATACCTGTGAATGGATACCACCAAATACAGTTAGCATAGACTGCTGAGGCACTCTCCTGATTGGAATGGTACTTCTAGCTCCATAGTCTTCTGCTACGTTTGGACTGATGGTGAGAGACTTGGGTTTACCTAAAGCACACCTGAAGCTCAGGTGAAGTTCTAAGCTGCCATAGCTTTTAAGTTCAAGTATTTTCTTCATGTTTTTGTTTCCCATAAGATTTCCCAAGAAACACAGGAAAAGTAAGAAGAGGTTTATGTTTTTCTCCTCTCCTGGTTTTGGACAAATACAACTCCATTGCTTGGTGTAGTGATTTACTTTTGCTTAAACAGTAAATAGTCTTATTTAAAAGCCTGTTAAGTAGTTGTCTTAGAGCAATCCTCCTAAAAAAATGTTGATGTCCAGAAGATAGAAGTTAAAGTATATTTAAAACCAGAAGTTTACAAAGTGTTAGAAAAGCTTCTTAAGGTTAGACAAGTGATAGTAGCCATGACTGTTCCAAAGCATAAGTTCATTTACTCACAGAGTGAATAAACATTTTACCAGTTATAGCCATCAAGAACTGTTCTGCTATTTAGTTTGTTTATAGTTGTTTGATCTGATGGTGTTGAATCTGGAAAGACTTTGCAGGGTGCAGCAGGGATGAGTATGGTCACCACGTGCCCAGAGGGCATCAGCTGTATGTCAGTCAGACAGCAAAACAACAACTATAAATTCCAGATGTACAGTGTGAAAATATTCTGGTAGTTTTTTCTGGCATCCCATGCTTTAAGACAGTGTGGCAATTTAACGCAGACCTTTACTGCCACACCTCTGCATTGCAGGAAAGAAATGTTCTGATCTTCTCTTATTTTGGGTTAGTGACAGACCCATGCACAACATTCCAAGTTTATAATTTGAGGTGGTAAAAACTACCTTCAAGTTTCAAGTATTTGGCAGCTGGGGCAATGGAGGTGAAGCTGTGGGCACCACCAGGCTTCTTCCAGCACAGCTCTGCTGCCATTCCCGTGGCATAGCCCTGACAGGGGAACCACATTGGAACTGTCTGGGAGCCAAGTGTTAAAGTCAGCTGGTCTAGAGGGTGTTCATAAAACTGTTCTTCAACCATGGCATCCCATTTTCCATGGCTGATTATCTTCACCAAAAGACAGTAAGGCACAGCAGGTGACCTAAAGTCACTCCCAAATCCAGAGTCCTGTTTCATACTCATGAAAGGAGAGGACGTTACCTGTTGGTAAGACAGCTGTCATGAAGGCTCAGAGTAGGGAAAGATGATTTCTAATCCCAGCTCTACTACTGGTTTAATTTTGTAGTCTTAGTCATGGCCTTTAACTAGCAGCAGTTCTTGGCCATGCATAAGGAACGTGCACATGCAAACCCTCCATTTTCATTCTTTCCCTGTGGCTCTTCCTCTGGTGTCCCAGCTTTGCTCACTGCCATGTCCTAAAGAAGTCCTAGCAGGGACTCCAGATTTCTCATTAATATGTGAACCAAGCTCCCACTGGCTTTCCCTTCCAGCCCTGGGAAACACCTCCAGGGAGCATGGATAGCCTCTCAAGCAGTTATCTGGTGTTGTTCCAACAACAATTTTTTTTCCCTTGTATCCAGGCTGTGTTGTGGACCCTTAAATAGTGCAGCTTTGGGTGGAAGGTGTCTGGCAGACACATCTGGAACTTGTTTCCCAACAAGAACATTTGTTTTCAGCTAATTTAGTACTTCACAACTTCTTAGGACAAGTAGGGGTATTTTATTTACTTTATGATGGACTGTGTAAGTATGAGTAGAAGTTGATTGTTTCACTACCAGTGAAGAAGATATAAAAAAGGATCCTTTGGCAAACACCCACAGAGAAGTTTTTAAAAGCAATCTCAAAATACTAAACTGCATCTGTAGGCTGCAGCTACTCCTTCACAACTCTGTATCCCTGTGCTCCATAAAGGGAGTACAGAGTGACAGGAAATCACAACAGCAACTTCTAAAGCCTCTTGATGTGGCTTTTGTTTTTATAAATAGCTACACAATTTGCAGAGCAGTGCTGTACTGTCCCCATGCATTGCTGTACTTCTTGTACTGCCATGGATGTGCCTGGAAATAAGAAGGAAGAAATTATGTAGGCTGGAGCATCCTACAGATGTTCTGGGCAAGGTAGGAGTTCTCCTCTGCATCTTCTTAAAGGAAACCTCACGACTTTTGCTTTCCTGTTCCTATGGCACAATTCAGCCTCTGCAGTTGTTCAGAGCTGGTCACACTTGGACACCAGCTGATGTATATTCCATACAACAAGGGTTTGGCATGACTGCTGAGACCATGAAAGGAAGAAGCTTAAATAGTTGGGTGAAAGTAAGAAAATATTAGTGAAAAATGACTAAAGGTAGCTTGTAAATTAAGAGCATTTACAGCCTTCATGGCCAGAAGCGGCTCTTTCTCTGCATCAGACTTCTGCCCCAAGATGAATCCATCAAGGACATGTTGTATATCATATTTTTGAGAGATAAAAGGTGAGAAATTTGAAGTGTTTCTTAATCTGTTTTATGTGGTTCTGACCAAACCTTTTTCTTGTTTAAAACTCCAGAGTTTCAAACTAAAGACTTTCATTGATACTGCTTGTGCCCTGATGCCAGACTCTCTTTTCAGTATCACAGACTATCCTATCCATATATCCCTGCAGTCTGAGCATGTTACAACCTCCAAACTAATTTAGTACAGGAGGAACACACCATGAGTCCAGGGGAGCTCAAAAATAAGGAATATCTCATTCCCAGCAAGTATGGAGGGTATATGATTGAATACCTCAATTTCTACTGGATCATTTTAAATATAGATTAAGAAGTATGAGTGATAAACTTGGCTGACAATATGCAGATTTTTACCTGTACTTATTTTCCTTTTGTGGACCATTCATTGTGAATTTTTGGTAGCTGATATAGCAGCTATTTTAAAGTTTTATACGAGTTGCACACTCTTGACTTCTTTGCCCAGTTGGATTATCTTAGTGGCTAAACCGGGTTTTCATTGCTAGTACTTGCCATTGCAAATTCAGAACTTATTATTAAGTAGTGGACAATATTCAGTTAAAACCTTGTTGTTCCCAGGAGGTTTCTTGCCAATTAATTTATTTCCTAGAATATTTACAGTAGTGGCTATAACTGCCAGAAAGTCAGAGATTCTTTGTACCTGGGAATCAAAAGTGGAATTTTCAAATCTTCTCCTGAGCAGCATGAGAATTGCAAGATGCTTTCAAAATTATTTGTAAAAGTTTCTTTTTGAAGATTTCAAAATTAGATGGAGTGTGGTAGTCATCCCTGCTTGGGCAGTGAGGGGGGTGGGCATCAAGGAGTGGTGGCCAAGTGCACCCAGGCTTTTAAGGACTCATGGCAGTGGTGGCTTCAGAGAGGCTGGATATGAACTGGACCTTCCAGCCTTCACAGGAGATGGTCTGGAAACGCTGAGATCCTTCGGTCTGAGCAGGCCACTAGGGAAAGAAGCCGGAAAGCATGCAGAGCTGGACCCACCAGCCAGATTTTATTAAGTCTTCCCAAAATGTGTATGGTGGGATGAAACATTTGCTGTTGATGATACAGGTTCATTGGCTTGAAAACATCATGTTCAGAAACCCCCAGCCTGCTCCCAGACCTCTGGGTTGGGTGGGACCCTTGGGGCCGCTGTCAGTCCATACCTCCAGCTCTGAGGACCTCAACTGAGCTGGCAGTTTGTTGGCCAAGGTGGTGTTATCACATCTGCTCAGCACTTGTGTCCCTCACTTGCTCTTAAAGTGTGAGGCAAGGCTCCCCATCCACAGGGTCTGACTGGAGCAGCTGGTGTCACTGGGAGAATGTCACAACAGCTTTGAGTCAAGGGGAAATGGGAATTCAGTCCTGTAAACTCTGCCAGGGGAGAGTGGATATTATTTATTTAATGCAACAATACAACAGCAGTGGGTTAATCAAACAGTAATTAGCAACAGGTCATGCTATAATTGGAGAGTGTTGCAGTTAGCTGCCTCTTACTGAATGCCACCGGTAGCTCATCAAGTATCTGGGGTAAGTAGGGGGTTAGTTTGGGAAGAAAGTGCTTTCAGGCACAGTTGGGACTGTTTGGGAGTATGCAGATCTTTTCTTTGCCTCTCTTTATCCCAGCAATTAACATAAGACAAGGCTCTGAAGTGGCACTTGCTTCTCTCTTTAGTTGCATGAAATCTTGAACAAAAGCTCCAAACAGCTCTCTTGAGTGATTAAATCTCATCTGAAAGAGCTTGGAAGTCTCAGGAAGTACAAAGGAGTAATTCTTTTCTCTCCTCTTAATGAAGTGGGGAAAAGAAATTTCTGCTCCTCAACCATCAACCACAGGTTTATGTTTTATGTCTTCTTTTTGTCTTTTTTTCCTTTATTTTTTTTTCCTTCTTGCTATTTTAAGAATCAAGTTTCTACTATTCTACTGCCCGAACATCAGAAGTTTCTCTTGCTTAGGCAGGCAGTGAGGTTCTGGCACCTCATATGTGAAGGGAAAGAAAATAACCTAAAATCTGTTAACTGTGCTCACAGGGTTTTGCTGAATCTTCCTTCCACAGAATGATTTGCTATGTTTGAAGACTGAAGGACTGAAATCAATGACTAGAGGTGGCAAATAACTATTCAGTAAATGCCACACACATCAGTCTGGATACATTAGTCAATCTTCACACCCTTGGATACTCCTGCAGTGCCTTCACATTGCAATTTCATCTTTTCAGTCATAGCTTTCCTCTCCATTAGCCTGACTGTCCAGGGCGTCTCCAATTTCTGCTCTCTGTTCATCAGATCATTCACAGATTTTGCCTTGCCATTATCTGCAGAGATTTGCCTCCCAACAGCAGTGTGTTTGGTCATGCTGTGCTGCTTGACTGCAGCAGCTGAAATCAGCACAAGTCAAATATATGCATCTTTTTGCTGTCTGAATTTGCCTGGTTTCAACTTTGAGTCCCCAGAACATCTTCTTCCATGGTTATTGTCCTGTCAGCAGTGTCCTGTTTCCTGAGTATGTCCTTGCAGGACAGTGTCTCCTGGGATAAGCTAAATAGATTACTCTCCAGAGGCATCCTATGGTAAAAATATCTCTTCCTATTCTTTCATAAGGCTCATGGCTTTTTTCCTGTGTATTTCCATCTACCCAACATCTTCCATACATGTCAACTATGCTATCAACCATAGCAGACTTACACCTGCTTTCTCATTTCAAGATCCTTCTGAGAATCATATTAGCCATAACAAATGACAGCAGGCACTTGGATTGAGCTGATGATGAGTGGGGACCTCATTTTCCTTTTCAGTCATCTCTTTCCAAGACCAAATTGTCCCTGTCCTGTAAATACTGCCTTTATTTTGGCTTCCAAATATGTTGCCTCACCTTTGCTATAATCAAATGTGTATTGTTTTCTTGCAAAATGTATCCAAGCAATGTAGATTGCTTTGTGTCAATATGCTGCCTGTTAAATGTATCAATTCCCTTGACATTGGTCACCAGCAAGCTCCTAATAATGATTTCAAGGGTTTTTACTTGACATGGGTAAAGAACTGAGCAGCAGAAAACTTAGAATAGAATTGTTAGGCAGCATTTCCTTGTTTGCATGTACATTTGAGACCTCTAGCTATACTGCTTTTAACTGTGCTCAAGAGTCCTGTACAGAGTTGGCATTGTCCTTGCTGCTTCGTCAAAACCTCCTGTTATACCAAATCAAATGCTTTTCTGAAATTAGAGGATCCAGCAATTTACTACAGCAATACTGTTGTTGATTACCACTAGAACTATCAAGATGGAAAATTTATTCTTGTCTAATCCACTCTGATTTGCTAAATTCCATTCCCCATCTTTAATTCTTGGTGAATTGTATTCTTCATGAGCCATTTTGTTATTGTGCTGGAGAGCAGTCTTGGATTGATAAGCTTATAATTACCTAGATTATTCACTTTATTCTTTCAAAATATTGGTACATCTTTTTGTTTGACTCTGATTGTCCAAGTTTACAGAAAATCAAGATCAACCCTGTGTAAAGTTCCTTACGCAGCTCTCTGAAAAGTCTTTTTAAAGAGAAAGATGCCATCGTCTGGACTTGCTAATTTTGAAGTGTGTAGCATTAGTAATTGCTGTTTAGCATTTTATTTAATATCTGCAGGGATGAAGTTCATCCCCACATAATATGGCTTCCCAAAACAGAACAGAAGTATTTATTGGTGGTGTCTGCTTTTTCTGAATCATGGTCTAGGGAGGGTTGGACTAGATGATCTTTCAAGGTTCCTTCCAGCTCCTAACATTCTGTGATTCTGTGAACTCTACCATTTTCCATCTGATCAGCCTAACTTTTATAATTTCTTTTCTTCCCTCAAACTCAACCTCTACTGGGGCCTACAGATTTGTCTACAACTGCTACTACTTTCTGATTGTTCCCAAGCTTTTTCTCTACCTCCACAGCTACTAGCTTCCCCTTTCTTCTCATTACAGTAATTTTTGAAAATACTACACAGCTGTGACATCTGACATGGGTTGTTGGCATGGAGATTTCTCTGTGCTGCAGGTCTGTGACATGGTGGTTATCCCTTGCTTCTGTTTTCATCCTTCTTTCTGTTTTAGATCACTATTTTCTGCTGTGATAAAACCATTAGATTTGTCTAAATTCTTTAATGCATCTGTCATGTCTCTTCATATATTCCTGCTTTGCCATTTTTTCCTGTTTGCTTCTCAGAAACAAAAAGAGCTACTATGATCACCATTTCTTAATCCAGTGAACATTTCCTTTTAGTGTAGCACCATGATATCCCATGTAGAAGCCTTGGCTGGGTGCACTCATGCTCATCTTTTCTTCTGCATGATACATCAGGATGAGGGAATAGTCCATAGAGCCAGACCTGTAGAACTGATGCCTGGTCCAGGGTAACTATCTGCTGAAACAACACATCTCATCCTTAGTGGGATGCACATCCAAAAGTTCCTTCAGTATCACCAGAAATGAGGGGTAAAGCCTTCTGCATTTGACTCCTGCCAGATTTTCAGTTCTTTCCTTCGGGGATCTGCTGAATCCTTGCACAGATAAAGTAACCAGGGGGATTAGGAAGCCTGCACTTCTCTAGGGATGCGAAGTAGGACACCATTACCATGCTGCCCCATTGAGGGAAGCAGTGGCGTGTGGTACATGGTGGAGAGCCTGATGGAAACCAGCCTGAGGGCATTTTTCCAGGAGTAGCAGTCTGAAATGAGCAGAATTTGAAAAATGCACTTTGTTCAAACTGTGTGTGCTGGTAGAAATAACTGTTCTTTGTGAAACCATTGAAAATGAGCCACATGATGTCTCATAGCTGCCAGGTGTCTGGTGCCAGACAAAAGTAGTGTCTGGACAGCTTTTTTTACCTGGAGAGTCTGGCTGATGAGAACTCACAGCCCACCTAAAGCATGTCCTGTCATTCTTAACCTTGGAAATAACCATTTAAAAGCATCCTGCCCCGTTAGCTCATTTATCATTTTTGCCCTTCCTATCAGGAGTGCCATATCACACAGCTTTAGCCCACCAAAAAATGATCTTCAGGATCAACCTTCAAGGTCTAATAGTGCCAAGTCTATTCAACTTTCTTCACTTTTAATGATCTGAGAAAGATTCAGTAATATGATAATTTAATTTGAAAGAAGCTCAAAACATCAGCAGCATCTTGGAAGGCACTGGTCTCAGTATAACTTTGCAGGGAAGGACATTTTCTCCACGTGCATGCTTCCTAAACCAGCTCCAACTTCTGCTCCACCCCACCAACAAAGTTCTTGACCCCACAGTGCCCTTTATAGTCTAGCAGGCCTAGGCCAGACTTACAAATGTCTGCTCAGTGACAGGATCACTTATTGCTTTCACCTGGGATGATGAGTTGGCAGAGCCTGCAGCTGGGACACAGGCTCTTATTTGAGTTCTCTTGCCCAGAGCTGCTGCTAGCAGGGCAAGGGTTATGGCACGACTGCCAACACAGCCTGGTTAGAGTCTGAGCCCACAGTTACTGTTTTAACTGTTTTCTCTCAAGAAAAATTGCTTTGTCCAGTTGTTTACCTCTGATCACCACCAGAGATGATCACTTCTTTGTTGCTGCAGTAGGTAAGTAACTATAATCATCTTGGAGTAGTTCTATTACTGCTATGAAATATCTGGAGCAAACTCTTTGTTAGGTAACATCAGAGCTTGTGTGCTGGGAATGTATTATAGCACATTCCCTCTTGCATAATTTCCATATTTAAAAAAAGTAATTAATTAATTAACCTTTTGACTTTCCCTGATACTATCAGCTTCTAAACAGAAAAGATGATGGCTGTGCACTTTATATATTTTGTACAGATCTGGAGAGCCACACAGTCTCTTGAGGACTGTGATTATTTTAGCTTGCTGCTCAACTAACTAATTTTTTAAAGTGAGCCAGAGGCAGATCAAGTTTAAGATGAACATACTCAGCCAGTTTTATCTCCAGAAGCTGTCATCCTTTAATGGAATGTGAAGAAATGGCAGAAGAGGCATGAGTCAGTTAGGCTGGTTACATATATCTGCAGCTCAGAGCTCTGGGGTTTTGTCTGTGCTTCATTTTCTAAAATGTCTTGTGGAGTCATGATATTTCCACCTAGCACAGGGGCAGCAGAAACTTCCTGCTCTGGTCTGCTTGTGGCAATTGAGAAAGTTGATGAGAAAGTGTGAATGTGATTTGATGAGTTAAATTATAGGATCCCTGACCTTGCTCAGTGAGATTTGTCTGGTGGCAATGGCTTTACTCTTCCGTTGTCTTAACCCCACCATGTGTAGAGAGTTATGAGGACTTTTGTTTGTTTTCTTTAGCAAGGACAGTGCTTATGTCAGAGCAGGTCTGTTGACACCCTTGGGGAGGAAAGGGTAAGGTCTGTGCCTGCAGGTTTTTATGCCATGGGTTATATACTTTCAGCTAAGCCTCTGTGAGATGTTCCTGCTACAAAGGTATTCAGACATGCACCTCAACGCTTCCCATCAGTACTCAGTTTGGGCAGACAGAAGTAACAGGGAATCTTTAAGGCTTGAGATTTAATGCTTCACGTAAACCCTTTGCACAGCTGAAATCACAGATGTGAGTCAGCACAACCTTACTGATTTCTTTGTGATAGATACACAGGAGTAATTATATCAAAGATTCCTAGGCCAGGAAATACTCTTGCTTCTGCTGAAGTCCAGGTGTTGCAGAGCCATAAACATAGTGACTGGCATGTCTTGGCACTGCGCTTCAAAGCAGGAGGTTATTTCCCGTTTACCTTTCACAGACTACAAAACTATCTTATGGCAGCAATAATAATAAAGCAGAAGAATTTTATTCCAACACAATAAAGTTATAGTTATGTATAACCTCCAGATGGGGAGTGGAACATGTCCACCATACAGTGACCCATGTAGAAAGTCAGGAAGATGTTGAAGGTAGTGCAAAAGACAAATTACACTTGAGTCCCTCTCGCTGTGCTACAAATGAATCACGATGCCTGCAGTGCTCTGGCAGCCTTGGAGGGTTCATCTCTGCAGAGCATGATGAGGAATCTTTCCTGGCTTGCTCATCCATTTTGACTCACAGTTCCCCTCCTTGGCCTGCGTGATATAGTGCTACCCAAGTGGGTTTGCAGGCAGGGCAGGAATCCAAATGAGGGACAAGAACAGGTGAAACGGGCTTGTCTGCATGACTGGCAGAGCAAAGAGGAGTACCATGTATTGAAACGTGGTAGCTGGGAGTGACTCCAGGCTTATCCTCTGACATTTCAGTGCTTGGCAGCAGAGAGATGGTTCCATTCATTGCTCTTTCCTTCAGCCATCTGAAGGTGGCAACTGATGGTGCAAACTCAGTAGCAGAGCTCAGAACAGCACAGCAGTGTGTCTCTGAGATGATGTCACAAGACCACAGGTGCTTGTCTCAAGTTTGCCTGCAGTAGGGAGGCACTGTACTGGCTATAATTTATTAGAGAGTTGGTAAAACAAAGGTCTCAGGTAGAGGTAGAGCCGCTCTCAACAGCAGCGAGTACCAGGTCAGTCTTTATGCAGCCATCTGTAGAGACAGAGCTGAGTTAGTGATGGTGCTGGGTACCCTGCAGCTCATCCAGTGAGCTGTGAGGTACCTTTGGTAACAGCACACTGTATCAAAGCTGAAGGATTTCCCTGTTTCCAAGCATTTGTAGTGTACAATTCTCTGCTGTACAGACAAGTTTCACTGCAGGCACAGAAAGCACAGCTGGTGCCTTTCTAGGGTAGTGGTTTCCATACCTAGAGGCTGTGCTGGTGTGAGAACAAGAGCAGCTGGAAAGTGTGTTTTCCAGGGAGGGAAAACTTACAGGGAAGTTTTATGACATGTGAGCAAGAAGGAAACCTGGCAGCCCTTTACAAATCCCCATCAAACACACATAGTTTCTAGTCCTTTACGGTGATGAGGAGCACTAACATTGCAGTTTTTCCTTATAAACATAAATTTGCAACAGTGTCATGGAAATCATGCCCATCTGTATTTCCACCCACACTTCTGATGCAATAGCTGAACTCAACCATCTCTCTTGCCTTTGTTGATTGGTATCTCTTACTGCATCTTGGTCTTTTTAAGAGCCCCCCCAGCCTCAAGCTGGATGTTTTTCTTACCTTCTGATGTGGAGGGCTTGATATTGCAGTCAAAGACTTGGAGCATTTTGATTACCAACTCATGGTAATAGCTAAAGGCAAGAGCAGCAGGTTGTGAAATTTCATACTACTGCTGTCAGAGTAAATAACCTTTCAGGTTTTATAGCTGCTTTCTCTCTTCAGACCTCTTATACAAACATAGCATGGTATAGAAAAGGATCTCATACTGATGGCTCTGCACTGGAACAAAGTTGCCCTTGAACAGCCTGTAGAAATTTTACTGCTGTAAATATTTGGTCCAAGAGAACAGGTAGGCAGAATTGCTTCTATGTGCCCTTTCCAAGGGAACAAATCTTATATTGTGCTGTCTGTTAGGTTTGGGTTTTTTTAGTGCTCAAATGTGGAATTTAAATTTTGAGTTTAGAAAGTGCAGAATACCTTGGTGTAAGGTTGAAAAGGCAGAGTTTACAGCTGAGAGGCTGTGAAGGCCAGACTGACATGAAGAGAAGCCCACTTGTCTCTAAACAGGCGAGCACAAGGTGCTGGTTTCTGCCATGACCCACGTGCCACCTGCAACTCCTGAATCCCATGGGAACATAAGCTTGTGAAACTCTGTCTGTGGTTTGGGTTGTCAGGCCAGAGGCTCTTCTCCATGAGTTTAAAGAGCTGTTTTGGAAAACAACTCTTCTGTGAAAAGACATTTCTTATGTCTTTTTCTATTTAAAGCTGGACTCAGTTTTCTTTACCAAATGATGGTTCCTGTGTATCTATTTATTTTTCTCTGTTTAAGTGAAGTGCTGCATTTTAACCAGCTGGAATGACATTTGATTAAAATCAGTTCAGAAATCTGTCTCTGCTGACAACTGAGGGACTTCTTATCAGCATTGTCCTTCTTGGGGAGAAAAGAGACAGCAGTGACGGAGGAGAGAAGCCCTGTGGGAGGGGGCAGTACCTTTATCAGAAGTGGGTGGTGGAAATGGAGCTATTTTATCTGGGAGCGATCTGGATCACTGATATTTCCTACTCTTCTAGTGTTCTCATGGGCAGGAGATTCTTTTGCAACACACAGGGGAGTTTGGACTATTCTGCAATGATGAGCAGGAAATTATATTCAAATTGAAGTGATTGTCACTCCACAGTATCAGTTTAATGTGTACTGGGAAGATCTTGTCCAGTTAGCCTCTGCTAATAACTTCTCTTTCTCTGATAATGGTGGTGGTATGGTAATAATCACAGCCCCAAATGTGAAATGTGGTGGGCACCAAGAAACAGCTTTTTTTATTCAAACACAGCTTTAATTTGGCAGATGCTCATTACAGAAAGTGAGGAGCCTCTTGAAATCACAGATTCAGATACTACTGCTAGTAGTTTTTGTTTGTTAGAATGATTCCTCTAGCCTCAATCAGGAATCACAAATACTGAGTGAAAGCTAAATAACTCCCTGTACTTCCAAGAACTTACACTCTGAGATGTGAAGGACAGCAATTTATAGGGGAGGGCTTTCCAAACATCTGCAACATCTTATTTTATTAGTCCACTGTTCTGTGTTAACAAATAACAATGGGTGTCTGCAGGACATCTATGTGGAAGACAGGCTACATCAAGCCATCATCACTGCACACCGCAGTCAGATCTAATAAGAAAAAGTTGGCAACAGATGGGGGGGAAAAGGACATTTTTTTTAACTTTGCATTTATAAAGAGAAGAGTGATGTTGGAAAACTGCAGTGAGAAGTCCAGCTCTTCACAGAGAGCATGAGACAGACAGAAATGGAATTTAAGGGTTTTTCTGGATGCAGTAGAGCAGAAGGAATATACAATATTTGTCTGTAGGTAAAATGAAACAGGCTTTTCAGACTGCTCAGTCCGCTCTGGATGCAGCATTCATGTCACAAATGATGAAGCAGAGCAATCCAGCACTGAAAGAAATGGGGGTGTAAGTTTTCAAGAATGACTCAACTCTTCTGTTGTCACAAGATCATCAGTGACAGAAAATGGAACTAGATGGGGCTTGAGTGGGATGGAAGTAAATTGGATGAAGAATGTGTCAGTGTCTTAGTTAATCAGTGCCTTGCAAGGAAAATGTCTTGCAAGACTGGCATGGTTATTGCTGTCTTCTGGTGGGACATATTCATCTCTGTTGGGCAGACAAAGACTACCATGTAGAGCAGGTGAGTTTGTGATTGCTTAAGCAGGATTAGCTGTTGGCTACCAGAACTCCTTATGGCTTCCGAGAAGCATATTCTTTGTTAATACCTTAAAGCCACTGAGAAAAGTTTCCCTAAGAGTCCCTAGGGAAGGTATGTCAGTTTCTCCATCTCCTCATGGGGTTTTCCCTTTTCTACCCCACACCACTGTGGAGGTGAGGAGAAGGGGTTAGAAGCAGGGGAGCATCTGCTAAGGTGACTTGGATGTGTATTAGGTGAAGGAGTGAGGCACAAGCATGCAGCTTGTCTCATCTTAACAGGTGGATAGTTTCTGATTTTTCCCTGAGTTCTGCCAGTGTAGGTTTACCAAGGCTGCTTATGGGGTTGCCTTTCCCAAGTCAGAGCCAGTCTCCTGTGCAGTGATGACTAGGACTAGTCTTGCACATGTGGTATATTTGTTGTGCTCTTTGTGACAGTGATTAGTGGAAAATAGAATAAGATGAGGAGCTCTTGCCTCACAAGGGGAGTCTGTGGAGCTGTCATGTCAAGTCTGCTGGAGATGCTGTGCCTGTGAAGTGAAAATACTGCCAAGAGTAGTTCAGTTAAGTTTCTCTGGGTGAACAGTTCTTTGCTTTCCTTGGGGTTTTTTTGGTTTTTTTTCCACTTTTCTTTTTTTTAAGAGTTCCATGTTTGGTTTATTTTTTTAACTTATCCTAATATAGAAAATTTTGGTTATCGTAGAGCTCTCTGTGTTACCATGATGGTACACAACTTGTGTCACTTCAGTGCACATTAAAATGATGAAATTTTGCAGAAAAGTAAAGCAAAAAAGATGACTCCAAACTGGAATTTTGGCATACAAAATTGCAGAAATTTTTGTCTTCCATTTTGCAGGAGTTGTAGAAATTAATTTTGTGCTGATACCTGCAAGAGTGAAACCATTTCACTTCTCTTCACTGCCTGAATTTAGCCCTTCAGTCTTTAGGTCAATTACTGTGGTGAGCTTTTCATTGCAGTCCCTGGTACAAAAATCTGAAGAGAACACATACAAGAAGACTCATTTTGAAATGTATTTGGAGTGCAGAAGCTTGGTATGGCTCTCTGGTCTGGCCAGCAGAGTGGAAATGGGTATAAGCAGGAGCCTGTGCCAGAAGACAGGAACCAGATTTTTGTGAGGAAGCAGCCCTGGAGCCCCACTTGGGTTCCCTGATAAGTTGTGAGTGGGGCTGCTCTCATGCCCAGTATGGAGCCCAGGGAAGGGAGGCAACAGGTTTGCAGGACAGCTGCCCTCAGCCCATGCTGTAGAGCAGGGACTGCTCATGAGCTGTTGGGCACTTGATGTTCAGGAAAACATGACCTAGTTGCAATTATGTGCCTGTAATCATCATCATGTACAATAGCAGAGAAGCTCTTTTGTGCTGAAGGGGAATGTATATATATATTTAAAATGGGCTGGATGGTGAAAGATTTGAGTTAGGAGGTCAATGTTATCTTTTTGAGGCAGAGAACAGCTTCCTAATTGACTATGAGTAATCAGTTTAATAACAAAGACTAGCACCAGGCCCCCTCTGTGAGCCAGATGTGTTTACAGAATAACTTGATTTTTATTACATGGTATTGACGTCATTTTTCTTTCTTTGTTGGGACTCCAGTGACTACAAGTCTAACCACTGCTGTGTCAGGGAGAGAGCAAAGGGAAGGAAGATCCAGTTTTACCATCCATTATGAAAAAGCTGACAAACACTAAATGATGTGATTCTGTGATGTAATTGGTTTCGTGTCCTTTCATTATATGCTTCACCACATGGGGAAAGACAAAAGTATTAACAGCTCTTAAAACACCACGGCTCTCCTTGTACAGTGGTGGAAGGCTCTGATCCTAGAGGGCTGTGGAGTGTGATACATTGCCCATTCAGCCCCAAAAGTTCTTGTTTCTATATTTGTGAGGAAAAGATAACATTTTTGTAGGGGAGAGAAAGTGTTCTCAGGACTGCAGAGCTTATGTAAAGAATAAGAAAAAACTAGATTGCATATGGGGTGCAATATGTGATTTCTGGCTGTCATGCAGAGTATAGGATAGCTACCAGAAACACACCTAACAGCCACCAACAAATGAGGCTGGGTGTTTGTACATGAAAATCCTAGTTCTACCAAAATCCTTAATTTTTACCTATTTTTTGCCAGAATGTTCTAGTGTATCAATAAGCACAGAACAAGTGAAGAAAATAGTAATGGAGACAAAAGGAAAGCAGGGAAATAAGTATTAGTCACCATCCCTGGAGATATTTAAAAGATTTGTGGACATGGTGCTTAGGGATGTGGTTTAGTGGTGACTTGGCAGTGTTAGGTTAATGGTTGGACTTGATTATCTTAAAGGTCTTTTTCATCCTAAATCATTCTATAGAAGTTTTCCTGTACTTTTAAATATGTTATACTTGCTGTGACTGAAGGAACAGACAACCTGGTCTCTACATAAAGTACATTCTGATTGTAGTGAAATTGAGAGTTTTGTGTTAGAAGAGTTTCCCAAGGTACCTCTTTAAACTTAATACTGAAAGGAACATGGGGGACTGGGATAGTGCAGATAAGATAGATGGCATTTTTTCTGTCTTCTCTTATTGCTGCGCTCCACTCTTGCTGGCTCACACTTCCCTCTGCAGCAATAAGTACTAAAGCCTCTCTTCTGTTTAGCAAAGGATTTCCCCTAAATCAGTGTCAGCAAATTAGCATAGATATGCCACAATGAACATCTGGTCAACCTCAACACCAAGATCAGTTTAATATCTATATCTTATATACAGGGGCTGTTCTGCCCTCCTCTGAATCCTCTTGGTGGGGTTCAGTCAACCTCTTTGTGTGTCTGTGGTAAACCAAGATGACAGCTTGCTTTTGAAGGGTACTGTAAGGCAGAATTAACTAGTGCTCACAAACTCTGCTGGCAAGTGGAGGAGATGGGTCAGGATCTCATGGTTTGACCATATTTTATAGTGTGTTCTCTCAGGTTCCTAGTTACCCTTTCTGAAATGACAGGATAGAATGGGTTCCTGTCCCCAGTGAAACAAAGCACCTGAGGGAGAGCTTCCCCCCCTACACCCAAAATTACATTTGGAGGTCCAGTCTTAGGGACACAGGGGTGACTTGATCAGAAACTCTAGACCTGTCACCCTTATTTTTTGCAAAATACAGCAGTAGTCTTTAAGTCACCAAATTCTAGAGTGCCCTTAAATACTATTTGAAGGCTTAAACTGTAAATAGTGGCCAAATTCTGAAGGTTTCCACCCTTGGCTAAACCCACCCTTTTGGCTTGAAGTTTTTCTTGGGGAAGATGTACAGTCTGTCCATACTAACTGAAGTACTAAATCTGGTAGCCACTGAACCAGGCCTGGACTGGGGGTGTTCATTTGCAGTGCAAACTTGGCATCAGATCTAGGAAGTCCAAGTCAGTATTAATACAGTCTTCTCTTTGAAGCCAAGTAACCCCAATGGCATTATTTACAATTGAGTTGTTATTAATAGCACCATGGTGGTTGCATTATCCTTGGCCCTCTAGAAACACAACACAAGGGGCAATCAGTCTAAAGTGCTCAGAAACTTAGCCTGTTTTTTTTTTTTCCACTGGTTTAACAACAGTAAATTCACAGTCTTTATTAAGATGGTGCTTTCATTTCTTTGGAGTCATGATGCAATTTTGATTAAATTAAAAATCCCATTAATATTTATATCACTTAGTGTTACTGGGAGTAAGTACATTTATTTTAACTTGAGCTGCAAATCATTTAGTTCTTTGTAATTACAGTACTGCTATTAAGTATTCATAAGACTGTACAATATAGTGTCACAGGAAACCTGGTTTAATTTAGTGTCAAGTCAATGTTTTAATTTTGTGTAGAAACACAAACTAATTTACCAAACATTCTTGCTTGTGTTTTCCCAGCCAGGTTTTGCAAGCCTTCTTCAGTTGATTTGTGTTTAAGCTACTTTTTGTAGCTTTGAAAGGTTGCAATCTACAGTGACAAGTCCAGGCCCAGTAGGAAGAGGTCATTCATGTCATGGTGCTCAGCTCCTCAGTGTCACTAGAACTACAACACAACATATTTTCATGAACTTCATAAAAAGTTTGTCTTGGAGAACAAATCTTGGGAATGATGCCTGTATTAATTTGTGTTGCTGGCATTTGTTCCTGGAAATAAGTTGAAGACCTGGAAGCTCATAAAAGGGGAGGTTTTTGTTGCTTTTAGTAAAGTCAGTGTCCCACTAGGACCTTGAAGCACTCTGTTAGCCCTAGGTTAGGTAAGAGTGGGTGGTGTATACACAACCACAAAGGCTTGTTTATCACCTCAGCTTGATTTCGTGCCTCCCTGTGTATGCATCTTAGTGTTGTGAGGTACAAATAGGTCAGGGTAGATGACACAACTGTGTTATGACAGCTCTATGCAACGGTATGACTTCATTTTCACATGTCTACATAAATTCCGTTTTCAAGAGAAGGTAGAAGGGCAAAATGCAATGTAAGGGTCTCTTTGGTTGTGTAGATGTGTGCCCACCCATGAGGGGTTCTTTAATTTGTAACTGTCCTTTCAAACTCTCTCCCCTGCAGGACAAGAGCTATTCTATGGACTTTGAACTCTCAACTACCTATGCCTATTGCCTGTGATGGAAGAACTTGATGTTAATGTGAGGTAGGATGAACTACACAGCTCCTTCCATAGCGCTTCTTATCCAGTTGGTGAGCTGCAGAGGCATGGTCTGTATAGTGTGTTTGCAAAGCTGCAGGATGACATTTTCTGTTTGCAGTGTCTGGTTTGGGATTTCCTGGAGCTTCTGTGAGGATGTAGTGTCACCCTGTTATTTGTGTAAATGTCAGATGTGGTGTAGCCAAGACAAAGACTTCATTGCAGTTGGATGGACAAGGCCCCATCAACGCCCATCTGAGCCTGCTGAAAGTCTGGTCCAGTTGCAATGGCAGGTGTACATTTCCACAAAGTTTTCTTAAAATCAACTCAGGTAGTATCTTTTTAGTTTTTAGTTTGGGGATTAATTATTTACCCTTCCTCTGCCTGGACACTCAAGTAGCAAGTACGTGGAGAAAATTGTTCTGGTAGAGAGATCAAATGTATGTACTCTGGTCTTCCAGGAAGCCTTTCCCTAAGGAGTTAGTGAACAAGGATCAGGAGGAACCACAGTACAGAAAGGGGGTAATAGTCTTACACCTCAAAGGGGAGATCCTGTTGTGCCACCCTGTCCTCACAGCTTTCTAGCTCTTGGGCTTTCAGGCTGATGTGCCTCTGCACAAGTCACAACTCGCTCTCCAGTTGCAAGCAGAGAGGAAGATAATACATTTTCAAAGACAATTTCTGTTCTTTAATGAGCCTCCTCAAAGTGCTATAGTATCTGAGAGAACATCTCTGGTCTTTATTCAGCTACTCAAGTGTCAGGAAAGCCACCGGCAGCTCCAGGTTGCTGCTTTAATGCACACTTAGCAGGTCACATTCATAACCTGATAATCAGTGATGAGAGGTAATGTGTTTTGCTTAATGACATTTGTATTGCCTTTTCAATACCAGAAGTATAGTTAAATGCATAGGCTGTTGCTGTTTCTCTGTAAAGGGAATTAAGGTGCTGACTCCAGGCAATTTTCCCTGGTATATTTTCCTTCCTCTAAAGACACTAGGAACAAATTTCTGTTTTCTCACTGTGGTGAAAAAAATCCCACTCTATACATGTCATCATTCAGAGACAGAAAATCTGTCAGTCCATAAACATCGAGGGACACAGAAACTGGCTCAGCAAGTGCCTTAGCCAGAAGTGCCTGGGCACAGGGAGGCTATGCCAGGAGGGAAGTGTGACATTTTATTTATCTTACACATTTCTTTTTTCAGTAACATGCTATTTGGCAACAGTAGAGATAAATACTGAGTAGGTCTGACCCAGCATGGATGTTTGAAGTGATCTGTTGGAGTTTTGTAATTTGCTATTTGTAGGAACCAGCAGATCATTATCTGTTTCTTCTTGGTTTCAAATTTCACTGTAATTCCAGTCAGCCCTAATCCTGGTCCAAAAAAACCCAGCCAAAACCCCACACTTCCTCCACTCCCTAAAACCAAACCCAAATAAAACTGTCCTATTAGAATTAGGCTTTCTCTTCCTGCTTGTGATACTTTACAGTATGTGATGTAGCCTGAATGCAATGAGAAGTACTTGGGAAGAACGGGGTTTGGGTGCTTGGGGTGTGCTGGAGCATGGGCAGGGCTGGGGGGGGGGGGGGGGGGTTCTCCTTTGGTCAGATTGCTGTGGGAAATGCCCATTGCATAGATCTGGGGAATGTTTTTTGGAACGAGTCTCTCAAGAGACTGCTTTCTCCTGGAGACTGGTTAGTGTGGTCTGACCTGGCAGGGCAGTGGAAGGATCTCAGCAGGGGAGCTTCTCCTTAGGTGAATGATGTCATCAGACTCCCATTTTGCTGTTAGAAAAGGCAACACAGGGTATTCCTGGGAATCTGATGAATGAAAATCCACAGGAATTTGAAAGCTTTCCTGAATCAGTTTTGAGTCACTGGTCCCCAACTGTTCTGATCAAACACCGTGGCCAGAGCTCCCTTTGTTACTTCAGGAATTATTTTATTGCTATGGTCCCAGGGGCTCTTTCTGAGCTGGACTAGGACAGCCATCATTTTGTGAAGGGGACAGGCTGACTGTTTGGAGCTGAGCCCTGTAGCAACACCATGTCACTCTGGCTCAGAGCAATGAGTGCTGCAGTTGTCCTGCTCTGGCTGGCTGGGATGGCCATAGGTGCAGAGCTCCTGACCTCAGACAGGTTTGGATGAGGTGCCCCAGGGGTTGCTGAGGGATGAGCTTTACACCTCTGTAGCTACCTGAAGCACTGCAGGCAGATTTGACTGTACAAATGTCTTATTTCTGTGGAAAAACTTGGTTATGAATTTTACAAAGGCTGCAGTGTAAGCTTAGGTAGACATTCCTGGAAAATTTAGATGGTCTGCTTTGGGATTTGCATTTATCACAGCTAAGGCAAGTGGTAGACCTCATTTTCTCTAATTCTAGAGGAGAAAGATAAATGACCTTGGAAGTATTTCTGATTTATATTTTATAGAATTTTTTAATTTTGTTTGACTTGCTGATTGTTATTGGGCACATTTATTATAGGCAGTAGGTTAATGAGATACTGTCAAGTGGTTTGGAATGAAAACTCAAACCCTCAAATTGGCTAGAGCATGGGGGGAAAGCTGTTCTTTTTATTCTCTTCATTTCAAACAACTTTATAACGACAGTAGCTGGGCACACCACAAACAGGTGTAGTGGTTCTTCTTGATGACCTGCTCTAGCACAGCAGGCACCAGTGAACTGTAGACTGCTGATATTTCCCTCTGGCCACAGGGCAGGAGTTCCTGCAGACACCTTCACCCTCACTGGCACAAGCTTCTTCCATTTGAATGTTGTGATGTGTAACTTGGAATCTTCTGTTTGGAGCCAGACCTGGTGCAAGGTTTTGAGCAAGCAGGTTACTGCCTTGCCTGTGGTTCTTGTAAATTTGTGCCTTCAAAACATGTTTGCACTTCTTTTCAGTTTTTCTGGGTTTCAGTGCATTAGACAGTTTCACTCATACGATGGTTTTGACAGCCTCAGAGAAAGTGGGGAAAAAAAGCTGATTTTTTTTTTTTTCAGCACAAAAGGGAAATGTGCAGAGAGCTGGTTCTGATGCAGTTTGTTTTAGGGTGCATGCACTTGCATTTCAGTGCAGAGCAGCAGTAAGGTGCATCTTATGCTCATCTCCATGTGTGGTTTACAAGTTCAGATCACAGAACACTTAGCAGGGGGACTTGTGAGCTACATTTCTGTTGGAAGACATTAAACCAGCAACTCTGCACCATGCACTTTACACTCCACAACAAGGACTAGAGGTTTTGAAGCGTGGGCTCAAACCATGAAGCTTCCAATTCAGATGTGGTGGGGACATTTTGGCAGGGAGATTTGGCTAAGTCTAATCCAAAATATCCACCCGTGTCCTGCATGGAGTGGAGATGTAGGGGTCCCAGTACTACCTGCTTTGATCTGCTTCCATTGTGCCAAATTACCAGCTAAAAACCCCATAGTTTGTGTGTGCAGAAGCCACCTGGGAGTCCAGTGACTTGTTTTTCTGTGTACAAGCCAAGCAGTTGGCTCTTTCAGAGTGTGGGTAGGTACATAACTGCCCTTGAAAACTGAGAGGAGCTTCCATGTATCAAGAATTGCATCTGCAGACCTTGTGGAGCAATCAAGAGAGGCCCAAATGGCTAAGACTGCTTCTTTTTGGGCACTTGCCAGTGTATGTTGCAAACATGCCATGCACAGGGAGTGACCAAAGGCCTTATTAGAGACTATTAAATCTTTCCTAGACCTTTGGTAAGGCTTTCATCTTTTCACTACAGAGCGTTCCCTGTGGCCAGGAGTGAAGTAAAGCTTCCCATGAGCATGCCAGTCCCTACTTATCTTGTAGCAGCTAAACCTGACTCCTTTACATTGCTGGGAGCACAAATGACTCATATCTACATCAGTTCTGAATTGTGTGGTTGGCCATTCTTGTGTATTTTCCCTTTTTTGAGCTCCAGCACTCATCATTCACTAATATATCCCATTGCTATGGGTGCTGCATGGCAAGCGCAGCATTTCCAGCTCCTGGGCTGCCTCAGGTTTAGCTGACTAGGCACCACAGAGGACTCTGTCATGCAGCTCTGCAAATCTTTCACCACCCTGGAGCTACAGGGTGCTCAGATGCTTTATTCAGTTGGCTGCTTAGAGGTACTTTGCTGACACAGTTTGAAAACCATTGGCTCAAGTTTTATGAAAGAGCTTTTGGCACAGTCAGGCTCTGGTGTGGTTTACAACTGCAACAGGTTGGGAAACTGCAGTTTCTAACAGGAGGCAATCTCAATATTTCTCAGAAGCTGCAAACTGATTTTCATGTGCTGGCTAATGTTTCCATGTGGAAGCACCCTACTATCACACAATAAATATTGACCATATGATTGTGCTTCAGGCAGCTTCTAAAATATTGCTGTTAGCATTTTAACCCCAGAGGCTGTTCTCTGGGCTTTACAAACCAGGTTATTTTTTGGTGCTCACACCAAACTCTTTGTAGGTCCTTGTGTAAATTTTCAAGAGTGATTGAGTCTCTCCACCATGACAACTGGAGTCCTGTGCAAGCTCCAGTAGTAGCAGTCCTTGTTATTCTTCAGATCCACAGCTGGGAGGGGAGAAGTGTAAAAGCAGCTGCCTGACATCTGCAGCCAGTGAGCAGAGCTGTGGTTCTGCTGGCTGGAGCTCTTCTCATGCTCTTGGGCAACAAGCTGAAACCTCTGCTATTTGAATAGGTACTTCTGGATGTGGTCAGGCCTGTTCTGTGCACTTCACATTGTGTAAAAGTTTCTTGCTTCCCCAGGTGTTGGGGACAGGCTGTTAACACTCTTGAGAAATAGGCTTTTGAAAGGAAATCAGGAGAACCTTCAGTGCAAGTAAATAGCTTTTATGTAAGCCTTTTCATTGTAAGTGCTGGTGAAGGCAGACTCCCTTTGCTAAATCGGCTATGGAGGAATGCTGTATTATTTGAGTTTGTCACAACAGTAATTGGTTTTTATTTTTAACCTGAGCCCCCAAAACAGCTGAATTTGGGATTGATGTTAATTGCTTCCAAACTTGGATTTATCTCCTTTAGTTTTCTCAGTTTGCTGCTGAAGGTATATTTGTGGCTTGAAGTACTCTGAAAAAAACACAGAGCCTCTAGCAGTACTGTGTGGGGTTCATTAATCTTGTCTTGACTTTGAGAAATGAGAAGCAAGGTGAGGGAACAAGGAATCAAATTGGTTGAATTCGTTGTTTCTTTGGAAGCAAAGAAAATACTACATTATTTAACCCAGCTGCTGTTCTGAATCTGCTCCTACAGAGGCATAGTGAACATTAATTCTGACAACAAACCTTCTCAATGGTATGCCCTCTTGAGACAAGTTGTATGTTTGAATGAGTCCCAAATCTGGAGCTCTGCTGTGTTGGCTCCTTTCTCCATGGATTGCAAGAAGTGGTGCTGTTGATGGCTGGCTCTAAGACAGGCTTGTTACCTAAAGCTTGTGCACTGGCATTATGAGTGACTGCAGAAAGAGGCAGAGAAGGTCTTTGGTTTTCTCTCCCCATCCCAACCTGAGTGAAAGCAGTCAATAATGGGAAAGAGACCCAAAGAGCTCCATCTCTGTAGCTAAGGGATGTCCTAAGAGAGCAGTCAGTGTGTGCCCTCAGGCCCTGTTCTCCTCTTGCTTAGGACACTGGCAGCCAGCAGTGAGGAGCCAAGAACTGAGCTGTGAGGCAGGACAGGCATAAAACCATGCTGAAACTCAGCCATTTTGGGCAAGGGGAAGGCTGTGCTGAGTCACTGGAACAAAATAAGCATCTGATTTAATGACATAAAGTGTAGCAAATAGAAGGGTTTTAGGAAGAAGATTGTGTGCTCTAAGTGCCCTGCCAGCGGGGATTTGTAGAGAGCAAACACCTTAAGGTTCCTCTGGCAGGTTCTGGCATAAGTGTTTATTCTATTAAACAAGCTCTTTTCAAAACCTCTCCAGCTTCTACATTTTGAGTCATTAAATCATTGTGTATCTCAACTTCTTTGATCACATTTCTGTTTAGGTGAGAAATACCAGGCTAAAATATCATTTAACAGGCTAGAAATGGCCTATAGCACTCTTATTTCCTAGTTCCCTTTCTAAGGGAAGATCAACTCTAATCCTCCTGTAATACCTGCAGCATCCATCCAGATAGGTATTTGCTCCTGCATTTCTGTGGAGACAGACATACTGATTGAGAAGATTTTCTACAGAGCTCCATCTTCTCTTTGTGCGTCCCCTGGGCAGGAACAGTGCAGCGATCGGAGAAGCATGTAGATGAGAGTTGAGTGTTTTCATCCCTTGGTGTACAAGTGATATAATGTCCTGTTCTACTTGCTGAGCTGATGGGGATGAGTGCACTTTCTCCTGAGAATAATGGCAGGCAGAACACACAGTGCCAGGAAAAAGTGAAGTAAACCCTGCAGATCCCTTTTGAGGCAAAACTTCACTGTATTGATTTACACCAGCTGTAGAAATGACCATAGATAATCTGTGTTGTTGAACAAAGTGAGCCATTTCTAAGTAGCCTTTTGAAAGATGACTGGTTCCTTAGTTTGTAGGGCTTAGCCTCTGCAAGCCTGAGGATGCTGAGGTGGTGGGGAACAGCAGGGACACCTGGGGAGGAGTCCCCAAGCTGGGAGCACTAAAAGGCATGGAGCATTTCTGAATGTGCAGCCATAGGTTTCACAGAGCATTTCCCATATGCTAACACTGGGTGGAAGAAGAGGAGCGAAACAGTATGGCAGAGGCAAGTAAGGCATGGTGTAGAGATTCACATTCATATTCTGGTGCTACTAACCAAAAATCTTTGGCAGCTTACAAAGCCCTGTGAAAGTTCTGTCTGCTGAATGCTTCCTACAGCCCAGGCACTGCTCAGCAGGTGCAATAGCTGTTATCAGCCTGGGTGCTTTTCATATTGTTCAACTTTTTTCTCAGTTTCTAGGGAAACACTTTAGAGCACTATATTTATCGGAATGTCTTTCCAAACACCTCTGCCAACACTTAATTAATGGAATCTTAAGCCTGGCTCCAGCTTCTGCAAGTTAATAGTGTGCTCCCTTAACGGCAGCAGTGGAGCAAGTGAGACATATACTCTCTGAAACAAGCTAGTGGGTGCAGAGGCACGGGGGCAGCTCCACAATTTGTCTGCCTGTGCTGAGCACCCTCTCTGAGAGGTGAGGCCATCACACACTCCTGCCATGTCTCACTCTGCCTTTGTTAGTCTGCCCAGATGAAAATTACCTTGATAAAGAGCTGGGCCATGAAAATTATTTTTTTGGCTTTAAACACTTCTTTTCTGTAGCTTGAGTCTCTCTGCACAGAGTGGCAGCTAGTGAAGATCTGGAAGGGGCTATGGGAAGCTGTTAAGAGTCCCAAAGCCTGGGGCAGACCCAGCTCTAGGGCTTGGCAAAAATGAGCAACTGCCTTAGAAAGCAGCAGATTGCCCAGAGCAGGAAAATGGGCTGGACCTTGCTGCCAGGTTTTGCCTGTCCCAGCTTCATGGAAGGGCAAAGCTGGCAGCTGTGGCACCAGGGCCTTTCCAGGACACCCTCCATGACTTTTCAGGACTGACCCTCAGCATTTGGCTGGCAAAATTCAGTTTGTCTCCATCTTTGGGATTTCGTGAGCCAGCTCTGCTTGGAGGTTTTAAGGAAGCTGGGAGGGGGTTATTAGGGTGTCTCGAGAGTGCAAAACTGGAGCTGTGCAGGAGACAAAGGACTGAATTAGCTGCATAAGGGCTAACAGGGCACTGGGAGTCAGTGACAAGAGCTGTGCTTCCTTACAGAACAGACATGATGTTGTGTCTCAAAACAAAAGGGTATTGGCTGTAGGTGAAAATTACTGACTTTTGCTCTCCCCTCAGTGAGTTAAGATTCCCCAAGCTGCTTTTGGAGTAGTTCAGAGAGACAGTCCTGGAGTCCTAGGCAGACTTGTCTTCTGGGAATGCTGTCTAGGGAATAGGGCTGTGATGCTGAGAGCTGCAGTGACCTGTTACCTCCTCCAGATCCTGCTGCAATAGTGTGTGCAGCTGCAGGATAAGCCATTCACTGCATAGGAAAGAGCATTTCTGCTATCTCAGATATGAAGGATGCTGCAGCAAAACGTTTTGTGCTATTTGCTTGGCCATGTGTCTAGGGCCTGCTACTGGGTACTGTAAATGACTGTTGATAGAATATTGGCCTGGAGCAGAGTGCATCTACAGTCCAGATATGAAAGGTGCTCCTCTTTTTACTAGATTCAGTCTTCCTTTTGCCCTTACTGGACTGTGGCAATGAATCAGCAATGATGTGACTCCTTGGTCTGTCAAACAGTCAGAGGTCTAGACCTCAGTTGCTGGTTGAACTTGCTGTTTTGTCCCATCTGTTAACCAAGGACTTGCCATCACTCACCCTCTGAGCAGCAGCCTCTGCCTCCCAAAGTCAGAACACTGAGTAAAAGCAGCAGTTATCTGAACACCAGATTGTTGCTCACTGTCAGTAGTGTGGACTGGAGACCTGTCCAGGGTTTGCTTTTGTTATGAACTTCCTGAGAGCTCTGAGGACTAGCTGTTGTCTACTTAACAGGGAGTTTAATAGGAGAATAAATAAATCCAACAATATAGGATAGGCAGGAAGGACCTGGTTCATGTTAATTTAGTGAAGAAGTTCTCAGGACTGAGAGCTGAGTGGTGAGGAACCTGTCCAAGAGCTGTGACACATTTCTGAGCAGACTGAGGTCGAGGCTCAGTTATCTGGAGTACTAGGGCAAGTAAAAGATGTCACAGGAGCCCAGACAGATTTTGAGTTTCTCTGTGGAAAGAAGATGGTAGGAGGCATGGGCCATTCCCTTTGCAACCTCTGCCAGATAATCTTCTTTAGGACTTGTGCATCAAGATGCAAACAAACCTCTTCACTAGTAGATGTTCCTGGAAAACTAATAGACTGCCTTAACTCTTTGGTAATTAAACTGCTTCTGTGGTATTTTGGGGCCATGCTAGAGTGGAAAAATGCATTTTTATTTTTTTTATCCATTCCCAAGCAGCTGGAATAGAATTGGTCCCATTGCTGCCATTATTTGCAATTTCCATTTTTATGAGCCATAATGGGGATGTGATTCTTGGGCAGAGCTGGCAGCTCCAATGGAACATGGGAGTTTTATTTCTTGTAATTCAGCTACTGTTCAGTATGCTTCCCTGAGCCCTGTAGATCTGGGTCTAGTCCAACACAGGCACCTAGTGGTTTTTTTATTGGTTTTCCTTTAAGCCATGCTCAAATGCTGTCTCTGCAGTGACATGAGGATCTGTTTAGAATTACTCTTGGTGACATACTGTAAAGCAGAAGTTTTCACTGGAGCTCAAAGCTATAAAGTGATTCTGCTAACAGTGTCCCTCACCTGAAATACCTGTTGCAGTTAGTCACAAAGTTTAAATGGTCAGAAAATTAGTCACAAACTTTCTCTATGCATTCTCAGTTAAAATGCACTGCATTAGCTTTGAAGAAATCTTACTCCTTTGTGATTGATTGGCAGGTGGTGTTGCCTTTCCAACAGCCTTGCAGACCCCTAAGAAGAGAACTGAAGCCTAATGGAAATATACTTCCTTAGTTATTTCTGGATGAGCAGCCTGGCTGCTTGGCACTGCCAGGAGTCTCCCAAACCCAAATCAGATGCCAGCTTCTTTGCTCTGACATGGAACAAATTGCCCTCCAAAAAAGAATATAGTTGTTGTAGCCTGTCTTTGGAGCCCTATGTATCTATGCTTGGTCAATCCCTTCTCTGACACTTGGAAAGGCAATTGCATTTGCAGTGTCATTTTCTGGGTGGATTTCCAGATGCCAAGTGCAGACATCTCATGTCTGTCTTTGTGTGTCCCAAAACTTTACAGATAGGGCCACATGATTCAGCTGACACCAGCCTTTCTTCCTCCATAGGCTTTTAAACCTTCAAACTCTGTTGCTACTCTGTTTTATCAGATTTCAGCTCTCCAGGCCTTTGCTTTCCAAGTATGTCAGGACAGTACATTTTATTTCCAGTAGGGCTCTTAGTTTGTCATCCATTCTGATACTCATCTTCATGGCTTATCTTGTAGTCTAAAAAACTTACCTGATGGCACTGACTCCTGAACCAGGACACCATAAGGAGTACCATTGTTGGCTTTATCTCCGTTTACCTCTTGGGCCTCTCTTTTTTTTTTTTTTCCCCCCCCCTAACAGTTCTTGGTCCACTTTCCTCAGTCAGTTGCAGGGGAAATTAGACCTGTAGTACCTAGAAATATCTTGGTGTAAGTTGCTTGCAAGTGGTCAGTTATCAAACTGAAGGAGTTTTCTTTAAATCAGACTGCACAGAGATAGCTTGGAGAGGCAGCAGCTAGCTCCCGATTGTGGATCAACCTTGAAGTTTGTAGAATCTGAGTGGAGAGTCCATACCTGATGCCAACATGAAACCTCTAGGTCATTTCACCCCTTTGTAGGGAAGTGAGCTCTTTCCCTTTGCATTGCTCTTTTCTCCAGGAATGATTGTTTCTAGGAATTTTTGTCTGGGGCTTCTGCAGACAATCACAGTGAGACATTAGTCCTGGGAGCTCTTCCACTTGTTAGCCAAAGGAAATCACAATTGAACAAACACTTCCAGAGCTTCTTAGGCTGACCTCGGAGAAATGTGCTGGCAGTGACTCCTGGATGGGAACTGGGTTGCTTCTGTGCTGAGTGTCTGCACTTACCATCTACAAAGCAGTCTGAGCTGTTTGCTTTTCCTCTGTCCTGCTGCTTGCCCAGGTTGACATCCTCTCCTGTTTATTTGAAGTGAGAAATGCAATGAGGCTTTTGTAGAGGGTATTCAGAACATGCACTTAACTGGGGACATAGAAGGAGGTTTAAATAAAACAAAGTAAGTGCTCTGTTCTTGAATCCAGGACTTTCCATGTCCTTGCTTACAAAGTAGACCCACCTGGAGCTGAAATACAAGAGTGAGGTTCACACAACAGGCTGATGAACATAGGGATGGAAAGTTTCTAGCTGAAGCTAATTCCACCTCTGGTCTTTATGGTAAAGCTCAAATTGAGGTACCAGGGTTAGGAGTGCATGAGATCTCAAAGATGACACTTGTCCCACCCAAATGATGTCAGGGTACAGGAAACTGGGCAGTTCAGAAACTGTGGCACTGGAGAAGGTACTTAGGAGACACATTCCCTGGAGATACAAAGCAATCACTTGCTTAGACACTTCAAGGGCCACACACCTTGGCAGGTGAACAGATGAACTCCACCATGCTGTGCCTTAGAACTCATTGAGACATACAACCCTATGCTGCCTTCAAAAAAGAAGGGAAAGTACCTCCTGCCATCGTCTGGTAATGAATGACTTTTTGGCAAGATAGGAAATAAGTTTTTCCCTGGTTAGGGAAATTGTTCTGCCAGGAACCGCTATTATGGTGTTTTAATAGAGTTATCTTTGGGGAACCAAATGTGTGGGCATAGGGCAGAAGTTACTTTTTTGGGGTTTTTTGGCAGAAGTTGTAATAAGACAGGGGAAGAAATGCTTTTAGCCCAGGAGCAGCAGCTCACCCTTGAAGAGTAGCAGGCTCTGCTCCATCAGTTTGAGTGGACCCTGGTTTTGACCTGGTTATTGCAGGACATGTCACACAGATTTCTGTGAGAAATCTGGGCACTCAGAGTGTGGCCAGCAGGTGTCTAAACCTTGATTTATTTTATTGATTTTTTGCAACTTACTTGTGCTGGAGGATGTTTTGTCACAGATCTGCGTCAAGTTACTCCCTGTTTTGAAGCTACTGAGATAAAGCTTGAGATGTTCATGTATGTGTGATGGTGATGTTGCTTATGAGTCTGTAAAGTAAAATTGTTCTGTACAATAGCTGAATTGTAAACATTCTTGTTCAGAAGTACATACTAGACTGTCTTCAACATTTATAGAATCAGGAAGTGAAATGAATGACACTTAATGGGAATGCTGCTGGGAGATAAGGTGCTTCATTCAATCAGATCTCCTGAGTGTAGCTATATTGTATTTGTCTAAGACCTCTGTATGACATGAGACAGGCAAGAGACACTTATCTGGGAAATAGAGGATAATGACATTATTAATATGGAACATATACACCAAAAGTCAGGCTTATTTTTGTGCTTCTTTCATCTTCTGTTCTTCATTAAACTGACATGTAGTTTGGAAGATGCAGTGGGCTTGCTTATGAAGAGCAATTTAATTAGGAATTGATCAAAACATTTCTGATTAAAGGCATTTTTGGTCTTTGGTTTTATTCAGCATTTACAAAGGAGGAATGATTGTTACAACATCTGTGCTGCACTTTGTAGTGATCCCTACCTGTGCCTGAGCCAGATATTTGATTCTTTCATAGTTGTAGAGTACTTGGTAACCTCATTAAAATAAGTAGACCTTGCATATCCAAAAAGTATTGTTATGTTTATGTGAAAATAAAAGGGAAATATTTAGCACATGAAGGGGGTATTGGGAGTAAAATTTAAAGGCTTGAAAGTATATAATATAAGGAACAAAACATAATGCCAAGGAGTTGACCTTGGTGATCACTGTAAGTCCCTTCCAGCTCAAGATCTTCCATGATCCCTCAATGGTGATTTGGATTGCACAGGGCTTTGCACAAAAGCTCTCTGCAGTAGCTGTTAGTGGATCCCAAACAAAGTAATTGCAGCAGCTGCCCTTCCTCCATGTAAATACTGTGATCTTAATTTAATGCTAATTTCATAAGTTAAGTTTAGCTTATATTTTAGATGACAGTCTAATGGTTTTTAAGGATTATACTTACATGCATCAGCCTTGCAGCAATATCCATTCATATGTGGGTGTAAATTTTGTAACACTTATCTACTGCCTGTGAAAGAGGAGAGCCAGGGTTTCATCCATCATTGTATGAAAAGTAGAGATGGACCTGGCTGCTGGATGCTGGCCTAACTTCCCTGCATGGGGAGAGGCCCTAAGGCTTAGGCAGTGCCTGGACACTCACTAGGTCTCAAGATCTCAGACCTTCTCTGTGAAAATCATGATACAGGTAGATGTGGTACTTAGGGGGATGGTTTAGGGATAAGAGTAGTGTAGGGCTATTGGTTGGACTCAATGATCTGGAAGGTCCTTTCCAACTGTGAAGTTTCTGTGATAAAGCATTGCATTGTTCAGGATCAGTTTTCAACCTCGGATCCAATTTTTATCCAGAAAAGGCAAGAACTGCTTCTGTAAGTTAAGGAAATTGCATGGACCAGCAGAAAGTTCATTCTTTTTCTGGGTTTGTTACCTGGAGCCCCTCATGCCTTGCCTGTCAGCCTCAAAGCCTGAGGTGCATACAGAGCTGGAGCCATTGCTCTGGCCCCAGTGTCCCCTGAGGTCCTGGAGCATCTGGCAGCTCCAGAATGCACCTGCTTTCAAACAGGAGAGTGCTCCTAGCACATACTGATTGACTGTGCAGCCCACACAGCAATTTTTGAAACATTTAAAGAGCCTGTCGTCTTTGCTTCACCTTGACAATTGATTTTAATCAGTATTATCAGCTGCTTAAAACATTGAATTCTCTGAAGCAGTATAGCATTCAGCTCTAGGAGATACCCAGAGCAAAGGTGAAGGACCAGTGATGTTACCAGTAGTTTTGTTCAGCAGGAGGTGGCCTGAAGTCCTCCTTTCATCATTCATGATCCTGCTTTGGCTGCTCCTGTTTGTGGCAGCTTGGTGCATTTTCAGCGCTGCACCATCAGTGGAAGCAAGTTGGTTTACAGGACGTTTCTAAGGTTCAAACCAGCATAAAAGGAGAAAATCCTCATCCCTCCCACCTGCCCCACCACTGCAATTCAGTTGGTTAAAAGAAACAAGGTACTCAAACTAGTCATATGACTGAGTTATTTTGATACATGAAATACTGTTTATTTCTAGCTTGTCAATACATTAATTAATTTCAATCTGTTTCTAAAACAGAAGTGAAGTACATAACTGATTTAAATCTGTTAGAAGTTGTCCTGCCATCTGCACAGTCTGAAGTGAAGTGGCATAGGCAGTGTAGCATTTGAAGGCATTAAAAGAAATTATATGCTTCTGGATTAATGCTGACTTCTGATTAATATTTTTAGGTGGCAGTAGAAAAGAACATGGTAACAGCTGGAAAGTCACAGATCAAACAGTGTCTTCCCTATTGTAATGTTTCTATACTGAGACATGCAGTGTTAGGTTTGCTAGTAAAGTAATGTACCCTGTTATAAATGTTTAACGCAGCCTCTGGTTTTATGCCTAGGAATAATCAGGGGAGTAGAAGGGAGGAGAGGCAAATGACAGTGTATTTGTAGTTAAAGGCCTACATGAAACACCATGTCAGCTGGAGTTACAGGGGGGAAATGCCATAGCTTAGCTGAAAACAAAGCAGATCGACTCTTCCATGGATTCCCCATACACTGAGGCTGCTGTTAAATCAAGAAGGAAGCTCTTTTCTAGGCTACCACTGCTCCAAGCTTTTAGTCTTCTTCAGTGAGAATTTCACACATGCCTTGCTATGAAGTGCTCACTGTGCTCCCCAGCTGCCTCCAGGAGATGCCCATGGTAACCTCTGCAGGGAGAGTTATCCCTCTCCCGTTTGGGCCTCCTTTTTTCAGCCTCCTTTTTATTAGCTCCTTTCCTGTGCCCCCAAAAGCAAAGCCTTTTTTATTCAACCCTTGCTCTCTTTTCCATCTCTTTCCCTTCTGCAGGAGTGTCTGTGCAGTGCCCAAGGTGTTCTCAGCACTGAGCTGTTTTTTAGTGATCTTTTTTCCACTGCAGTGGCAGGAGGTCAGGGTGCGATCAGTGTAGCAAAAGCCAGAAGAGCAACGTGCATGATCTTACCAACATGACTGAACTGTGCAGTTTAATTGCTGCATAAAATATGCAAAACCACTTGAGGTCATTTAGAAAAGTTGAGGTGTTTACAGGAAAGTAGAAATTGAGCTTGAAAAAATAATTGCACTTTTTTTCTTCACATTAATGACTAAACAGAAGAGCTTTTTAAATGTGTCCATATATGGGGTTTAAGCCTTCATTCCACATCATTATTTCACCTTTTTCCTTAAGTGATTTCTATATTCCTACTAACCAGCAATCATTTTGTCTGAATTTCATTTCCTCATAATAGCAAACCCATCAATCTCTGCTTTATTAAAGAGGGAAGCATGCTTGGAAGCCAGAGCACTCAGATTTGATCAAAGATGTTATGCAAACCATTGATTTTAATTTACAGCAATATCCACTTCTTCCATTATTAACAGCTTTGAATTACTGAGACTGAATAATTAACAAATATTCCTACTTGATGATAGATTATTCAAAAGGCAGATGTACAGAAACATAGCCCAGATGAACAACCTTCCTGCATCCCCAGCGATGCATATGCCTATTTAATGCTCCCCAGGGGAGCAATGCAGTGTGGCATGAGAGAAATACTCTTTGCAGAGATCTCCCAAATGCTTCCAAAACTATTATCACAGCAAATGCTCTATACACAAGTGTGCCAATGTGTGTTTCTGACCTGCTGGTCTATGTTCAGAGTGCTGGGCTGTGGCCAGCCAAGTCAAATCATGTAGACCAGGATGATGCTGCTTTCAAGGCAGGGTTGCCTGTGTTCCCTGATGGGAAATGTGGGCTTAAAGCATTACCCTGCTTTCCTGGCTGAAGATGAAACACCCCTCAGACTTCAAGCAGGGCAACATTTGGTGAAATGTAGCTCAGTGCTGGCCTCCTTTGGCATTTCCAGAGATTGTTTTGATGGGTAAAACTCAATCTTTGTACACCAAAGAATACCTGAGGTATATAATTCACTTGAGTCTCTGTTCACTTGCACAGCTCTTTGAAGCTGGTAAGGCTGGAAATGATGAAGGTCTCTGTACTGGGTAGTAAGCTTGTTGACTGAGGAAGATACCTAGGAGCACAGAGCTGATTTGCTGTGTGCAAACCTATTGCTTTTAGGGTCAGAGCAGATCATTCAGGGAACAAATAAAACCAAAATGCTTCACTCCTTCTCTCTACCTCCTTCCTGGAATGGGGCCCCAGGGCATCCTAACACCAAGTGCCATTCTCTGGGTAGCACAGCCACCAGACTGGCAGACAGTGTCCCCACTGTGGGGAGCCGACAGGGGTCTCTCAGAAGGCAGCCTCAAAGTCCCAGAGCTTCCTCTAAAAAAGAGCCAGCAGACTTGGTTGCCAGGCCCACTTCTAAGGCACTGCATGGTGGAGTGAGAAGCACCATCCATCCATGGCTGATGGCCAGCTCACCCTCTCATCAGGGCCTGGGGACAAGGGAGGTGTCTCTTCCCCTCTGTACCCACTGCAGAGTGCAGATGCAAGGTGCTCAAATAACGCAGCAATGAGAATTGTGTAGAACAGCAGAAGGACAGGCAGAGCCAGATAAGAGAAAATGTAAATCTAACTCAGCCTGGCTCTGATAAACTAAGCCATCATCATCCTCTTTACCACTGTGCTAGCATGTGTGTGCTGCCATGCTCACCAGGGAGGAAAAGGAACATCTTTTGTGTGGTGCTGTTCAGTGGGGTTAAGCCTGTTGTGAAGGCTTATTTAGATAGGTACAATTACAGCTTGCCAGTGAAGGTGCCTTTGATCTCGGCATCCTCATTGTTCCTGAGGCTTTTCATCCCCCCTGATACCCAGCTAGAAAGCTTGTGGCTCAGACCTGCCTTGGAAGTTATTTCTTTTTCATTTCCCTTTCATTTTCATGGTGTTGTCTTCTGCTGGTGAACTTTATTAGTGAAGTTTCTCACATTTGGTTGTGCCCAAATTGGCAAGTATCTGACCTTCCCCATCTGCAGGAGAGCAAGTGGTGGGCCCAGGGTGGTCTGTGCAGCTCCTGCAGAGGAGAATCACCGTGTGCTCTCCCCTATGCATGGTGCCCACAGAGAAGGACCTGGTCCTAGCTACTTATCCTTTGCCAAAGGACTTTATTGCAGTGCAGATCCATGTGTTAACAGCTCCCAGCTTCATGCCTCCCAAAATCTGCAAAGCAGGACTTTTCTTATGGGGAAAATGAAGTCTTTAGATTGGATGTATGTGGAGATGGATGGGAGAGAGGGAAGTGATTTCTAGCAGGGGAAAAGAGTAACATCCTTTTCTAGGAGCAGCTGTGTGGCCAGTGACTGGTTCTGTAGGGTGGCTGGGGATTTTAGTATTAGGGTAAGGAATTTAGATGCCATTTAACTTTAGTTTTGAGGAAATAACCTCTGTATGTCATTTGGGATGGTCACTAGAGATTGAGAAGCACAGAAACTGATGCCATTTGCCTGGGTTTGCATTTAACATGTTACTAAAAGACTAAGGAGGAAACCTAACCAGAGATAGTGTTTACCATGTACTGATAGTTCTAAAGAGAGCAGAGAGAGGAAGTCAATGGAAGATAGGAGGAAGCATGACTGGGTCAGTGTAGGCAAACTGTAGGCAGCAATTGTAGTGTAACTGCAAGAACTGCAGACACAACCTATTTGTTGCAAGCATTGCTTAAGATCTAGTGACCCAAGGTGTCAGGAAGCAATGCTCTTCAATAAAAACTAGGAAAGCCACATTTAGTTCAGACAGAGCCTTGTCAACTTTTCGGAATGCACTGAAGGATTTATCCAGAGTTACCAGCTTCTTGGAGCCTTAATTGGCCTCGTTGAACTTGGGTGTAGTTCAGTAGACAGCTCCTTCTAATTAACCACAAACTCTCTTAAATGCTAAATGAAAACACATCGTGAATTTACCTTTCCCTTGTCTTAGCATCTGTAATAGGCTTGCACAAAAATAAGCATCTTGCTGGATGTAAACCCACGGCTATGTCTGACCCCTTCAACCCTAGAGACCTTCCTAAATTAAGCAGGAGTAGATTTACTGACATGAGCACTGAAAACCAGCAGAGCAAAAGGAGAAGCAGCAGAAGAAGCCTTTGCCTCTGGGCGGGGATAATTCATTCCAACACAGAACAAAACCTGCTTCCTTACCAGGTACCCTTCACCCTGAGCCACCTGTCCCCCCTCTCCTGGTGCACCGGTACCCCAAAACCCACCTCCAGAAGGACATGTGCCTGGCAACTCTTGGGAACTTTTTGCCTGAAAACCTTGTAGAGAGGTAGGATACACTTAATTGTGCCCTCTGTAATATTTATTGACTTCTTAGTTTTAACACAGGAGATTATCTGGAATTAGAAGCTGCCTGTGCTCACAGGTGAGAAAGCACTACTTGGCATATGGACATACATTTTTGAAGCTAGGATATGTAGTTGTCTTGGACATAATTGCATTTGGTTTTCAGCCTGCATATATCTGCCTAGTGCTGTGTTTCTCTGTGAAACTAGTATGAGAGCAGGGCATCTCCTTTCCTCCTCTTTATTTGCTCATAAACAACCTCACCTGTCTGATTGAACTTCTACCTGCTGCTGTATTCCCTTGTAAAACACTGAAAATCAAGGAATTCCTTAGATGATGTTCATACTCAATATGACTGCAGGCTGCAGTCTGACCCACTGGTGCAGCTGGCAGGGGACAAAAAAAGTCATAGTCCAAAGCAGTATCACTTTTTAGGGACAAAAAAGGAGATTGTGGTTAAGTGGATGTTCCCCAGTGCAGGCTCAGGGTGAAGTCAGTTGCTAGAGGCTTATTAGCATGGCACAGGTAATGGAGGAGGACCTCAGCAGTCTCTAATCTTTTTTTAGCTTTGCCAAAATCGGGAGAATTCAGTGAGATAAAGTGTAAAAGTCTGGAATGTGTTTCGTAAATAAAAAGTGGCCCTAAAGGAAGTCAAAGTAAACCAGAATAACAGTTCGATTTTTCAATTACCTGAACAATCTCAACAACATTCATCCTGGATGCTGAATAACAGCACTGTGCACTGGGAAGAAATTTCCCTGCTGAATTAGTGTCAAGTGCTGCTCTTAATGCCAGTTTATTTCTAGACTCACTTGGTAACATGAACAAACACCTGTTCTTACCCCTGTACTGTAATAGGAAAAGCTGCATAAGTAGGCAAAGGTTTCAGCTGCATTTTGCTCTGAATGTATAATTAGAAAAAGCTTTAAAGGAGAAGTGGCTCAAAATTTTGTAATTAAACCAATTTTGTGAGGAATTGAACACTATTTCATGCTGGCTATTACCTTCTTGCTTTGCAGGCTCTGAAAGAAACCCCAACAACTATTTTTGAAACATTTAACAAGGTATTTGTGGAAGTGCAAGGCAAACTGCCTGTTGTTCTGTGGCACAGAGCAAAGGGAAAAGATTATGTAAAATTTCAAAATTCAGGATGTAAAATGCTCATCTTGAGGAAAACCTTGGGGAAAAAAAATGAAAGAAAACCAAAATACTTCTGTGTAGAAGATAACATAATTTATTGGGGTGAATAGAGAATGCAGACATTTTCAGCCAGAGCTTACATTTTCAGCCAGAAGCTCTGAACGGGCAGGGACTTTCAGAGATGAGGCTAGTTCACTCCAGCTCTTAGAAATGGGCTCCTCCACCACACATCTTGGTTTCTCTGCCATGGGGAGAGCTGGGTGGCCAGGGGAGTTGCAGATATCCTCCCCCCCATCCCTTCTGCAGGTGGACAGGAGCCTCACAGCTTTCCCCATAAATGTGAAATGCTCTTTGTTAATGGTCTTGGTGGGAAGGCTGCCTGGCTGGGACAGGCATGGGAATGCTGCTTTCACACTCACCAAAACATGTGCCTGGGCCATCCCCTCCCAGGGCCACTGCAGCTTTTCTCTTTTATTCCTGTGTGCTCCCCAGTTCAAGTGAGGGCTTCGGCATAGCGGAGAAGATCGTGCTGCTCACCTTCATCTCTGCCGTTATTCTGATGGCCATCCTGGGGAACCTGCTGGTGATGGTGGCCGTGTGCCGGGACAGGCAGCTCAGGTGAGCCCACCCAGCCAACTACTGCCTGCCCTCCTGCAGGCAGGTACAGGGTCAAAGTCCCACCTAAAGCCCTATGCCCACAGCTGTGAGGGTATAAGCTGCTGTGATGAAAGGTGTCTCTGGCTGTGAATTGCACCATGGTGATGTCAGCCTCTCACAGTGACCCCTGAGCATCCCCACTCAGATTGACACTGTGGTGGTGGGATCATCTTTAGTACCCATTCTCTACAATTTTAGCACTCTTAGTATCAAAACAGAGATAAATTAGTGAAAAGCAGAGCTGAGGAGCAATTTCTTAGAGAAGCAGGTTGGCCTCTACCCCTTTTCTATCTCTGGTTTCCTAACAAGCCCATCAGAAAACCACACGGGTCAAGGTCCTCTTGCAGTTGTGCTGTATGCCCGCAGCTTGGTAAATGCTGCCAGTGATTTGAGGGGGTTACAGGCATAACTCCTGTCATGAGGCTTGCTGCTAGCCCCAGGAGCTGTCAGACCAGCCTCAGGAGCAGAGTGAGATATTCAACAGCCTCTATTCATATTCTGCGTGGGATTTTTAATGGATTTAATTCTGTTTTATTGTTATGATTTAAAAAGTACTCTTCGAGTTAAAATTACAGCTTCAATCTAGATTCTTCTCAGTGCTTTCTGGAAGCATTTTCTCAATTTGCAAGTTAAAATAAAAACTACCCTCCTCCACCCTAAACCCCTGAATGCAAACTATGAGGCTCAGCCACATGCAGAGGTCTGTGAGCACCTATTTGCCTCTTCTGTGTGAGCAGAAAGATGCATTTATGCAGGGAGCACAGTGGGTGTTTAGCTCTGAAAGCCAGGAACAAGCTAAGGGTGACCATATAAAGTAAGGAGTACGTTAGAGAGGACCTTTTAGTGTGATGGAGCCAATGAGACCCAAACACGTGCTGAAATCTCTATCCAGGTATAGAGGCTGCTGGACTGAAAGTATTCCACCCTAATTTTGTGATCTGTCTTGCAGGAAAATCAAGACCAATTATTTCATTGTTTCCCTTGCCTTTGCGGACCTGCTGGTGTCAGTGCTGGTGATGCCTTTTGGAGCCATTGAGTTGGTTCAGGACAACTGGATCTATGGAGAGATGTTCTGCCTGGTCCGAACATCCCTTGATGTCCTGCTTACCACAGCATCAATCCTGCACCTCTGCTGTATCTCCCTGGACAGGTATGAGCAGAAGAGCATAGAGAAAAATAGAGTTGCTTTAAGTTTCTTCAGTGTTGTTGCTTGTCAACAGTAGCCAAAGGGCAAAGATGAACCTGCTGGGAACCACAGAGCAATAAATCTCTCTCAGGAGCTGATTTTTGGAGAGAGCTCTCTGAATCCTCATCAGTGTAGAAAAACATTGAAAGGAATGAGATTTGTATGGAGAGAACAAGCTCTAAGAGAGAGCAAGGTTCTCAGCTGCTCCACAGCACAGCTCTGTTCGTATTACTGTACAGACATGGCACAGTTTCTTCTTTAAAGACACAACACCTTAAAGATGTATCCAAAGGAAAGTCCTGATGCTGTTGCAGATGGAGGTGCATCCTGCACAGGATGTTGTTTTAGCTGGGACATTGCTCTTGTTACTGTGTCAGGTGTTGCTCACTTCTAGGGGCTGCAGGGGAGGTTTGGCTGGTGAGCAGCTTGATTTGTTGTGCTGACACTCATCTTCCCAGGGACTGAAACACTAAACTATCTGCCTTTTTCTCTCTTGTCAAAAAAATTTTTGACATATCTTTCAAGTGCTATCAGAATTGCTCTTCCCGCTCCTAGCAGCCATGCAGGCAGATGAAAGCTGTGATACGTACTGACACTTTTTGGCATGTATTACTAGATTATAAGGAGAAAGGGCAAACACCTTCATAATTTACAGGCTGCTTTTCTAAGGCATCTATTTACACATCTTGACTAGTGACTGCTAACAAGGAGGTAAATAGAGCTGGTGAAAAGGATGCATAGGGCTTGTGGGAGATCTTAAAAACTTTCTTTTCTCCCAAACTTCTCTTGCAAAATTAAAATGAAGCCAAAATCCTGTATAATTTGTGGCAAGCAATTCAGTTTTATGCCATACAGAATAGCTAGAATTTTTCACAGGATGAATACTTGGAAGAAAACATTTTGAGCAACTATTCTAATAAGCAGTATGTAGAGCTTTCGTTCTAGTTCTGTGCAGAGATTTCAATACTTTAAAAAATACTGTTGAAGAGTATTACTAATATGGCCAAAATAACTATAGTAATTCTCATTATCATGAGAACTGATATTTAAATGGCATCTTTCATCCAAAGAGTCTGTACCCAGGCAGACTTTTGACAGAAACTTGATAAACTCCCCCACTGATGGGCACTGCTTCTTTTTTGAGGAAGAGAGGGAACTGGCACATGCAGCATTGTATCCACGGAGAAGCTGGTGTGTAATAGATACAATGTGTTTCCTTATCTGGAAGTTCAAATGGCTGGAACAGGAATAGGAAGCTCATTATCTTAAAAATGTTGACAAATTGCCACTTTGATCAAATTGCCAGTAGAGCAGATGTTAGAAAGTGTGCTTTTGATGTGGCCTTATTAGACGACATGTTGGGGTTTGTGTCTCCAGGCTCTTAGCTAAGTGTAGGGGGTCATGGAGAGAAGGGGACAGAAAGGGAAAATACTGTTTGTTTGTTTTTTTTTTTTCCCCCTCCCCTTCACCTCTGGATTTCTGACACCCACCCGGGTGGGGTGTGCAGAAGGGAAACTCCTCCCCTTTCTCCTGCCTGTGCCACCCTTTGCCATGTCATGAGCTCTTGCTCCTGCTGCCTGTCCCTATTGGTCCCCATGCTCCTGGAACAGCCTCACCTCGGGGTGGCAGAGGGCAGGGGGGGCAGCCTTGGGACTAGGGCTGTCAAAATGTGTAGCTCAGAGTTAATTTATTAGTGATACAGAATGGCTTTGTATAGGAAGATTTTCTTTCTGTAAACAGACCTGAGGCAAAGTTTGCAAACACTCAGCCCAGTAGAAGGAGCTGGAAATGGAAAAAAACCTCAAACCAAGCAAACCAACATCCTAAACCAAGATGTATTAGATTATTCTGTATTAAATGAAACGTTCAGAGCAGGGTGTGAACACCTGGAGAGGGCTATAGCTCTGCTCTTCCTTCTATGCTCTCTGCCCAGGGAGTCCTGAATTCTCTCTGCCAAATGCAGACCTGCTAGAGCAAAGGGTAAGCATCACAGCAGCAATTTTTGACAGCTGACAAATCTGAAATTGTCACATGTCAGGGAATTATTTCAGGACACACGAATGCTCTTTCTCTTTCACACGTGTTTACCATACATGTGCTGTTCTTTGCTCTCAGAGATAGAGAAAAGATTCTCTAACCTGGTGGCTGGATGCAGCCTGACATGGGTAATTATTTCAGCATTTATCATTTGTGTGCTGCTTTCCCATGAAGAATGATGCCTCTGCAGACTGGCTGCAGAGCTGATCTCAATTTTAGGTAATTCTCTGGTACTATGTTTTCTTGTTTCTCTTTTCAAAATGGCTTTATTAAGTGCTTCTTAGAGCAATGACCACCACACACCAACACCATACACTGACATCCATGAGACAGGCTGCTTCCGTCCGAAGGCACTTGAATTTGCCATAGAAACTTTCCGTTATCCTGTAACTTCTGCAGGTCATGTATAGCTCTCCTAGCCATTGACTCTTGCTGTAGAAGCTCACCTTGGATATTATTTTGACTCCATGGGTAATCTTTTGGAGCTGTGCCACTGACATGAAAAAAACAGGATTTCATCTTAGACATTTCAAAAGGTATATTTCTTCTCCCGGTACAAAAAGCACAATTATGTCTGTGTTTTCTGACAGTAAGTGTCAGCTGAAAGAGAAATCCCAAGATCTGCCTGTTTCATGTGAAAAGGAGAATCCCAAGTCAGCTATGTAGCTTTCAGTGCTTTCTGTTCGATCAGACTCCTCAGTATGAATCTGAGTCCCAAGACTAGGAGGTCCTGGGTTCTCCCAGGACCAAATGTCAAGTTCAGACTGCCCCTGTGGTGCTTGAGACAAACCAAGGTGCTTTCTATAGTACTAGACTAGCTCGCCTGAACTGCTGTAAATGAAGACATTATGGAAGTAGGTCATCTTCCTCTTCCTCTCTTAAAGCTGTATTTCTTCCTCTGATTGACTGACATACTCATTAACATGATTTTCAAAATAGAACTTAGTAAGACAGCAGTAGGGTACTGTATCCATTGCTAAAGTTGTTTAACATCTGCTTGGCTGTTGCCCTTGAGCACAGAAACAATCCTAACCTGACCAGGAATTTCTCTGCTTATTTGTGAACTCTTTTGAGTCCCAAACAGTCTATTAAAGATACTTTCCCTCTTGCTGAATACGTTATTGTACATTTCTGCAGTGCCTGTGCACTGGTGTGGTCTGGCAGCCTCATTGGTTAAATCAGAAAACGTTGTATAAAAGCAGTTTCTTTCCACCACACAAACAGCAGACCCTGATGCCTGCCTGATGTTCAGAAACCAATTCCCCTTAGCTAGCAACACTGTCTGGTCTGAACAGTCAAAAAGACCAAGGACATTGAATACTTGTCCTGCTGGGCCTGTTTAATAAACCATTTTCCAATTGAAATGAAACATGAGGTCTTTTTCTCCATCTCTTAGAGGAAGAAGACTGGGAGAATGTAGACATGTTGATTTTGGCCCTTACCACATCCCTAAGGATGTGCCGTGGACTCTTCCCTGCTGCATTGAGGGGGATAATCCACTTGTACCATGTCATGCTGCGGATCACTGGAGCCAGGGACAGTCCCACTTCACTCCTGTGTACTTCTCACAGAGATTAATTCACTTGTGCTGCCATCAGTGTGGCTGTTGTCCCAAACTTCCTTGACAAGCAGGACAACAGGGATTTTCCACAGAGCTTGGGTGGAGTGATAGATACAAAATAATAGATCTATTTTCTGTACCAAAAGAAGGCAAAACCCCACCTTTTAAATCTGCATTTTCCTCATTCAGGATATGCCAGCCCCTTGCAGTGACTGTTCCAGGAGCATCACTTTCAGGTATATTTTGGTCTGTGATTATTCTGAGAAGGGCAAGGAGAAAATTTCAACCTCTCCATGTCAGTACTAGAGATGACAAGTGAAAATTTCCACATTCAGACACAGGTGAATAGATATAAGAGATTTTTCTGCATTCATCTTGAGCACTTTGCCATTTTTCAGAATCCTTTTCCTTTTGCAGGCTAAACTCAAAATGTTCTGCTGTTCCTAGTGCATATTAGCTATAATGTGGGTACCTAAGAGTGCAGTCTAATGGTTATTAATGACTTGACAGAGGAACCATCCTCTAACCCAAATGAGCAGTGTACCCCATGTGCTGTTCACAGCTGGGATTTAACAGGCTAGCAAAGTCTCATAATTTCCAGCTGCTCTGCCAGATTTTCCTTTTGGGACTTGGACTACAGGCTCTCAAAGCATATCTCTGCCTTGTCCTGTGCAAACATTAGCTGAGATTTGATAAGACTTCCAGGCAGTTTAATTTTTGCAATATTCTGCTGTCATCTGCAAGTAACTTTCAAGTCAGCTCCAAATACCCACTCTGATACGAGTAAGAGCAACATGCCTGTCTTTTGCCTTCTTGCCTGCAAAGCCTCAGTCCTAGGCCTTAAACATTGCTAGCAGAAATTTGAATTTCTGTGACAATTTTTGGTTGTTTAGGGCTTGTTTTTTCTCTCCAGTGAGAACTGACTCCCAAACAGTGTTAAGAGAATAGGACAAATGAGGACATAGTGGTGGAATATCAGAGCAGGTAGGTGAGTGCCTGGATTTCTGTGCAGGGAAGGATGAGTCAGCCCAACCTCGACCTGTTCCCTGTCACCGCTGCTTCACCTGTTCTGGCAGCAGGCTTGGAGAAGCACTGGCAGCACTGCTTCCTTCACAGTGTTTTATTCTTTTTTGCTAGTTGTTTCCCTTGTGTTCATTCAGATTTTATGGGAGTATGCTTTTTCTAGCTGTGATTCATTTATTTCCTGCATTCAGTTTTATTTCAGGGCATGTAACTGTGGGGTTTTTTTAAGAAATCTGGGTGGTGAATCTAATCCTCAGGACTGTTTGGAAAGTGATTTTCTTCAATGTTTTCAGAAAGTGTTGCTTGAAAAAACCTTTATCTGATAATATCTTGTGTCTATTTCCATTACTGCCTTTGAAGGGGGTGGGGGAAGCTTTAATTCTAAAAGGCATTTGAGAAAAATCTGGAGAAAGCACCACAGGATAAACTGGTCTTACCAATCAGACACAGGGAGCAAAATACTGCAGAGACTTGGAAACATCTTCAGTCTCATCTGAAAAAGTGTTTTCCCAAGGTATCAGAGGTATCACAGGGCTCACTGAATCCAAATTTTGCCGTCATTTGGTTATGCTTTTTCATAATCTTTTTGGTGTTGTAATATAAAAGAAAGATTTAGGCTTGAATTATTTATACATTGCATGTTTTATGCAAATATATCCATTCTTTGTGCCTATGCAATAAAAATAATTGTCATTGCATATAAATAGACCAAGAAGCTAGATAGTCTCCAAATGCAGTTAACCTGTCAGGAAAGGCAATTTTCTTCTCCAATATTTGCAGTTCAGTTTGAAATACAGTTACTTCTCTAAGTCTTGGGGGGAAAAAAACAACCAACCAACCAAAACCAGCAGAGAAACAGACCCAAACCAGAGAAATCTTCACTAAAAAAGTTGTCAAGCCCTGGAACAGGCTGCCCAGGGAAGTAGTGGAGACACCATTCCTGGAGGGGTTTAAAAGATGTGTAGATGTGGTGCTGAGGGACGTGGTCTAGCGGAGACTTGGCAGTGCTGGGTTAATGGTTGGTCTTGATGCTGTTAAGGGCTCTTCGAACCAAAACGATTCTATGATTCTATTCTAAGCAGGTTCTAAATGTCTGTCTTCTTGGGCTTAGATGCACATCTGGCACCTCTGCTCTTCATGCAACCAAAGCATCCTGCACACTCTCTTTGCTTCCTCCAGCCCTCCTGGCTGTGTCCCAGCCTGTGAAGCTTTCCTCCAAGTCCTTGTCTCTGCTGGGCAGCAGGTACACTCTTTGCCTGGTGTGTTTGAAACATTTGCAGATTTGCTATGTAACACAACAAAACAGACCTAGCTGTGTGTTTGTGTATTCAACCCTAATCTTACTGGAATTCAAACATACCACATAATTGCTGCTAAATGAAGGCTAAAGCATAGCAGATGTCTCCAAAGAGTGTTGGAGCACCAGAGTGACAGATGCTCGTTGTGCCATTTACAAACATTAATTAACATTAATGTACTGTTCAGACATCAAACTAGCATAATCCCTTGAGGGAGATGATGTTTTAGACTCCCAAGCCTCGGTGCTTGGTAGTGGAAGTTGGTCTGGAGAAGATCTTTCCCTGTGTGAATGGGAAAGCACATGCCAGGGGCATAGGGGTGGTGAGGTTTGGGTGGTCACTGGCTCTGCTTGCCCTGCCTGTTGCCTCCTGTGTCCAGCATCACATTGCTCTCTGTGCTCAGCAGTTTTGCACAGTCTTACAGCTGTGGCACAGGGGATCAACTGGCTCTCTGAAGGGTGCCTGGATGGTGGGGCTCGAGATTGAGAGCATGATGTCTTTCTCAAGGATCAGGGGAAAGCATCTGTGCCTAGCAGTGCTCTGCAAAGCATCTACCAGCTGGCCAAGGGAAGGTTATTAGTGGGGAGACTTACTATGTTTTAAATAGCTATCAGTAAGTAATGGTTAGGCAGTCAGCAATCTGATTATGTGACACAAATTCCATCTATAGTTTTGAACCAGACCATAAATCCCTCATGCCCTTTTCAACTGGACAAGCATCTGATCTCATACAGCTCCTGGGTGCTTAGGTGGAAGAACAGAGAGGCTGAGCAAGGACAAATGGAGACCATCCACGAGGGCTGGAGATGTGACATGTAACTGTGGAGTTGTCCCTGTCAGCACATAGCTCAGCAAGGAAACTAATGTGGGATTTGCAGAAATCAGGTCTGAAAGCATTGAGGAAAATAACAGAGCAGATGGCCATGGCACAGCCTGAGGGATGCACTGTCCTTATTAATCTTTACAAACCCTCTAGAACTATGGTAATTTATTTTGCCACTGTTGCTGCCAATAACTCTCCACACACAGCGACCCACACCGGGACCATGAAGGAGTCCTCTATCTCCATTTGGCACCATACGTTTGTTTGTATTGCTAGCTAAATTTATCCAGTTCCAATGAACTGTTCTCTTTAGCATTTTTCTCAGTGTAATTATCTCAACACCAGCAGGCTGTTGTTTTTCTAATAAGAATTAAATTTTGTTAGATGTAATCATTTTAGGACTTTTTTTCCTGGACCAGCGATGCATAGCTTTGTTTTATTTGGCACAATCAGAGACCATAACTTGTTTGCTCAGTGGGGAAAAAGGAAAAGACAAAGAGCTGTTCTCTCCCCAAAATAAAAAGGTAAAAATCTGGTTAGGCAGAGGCCTGAATCTGATTTCACTGAACTATCAGAAAAGTCAGTAGCACTGTTTTAATTTCACACAAGCACAAATAAAATGAGAGCCTAGTTCCTTAGACTTTGGTGGTTGGTCAGGGTTCAGCTGAAGACTTTGGTCCAGCCTGGATTCACTGAGGGGGAGGAGGAAGAGTGCAGGACCATGCTCTGATGTGGGATTTGTGGAGTGTGCCAGAATTGAGCTCCAAAAAGACGAAGAAGGAGCTTTTCCAGACTAGCCAAATCCTTATCTATAACTTGCATGCTTTAAAGAGAAGCAGGATCTTTCTTCTGAAATAAATGTCCCTGTCACCTGCAGGGGTTGTCCATCAGTGCAGTTCGGTGTCTTCTGCCTCTGATCTGGCAGCCCGGGAGCGCAGCTAGTAGGAGCTCCACTGTCAGGCTGAGGGCAGAGTCCCCTGTGGTGGCAGCTGGTGGAGTCTGGCTGTCTCCTGTTGCCTTACTTTAGCCTCCCTTTCCTTAGGAATTCACAAACAAATCATTCCCACTTTGGTGGTTAAGGCATGATTCAGCAGACACACGGGCACAGTTGTTGCACTCTAACTTTGTGAGAGAGCTAATAGCACCCAGTCTTCCCACCCTCTTGTCTTCTTTTTGTTCCAGATTATTTAAGGGAGGTAAAAAAATCTTCAGATGAGTATTCAGTAGATTTTCCTTGGCTCGTGTTGGCCCTACTGATGGTAGAACATATGCTATGTATATCATTTTATACATGCACATGACACCAAATGGTTTTAAATGTGGCCTGCTAACAGAACCAGTCTGTTTAGTAAAGGTGGGTGTGTATTTGTCTGTCTGTGGTATCTGAGGAGGTTCTTGCAGGGTAGTGTCTACATACCTGTAATTCAAAATTGTATTGCAAATCAGGGAGATAATTTCATTTTTCTCTAAGGGCAAGGAATTACCTAGTGCAGCTCATTCATTATATTTCTATAATGGCCAGAAGGAAAGGAAAGAGCTGCAGTGTGGTTAGAGCATCACAGATCCTGAGGCTGGAATTAAGGACTCCAGGACTGCTCTCTGGAGATGAGCCCAGGGCAGCTTTTCCACTCAGTGGACTTGAGGAGATGCTTGGATGTCCAGGCTGATGGGTGGCTAGATATGCTGGTTGCTGTATCACTGCTTACTTCTTTTTAACCACAGAAACTGGTGTATGTTAATGTTATTGGCCCAGCTCATTATCTAGATTCTTGGACCTTTTATTTCAGTCTTGATCACAGATCCTGGTCACAAATGGAGCCTTATTGTGTTGGTGCTTGATGAGTATGCAGAAAGTCACCACCACAGATAGCTATCCTTGCCATGGACCACAGCTGAATTATGCTTCTGCCAGAACTAAGTCACCAGTGTGTTGAAATACAATGCTGTTTCTCAATCTCAGTCTTCCCTTTCTTGCCTACAAGAAGCTAGCAGATACAAACTTGTAATAACTGAAGGGGTCATCACTTAAAAGTTGATGTGCTTTTTCAAGAATCTTTTTTTTCCTGAAGGAAAGGCAGGGTATGACACAAGTAGTGTGCATACACATGTATGCATGCATGCATAGGATTTTTGATACAGGCAAAGTGACAACAAACCCCCATGATTTGCAACACTTACATTTTAATGAAAGCCTTGGGCCCACACACAAGATTCAGCATTCAGTTGTATGAGGCAAGCATATAACTGAGATTCAGTTTCTGTCTGTTTTCTCTTTGGCTTCACAGCTTCCCTCCTATCTGCCATCTCCTGTCTTCACATATACACAAGTTTAACATCAGACAAGCTGTCCATGATCCTACTGCTAAAGAATGTGTTGTTGTATCTTCTCTACCCAAAGTGCTGAGGGCTTAGGTCCAAATGTGTTGCTGATATATGGTTGTTCAGGCATTTATGTCTGCTTTCTGGTTTTATGTGTAGCCCTGACTGTAAAGAGGGGCTTGCTGGCAGGCAAAGCACCAGTCCTGTTGGGAAAGGATAAAACATTTTGCTCTTACAGCTTGTGGACACTGCGTTCTGTGTTTCTAAGTGACTGTGGCAGCTCCTGCTGGTGATGCCTGCAGGAACATGGAGGAAATTGTGGTGCAGACTAGGACACTGAGTCACTGAACCTTCAGCATTTTTTATAGCTTTTGTGAATGTAACAGATGCACCTGCATCCCCTCAGAGGTGCTGGGAGAGTGTGTGTAACACGAGGTCTGCTTTTGGGAATTGATCCACTTGGCACTAATGGTGCATGTGTGTGTCCCTGTATCATTGAAACTTCACTGGAAGAGCAGGGAGCATCATGTTCATGTTCCTTGAGACAGTCTGACCACTACGCTGTTTCATAGAGCCACCAAGTGATGCTGGGCAGGTCAGAAACCCTCAGTAGCTGGCCATATCTACAGTGGCCATAAGAACCATAAGTAAGGTTACAGGAGCTATGGATTATTTCTTTTGAGCTGTCTGTAAAACGTTAGCACTTGATTCATTCATGTGGCAAATATCTGGTATGGGAAGAGAAAAGTATTATAATAACCTTTGCTTTATGGAGCTACTTGAATGATCTACAGCTCCAGGAGGGGATTCTTGTATTTCCCCTTCAGTGAAGAATGTCATAACAGAGGTGGAGGAGACGATGTGTTTCACATCATCTGCTCTGCTGTAGGTAACAGGGAAGTTAACATTTTCAAAGAGCTGCAGAAACAAGGATCTTGACTGATAATAGTGAGAATTAATATTTAATTAAACTTGGACATCCTATTAATCATGTGTATGTATTACATTTTATATTCATCCATCACACTGGCATGCAAGTACATAATAGATATTCTTTATGAGAACAGGCAAACAGCTTTAGCTTGAAAGGAAGCAGACATGTAGAATAAGAAAATGTCTTTATTTCATCTTTTGACTAAAACTATTGATAATCTTGGAGACATAATTACTTTTTGCTTAGTGAATAAATAGCTGCTTAAATGCCCAAACCATCACATACATCAAATCACCAGCTACTGCAAACTTTGGTGTGACTCAAATGACTTTTATTAGCATACACAGATTTCTATTATCTGATCCTTGGGGGCATTGAATAAAAGTCCTGCTGAGCTGTGGAAAGGTGGACAGTGTGCTTCTCCGTCTCCCTCTCCATCAGAAAAATTGTCACCTGCATTCCCATTGCTGAACCTTGTTACTGGTAACAGTGTAGGGCAAGAGGAACCCAGCTTGACTTTCTGAACAGATGGGAAATCATGGTAGCAGCAGCTAGCAAAAAACCCCCAACAAAACAACCCACCCTGTGTGTATATATATATAATCTTTTGACATGTAAGTGAAGGAAAATTGCTGCTGAATCACTAGGAGGGAAGACATATGAGAGCTTAAGATGTCATTTTTTCAGGCATAATTTTTACTCTAATGGCCTTTAATAGCAAACTATTACTAGTGTAATGCTGTCAGCTGCAGCAGAGAGAGAAGTACAGAAATGTAATAACTCAAACTGCTTGGAAGAGTTGTTTTCCTGCTGTATTTAATTAGCAATGTATTGTGGTTTTCCTTTTCTGTTTGCTTATTCAACTCATGAAGCTGTAGCTGGTGTCTTGGCTGTTCTTTCCCATTTATTTATTGAATTTCTTCTTTTGCCCTTTCTGCAAATAAATGTAGTCTCTTGCGACTTGCAATAACTTGCCATCAGGCCTGTCACAGGGATCCTTTGATGTCCAGCACTGGGTAGCACTTTCCAGCAGGTGTACAAATATGCCAGATATATCTCCTGTGTGTTTAGAGTCAGAAGAGCTGCTGCCTGTAATGCCAAGGGAGGCACCATCTGTCCTAATAAGCAGTCAGAAGCATCACCAAAAATACCTGTTTGAATTCAAAGGTCAGTTTATTTCCTGGGGGAAGGAAATCTGGAGAGCAAGGGGAAATCCAAACAGAGTAAGCTGTAGCAACAGCGGATAAGGCTACACAAACACATTCTGGCTGTCGTGAGGAGGGTAGTTAGCCTAGGAACAAAGGAAATATTTTTTTCTCTCCTTTGAAATCATGATGATACTGAAGTCTGAACATGATGGTCCTCATTATCTGACAGACCCAGAAAAGTGTTGGTTGGAGAGGACCTCTGGAGGTCCCTGATGCAACCCTTCTCTCAAAACAGGGCCAAACTCAAATCTGTCTTCCTTTAATTAGGTCACTCAAGGCCTTACCTAGTAGAGTTTTGCATACCTTTGATGCTGGGTACCCTTGTTTTTTTCAGCTCATGATCCATTGAAGGCAAGCTCCAAAACTAAGTAAAACGGATTGCTGTAAATTATTCAGCTTCTCCTTTTCCCTCGTGGGGGGGGTGTGAGCACTATGTTAGTGGGACAGGAATCAGACCCACTGGTTGCCGCAGCTGTTAGCATGAGCTCCACGAGAGAAACATCCCCCCCAGTGATCTAAAGGAACAGTTACTGTCAAACAAACCATTTCTTCCAGAGTGAAACTTTTCAGAGGAACAGGCTGATTTTTATGCACACATGAAACCATAAGAGAATGTAGAAGTGATCAAACTGAAGTAGTTGAATGCTGTTTCAACAGTTTTCCCCTGTGACATTTTGAATCTTTTTCAAAGAGACTTTTAAAGAATGTTTTCTTTTGACATTTTGATATTATTTCAGCCCTTTGTGTGGAATATATTATCTGATTTTATCACAATACAGCAATTCAGTTGACTCCACATCACTTTTAGAAAAGAAGTCTTCAAATTTTAAGTTTGGAAATTCATAGATATTTGTGACTGTTTGGCATAAAACTTTTGGTTCTTACTCAAATCTGGATGAAATCAATTTGGAAATTGGCAGATTTTTGTGTTTGTTTAGCTTAAACTTGATTCCCACTCAAATCTTGATGAAATTAATTGCACACCTCAAGGACATCTGTCTAATGTATACACATAAACTGTGTGTAGGTGTGTGTTTACATGTGTCTTATTTTAACGTGCTGCTGGCACTTAGAAATTCTCACAGGCATCTCCTCAGGGTACTGGTCCAGCCTTATTGTGATTGATAATTTAATGTCTGTAATTCATGATTCATGTAACCTCATAAAATGGACTTTTATAGGCATTCAGTGGTGAGGTTTTCTCATTGTGCACAATATACCCTGATCTATGTTGAGGCTTGACTCAAAAAAATCTAAAAAAAAAAAAAAAAGATATTTCACTGGGAACCTGAGACTGACTGTAAGGTCAGGACCACTAAAAGCCTGCAACAGGATGATACAGTTGCTAATGTGCTATGTTTATGGGCAAATATTAATTTAAGAGCAATGAGTTTTCCAGTTTTAAGTTGGATGCACCTTCCTCATGTAGACATCTGTTAGCAGGTGGGTAGCACAGGGACCAAACCAACAGAAGAGTTGATTTCTTATCTCTTTGAGAAGACATTTTTAGTTTATAACTAGTTGTTATTTTAAGAGCAGGGACCTGTGAATATGTTGGATGGATCAGAAGAAGAAAGGAGAGTATAGGATATGACCTCATGGTGGTGAAAAGACTAGAAGCACTGTGCAGGTGTTTGCCCTTTCCTTGTGGCAGAAGGTTAAAGCCCAGCAAGACAAGAGGCTGATTCCTGAGAGGTAGAAAGGGAACTTGGTTGTGGAAAACCACACTTCATTTTACAGACGTTTTCACAGCTTTGAAACACAATGTGAATTTGCTATAGCAACTTTTGTTATCTCAGAAAAATAAATGTGCACTGCAGTGAGGAAAACCCCAGCGTTTGCTCAGCTACAGCTTAAATGGGAGCGAGGGGTACTTGTTCATCGTGGTAAAGAGGGTGCAGACAGCTTTGTGACTAAATGCAGAGGGAGAGAAAGGCTGAATATGAAGTCACTCCATTGTTCTGTGACCTCAGACAGCATTAATCTGTGCCTCAGTTTCCCTAGTTGGAAAATGGAAGATACTGGCTTTCCACTGGGCCATCCTATGCAACCTTGTTTAGTCATCCTGTGAAAATACCCTGAGTTCCTTGGGGGAGAGGTAGTCAGTGGAAATAGGCTATAGACTCATTTTTTTTTCCCTCTATTTTGGAAGTCAGGAGAAACAAGATGGAGGAACTACCTTACAGTTTTCTTTAGAAGGCCTGGAAGTCTCCTTTGATGATGGTTGTTCTCTCACTTTTCTCCTTGCAGGTACTATGCTATCTGCTGCCAGCCTCTGGTTTACAGGAACAAGATGACTCCCTTGCGGATTACTGTAATGCTTGGAGGGTGCTGGGTAATCCCAACATTTATTTCTTTCCTCCCTATCATGCAAGGCTGGAATAGCATTGGCATCATTGATCTGGTGAGTAGCTGAGGAGATACACTAAGCTGCTATCAAATACATTTGCTCCTCTGTATTATTCTTGAAAAAGCAATATTCAAAGAATAGAAAGCTGAAGCTCTTAGGCTGAAGGAGAAACTTCTTGTTATCAATGCAGAGGGGTTGCTGAATTTCTGGAGAAGTCTTTAAAGGGTTTTTAAATTACTCTTTCCTGGAAGGACTGGCACAAAGACAGTGGTGGCTCTAGGAGAGGACTTAACCTGCATCTACTAATCAGTTCAGTGAGTAGTCTTTTGAAAACATGTCAAATCCCATCTGGCTTCTGACAGGCACCTTGGAAGTCCTTGGTTCCACAGACCTCTGCAGCTCTCAGGGAAGAGCTGGCCACTGCTGGCTCAGCCTGAGGGTCCCACCTTGACCTGCTAGCAATGTCTGGAGAGCCAGGAAACCCAGACTTCCCCAGAAGGGATGGTTCTTTAGGCCAGTCCCACCAATATGCCCTGTCTTGGTGTGAGCCTTGAAGCAGGGGAGAAGGTGAAATTCCCATGTGCAAGTCTTTTTGGCAGGAGATCAGGGATCAGTTTTCCCCACCACAGTTTGGCTTCACTTCCAGGAGCCCGTCTACAGGGGAAGGAGTTAAGAGCTGCAAACCTGCTCTCCTTCTAATGTAGAGATGCAGGAATTAAAAAAGGCAAACTGTGAAAACACCTTATTTAGAAGAGCTTGTTTAAAAAGATGTGACATCTTCTATGCTAAGTCTCAGTCAAGGAGCTATGAATACTTTGGCTTGTGGAGAATAACAGGTGCAAGCTGCCAAGCCTGCAGACGAGGTGATAAAGCTGAAATTGCTTCCGGACAAACACCTTCAAACTCCTTTAGGATATGCAGCTGTTAGAAAAGGGAAGTGCATTTTATTTATTTAACAAACTATGTCAGGTACCTGATTTCTTGCCCCCAACTTTTCAGAAAAGTCTCAACACCCATCTGTCAGCACCAGCTTTTCTAAACACTAGTGCAATCCCTGCCCTTCCTTGTAACGTTCTGGTGTTCACCACACACATTTCAGTAGCTGTGTGCTGAGAGGTAGGGCAGGGTTCAAACACCAGTGGGTGAAAATGCTTCAGATTTTACTTTAGAGCTAAACTTCCTTCCATGCCTAATTGCATAATATTTAATATTATAGTTTTAAATAGGAGATGGGGTTATTCTTCTGTTGGAATGAATACCAGAAATTATGGGCCTGATGGACCTGCAGTGACATTGTTTTGTTGCAAGTAAAGCCTCCAAGACATCCTGTCTGTCCCACTTATGCCCCCTACTCCCCCAATTCACAAGCAAGACCCTTTACTTCCTCTACTGTCTGTTTCCATCACAAGCCATTGACCTGATCTCAGCCTACAAACTCAACCTGCAGAGACTTCTGCCCAGGCTGCTGCCCACAGCCCCTGCCCAGCCTGAAGCTGCCACCCAGATGCTGCAGCCCAGTCCATTCCCTGTCCAATCAGGTCCTTCTCTAATAATCCTTGGGGACTTGGGTGGGTGAAACTTGTGCATCCTTGGTGTAAAACCATGTCCTGATGAACAGAGCAGTGAGTGCTGAAAAAAACCAAACATGGTACCCCTCTGCTCTGTCAGAACTGGGGAGTTAGGCTGATTTTCACTGGCCAGGTTGAGGCATGCTCTGGGATGCCAGAGCTGCTACGTAAGCTGGTCCTGCAGAGCTGGGGACCAGGAGAGTTGGAGCCCATGAGCACAGGCAAGAGAGACATCAGTGGGTAAGACAGGTATCGTGGATGGGAGAGGGGAGGGAAGAGAAAGAATTGGATAGTGGTAATGAGGTGTCCTGGCAAAGGCTACTGGCATTGGAGGAGAAACGCTGAACTTCCTTCCATCTTTGTCCTTGTCCTTCCTTCCCCCTTCTCCAGATCCAGCAAAGGCAGTTCAACAAGGCTTCCAACTCCACTTACTGCATATTCATGGTCAACAAGCCATACGCCATTACCTGCTCCGTGGTGGCCTTCTACTTCCCCTTCTTCCTGATGGTGCTGGCCTACTACCGCATCTACATCACGGCCAGGGAACACGCCCGCCAGATCCAGGTGCTGCAACGTGCGGGGGCCCCTACCGACGGCCGGCAGCAGCACCCAGACCATCACAGCACGCACCGCATGAAGACTGAGACCAAAGCTGCCAAGACCCTGTGCATCATCATGGGGTGCTTTTGCCTGTGTTGGGCCCCCTTCTTTATCACAAACATAGTGGACCCTTTCATAAACTACACGGTGCCAGGAAAGCTGTGGACGGCTTTCCTGTGGCTGGGCTACATCAATTCAGGGTTGAACCCTTTCCTCTACGCCTTCCTGAACAAGTCTTTCAGACGTGCCTTCCTCATCATCCTGTGCTGCGGTGATGAGCGATACCGAAGGCCTTCCATCCTGGGGCAGACAGTTCCCTGTTCCACCACCACAATAAATGGATCGACTCATGTACTAAGGTGAGTGTTTCTCAGATGCTACAAAATGCCAGGAGTCACTAGTAAGAGTACATGCCTCCAGTTTTTGTAAAGGATTGGTTTTTCTTTGCATTTGAAGTATCTGATGGATTACCTGTTGAAAAAGGGAGGGGGGAAGAGAAGCATCCAGAAATTCTTGGGGTGCTGAAAAAAACTGAGTTTGTAGATAACAGATAAGTGTTGACATGAGCAGTTTCTCCAGCAGTGTGTTCAGGAAAGAGTTGGGAGAATGCAGAAGTCATGTATGCGTTTTGGCAAGCCCTGCTGTTTGGTCTCAGAGGAACAACTTGACTCCACAGGGAGCACCTTGAGGAAGGCTGTCTTTCTCTAGGGAAGGGGTCTTGAAACCCTCCATTGTCCCTTCTCAGGTTCTGCCTATGTTGACTAACCACTGCTGCATCTTCTGAACTTGTGAAAGGCAAAGGATGAACTTTCCCAAATGCCTTGACCTTTCTGGAGCACTTCCATGGCTCTCTGAGAGGAGGGATACTTGCCATTGTGTTTTAGCAGCTCAGAAAATACTAAGGTGTCTGCCTTTTACTGTAATCCAGTCCAAGCCTTCTGCTATGCAAGGTAGAGGCACCCAGCTCACAGACAGTCTATCCATGGAAATATACAACAAACCTGTCAATCTAGATGTGACAACCACTGTAAAAGGTCCCATAAGAATCAAACCTGCACAGGGCATCTTATCCACTTCTAACTCTCATGAGTGCTTTTATGGATAAGAATGTCACCTCTCTTCAACATACTAGATGTGCAAGTCAGATTATCTCCTGCCTTTCCATATTGCTCCAGCTCTGCAGAAGGCACTCGCTTCCCGTGCTGCATCCCCTCCTCCCTCTGTGAGCCAGAGGTATATGGCTCTGCACATCAGCACTTCAGAGAGCAATTATTTTCTGTTTTCCTCAGCTTTGTAACTGATGAGAAAAGCGTGACTTCTTTCCCTGGTGCAGATTATGCACTGATGATGATAGAGGTGTGGGGATTGAAGCAAAACCAACTAATTGTAGTCTGTGGATAGTTAATCTCCCTGGAGGAATTTTTATTTCTTCAGTGCTTCTCTCTTAAATGCAAAAATGAGTGGTCCCAGCACAGATGGAAGAGAAATTTAGTGAGGCAGGTTCTCTCAAGATATAATGTAAATTTCTTTACTAGCATGGAAATACAAGGGGGTTTGTACCCAGCAGCTGAAATATTGAAACCTTTCTGTATGTTCTTTTGGGTTTGGCTTCATACCAGCCCAGCTGAGAAGCTGTGTAGGGGCTGGACCTGGTTCACACACTTCTTTTCCAACCTCAAAGTTGCTTCTTTCTGACCAAGACCTTCTGCAAATGGAGAAGTTGTGAACATGGGATTCTACAGCTGCTTTTTGTACCCTGTCAGGGAGAGCAGTGAAGAGAAGGACAGACCTCGTGCTGAACCTAGGGCAGAGTTCCTTCCCCAAAACCCACGGAGATTTGAAATTTTGTATTAAGCAGACATGAGTCATTGAGCATCAAAGGAAGTCAGGAGTGATTGAGAATAAGTCTGGGTTTTCTAACTCCTCTTCCAATCTTCAGAAGATCTGAACTTTCCTTTAGCTCTACTTGTCCAAACTGTTCTTTTCTTGCTCACAGTCAGCTCAATGGTGTGTTTGCAAATGCAAGAATATGTTTGTCACTGTTAAAATTTGGGCTCTTGGTCTTGGATGCATCTGACCTGTGAGAGTGCCTTCTTTTTTTCTTCTGATAACTTTACTGGCAAAATGTTATGACATTCCCATTTTGGGATTTTTCACGTTTACATTAGGAATGGGAAAAAAAGAAGGGGGAGCAGAATGCAATAAAAGATGTCAGTGAGAAGTGGCAGACACCCTCACCACACACAGACTGAGACCACCTAGGAGACTGTTCTCATTCATTCTTCTTCTTCTGGGTGACCAGGGAGAGACCTTTTATAGCACACCTGGGGCCACATGCAACTACCGTGGCAATGAGGCAAGGGAGCAGAGTGCACAGTGGCTTGACCATGATATGAGGGTGACCACAGCTTTCTTAATCCCCTGGCAACCACCCACTTTATCCCTAAATTGTGAACCAGAAGATGAGGAAAGGTTTTCCTGTCACCCGTTTTGTTCTTGAACTCTCCATCTCTATGTAAGAGGCACCTATTCCTTGGGCAGGGTTAGATGTTGTGCAGAATATGTTTTGAAGATATCGTCAGCAGCCAGGAGATAAGATTTGATTAGAGCTGGATCTGTGTGTACCATGGGAAAGAGTATTGGCATTAAATACTCAGCTTTGAAAGAAAATTTTGATTTGCCTGTTTTCCAAGTTTGCTTTCTGCAAGTGCAAGAATTGCCAGAACACATTTTTACCTCTGGACATTCAACTCCTTCACCTGTATCTTTATAACACTGCATATTTCACTCGTATGAACCATCAGCTGCAAAATTCAGGTAGGATGTGCAAATGGTGAATTGCAATCTGCAGGTGTGGCTACAATCCAAAATTCATGCCCTATTCATTTTTCAGTGGCTGAGATTACAGCTCACATGTCATATAGAACCACAGGAAATACAAAGGTTTGTTTGTGTGGCTGCAGCACAAATCATGTAATTCATTATAAATATTTGTAGTTCATAGTCCTAGTAACCTATGGTTTGGAATGTCACTGATTGAAAGGACTTGGGAATCATTCTGAATAATGAGTGGGTAGGAGAATTTACAATGAGCATTCAACTAATGAATGACAAAAGCTAGTACAATAATTAACTGCAGTAGATAGGAGTTTCTGGATGGCTGTAGCCAGCGTTCAGGAGTTTTGCTCACCATGACACTGAAAGCGAAGTGCCACGATCGTCTGAAAAATGCTGTCTTCTACTTTAGCATATTGCTTGCATATCTTTTGTCATGCATAGATATTTATTCAACACAAAACAACAAACTCATCTCTTCATGAATCATTAAACTCTCATACTACACAAGTGGATGGGAACCCAAGGCAGCATTGCTTGAATTCTGGGATTAAAGTAAATTCTGAAATTTTGCCATAAGAAAATGACTTTGGGTAAAATATATTTGAGCAATGGTCAGAGTAGACAAACTCTGCAACATTTGGTATGTTCCCCATTTCCTCTCAGAACTACACTGTTCAGCACTGTACAGTGTACTAGTTTCTTCAAGGAAAGCTATAGTGAGTAGTTTACTCATTTTTCATCACAGAGAGGTCTTCTCAGGCAGGGCTGTTGCCAGTTTTATTCCTCCAAAGTAAAACACATCCTGATTTTCCCTTTAGAAGAGCCAAGAGAAACAAACTGGGGGGGAGAAAACAAGCATGCACCTCGGGGGCTGGAAGTTCATCATCTTCATCAATACAAAATTAAATAAACGACCCAATCTGCCCACACTCATGTCAGCACTCTGAAGGTGCATACTAAGCTGAGGGAAGTGTGCAGGAAATCATTGCCTCCAGCCAGCACTCAACACCAGAGCATTGCTGCGGAGCCTTATTGCTCCCTATAGGGAGCATGAGTAATTGTGCCAGTAAATCTCCCGAACTGCTGCAAGCCCTGGTGCTTCCTTGTTGCTGTCTGTTAGGGACAGGCAACACAGTGACTCTGGTTGCCAGTTTTTAGATGTTTACCAACTCCACGGCTTTCAGATCTGTTGGAATAAAAATAAATCCACCCTGGTTGTAGAGAAGAGAAGGTCAGAGCTGCCATGGAGCAAAGGAAGAAGTGGTATGTGCCAATCAGTGATGCTTCCCCAAAGGCAATGGACAGGAAGGGTCCTGCACTATGGCTTAGTTCCCTAACACATCCCTCCTGCAGAGCTGCCCCAGCTCTCCTGGAATCCTCTCCTGGAACATGTGCACTGTGAAATGTCTGCTGTAATTTAAGAACAGACCTGTCATGGCTCTGGCAGTGTCTACACTCCGAGGGGAGCTCCACAGTGCCCTGTGCACTCACTGGTCCAAACTCTGCACAGCCAGACTTTCCTCTTGCAGGAGTTTGACACGGCTTGAGGGCAAATTTGCAACCGGGTTTAGCCTCACGTTGTCTGTTAAGGCAAAGGTAGGAGCTCTTCCTTTTTCCTTGCTTTTTCCTGGACTGGAGCAGAGGAGCCTTTGGGCAAGAGGCCACAGCAAGATGGATGGGCTGATGGCATAGCATTACTTTATGCAGCTTTAAAACGGTGAAGCAGTTAAAGAGACTTTCATCCTCTGTTTATGAGGTAGCTTTTCACATAGATGAGCAGCCACCCTGAAACTCTCCTGGCTTTGCAAGGCTACCAGCTCAAAGCCCCATCTCCCCTTCCTCCTGAGGTCTCCCCAGCTCTCTGACATAAGGATCCCCTTGCCTAAGCAGCAGCCTGGTGTTGCCAGCAGCAAAGGCACATCAGGATGTCCGGATGTTCACTGCTGTGGAAGCAAAGCATTTTGTGTCTTTTCAAAGATTATTTTGAATGACCATGCCTTTTTGACAGGTTTAATTTCACAAGGTCATTTACTCCATCAGTTATCAGTCACCTCCTCAAGGGTTAAATCCTGGCTGACACAGGTATGCCTGTGTCACCATGTACCATCCCCTTGTCCTGTGGAGTTGCCTTCAGGGAAATGGGCCTTTTGGTGGCTGTAGCATTACAAATCCTGTGTCTATTTCCGAGGTTAGGAGCTCGACCTGGTTTCACAAGATAGGTTGAAAAGGGCTGTGGTTTCCCTGTGCCCCCAGGCAGTGAGCATGGGCTGAAACACGCAGCAGGTGTGGGTCATTTCACTAATGTTCATAGGGCATAGGCAGAGCAGCCATACCATGCCATCCCACCTGCGATAGTGAGATTTCATGGGTTGCAGCTGAGGTTTGACTCAAAACACGGAGGTTACTCGCTCAGAGCTGCTTTCTGATGGAACTAGCAGGTCTCTCTTTCTCAAGGATCTGGGTTTATGAGTAAAGTATCTCCTCCTGTTCCTCTTATCTCTTATCCTTCCTTAGGCACTAAGAGAGCCGCAGAGACCACAGAACTTCCCGAGGCAGAATAAGACGCTGGCTGCTGGGGGTCGGAAAGCCCCAGCGTCTCCCACTGCTCCTCCTCCTCCTTCTCCTCCTCCTTCTCCGCAGCCGTGGGCTGGTGCCAGCAGTGGGGTTTTCCCAACCCAGCCCAGCCGACCTCCAGCCGACAGCCTGGCCAGCGCAGCCTCACTGCACTCTGCTTGTGTGCCTCTTCTCCAGCTCCGCTGAGGCTGAGCCATCCCTTGGTCTTTGGCAGGCCAAAAGCTCTCACGGCACAGCAGCTCCGTCGGCGAAGGTGCATTTAGCCTCAGACCGGGAGTGCTTGCCTTCGTTATCGCATTTTCCCGTGGGATGGAGCGTGGGCCACTGGCACTGGCAGAGGTGTGTTGGAAAAAGGAGGGACCACAGCAGCAAGCGCGGGGGGACAGGTCGGGTACAGCCGGGACAGTATCAGCCCTCCCTGCTGAAGTCCCGAAAGACCATTTCATTAGCAGGAGAGAGCAATCTGAGGCCAGGTCTGCTGCAGCTACATGATGCTGTTTGCCTCCCCTCTGGCTTCTGTATCTCTTGCACAAATACACACATTTGTGGAAATGACTAATTATGTAGCCCAGCAGGAAGTTATTTCTGGAACGGAGATGGTTACAGAGGGCCAGGCTGGGCAAGAAAGGGCTTCAGAGCTGCTTTAAAAGAGAAAACGAGGTATTTCATTACATGCACAGCTTTGCTTGGATAAGCTTGCAAAAGGCTCTGATCTGTATGTGGCCCAGAGGTGAAAGATGAAGGACTGGAGTCAATCTCAGTGTTTGGTGACTGCCTTCAGCTTCAAAGCTAGCTATTTGTATTCCCCGCTCTCTCTGCTAGGCTGCTTAGAGTCTCTGCCAAGTTAGTTGAAAGGATAAAATAGACAAGCATCAAGTAGGCACCTGAGTGCACAAAACTCACAAACACACCCAGAAAGGGAACAAAAAAACCCCCATAAATTACAAACATGTAAAATTAGATTGGCCAGATTGATGAGGAAGTGAATCTTCAGTCTGACTCAGTTTTAAACACAAAGGGCTGCAAGCCTTTGATTTAAAATTGATTATTTTTGTTTTAATTCTGGTACTAACTAACTACAACATAAATGCCTTCTAAAAGTTTTTTCCCCTTTACATGAACTGAATAGATTTTTTTTTCTGTAACTGTTCTGTGGTTTACTTCCTCTCAATCACTAAAGTATACTTTGGTAAGAATTCCAGGGGGAGGATACTACTGCCCAAAGCTACACTTATTTAGAGCAAAATCAGACATTACGGTTAAAATTTCTGACTAGTAGGAATGGCCTGGGAGTTTTAATGATCCTGCAAGATAGATCAGATTTTGATGTATGTTGTCACCTTCTTCACTTCAAAGTGATTCGCCCCAAGATGGATCATTTGGACTTAGTCTGCTCCTTTCATTGCCTCATTGCTTGCTGTTTCACACTGGATTTCCACAGATCATTTTTTGGAGTCATAATGTCAGCAATGTATATTTTGCTCTGCTTGTGAGACTTGGAGCAATTGCAGGGTGCTAAACATTAGGGTGTATGTTGTAATTTCTCTAGCAGCTGCCTTATTAATAGGACCAATAGGCAAGTACTTCACCTCTTTGAATGTGCTGATAAAGCACGTTCCCACCAAGACCTTTTTTAGGAAGTTTCTGTGCAAGAGCTTGAGAAACACAACAGAAGTTGACATGCCCCTGACATGTCTGTCCCCTGCAGATTTTGCTTTTTTCCTCTTTTTGACAGGAGTTTACCAGAAATTCGCTGTTGAGAGACAAAATAGTTCTTATTTTCAAGGGACTAATGAAAAACTGCAAGGGTACAGCTCCTATCTTTGCATATGTTTGAGCTGGGATTTTGGTTCTTGTCCTCCATCATAGGGATTTATTTTGCTGCATTTTAGCAAATAGATGCAAACATTATGTTTGCAAGCAAATCATTGTACTCTGGTGATTAAATTACTCTGATGAGCAGGCCTGTGGGCAGCCACCCTTACCTGACTGTGGTGGCTGGAGGACCTGGAGGAATGTCCTGATCTGCACCTGGGAGGGCTCTGTCCCTAGGGACCCTCGAGTGCTTAACAACAAGCACAAGAGAAGCTAATGAAATGTTTCTTTAATAGACATAAATCTTGGTGGACTTGACTATAATTGCAGTAGTGTCAATTTTCATCAGCTGCAGATGCTTGGCTAAGCAATGCTGACATACTGGTGTGCTGTCAGGCAGCCTTTTTCAGCATTGTTGTATGCTTGCCCTGTTTACAAGGCTGTGAGCACAGCCAAAAGCATAGCCAACATAGCATGAACACTTCTGGGAGGGTATTGTGTGGGTTGCTTCATGGATCACTGGGAGACTGCTCATTCCACCATGGTGCAGAGCCATGCAAAGGAGAGAAAACTCATGAGACCTCTTTATCATTATAGCACCCAAACCACTGAAAACTGGTGACCTCAGAGGTGACAAAGAGTATTTCCTTCATTTTTGGCATAATACCAGAGGTGAGCCCTCTGGGCAGTGCAACCAGAGATTGCCTAAGATGTGTTTTTTCACTCCAGTAATTTCAGTTCAAGTATCAGTTCCCTGTGCTGGAAGAAGTGGCACCACACAGCTCTGTACTACAGCCCCAGCATGACTGGCTTGTTTCAGCTAGCAAAGTGGAGACTGAGAGGGGATCTGGTTGGTGTCTGCAAATACATTGTGAGGGGAAAAAGTCTGGGGAGGGGAGAGTGGGGGGTGTTATTTATACTAAGGAATAACACTATCACAGGAAAAAATTGATATAAAGTGGTCAGGAATAAATTTAAGCATGAAATTAGATGAAAGTTTCCAGCCATCACAGCAGTGACAATCTCTTAGTAAGACTAGTGGGGGAAAAAGTCTAATTAATTTTCAACAAGCTGTAGCTTGATGAATTTACAAAAATCATCGTCTTATGTGGTATGACTGTGATAGCAGGAAACAGCCTCAGGATCCCACATAGTCCCACTTTTGCCTTAGTTCTGGCCCTTGAGGAACCCAGAAGCACAGCTAAAGCGATACCTGGCCACACTGCCTGTCTCCCCATCCTGCTGATGTCACATCCATCAGGGAACAAACACTGAAACAAACAGAAATTGTCCCAGTTTCCCAAAAGACCTCATGGGCCATATTCCCATGTATCCTCCCTCACTGGTCCTGCTGGGCAGTGGCTGCTGTGCTGTAGTGCCTGCTGGCTGGCAGATGGGCTTTTGAGAGTGCAACCTGTGGAGCAGCAGTTTGGTATCCTGTGGTTGCCTCTGTCTTATTCCCAGCATTCAGGTTTGCAACAAAATTATGCCCATAGATAAATAGGCAGGAAAGACATGGTCCTTAAGTGATAGTGTTCAGACTGTTTGATCTAGAATATGGTGTAAAAAAACTCTGAAAAGACAGAGTAATGTCTATACCACTGGAAAACATGAGATTATGAAAAGTAGCTCTCAATTCTCCAGACTAATTTTATTTTATAACATTGCAATTTTTAAGAAGTGTGACTTGGTGCCTGCATCAGCATGGCACCTGTTAACTGGATCACCTCCATAGTTTGTAAATCCTGATGAAATTACCTTCTTCTATAGTGAGTATGTTTCTAGTCAGGACACTTAGGGAACAGGCTGTGGCCATAAGCTGTTTACTTTTTAGCTCCTCTCTAGAGAAAAACAAATAATGACTGATAACATATGCAGATAGCACAAAATCAGAGGAGTGACAGTAATAAGAGTGAGCTGCACAGGGCTACTTTGCACTCTGAATTACTTAGTTAACTAAGCACAAGGAAAATGTTTCCACAGTTACAGCAACATGATCTTTATGGCTGTGCCTCTTGGCATACTGAGCACAGATCACAGGCTAATCTAACAAACAATCTGTGTGAAACAGGCTTTGATGCTGAACATCAGCTCCTGCTTGCTACTGAGCCTGATGGGTGATGAGGCTATTCCCACAGCCACAGGCTCAGTGCTGCATGTGTCCCCAGCCCAGGCAGGGCTGGCTGGGGGGGCACTGCACTCCAGAAAGAGTCTGGAGAAAATGGAGCATGATTAAAGGTGTCCAAAAGAGGCTGTAACAAAATAGTCCTGGCACATGAACTTTTTATCTTGTACTAGAGAAGTAGCTAGATCAGTGTCTGCTTGGGTACAGAAGTCTAATGCGCACGTGTGCATTAAGGAAAGACCTGGAAGTTTAAAGTGCACAAACTTGCTTTAAAAACACAAAGGTCATTTTTTAACACTGAAAGGCATAAGCCATGATAAAAGATCATCACATGCTGTTGTCTGCTACTAGACATTTAAGACTGAAGACTGCCTTTCTTTGGAATAACCTCTCTACTTCAAGAACAGGTATTGAACACAAAGCAGGAATGAGTTCAGGGAAGAGCTGCAGCCTGTTTTGTTCAGGACATACTGGGTGATGACAGGGGCTCTGCATGTTGAGTGACCTGGTCTCTAGGACAGGGATGCTCTCAGCCCTTTAGCTTTTGATCCGTTGCTTTGTTGTACTAGCAACTCCCAGCCAGGAGAAAAGTTCACTGTTTTGCTGAGTGCTGCACAGTTTCAAAGAGGAACTGCATCCTGGATGTCTGGCAGCCATGCCCAGGGCAAGTGAGGGACAGGTGGTGGCAGCTGGGGAGCAGAGGCACCAGCAGTACTGAGCTGGCAGGCTGGACTGCAGCCTAAGCCCATCAGTTCTCAGCAGTGTGTGGGTTTGGAAGTAGTCAGAGTATTTTATTGCAGCCTGGTGGGTGGTGATGAGTATAAGAAAGGAGAAAAACAGCTTCCACATCTGTCCCTGAAGTATTAGCAGAGGGAGCACAAGTGTATTGGTTTCTGTTCAGTTCAGCACAAGGGCTCTCAGTGACCTTGAAATAACCTCCATTACTTCTCTAAATACATTTATTCTGTACCTTTGCTCTTATTTCCCAGTTTCTTCTTCAGAGTATGTATGTACTGTACATGCTGTATATACAGACATCTTTTCTTATTCTGCCATTTAAAAAGCTAGACTGGATAAAGTAGTTAAAAATAGCACAGGGGGACAATCTTGTAGCAGGGAAAGGCTGAGACTGGGAAATTGGAGTATAGCACTCATCAGGTCTTCCTCTTTGCTAATATTGTTAATCCTAGTCAAGAGAATTCTGTTTTCAACTGAAACTGCATTAGCTGCAAACCTGAAAAAGTATTCTGTAAAAATATAGAGTATTAGACTCAAAAGCAACTAAAAAGTTTTGTAATTCTTGGAGGAGCTTTCTTGTAGGTTTTTTTTTTATGAAGCTCTGCCAATATTTACAATTAAGTTTGTGCTCCAACTTCCTTGGCATGATTTTACAAGTTGGCATCAATCTCCTCCACAGTAACAGCCTTCTAGTGTAACAGTCACAAATACTGTGACTGGGAGCTGTGTAGGATCATGAGCAGGACAGAGAGCTATACGTATCAGGAGGTACCTGATAGCTCAAACAGGAGATACAAGCTGAGTCAGGAAGTGCAGGGTGAGATTATACATTCTGCTATGCAGGATGCAAGACCAGAGAAGCCCTTGGGTCTGCAACTTTAGATGTTCCACAACAGCAAAATTTTCCACCATAAATACAACTGCACACATAGAAAATGGCTTGGCTGTGTGTTGTCCTGTGCAGCATCAAACAACCTACTAACTAAAACATGGGACATCATCTGCACAACCATCTTGTCCCTCCTTTCCCCTCTCCCTTATCTGAAGAAAGATGAGTATGCTTTTGTGTTTCCTGACTTCTATAAGTAGGTGACTGCACAGGGCACCCTGTGGCATACAAAGCTGTTCTAGGCAGCTGAGATGCTGCCCACAGAGGCTGAGTCCACCCTGGTCAAAAGCATTTGCAATGGCCAGTACATACATCCAGCAGGGCAACACACACAGGGTGTGCACAGGGCAAAGCAGCCACAGCCAGGCTGGTGGGAAGCTGCAGTAAGGGCTCATCCCTTCCTGGCCACTTCTCTATGCCTATCACTTGTGCCTACCTTCTGCTGCTGCTCCCATCACCAAGCCCTGGACACTCAGCTCTCTCAGCTCTCCTCCACCAGCAGCTTTCTTCTCAGTGCTGAAGTGCAAGAGTTAAAACTTGGCAGAAAGTGTAGAGAGCCAAGGCCAGTGCTACAGCCTGGCTCATTGCTTCAGCTTGTGAAAGATGCATGTGTTTGTAGCTGTGCATCAGCTGGAGCTGGTGTCAGCAGAGGGTTTGGCCCCTTTTACTTAACAGTGACACAGACACATCCCCAAGCTTTTTCTGTCATACTGTAACATCACCCTGAGGGGAAGGGAGCAGGAGATGTCGCAGGGTGCCTGGTGTTTGGCAGAGTGTTGCTCCTGCTGCACAAACACCCCCAGAGAGGCAGCACCTTGATCAAGGGCACCAGCTACTTCTTAAATCGTTTCAAATCCAAACTTCAGGAATAAGAAACCCAAAGGCCAAGAGCCACAATAAAGGGAGACTCCAGCAAAGTTTGGAAAATAAAGAGCAGGATTTGTACTGTTAATTGAGGCCAGAAAAGCTGTGTGGGAGTGGGGACTTATGGCAAGCCATGGTAGTTGGTAGCCTCTCTGAAGCTGTACTCACTGCCTGAGATCCAGTCCCTGCTCTGCCCCTTTTGTGGTTTTGGGAAGGCAAAGCATGTCTGTGCTCACTGAAGCAACCACCAGCATTACCACCAGCAGTGCACCTCCAGCTTGCCTGAGGGCAGGCTTATTTTTTTATTGTGGGCGATTTCTAAAGTTATTGCTGAAGTCTTCCTTTATATTTGTGAATGCAAAAGGCTTTTTACTGAGGCTGGGTTATCCCCAGGGTAGGAAGTTGAGACACTAATTCCTTTTCTCCCAGCTGTCATCTGTGAAGTCTGGGGTAAGATTCCTCCTCCCACCCCTTTTCTGCTTTTTCTTTCTTAGGGATTGTGCTAAATGTAAAAGCTGAACAGTTTGAAGATATTTTTAACACTTCAAAATTCTTCTGCAAAAAATGTTAAAGTCTAGGGAAAGGGCATGGGGTCACCCTGGCTCCCTGTCCCTGCTCAGCATCACACCAGCTCCTTGAGACAATGAAACTCCCAGCATCACATTGGGCTCTGGAGGCAGCAAGCACATGCACATTGCCCTTTCCTGGTCCTAGCTGACCACACAGCAGTCCCACCTGCAGCCAAGCTCCACAAAACCCACCACCAAAGCAAACTGGCTGCCCTAGTATAAACCAGGTCCTGTGGGGACTTCTGCTCTCAAGTAAGCTGATGCTGGCATCTGTGCTGGGCCCTGTATTGCAGTAGCTTCCTTCACCTCAAAACCACTTGTCTTGCCAATCATCAGGACACTGCTGAAGTCTGATACACAGCTCAAAAAAAAAAAAACCTCACCAGAGGAAATTGAGAACTTCTGATAAGAGAAAAGCTTATTGTAAGTGTACTGAGTAAAAGCAAGATCTTGATCGTTATTTCCTACAGAGGGAAGGAGGGATTAGGGTTTTACAATACCACAATTTCCTTCAGTTTTAGAAACGTGATGGCTTTCAATGTCTCTACCCTGGAACAGATTAGCACAAGACAAACCTTTTTTATTATTTGGCCTAATACAAGATTCAAGATCAGAACTTCTCTGCTGCATTGGTTTGTTTCTGGTAGAGAAGCCAAGGCACTGAAGGGCACCTTGAGCTTGGAAGCAACTGAAATAACTCATTTTGCCTATTTTTAATTGCCTGACTTGTGCTTTGGGTATTCTTGTGGGGCAGGATCCCAGTTAAGGCTTTCTGTCTAATCTGAGCTTTGCTGTTCATTGCCCTGGTTTGTATCTCCTCCAGGAATGCTTAACCTCTAGTTCAGTACCTCCCCCCCGTGCTGTTTGATCCATGTAATTTGGAGTTTTCTGGGAGAGTCCTTTACTGCAGGAAACAGTGGGGATTTTGTCCTCTATGGGCCACCCAGGGAAGCTGGGCTCAGTCCAGTGACTCCAGGAGCTGCCTGCCCATGTCTCCTTGCATCCTGCTCAGTCTTTGTATACCACCAGCAAAACCTGCATAACCAAACCTCTGGCTCAGCCCCACTGCTCTGCAAAGCCTCTTCTAATCTGTTTGTCTATGAAAAATGGAAAGCAATCTGGTTTACAGGAGGTTGTGGCCATCCAGCTGATGGTATGGTAGCGTCTCCTGTGCTGTCAGAGGACAGTGCTAGAAGGACAGATGCCATTAGGAAAGGAAGCCACAGGAATGGCTAGTCCTGCTGCAGGTCAACATTTCTTGTGCAATTACTGTTGGGTTTCACTTCATTGTCTCTCTGATTCAAATGGAAATTTTAAATAACTTACATTAATTGTCTTTTCCAATTAAACCTCTCTGGTCTTTGACATGCATGACTGTTTCTTATTTCCTCTCTGCTTTACACAGCCAGTTTGCATAATGAACAGGATGTCCCCAGCATTTTGCAATCACTAGCCTGGAATGGGAACACTATTTCCAGACAGAGCCCTGACTGTGCTATCCCAAAGGCTTCAGAAACACCTCCTTCACTGCAAAGCCTCAGCACCTGCTGCCATTCTCTCATCCATTTCCCTCCTGTCCAGCATCTGCAGCTTTCCTCAAAGTTTCCTTTCCTCTCTTCTGCAAACGATAGTGCATGGAAGCAGGAAGGGATCTGACACTTGTTAAGTGTTACTGTCACTAACAGTCTTTGAAGAGATGCTCTTGCAGACTTAACAGATGTTAGGCTGTTGGTTTGTGTTATTCCATAAGCATATCAAACAGTGCAGCACTTCAGGAACTAGAGGTACATAGTACTAAAGAGCATTTAGCTTTGTCTGTAAAGTCTATTTATTACCTGGGAAGAATGTCAGGTACAAGGCAGTGTTTGTTAGATGTGGTTGCAGCCTCCTTAAATAATGACATGAAGTGCAGCAGTGCAGTGGGAACCCTAAGACTCATGCATGCAGTTGAAACACCTGCAAATGCTGCTACTTCTACTGGGAATCCAAGTGCAGCTGGATGCATTTGCTTTCAAGATCATTAACATCAGTCTAGCTCAGACAGATGCCTTTCAGGTCAGTTGCTGATCCTTTTAAAGTTAGTGAGAGGTTAGGAAAATTGGGCAGGTATTTACGTGGCCCATAGCATCAACCAAGCTTTGGCATGGCATCTGCAAGGGCATCAGCCTGCATTTTGCACTCCCCTGGAAGGCAGGCTGAAATAGCTCAGGAAACAGAGAGAACAGCCCTTTCTGGACTGCTTTCCAAATCACCCAACACAAATATGTGAATGTTAGGCTGAATTTAGCTTATCTCCATATGTTCATTCACTTGTATGAAAGGAAAAATGTAAATGTAGTTCACATCCCATTGCAGCCCATAATATTTTTCCTCCATTTTCATGCTTTGCCTTAGTATTATGCCACACATCATATAATGTGAGAATCTCCTGGGAACATTATACTGCTTTGAAATACTAACCTCTCAAAATGAAGAAAAGAAATTTCTTCAGCCTCAGTGTCTCCAGAGGTCTTATTCCTGACAGCACTTTTTCCACCACTGAAGTGAAGCCACCTCTGGAAAGATATGTAACAGCTGTTCAACTGCAAACCACAGTAATACTTTAAGAAGTGAAGGAAAAACAATCTGGATTTGTCACTTTGGAAGATCCAGCATTGCTACATGAAACAGAGCAGAGCCAAGCAAGCAAGCTCAAGTAATAGTATGAAAGAAAAAAAAATTAAGAAGCCAGTCATATGTTAGTGTTACGTAGGAATAATTTTGTCATTAATTGATCTGTCATCTGCCTGGTAGTGCATAGAAACAGTAGCAGCTTACATTACTCTGTTAAAGGCACATTAATTTATTCAGTGTGATGCATGCCCTATGGTGCTTTCTTGACAAGTTTTTGTAGCACTGTAGTTAGTATTTACTAGCACTGAAAGCACTTTATAACACCTTGATGCAATATTTGAGACAAGAACTGCATAAAGCAAATACTTCATAGGCATGAAAGCAGCCACAACTGACACTTCAAGAAGTGCTTCCAACAGACCTTCAAAGAGTTCTTTTCATACCATTGGCAGCACAGCACCCAGCAAGAGTGCTGCTAGCACAGAAGATGGGAACCTTTCCTTAGCTCTACCCCAACAGGAGTATTATATTCACTTCCCTTTCAGGAGATGCACCTTCTGCAGAGCCTCAGCATCCCTGGAGCTCCCTCATTAGGCACAGCCCTGTTCAGCTTCTGTTGTTATATTAGAGTGAGGAAAATGGGATTCAAGATGTACCCAAAAAAATGGCTCAGAGGACTTAAGGGAAATGATTCACTTCCATTACACACTATTCCTTTTTCTGGTTTTGAAAGAATCTGTTCTTAATAAATTTTAAAATAAACCCATAAAATCCTTTAAAATAAGCTGTAGGCTAAGTGAATATCCTTAAAAATCTCTTTCCCCTATACATGGGTTCACCTTGGAAGATTTGGCTGTAAAATTGTGTATGCTTACCTCAGGCTTCTTTTTGTCAGCTTAATTAATGGATGAACAGTATGGGTTTCCATGCTCCTCTGGAGCTATCCTGCCTCACACACATCTTTGAATTCAGTAGGTACACACACACACAGTTTTACAAGGAAATATTTCAGAGCCCCCCAGACTAAACCAAAAAGCTTTGATTTTCTGTAGTGTTTCTCCCTTTAGCTTCCAGTACAGATCTGGGTGCTGAGTGTTTTGGAGGCATTTGGTGTTTGGAATATCACTCAGAAGCATTGGATATATTAAGGGAGAGCTAAATTATACTCATGACATAAAGAAAATTGTCTCGTTCAGGTGAATTCTTAGATCCCTGAAATTTGGGTTTTTTTCACCAATCAAAAAATCTCTGTTGTTTCACAGTTTTTGTCCAAAAAAATGGTTAAATTAGCCTTAAAACCTTTCATGGCCAAGCAGGATAATTTTCAGCTGTTATGTTGTCACTGCCACTGATGCTACTTAACACCAGTACTGCAGCCTCTTAATCCAATTCAGTGGCTTTTAGGAGAGGGGGAAAAAGAAAAAAAAGGACAGTCAAACAAAATCCAAGTGTTTGGGTGACAGAAACATGTCTGTTCCCTAGAAGCAGGCAGAGATCAAGATAGCCACTAGCCCCACCACCCTAGTTCTGTGCCTAAGCTGTGACATCCCTCTTCTATAGAAATCAGTGGAGAAAGACAACCTCCTCCAGAAGGAAATTCACAGTACCAGAATGCCTGCACCTAGGCTCTGGGTACTCCATCACTGCAATCAGGTGTCACACAGGAGTACTGCAAAGCCTTCTCTCCAGCCCCCATTCCAAGTTAGGAGAAGTGGAATGAAATCCCCATGGAACGATTGGGCAAGTCCTAGTACAGTGCTCTCAAAATACTTGATAGATGCAGAAGTGTGAGGGTATTGCTGGGCTGAAAGGAAAAGGCTGTTACCAAACTAGAGATGTAAGAAAATGCACAAAATAAGCCAAGATTGTTAACCATTTGTGCAAACCTTTTCCTTCTCAGTTTGCCCTAACAAGTAATTCTTTTCCTCCTCATTCAGTGGAGCTGCTAAGTCACTTGTGGTTTGCAGTAACCTCCACGTGTTCCACAACTTGAGGCCTTCACACCTGTAAAGCACCAGCTCTTGCCTTACTTGTCTGGCAAACTCCTGTTCCCATATATGCCTCTTTGTCATTGGGCTTTATTTTCTATAATTGTTGCAGAATAAGATCCAGATCTGCCACACCTCAGAGAAATCAGAGCTACAGCTGAGTCTTACTTTAAAAAATAAGTATGGGGTAAATCCCCACCTTCTTATCTCATGACTTTCTGCTCAGGTTCATGGAAGTGTACCTTGAATGACCTGAATATATGGGTGGAGGGAATCTCCTCAAGGCTGGAAAGGCAAACTTCAGTAGTCTTCATCCCACTACAGCTAGATTTCAGCTACTTGCTTCTCTTAATTCTCCAAAACTCCCTTTTTGGGCAGATGCTGGAGGATCAGAGCCCCCTTTTTGATTTCCCATGTTTGTTAAGCGAGAGTGCATCAAGGGAAGGGATGGGTCTGCAGAAGAGGCTTGTGTCACAAGTGCAGGTAGCTGAACACAGATCTAGCAGCTCAGCACACCCATGGGTCAGGAGGACAATAAATTCTCTCCTGTCCATGAATGAAGAAATGAAAGTAGAAATAAAGAAGTGACCTCTTTGTTTCACACAGTGTGGTCACAGGCTGTGCTGTAGCCTGTTTTGATGTGCCCAGAACAGGAATGTGGAAAAAAAAAATTAAAAATCAGAAAATTCAGGGGCAATGAAGAACAAAGTAACTGCACCATTTGAAAGCCTGCCATACAGCAAAAAAATTCAGATTCTTTGTTGTTTGATGCCTAAAGGGAAAGCTGGTCTTTAATCAAAGCTTCCAGAAGACAAGACAATCTTTTATATTAAAGGCAGTGAAAAGAGGATCATGTGACTGAAAGCTGAAACCAGAACGTTTGTACTGAGGATAAGGCACAAATTTCTAACAGTGAGGGTGGTTATTCAATAGAGAAAATTATCACCTGCATCATGGGTTTTCTTTTACTTAAATCTTCAGAAATTAAAGATTACCCAAAGGGTGGTGAGGCACTGGAAGAGGTTGCCGAGAGGTTGTGGAGGCCCCATCCCTGGCAGTGTTTAAGGCCAGGCTGGATGTGGCCCTGGGCAACCTGGTCTAGTGCATGTGGTGTCCCTGCCATGGCAGGGGAGTTGGAGCTACATGATCTTTAAGGTCCCTTCCAACCTGAGCCATTCTATGATTTCCCATCTAAGGATGCAACTAGTTGAAACATTTAGCAAGGTCCTGTGCTATATACATGCAGTGAGGTGTTCTTCATCCCTAGGGCAGCCCAGATGAAGAGAACAGTGGCATCAAAATCAGAATCTTGTTGGCCAGTCAGGAAAAAAAATGCAAGACTGGGAGCAGGAGTTCCAGCTGTTAAGTGCATTAAGGGGCACAGGTGGCACTCTGTTACTCTTTGGAGGATTGATGAGAAACCAGTAGTACACTGTTCACAGCCAACAGCAGTATTTCTGAAGTTAATACCAGGTGCTAGCTAGCAGCCAGGTATAGTTATAACTTCACTAGAAATTACATAGTAACTGCCATGTTCCTACACTGCAGTCTGACAAACCAAGGAGCTCAACTGTTATTCCCCTGTCTGAACTTTAAAAAGCAGATTGATATTTCCAGCATACTAGAGCTGTCAAAAGGCTCCAGGATGACCAGTCAGGGACCTATTGCCTCCATAAAGCAAAGTTCTTAATGTTGAACATGCTAGTTATCACTGGTAGAAATTAAATAAGCTAGTTACTACTCCCTAGGCTTCTAGAAGATACATCTAGAAGATGAAAAGCTGAAGGAATCCCAGAATGGTTTGGGGGGGAGGGGGAAGACTCCATCTGGTGGCTCATACAGTTTTAACCCAGTTATTACCAGTACTGCAAAAATCAGGTTTCCCCTTTAATGGGAGGTCTGGGAATGTAGCTGTAACTTTGATGCTATTAGAATATAACTTCTGGGTGTTTAATGTCAGGCTAGCTGGAAAGCACTTTCCTGCTAACTATCTCTGTGCTTTTTCCTTTCTCCCCTTACTACCTCGCTGTGTCTGTCTTTCCTCCTTTCTGCACTAAAAGTGGCTGTTCCTCTGTCTCCAAGCTCCTCCTGCTCTTCTGCAGTAGACCAGCTCCTGTCTAACCATGAACATGCTCTGTAAGTCATTTCTTTTATTACTGCAGCTCTGTGTTTGTGTCTGTTCAGTATTTATTGTAGCAGTTTAAAGCCTCCTTTGATGCATAGCTTAAGATTTGTGGGGTAGGAATGCTGCCTTTGGTGATGGCTGTTCTTGCTCAAAGGACTGTGTTATGGTAGTGCAGGGTCTCACCAGTAGGTACCACACAAAGTACAAGAGCAAGATACAGAGGATGGTAACAAATTAATTTCATATTAGAGCTTCAGCTGCACAACAGCATCACAGACTGCTCAGGAAAGGAGAGCTCTCTGTTGCCCTTGGCTGGAGCGGGTCTGACCCATGCATAAAGCATGCAGGACTTTTAATAATTGCTAGAGTTTAGATACAGCCATGAGAGGTTCTCATAGACACGTGGCAAACTCCAGTACCTGTCTTGTTAGTTAAACCTTCTGACAGCTCTGAGACTTCTTCCCTCAGATGGCATGTAGTGTTCCAGCTGTGGCCCTGCCATAGTGGGGCAAACATCATGGGAATGCTCAGGGGCCAGGCATTTCCAGACACACAGCTCCAATAAGCTGAACATTAAAAAAAAAAAGGGAATATGTGACATTCCTCAAGATGTTTCTGAGAAGGGTAGGGAACCCTTCAGTGTCACACACAGAGCTGCTCCCGCATCTCAACATTACTGAGCCCTCCACCTGCTCTCCAGACCACACCCTCTACATCCAGCCAGTAAAGCCACAGACCCAGGGGAGATTGCACCTCCCAGTACCCACAAGACCTCCAGTTATCCCAACAGATTTGTGGCAAGCAGGAGGTTTCTTTCATTTTCCCCTCAGTGCTTTTGTTTATTCCTCATTAGGTATTGAGGAGAGGTGGCAGATTTTAACAGTTGCTTTAAGACAACAGAGGTCAAAGTGGAGAATATAGTTTCTGTTTCTACCATCTGTAACTTTCTGTAACCAGGTTCCCTGGGTAGGACACATCATCTGCTGAGTCAGAGCTATGATCAAGCCACAATCTGCTCCCTGTATCAGCACTCAGCCTGCTTTTGAGGATCTTGCACAGAACTCCCAGTTGCTGATAGGGAACTGGCACCAGCCCTTCAAAGGCTGTAAGAAATAAAGGACCTTCCTCAGCAACAAGGGGTTGACAAAATGCCTTTTTGAAAGCAGCAAGTGGGAGCTGCATAAGCTGCTAACTAGGAGTAGACTAACCCCAAGTAAAGACCTGAGGCTCAGAGAAAGCATCCCTGGCTAAACAGGAAGAGAACTCTGAGCATTTCTCAGAGAGCACATTACCAGAATAGAAGAAAACCTCAGATACTTCCAGCATCCCTCAATTCCTGGCCATCACCAAAATTTGAAGATCTAGGAGGAGACTCCAGGGTGTTTCAGAGATGGTTGTATTACACCCTGGATACACTTGGAAGTACAAAAGCACTCATGAATCAGAACTCCTCAAAGCAGAGATCTTCTCACCCTTTTCAGTGTCCAGGGTAGAAAGAGCAGTCTCCTAGCAGTGACTGCCAGCATCACCCCATAACATTTCATCCCTGATGGACTCAAATCCTGTGCCTCAGAGGCTGTGACAAGCAGCTGTGGTTTTCAGCAATATTCAGGTCTTTCCCCAGTCACCATAGTCACGTACATGTAGACATGAAGAGAGGAGAGGGAGTGCCATTCTCCTTTGGGAGAGTGAAGGGCAAAGAGAAGAACTTGGAAGAGCCCAGGTGCAAACCCCATAGCTCCCAACTCACAGAGATTTCCTCAGCTGAAATAGCTGTCAGTAAGAACAGGGCTAGCACAGCTCTCACTCTCTCCCATAGCTATATTGTATAAAAAAGCCTCACCTTTTCAACTCTTTCCAGGATAACCAAGCACTAACACAACTCCCTCAACCACCACATCCACCACAGCACTCAAAAATTTTGCTCTCCCACCCTTGCTCTTTTATAGCTTCTCCCCAGATGCACCTGATGCTAGTTAAGCTCATTAGGCTTCCTGCTGCCTGATCCATATCCCAGCTCTGCAGGGACAGCTGGCTCTGGTAACCCTCTCCTGGCCAGACTCTGTACACAAACACCATGCAGCCATATTTCTGCTATGAAAAAGACACTTTTCTGCAGAAATGGAAAAACTGCATTCTGCATTCTGCAGAATGGAAAAACTGCCAACAGAAAACATGAGCAGAAATCAGTACCCAAAAGCAGTTAACTAGTCTAGAGGTGGTGGGTCACTGTAGGAGAAACAAGTTTAACTGTCTTTGGGGAACAAAAGAGACCTGAAGGCAAAACTCCAAATCCCTTTCAGCTTGCTAAGTTGCTGTCAGCAATGTCTGTGCCCATGAGATGGGGCTGGAAAGCTGAAACTGATCAAAACCTAGGTTTTTCATGAGTCAGGTCCATAGCTGCTCTGGATTCTTCACATTTAGAGATCTAAGAGCCTTTACTGTGTGCTCATAATTAGATAGGGATTGAGCACAGAGTTCAAAGGTCTAAATTGTAGACTTAGATGCCTAACATGCCTGTTATTCCTTCAGTTCTTTGTGTCAGGTATTTGTGAGATGTCTTCACATCATGTCAGTTTTTGTGTCTGCTTTCCTCCCTCTGGCAATTTCTCCACTGTCATTTGCCTTCACATGGTGACATGCTGTTATCCCCACAGAAATATCACTCAGAGTGTCCATCACTTAATTGTAATCTGTCTTGGTTGCAGTTCTTCCAAAAAGCTCAGTTGAAGACAGCAAGCAAAAGGTGACCTATGGTCTCCAGCTCTGTGTGCTGCTATCTGCTTTATGGTGAAGGAATTAACTCTGCCTGGAATAATCCAAGCTAACTGAGGTGCTGCCAAATCATGTGACCCACTAACACTTGAACACACCACCTCTCCACTTGCTCTGCTAGTCACCAGAGGAAAATCTTCTCCATAGTATAAGCATTTCTATCTATGCTAAAAAGTTAAAAACCCTTAGTGTTCTGGTCTGATAGGATTCTACACTTTCCTAGTCAAAGTGAAAAATACCTCTCTAAAGGTCAGGACAACAGTGAAAGTAGCTCAGTTTCAGAAAGCAAGGACAAAAATAAAAGGCAAAATGCTGCTGGCATAGGGCAGTTGGTTCTTGTGGAGATCAGCATAGTCCATTGCTTCTTATACTGCTTTACCTAGCTAGCAACAGTCAGGGATCTGACACCATGGCTTGGCAGGCTCCTTCACAGAATGGGCTCCTGCTACTCTGATGGTGAGATGTACAGAGCTGTATTTCACAATTTGACCTTGATTAAGACCAGACCTTTTTAATCACATCTCTGAAGTCACCTCTACTTTGATTAGGATCTGAAAAAAACCCCATGCAGGCTGCCAAGGCAATCTCTTAACCATATGATTGATTGAGAAGTGAATTTAGCTGTTCCAAAACGTGGAATTGTGATGAAGCGACAAGCCCTGGCAGGCTGCAATGACGAAGTTAGTTAAGAACAGTATTTTGCTTGGGGCTGCCTCCCCATTTAATGTGGGTTGCTCCATTTCTTTTGTTAAGGAGATGGTTGCTCTGCCTCAGTGTCACTGGTGAAAGATAATGAGAGGTTCACTTTGTGAGTCAAAGCAGAGAACTGGAGCATCAGGACAGAATGAAACTGCACTACAACACTGCTGTTAATTGCTGTTAAAAAAACCCCAACTTGCTAGCTCCTTTGGCCATGGTTAGAGATGGTTAGAGGGAAGAGTTTTCCAAAGGATTCATTAAGCCATTGCTGAGCTTTGATTACCTAAAGAGGCAGAGCAACACAAACATACTTCTACATTTCTCATTCATTAAACAATTCTTGACAGAGTTTTCACATCATACACTTCCTGAAATACTAAAGAAAGCAGAACCATAGCCCCCCCAAAAATGGTAGTCAAAAAAGAAGGATTGACTGTGCCTTTGAACAATGATTTCATAAGATAATACAGTACATTGCTTAAATATACTCCCTTTATAGGCCAAGCAAATTCAAAGTACTGCCAAGCCTTTAAAATCAAATTGCCACTTAGAAAATCCATGTTCAAACCTATGCAGATGTTTTCTCTGAGTGTTGCCCTTCAGAGCCATTTAGTGCCAGAATGGAGCAGTAGTCTTCTGGCCAACCTCATGAGCCACTCACCCCCACAGGTCATATCAGCTCTGGGCCATTTTAACATGGGCTAGAGCCAGAACTGGGATGCTGAAACTGCTTCTTGTGCTTCTGCTTCTCTTTTTGTCCTTGTTTATGTCCCCCAGTTGACTTTGTCACAGTTGTTATTGATGAAATACTCAGTGAGGCTGCAGAAATGTTATTTGAGATCCTACTGTGTTTTTTCTGAGGCTTAAAAGCACAGAGCGGAAAGCTGTCAGTGCCTGTCATAGGAACACAGCTGCTTCAAAGGCCTCAGACATCAGAAAAAGTATTTTCAACTCGTAACACAAACCTTTTCCCCCAATCATCCCTGGAGACTGCAGGAAGGACACTAATGCCAAGAAGAAGGAAAAGCTCCTTTTTTGTCTTCTCACTTTAACAACGCATTAGTGTGACAAGGATAATCTCTGAAGGGAGATACAGCTCTAGTCATACAACAGCTGTCTTGGGAAGATATTTCAGCAACACAAATGAGGGCCTGCACAATTTTCTGAAGCATAAATCTTTCAGTTTTGAAGAACAATTGGAAATACCCAGCCTAGAACTGGCTTCCAGCTGGAGATGGCAATAATCCTGATCAGTTCTTCATGGCAAGCATCACGATGGCATTAATTGGGAAGCAGATATCTGAGAGTTTGCTCAGCAGGTGCAGCGTGTGCATGGTGCCCTGTGAGTGCCTCCTGCTTGTTCTCCAGCAGAAATGAACATCCAGTGTTGTGCTGCATTTATTAACTAGACTGGGAAGGGAGTGCAGCCCACTTCCACTGTAACAGCTTGACTTGAACCAAAGTGAAGGAAAGCAAATGTACCAGGTTATGGGGAGAATCAGGAAAGAGAGGAAGGCTTTCCCTTTTTTTCCTGCTAAACCACGGGGTAAAAGAGGAAACTGGCACACGTACACGTGCTTGTGTCGCTGTATTTCACTTGCACCGCAGCAAGAGTCTCCTCAGCATCTACAGGGAGTAGTGTGCCTGGAGCTGGTGCCTCACCCGGCTGCCAACTGTAGCAGCAGCAGCAGAAGACTGTGCAGCCAGCACCTCCTTGTCTTTTCCTCCAGACAACCACAACGGGAACTTCAAGGGTGCTTTTCTTTACCATGGCAGGGATTTCTCAAACAAAAGCGTGCCTCCATTCTCCTTTGTTTGAACTAACGACCTGGGAGTTGCGCTGTGTTTTAGGAGAACGCTGGAGCACGTAGAAGAGCAGGGCACGGGATGGGTCCTGCTGCAGATTCACGTCCTGGGGATGAGAGCAGCTGCACTATGGTGCAGATGGCAGCGCCATTTTCAGAGCTATAAACAGTATCATTGTCATAGCTCTTTGAATGGTACTGCCATATGTACTGGAAAACCAGCATTTATGCTTGTAAGGGCTTTGGGCCAGCTGGATTTTCTCCCCATTTGGATGAAGCCAATTCCTGAAGTATGAATGAAAACTGCATGCTGCTTTGGAGTAATTCCCCCTCAATGGTTATTTATGACTTTCCAAGGATCATCATGTTCTCATCAGCCTCCTAACCTGCAAAACCTGAGTGTCCTGCACATGGAGAGATTGCTGATGCACCTAAACCTCCCTGCTCGGTTCAAGAGGCAGCAGAAGGTTCATGGAAATTTTGCTAGCAAACCAGTCAGGCTCTGAATGTTCTTCTTGACCAAGTATTGTACTTTTATGGTAAAGTGTGTTTCATTGAGTGTATGTATCTGAGGAGTTGGTGGAGAGAAAGTGCTCATCTAAACCAATCGATGTTGAGGGGCCACATACCTTACCTGGTTGCGAATGCAGCTCACATTGTGCTCCTCTCCATCCATATTGCTGAAGGAATAACATCTATGTGCAGCAAAGTGAGAAAAACACGATGGCAAAGGGTGCCACAAGGCAAGCTGACAAGCAGAGCAGAGCCCAGTGGTACAGAAGTATCAGGGCCTTGCTGTCCAGGAGCTTGAGGGTTACAGTCTACTTGGGGCAGTCCCCTGCCTCTGCTGTAATGTTCAGTCTTTTGTTGACCCAGCTTTTTTTTTGGAAAAAAAAAAGGGAAGGCCAGCAGGTCTGGGCTTTGTTGAGAAAAGAAACTAGTATGACCCTGGAAAGATACGCAGGCAGGTGGTAGGGAAAGACATGTTCTGTTTGTCATGAAGCCGTTGCTTTTAAGGTGCTTCTCCAGGAGCAGTGGTCCTGTGTAGCACGTTCTACTCTACCATAACTTCACACTGGGGTACTGGATTTCCCTGGGTAGTTGGTCCCTTTTAGGGATGGCTGAGACCATCGATCATAGCTGGGATGCAAGACTGGCCAGTTCACAGGGAGCTAATGTTTATGGAATAAGAGCCAAACTGTAACTCTCCTGGGCCATGGCCAAGCCTTTCAGCTGAAAAATGCCAGATACCTCTGTTTAACAGTAGTCTGATTGCTACTTCTGAAGGGGCTACAGAGATCTGAGAGCCATGGAACCAGGCAATGTGTTTCTGATTCTGTGTATATAATATCAGCAATAGATTATCATGACTAACAACTCCAGACATTTGTGACAAACATGCAGTTTACTTGGCTGCTTGTTTAGAGACATATGGTAAGAACTAATTAATTCTTTCAGTTTCTGGATTAAACTATGGTGCAAAACATCCCCTCAAACACAGAACATTATATGGTATGTTACTGTAATTAAAGAAAGAGATAACTGAGCTCAAGAAATGCATGCAACACTTAATTAAGATTAATTAAGCAATATGATTTACAGCTGGAGAAGATGAAACTGAGTAATTCAAAACTGGCCAGACAAAGAGGCTATGACATGCTGAATTCTTGAAGGCACATACTGGGACCATGTTGATCAGTAACCCTTCTATGGCAGCATCACTAACCAAGTTTTTTTAATGAGGTTGTGTTTAGCCCCTGGAACACACCCATTTTTTTTTACCAAACACAGGCATGCCTGTTAAATAGCTGGGAGTTAAGACCTTGACAGCTGGAGGCTTGGTAGCACAGATAAAGCACTGCCAAAAGGCACACAGGATTTCCTTTACAAGCCCTCTCTGAGAGAGCAGCTAGATTAGTGTGTTCTTAATTTCTCTGATCTTTTACTGTGATGGTAACACAGTTTTATCTGTGTAACAGAATTATCACACTCCAGGCACGCCAGCTGTAGGAAATGGTTAGGAGAAATTAGCATTTTTTTCCCTATTTAGAATGAAAGGATAATTCCAGTAGTCAGTGCCATCAGTTCTTACTTCAGGAGTGAAATCCTAGGTTGTCTCTCCCATAAAAAGAAAGCAAGAAGCTTAGTTGTTCAAGGTCAAAATAAAAAGAAGTAAAGGCAGGCAAGATTTTTTTTTTTTTAACAAGAACTGGGGAATCCCTGCCCAGAACTCCCCATTTCACCTCTTACAGTGTCATACCTTTCATGCCTTTTGTGCCTCAGCTGTGATGTTCTCTTGCTGTACATGGGCTCAGGACACGCTCAAGTTCCAGGCAGAAATCTGCAGCTATTCTGGGGTTTCCCAATACATGTTTTTTCTCAGCTTCTGGTTTTGCAAGCCTACTGCCTATATAATAGATGTTCTCAACAGATAACCTCTCTCTATATTTTATTTCTCAGCCATGACAACCTCATGTTTTTTAAAATTGCTCTTTTGTTAAGCACTGCATCCACCTAAATAGTCTGAGGCCTCAGTACCACAATGTCCTGGGTTTGTGTCCTCATGGCATGTTCACAGCCCGCTCAGCAATCCCTACCAGAGTTAAGTGGCAGTATATTACCAAGTTTTGTAGCTGAAACCATGTTTCTCAGACTATTTTTAATCACTGTAAGATCTGGCTTAGTGCTTTTCAATCACTCAGAAGCTGTAAGGTGCAGCAAGAAAAACATTCTTTGCACTAACATAGCTGAAATGACTTCTGTGTTGGTAATTGATTTGATTTTTGGATAGTATCTGAGGTGGCAAGTACATCTGGAGCCACCAGACCTGCAGTCCTCTTTGAAAGTAGTTTTCTGACTGCATTAGAAACACAGAGGTGGTGCAATCACCACCTCTGCTTGCTCCTGTTACACTATTAAAGAAAACAGAGATTTGGCTGCAAGCTCAGTGTGGAAATCACAATGTGTAAATCCATTTGGAAATGATTCTATTCTATTCTATTCTTTGTTTCACTATGAGCAGCTGGAGCAGAAATGCAGAGCTCCCTGGGTCACATCTAGCTTTGAACCAGGAACATTTAAGCAGGAACTCAGTGTTGATATTCTCAGTATCACATGCAATATTTGGAAGCTTTTTATTTCATTGCTATGTATGGTTGAAATCACACTTCTCAAATGTGCTCCTTAGCCAAGGGTGTGACAGTGTCCTCCCCAGATAATACTGTTCTCAGATGCTAATTTTAAGATAGCACAGTTCTGGATGGAAACCAGTGCCACAATTTTGACAATGAAAGGTAAATATTGGGTTTGCTCTCATAAATAACAAGTGATTAGTAGCCCCAGCAAAGGGCTTAGAGGCACAGTGTGTGAAAACTATATGCTTTGGTCACATCACAGATCTCTGCTCTAGAATAAATTATTTAACTTTTAAAATAATTAGCACTGTCAGACCGCTCTAAGAAGTGCAAGCAAAGGATTTATGATGAGCATAGATAAAATAATAAAGAACAAATGTCTACATAAAGTCCAGCACAGATCTTCTTATTTCTATTGTAAGAGCTAATGCCCCTTCAAATCTTTATAAAAACAGAGATGAATTTACATAAAAAGAAGGCAAAAGCTTGTTGTATTCTATACATGTAGCAAGTATTATGCTAACCATGCAGTTAAGTGATCTTTTGCTGAATTATTGGCCAAGGTGCATCTTAGCTTGCCTCAATGTAACACAAAGAATTGTAGGTACAAAATCAGGTTTATTTTGGAAAAGGACAGGTGATTGTTGTAGTTGAGCCAAAACCTAAGTCAGTTACATTTGAAGCTTGCTGGCTAAAATGTAATTTTCTGTTCCATTTGTTACATGTCTCATTGCTTTGCTTTTCCTCGAGAAGGTAAATAAACACAAACCTGAGCAACATTTATTTACCAAAGCAGAAGCTAAGGCAGAGATTTATAGACTGTCACATCTCCTCTGAAGCAGAAAATACAGAGGCCCAAGAGCAACCAAGAAAGAGGCTATCACAACCTTCAAAAGTTTGAACTTATTTCTTATAAAGAAATTCCTTAAGTAAGCTAATGCCAATTCTCAGGTAGACAGAAATTTCATTTGTGGATCAAAGGGAGATACTGCACCTCAGGCTTACTAGGACATCCACTCTTCTTCCAAGGCACCTGTGCTTGGGTTCTTGTGCTTTCTGAACTGCATGTGCTGTGGAGAATGTTTGTACCTGTGCTAGGAAGTGATGAGACTTGGAAAAAACTCATCTGGCAGAACAGAATTTGCCACAAGCCTTGCTGAATTTGGGTTGATCTGAGCTGAAGCAAATCAGTCTCTTGATTCTGACTCTCTTTGATGTTTAAACATACAATAACTATTGCCACAGCACAAATGACAAGCACACTTATGATCTGTCGTGACAGTTAGTGTTCAGATTCAGGTACCCCATACTGTGGTTGTTCTTTGCCATTTGCAGGTGTAACTATGATATGTGACTGGAATGTAAATGCAAACATACATTCCACAGACCTGTTCCAACAAACTCCAGAGCTTCACGTGTCCTTAAAGGTTTTAACCTTAAAAGGACTCAAAAGTCAATCCAAAGACTCAATATTCATAAAATATTTTTGGATTGTTTCCTGCCAGCATTTCACTTTATGTCAAGTAGAATAGACTAGTTTCACCTGAAGCTTAATTTCCCCACCTTGTATTTCTGCAAGGAAACTGAAAAGTTAATTGTGTCAGCAGGGGAAGGAATAAGACTTTATCAGTGATTACTGTGTGTGTTTCTCCCAGCTGATTGCCAGATATTTTGATTGCACTAGTTACCTCCTCCTATGATCAAAATCAATACATTGATCAATTTAGCTCTTAAGTGTCATATTCCAAACTACAAGGCATTTGTGTAACAGAGGATCTCAAAAGGGACTGCCTAGGCCTCTTTTTACTTTATAAAACCCACCAGAGAATAAACACCTGCTTTGATTATGCTCCCTAGTTCTTGGACTCCTCTCACCCTCCAAAAATTAGAAACTGTTTGCAGCTATGCTCTTTCATCTTCAGATTTTTGCCTCTCTTGGCACTTGGAGAAGCATCCTTGAACACTCTATATTCAAATGGTCGGACTGAGCGTTTCATTTTTCTTTTGGACATCACCAGAAGACATAAGGTTCTGCTTGCTATGATACTCAAATGAGAGTGTTTTTTTTCCTTAGGTCTTACTTGCACACAGAAGCTGAGAGGGTCCCTGAGCCTGGAGGGGAGCAGTAGCATGCATCACTCATATGAGATCCTCACTAGCTTATGTCCAGGAGCTACTCCTGTTGAGATTGGAAGGGCTAAGTCAGATAACAGGCTAACATCACAGGATGTTTGGGGAAATAGCTAACTGAAAATGGGGTCTTAGCAACCTCTGAATCATGCTGAAATGAAGAAGATGTCAAAGGCACCTCCTGTCCTCCTCAACACACTCCTGAAGAAGATCTAACCTAGCTGTGAAATAGCTCTTGGCAGGGAAGGCATATGAGCAAAGGAAGCATCATCCTTCCTGAAGAACAAAAGTGGAATGAAAACACAGCCACCAAGCAATATGTACTTACTGGCATATTTGTTATCAGCTTTAACCAAGCTGAAAATGAGGAGCAACTGTCTATGAAAGTGACACAGGGAATTAATGTTTGCAGGTGGGGCAGAGTAAGATGGGGAGCACAAAGGGTCTGCTACAGCCCTTCAGTGCACTGAGAGAAAACAAGGTGTCCATTTATTGAAACAAAGCTGTATGGAGGAGAATATGGAGATTTTACTTAAATTAAGCACCCACTCCCAATGTCACCATCTGTGGTATGACATTTAAACTTAATAAAATGCTTACAGAATCAGACTGGTTATAAGCACAGCTCAAAAGTTTGCCATGTTCCTATTTTTCATAATACAATGTGTAAAGTTTTATGAATTCATACCCAGTGGGCTGTAAGAGAGGAGTGGTCTGAAGTCAGGAATGTGCCAGCTAATGCATATCATAGAAATAATAACTGAAAAAAACTGAGGAAGAAGGAGTGGGGAGTGACAACTCCCACTCAACACAACATGGTGAAGTGTCTGACCTGCCTGTCCCTGGAGCAGGATGGATAGCTGAAGAAAGGTAGCAGCTACTGCAGCCAAACAGCTTTACCTTAAGTTAGTAAGACTTAATACAACTCAGCCTAAAACAAAGTAGATCCTAGTTGAGATTTTAAAGGCACTAACAAGGATCTTTATGATCAATTTTGATCTGAGTTTTGGTTTTTGTTATTTGTGCCATTGTTCCACTACCAGAAAATTTTCAGATCTTACCATTAAGTGCCTTAAAACGTGTACAGCTTCACCATGGCACTTTCAGGATATCCAGAAGTTACCAGAATACAAACTCATAAACATTGCCTGGGCACATGTGACTGCCATGGCCCTACAAAAAGGCAGGGAAGGCTGATATGTGCCCTGGTGACCAGAAAACTTACAGGCAGGCTGTAGAGTAGGAGGGAACATGAGTGAACCCCAGATGCTGTGAGGGAGTTTGTGATAGTTTGCTATTCAGAAAGGAACATAAACTAGTGACTGCCATTAACAATGTGCATATGCTAGGCTTCTGTTATAAAACATGTAAGCCTTTATAGAAAGTCTTGTTTCAATGCAAAAAAAGGTTCTTCTATTGCACACACAAAGGAGACACATCAAAAGATGACATTTTTTCCCCAGAAGATTTCAACAAACTGCAGTTGTAATTTCTCACTGCAGAAAAGCCACTAATTTCCCAGATAGCTGCAACTCTAACACAGATCTCCACTTATAAACAAGCATTTGCTGTCTTCCATGTGAATATTCTTAATTGATCCTGCTTGTACTTCAGTAATTGAAATAATTTTCTTAAAAGCCATAAGCATATGATGAGCTATGCCATCTGCAGGCAGTTACAAACCTCTCTTAGCATGATGCTGTGTATTCCTGACATAAGCAAGTGCTTCCAAGTACTCTTCTAATTATTAGATTCAGGCCTCCTATGAATGTTGCATTAATTATGGTGAAAAAATGAACTGTAGGCCAAAATCTGCAGGTAATTAGAGCATATAATGTGGTGCCAAACTTAACATTAATAAGAGAGAAATGGAAATACAGAGTTAATGTGAGAAGAAGGGGAAAGTGCCTGTCTTTTGCAGCATGGCATTGAATGGCCTCATGCATTTGCTTACTTGTTTGTCCTAGTATTTATAATTAGCAAATGGATTTGAAAACAAATAGCTCCTTTGTTGATTTTAAAGTTAGCTTGGTTTCTGTCCTTTAGTGCCCAAGTTTCTGTTTCTCAGGTGAAAACATAAACTGTTATTAACAAGTTGCAAATCTGTGATGAAGAAGTCAACATTTCTGTACTGGCTGCTGTGCCAAAGCAAAGGAGCAGAGAGCTGGGATTAGCTGTAAATTAAAGTAGTTGAAATGGGTTCCTAGAATCTTTCTTAGATCAACTTCATTAATAGAGCATGGCAAGAAAAAGAATTAAAACATGTAATGAGCATTTACAGTTCTAGGGAAACAAACTGACTTGGTCCATTTCAGCAAATGTTTTCAGCAGGAGAAAGGAAGAAGGAAACAAGATGCTGAAGTGTTTTGACATTTTGTTTCAAAATAATATTTCAGTTTATTATTTGCCTGCACTTTTAAAGGGAACTAACATCCTCCTTAAAAAAAGATCTGTTTCTACTGTAAGTACAAAAAAAATGAACTAGGGGGAATTTTGGTCTTGTTTTGCCAGAAAAAAAAACCACCACATTTTTACTGTACATCAACCTGCAGCAGTAGTACCTGTGTGTCAGTGTGGTCACGAATCCACTGGGCATTATCTGCACACCTCCACTTTTGGAGATGAGGACATCTCTTGCACAGCTACAGTGACTTTACTGGTACTGTATGGGAATGTCTTGGCCCATGTCTGGCTGAGATGGTCTGGGAACATATCCTGGAGCTGCAGATCTATAGAGCAAAGAGCAGCCAGAGCTGGCTTGTGAGAGTGAGAGAACAAGCACACTTCAGCTGAGGAAAACATCCTTCAGGAATGGTGGGACAAAGGAAAAATGAGAGAAAAAAATGTATTGACAGATGCTTACTTTCTTTGTTTTCTGTAACCTGTCAGATACAAAGAAAGTCTTTTTTTTCCCCCAACAGTATGCTTTTCTCACTGAGGGCTTTGCTTACTTGGAGAACTGTCTGCTAATTTTAAATCTGAGGAGGCATCTAGAAGTCTTACAAAATGTACTGAAGGCTGGATTATGTGGGCTGGAGACAGCTGTTTTTAAAACCTCTAACTGAAATTTAGTAAAGAATGATGAGTGCTTAATTCCAGGTCTGAACAGCATTAAATGATTTAAAGATAATTAAGATGTTCAGCCTAACTCTTCAGGAGAGGAAAAAAGTAAACACGAGATAAATGTAAATACAAATTTGTCTCTATCTACAAAGACCTTTAAAATCAACATTGCTGTCATATCTATATAGAGAATTTAGCAATCCAAATGTTTTCCTGAGATCTGGGTTCTCATCATTCAGCTGCAATAGGAAAATGGAACTTCTGCTGGGATTTCTGTGGATTTTATCTACGTTTGCCCAAAGGACTGCATCATCCCTAAGGAGGAATGGTCCACTGACATTTGCTCCTCCTTATTAAAAACAAACAAACAAACAAAAAGCCAAAACCCAAACACAACCAAAAACCCAAACTACATAGTAAGTCGAGGACAGACTTCAAATTTGTCTAGGACATTTTAACAATTTAGGAATATTTTCCCTTTGGTGCTGATGCTGCTTGAGACATCAAGTCCACTGACTAGGTGGAGTTTACACACAGATAAATTATGATCCCTCCCCAAGACTGGATTAAAAGACTGTGAAGGCAAAGGAAGGTCCCTCTTGTAAGACTCATGTCAGAGCATGGATTTCACTTTCTCTGCCACATTACTGTCCTTTCCAGGGCCTGGCTGCAAAGAGACAGAGAGATACCAACTGTGTCTAGTCAGCTGTTTCTCCACCAGAGCTCTAATAGGTTAATTAGCAAATCATCTGCTCCAGCCACTTTACTCAGACTATCATATAATATATTTATGGGCTTTGCAGGCTGTCAGCTTGCAATGAAGAGAAACAGTCACAGGAGGAGGGGATGGAGATGTTCATCTGCTGTGCAGAGTAACTCAGCTCCCCAGCAGAAGCAGGAGCCAGCTATGATGGCAGCTTCACCATCCCCATGCCTGTGTCTGGTTTGAAATCCAGGTTCCTGCAGCCGGCTTGGGTGGGAGCCCTGTGCTTGAAAGTACAGAAGATAAAACATTCAGTGTATCTCTACAGAGTTAAAGGGTATCTGATAGCTGAGGGAGTTCTCCAGGAGCAGTTATCATCTTTTCTGAGTTCGTGCACTCCTTTTATATTCATTGGTTTCCCATACATTAGAGATAAAACCTCTCCTAAAACAGGCTTCCCTGGGACAAAGTAGATCACAGACAGGTGCAGTAAAACACCTACCTTTAGTAAACTCACCTTTGATAATTCACTGGTCTCCTGTAGGTTGCAGGTCAATCAGGTGCAGCACAAGGACGATACACAAGAAAGTTAAACCTTATTGTTAGGAAATCTTGCAAGTACCTTGCTCATCTCAGAAACAGGAAGAAGAAGAAGAGAGAAGTTACAGGAGCTATTCAAAATGTCAGAAGCATCTTCTCAGGAAGATAATAGCATTGTCATCTTTACCCTTAGCTCCTGTAACCCTTGAGGGCACTCTAACACACAGGCTCTTGCCTGTTGTTCTGAAAAACATGCTCAGTTTATTCATGGGCCACTGCTATATTCCTTGGATGCTTCCATCATAGACATGGCTAAAAGTTATGCTAACCAGAAACTGTACTACAATTAATGACATCTCTGTTATCTGCAGACAATCATTTACTGTGGGTTAGTGATTACCATAAAACACAGAATTAAAAGACTGTTTTCTACCTGTTCCTGAAACAGGAATAGAGTAAGCAGATGCATCACTGTCTGGAATAACCAACAAACAGACATCTTAAGTTTTTCTCTCTTTCCCTCTCTTTTATAGTGCATTTATGAATTATGTTGTTTGCACTTGTAATTATGGGACTGAACAGATGGTGGAAGGCTTATTTCAGAATGATATGTTCATTAAAATAACCTACTCTGGTCTGCCAAGTGATTATTAACTGTAATCCCAATTTGATATTGAAGAGGGTTATTTATTCTTTCTCTGCAAGTCCATCTGAAAGAAATGGAGCTGTGAGAAATGGACACTATATTGAATGTGAAGCCACAATAGTAGTGCTGCATATATTCCGGATGGGAAACCAGAGAGTTTTGCAGCTGCGAGAGAAAGAAGAATGCAGAGAAAGATAAATTGTGGAGCAAGACAATTTTCAAATTTAAGAAAAGTTTCAATTCCTTACTCAATCTGCAAGCTCAGTTCTAGTCAAAACTTGGCTCCAGCTAGCTTCTAGCTATGCACAAAGACTTTCTATGGTTTACCATCTCAGGTAGTTGAGTTCAGTAATGGTAGATTCCATTATTAAAACTGGGGCTTCTCATAAAGTTAAAATAAAAATATTAATAAAGGGCACTTCCCTCTCCCCAGAAAACCCAACAACAAATTGCAGTGTCTTTAACTGAAACATTTCACTTGCTTTTACAGAATTATTGCTTTTTAATTTTTATTTTTTAAGACAAATTCATAGAAACTAGCACAAATCCAAGAAGATTTTCAGTGCCAAAAAATCTGCCTCACCTCATTCTCCAGTGAATGTCAGGACAACAGGAATCACCTTCTGCCAGTTCAAAAATGGAAGCAATTAATAACATAAACAGGTGTATTGGGAAAGGATTACTAAACAGAGCAAAGACAGCTGTGCACCTACAGTGGGTTTTGGATGGCTGTGGCTTCCTCCATTAATCTGCCTTCAGCCCAGCTGAAAGCTTTGCTGTGCTCAGGCAGCTGTGGGCATTTATTTTATTCATTTCTTTTTCTCTGCTATTATTATAACACTCCAGGTAAAATTATTTCTCCTGCCAGGGTGAATAGGACAGAGGCTGCTGAGGGAACACTAAGCCAGTTCAGAGGCTTTGAAAAATCCAGGAGATGCTGCCTCACAAGTCCTTTAGCCCACTCAGCTGTAGCTGGGAAAGACTGTCTTTGCTCCCTCTTTATCAGTGTGTTATTAATGATCAGTATCTACTAATATGATCCAAACCCTCACAGAATTTCTCTGCTGGTGAGGTGTCCCTTGCCCTTTGCAGCAGCCACCAGGACTAACTGCCTGCAGGCTGATGAACTTAGAGCAGCTTAAGGAAGAAGAATGGACATGAGTTTTCAGAGCAAGGACTGTGGTCAAAAACCAGGGGGCTAATTCACAGGTAAAACAGCTGCAGAACTGCAAGCTGTGCTTCCCAGACACTTCTGCTGGTGCAGAGGAGCTGTGGGGGTGTGTAATCAGTGTAGGCAGCTTTACACAGACACTGCAACTATGAAGGGTTGGTAGGAGTAATTTTTGGGAAAAAGCAGGTACCTTCCAATTCCTGTTCATTCCCTGCTGCCCACAGGGCTCCAGGCACGTCTCCAGACAGAGGCTCCCTTCTGGAAACTGGACTGGTGTCTGCAAGCTCTGATAGAAGTGGCACACACATCATCAGGGTATTGCTTGCCCTCCACTTGGGTCATGTTCTGCTGAGGAAATAGATGCAGTCAACTTTTGTGTTCAAAACCACAAAACAGAGCCAGGAGCTCTGCCCCAGAATTGCACTGCTTTCTGCTTTTCAACAAGACAGGCATGATGCTGGGGGACAGAGCTGAATGCCAGGGGTTTGCTCATCAGGAGAGGACTGAGCAGGTACCTCTGCCTCCATGGAAAGAGCAACTTTTTCATTACAGTTGGGGAAGCCAAAGATCAGCAATTTTTTGACTTTGCTTCCTTAATAAATTGTACATGGTGTGGGGTATGGCTCTGCAGGGAATGGAAGTAGGAATATTACAGACAGCCAGTGCATCCTCTTGATGTTTTCTCCCTGGCTCTTGCCAAGTTCCCAGAATAATTTTGGAGGTCCTTGTTCTGGTCGTGGGCTTACAGAGGGTAAAACCACACAGCTCCCCTCTGCTGTGCTGAGAGCTAATCCAACTAGTTAATTAAAGAGTCCATTGGACTGTCAGAAGCAGCAGGAGATGCAGAAGCAATTATCTCCAAATTGGTCATCATCACAATTAAAGTATCATTTGGCAAGTATGTGAATACCCTGCAGCAGGATCCCTTTATAGGTGGTAATGCCTTTTCATTATTGGGCTTTATTGCTGGGTAGTGGTGTTTATGATCTGAGTAAAGCTGTCAGGTGAAATGACAGTAACATTCCTCCCCCAGTTCTGGGAGGAGTCAGATGCAGAGGGCAGAAGCAGCCTGGGACACCATTTGTAATTAAGCTTGGTAGTTTACCATGCCAGCGTATTGAAATCCCATGGAAGGAACTCATTATAGGCAGGAAAGCTGAGCAACTAATTTGCTGCAGATAATTTATTTAATGCATTTAGACCTTTTTAATTTTTCCTGCTCACATATTATGGCTTCCTCAGATGAATTCATTACTCAAGCCTACTTGATAAATATCTCTTGAAACATTCAGCCCACGCGTGCTGGGTCTGAGTGCTGTTTTCTTCTTGCAGTCGGTAAGATAAATCCCATGTTGGTTGGCTTCCCCGCTGGGGGAGAGCTGAGGCACATTGGCTGTGCATTCCTGGAGGTGAGGCAAAAATGAGTTTCAGGGGCAGCTGTGCTTTTCCTCCAAAACTTGCTTCCTATAGATACTGATGCCTGAAAAAGTAATTTTATTTTCAGATAGCAGATCACTTAAGATGTGGTGATACGAAAAACCCCAGAGCTGCTACAATCCTGTGTTTTGTCTGACCCTCAGTGGGTGTCCTGTAACTGGCAGGTAGCTTTGAACTTCCATTTGAGGGGGAAAACTCCAGGCTATGAAAACAATCCTGGTAACACTAAAGCCCACCAGCAAAGGACTCCTCTAACAGTTTCCTGGAGACTTTGGTAAAGATTTTTAGGAAAAATGCACCAGTACCAGAGCAAGCCACCACCCTGCATACCAATGCTCTTTCCTCCTCTCCTACCGTCCTCTTTCCCCACAGGGTAAACAGCTGGAAGTGTTGAGCTAACTGTCAGAGGCTTCAGACAGACACTTTGTGCCACAAGAGATTCTGGGACACCTTAATGACTTCTCTTTAGCTTAATGCGTCTTTGCAACAAGCGGCATCACCTGCTCCATTGCTGATCTTGCACAACTGTTTTCTGACTACTGCAGAAGAAGAAGAAAGGTTTGGCCCTTCAGATATCATGTACAAAATCAGCTTTCAGTGCCTGTCTGTTGTGCATCTGAGCAAGTCCCGAGTTGCTCTCAACTGTCTGCCTTGTTCACAGAGCCATGGCTCTCCTGGCTCTCATCCTCTGTATCACCATTTGTAGCAGAGACTTTGCCATGCTGGAGGTCTCTTTGATGGACTGCATCTCACAATGTGCCATGTCTGATTTGGTAGATAAAAGCAAAATGACATTATGACTTGTAAGCTTCATGGTCATCCAATTGGAGTGTCCATTCAGTGTTAGTTGCAAAATGTCTTTTCTTGTTTTCTTACATCAAATCTTTATCCAACTGGTAAAACTAGCATATTTTTTTAAATTTATGATCATTATTTAAAGTGATGTAGTGCTAAGGGAATATGTTTGATGCCTATACCTCCACATACAGTGACCTCTGTTAAGGCAGCCAAGCCTGACCATGTTGAAAACCAGCATATAGTACATTAGAGGGTAAATTCCTCCAGGAATATTCACCAGTGCAAATTCAGACAGGCAATACAGTTTATAGCTGAGCTTTCATTTTGGGTTCATGGCAATCTACTGGAACTAACAGGTACACCTTTTTAGGATATACAGGTCATCCACTTCAGACATTTCAGTGGCATTGTAATTGCCTTAATTAGGAGCCTAAGTCCCAACTATACTCAATGGAGAAAGAGATGCATTCAGATTAACAATGCCAAATAAACTGATATCATAGTATCAGTTTTTGAATATGTAGACAATGAAGTGTTTCTAAGCTTTTTCTCTAATGGCTTATCAACCAAATCTTGAGGCTGACAGTATTTCTTTCCCCTCTGCTAACAGCAGCAGAACTGATATATTCTTCTATTTTCTAGGCTTTTTTCTTTTTTTTAATCCTTACTGGGATGCAGACATTTCAGGTATGTCTTGGATGTTTGTTACTAAGAGAAATAATATACTCACATCTCTAAACACTCAGGAGAGGAAAACCTTAAGAGACACCTGATTTCCCTGATAAGCATTTGGACTAGGAAAAAAGTATGTTTTTACAATTATTTTTGCAGCTTCCAGACCTACTCAAAGGATGGTTTGGTTCAGCTTTAGATTAAAAGAAAAGTACTGCGAAGGGAAAATACTTGGCTTGCTCTGTACCCTTTAGGGGGCTTGCAAGCAAGAGGGATTAGATGTGAAATTCTGGAAGGATGTGCTAAATCAGTTTCATTTCACTTAGCCAACATTTTTGCTATCGCCTCACATCTGCTTATTCCTGCTAAGCACTGTAGACCAGTTTGGGAAAAGAGCAGCATGCTATTAGCAAACTAAACCAACAGTTCTGTTCAGAAAGCAAGTTGAGATGAGCAGCAGGAAACAGGCTGGTAAATGAGGCACAGGGTAAGATAATGTTGAATTGCTAAACAGCTGATCTCTGCTGTTGCCTATCTAGCCCAAATCTCAAAATATCAGAAAGATATATACATGACATGATACCTCCAGATGAACAATCCCCAAACAGCACTATCAGACAGATATATTAGAATTGGCACTAACCTCAGCTTTGTAATAGACAGGAACTACTTTATTTGGTAAGTGGAAATGCCCTGAAATGCTGGTCTTGGTTTCATCTTAAACAGCATTCACTTCCCAAGCTAGTCTCAAATGAATCTTTAAAAACTTGCATTGAAGCTGCAGTGCCTTCTGCTTACTCCACCCACAGATGATCAGCGTTTCCTAGTCCTTTGGCCTGGTTTGCTCTCATTACCAGCCGCACCTTACATACATGAAAACCAACAGCTTCTTAGTTTTCAGGGACTGCCTTGACTGCATCAAACTGAAGATTTGATTTCCTGTCATGAAGCGAAGTAGAGATTCACATTTGCTTACTGTGAGATTTGGGTATTTGGAAGATGAACTGTCTTAGAATGTGCTTTGGGGTTTTCGAGAACTCACTTTACGTAAGCTTGCCCTTTTAACTAGCACTTACAAACCTTTGTTTTTCCACTCCCAGGTACACTGTTTTACGTAATGGGCATCATCAGGAACATGAGAAACTTCCCATCCACAATGACCCTGAATCCCAAGAGTCCTGTTTCTAGTCATAGTCCTAGAAGAGGAATGGCCCAGCTGAAAGAATGGATTCCTTTTAGGATACCCAAAGGATTCACATACGGCACAACTTTATGAAAATGTGTTCATCTGCACTGTCATGAAGCCTCCTGCACTGACTTCATATGAATGTCCAGCTATACATGTGTATATTTATGGGGACATGGGAAGGTACATGAGCAGAATGGCTGAGGAAACATTCCTGTATCTGCAGGGACAGCTAGACTATATGACTGTGTTAGAGCATTACTGCAGGAGGGAGCCGACTTCTGTCAATGTAAGGAAAAAATCACAGATACAAACTACTCGGTGCAGGGACTTGTGTTATTCCTTTCCAGCTGCCATCTGTGTACAAGCCACCTCTCTGTCCTGCAGTATCATGATCTTAAAGACTAGAAGATCTGGCTAAAGCCCTAACATGGTGCAAGACTAAATGCCTGCTTCATCTGCACAAGATCCTATCCACTAGTGACTGGCTGCTGTTAGAGGTGAAACAGCATTACATTTTCTTTAGCAAAATAAGAGGAAATGTTTGCCTTTTGATTACAGTTACTGGTGAAAGGTCAGCATGAGCTGCTGATTCACTCTCCCCTGCAAAGCTTTCTTTGTAATGCTTTTATTGTGTTTGCTGGCCAAGTTGATTGGTGGAAGACTCCTAGGGTGTATATAGTGCCTGACAAGCTAGGGTGGGACCTACAGAAACATTTTCCTGCTAACTGAAAGCCCGGCAAGCGCTGCTTCAACCCAGCCCAATTTCTAAAAGACCATGGCCATCCTCTGCTATTCAGAGGCCAACTGACAGCATGTGGCTCTCAAACCTCAGGCAAGCTGCCGGTATTGTCCTCATCTGAACAAACTTTGGGCATTCTTACCATGAAGAAAAGTTGGCCAAGAGAAAGGGTCAGTCTGTAACAGATCACTAAGTGCCATCTTGAAAAATATCCCATCTAAAAAGCTTTTCTAGCTACATTAGAAAGACAGACTTCTACTTATGTTTTCCATCTTTATTTTTCTATTTGTATCTGTTCTCTTCCAGTTGAAGCAAGAAGTTTCAAGACTTTCAGATATCTCCACATGCAGATCTCTGTTTGCAAAGATCTCAGTCCTTAGCTGCTTCCTGCATGTAGATGTTAAGCTGTTACTTGTAAGCTGCTTCCACCTTTGCATGGAAAAGGTAGGCAGGGCTGTAGACTTCACAACTTTGGGAAAATTATTTTAAAGCAGTGGGAAATATGCAGGATCAAGACTACAAGCCTCTGCCCTTTTTAGATGAAGATGTAACCCAGAGATGCCACCCTGAACCTAGAAAATAAAGTTGTACTTTGTTATATTGTGTAATCATGTACAGATATTTTTAGTGTAAAAAAAAGAACATTATTTATTATTTTTTATCAGGAACATGTGTGTTTTTCATTAAAAAGCTTCTAGACTCAGGAGCTAAACATTATATGTATTCTTATTTAGTAATATTTCTGTTGCTATGTGACAGTAATTTACTGTAAACAAACAAAAAAATCCTGCTTTGAACAAACAAAAATGTTGCTTAGTAGGAAAAAAAATGTGCATGATAAGAATAACTGACTTCCTTACCATTGTGTCTGACTTCTTTAAAAGCTTCTTCCACATAAGTCACTGATAAAGCTTTACATCATTATCCTTCAGGATTCAAAAGGACTGAGCAGAAACAGTCCTAATCAGAAGAATCCAAACACTTACCAATGCAGAAAATTACTGTCAGTAAGAAAGAGACAAAGTATTGGTGTTTGTGGTGATAGGTGCTGATGGGAAGAACATAAGCTATTTGAAAAGAGCCAGTGACAAATTTCAGCCAGTTCCTGGTTCCTCACTAGAAAGAGTTTGGCAATGACCTGTTTTTACAGGGTTGTGTTTCCAAAAGAACTTACCAGTTCAACTCCATTGTTAAAACCAAAACAGAGCAGTGGGTGGAAAAAAGTAGACCATTATTGAAAGTTTGGAAGAAACCCATCCAGGGCAGCCTCAGTCCTATGATGTACACCTCTGTGGAACTGCTCACATAGGGTTTTGTCTGGATTTGGGTGTGCAAGACTCCATACCATTTCACCTCAAGTGTCAAATTTCTTAAATCCTAGAAAAGCTCTTCTCTGTGGGCATTAAAAGGCATCAAAATATTGGTTTGAAATTTCTGGGAGTGATAGGGAACCAGCAGCATGGGGATGCTCTAGTGATAATGATGTCTCCACTGTTTGTCCTTGAAGTGTTGCTTTCTCCTGTATTTTCTATGTGCTTTAGTAACATCTCTCTTCTTAATTTAAAATTAACTCCTTAACACTGAATTTTACTCATGGGCAATATTCAGAAGGCTCTAATCAATGGTATCAGTAGCTCACTAGCCAAAATGTTCAACAGCTCTGATTGGATGAAAAGGCTCCGATTCTGAAGTGTATTTGAACGAAATGCCAAACACAAAATGTCCACGTTTGAGTCATCTCTGGGTAATTGCTTGTTGGACTCATTAAACCTGTCATAAACCACCTGGCAGCTCCTGCTTAAAAGTCAATCTCAGCAATGCTTCTGTGAACCCAGCAAATTACATTGTCCATCACCAATAATGTTCCAATTTCTATAGAAAAGCAGCTGTCTCACAGAAAGGACCTGTACTCCATTTCCTTTGCTAAAGGTAGTTGCTCCTGTAGCCTCTGAGTTCATCTTCCCATTGACCATTTTGGCTAGTGGTGTCAGAGTCTTTGCCTCTGCTGAATAATGTGCAGTGCACTGGCTGTTTCTAAAAATAAAAGCAAATCTTCTGTGTACATTGCAGTAAACTCCAGCTCATTCTCATTTCTTGTACTGTTTTCACTCAAAACATAAGATGCTACCAAATAGTACTTTCTACCTGCCTCACAATACACTCAAACAGCTATAACAATAAGTTAGAATTTGGCCCCATTGCTCTGAAAACACTGATGAGCTCCTGGGTTATAACAAGTTCCTCATGTTTATCTAGCAGAACAATCCTGCCTCCTGCACCAAATTCTTGTGCACTGGCTCTTTCTCCCCACGCTTTTGCTTAGACTGTTACTGAGCCCTCTTGCCTGTGCTGCATCCACTTCATCTCTCACTATCTACACTAAGAGACACCACTGCTGTGGGCATCATGCTCAAGATGAGCATTTGCAAATGAGGAGTCAGACAAAATCTTCTACAGTTCTGTTTCTTTATATTTCCCAGTGAATTTGACTGAAAAAGGACACTCCTTTCTTCCTTCATTTCCGTCTCTTCCCCTCCATCTCTCACAGATTCACTCTAATAACTATATTTCTTCACAGAAATATATTAATACTCATCAGGAAATTATCACACCACCACATTTATGGCCTGGGAACAATTTACAGTTTTTTGAATGCAGTAAGCCTCAAAAGTGTTCAGTATGATTCCTGCTGTAGCTGGTTTTTTGGATTACAACTGATCACATTTCTCTTTGCCAGAGGTAACATGCTAGCAGAACAGCTAGCTAGTAAGAAATTGGCTGGCTGGGCCTTTGCTAAACTGCCTTCAAGAAACTGATCTGTCAACAGAGTTGTATTTCCATATTTTTGTATTTTTCTAGGCTACAGAAGCACTCCTGAGAACTTCTTGCATGACATTTGGTAACAGAGCATGTGCCCAGACAAGCAAATCCAAAGATGCATGGAGTTTACCCATGCTGAAAGAGGGAAGCAGAGCAACAGCTTGACTACTTCCAGAGGCAGATTGAAAACCTAGCCTAGCATTAAAACTGTGGGCCACCTGACTTCAAGTGAACCCTAGACAGTGCCAGGGTGCACAACACCGTGAGATGAGCCATCCTTTCTACTGAGCAGCTTTCCATGTCTCTGATACTTCGTTTAGTCAAACTAAATCACAGTCATGCTGCCAAGTAGAATTCAGACACATAAAAACAAGTCAGCAAAGGGAAGCTGAGTTCACAAAACAGAAGCTCTTTGGAAAATATAGAAGAGGCCATGCACTCTAATTATCTGATGATCAAGACTGACTGGAGTGATGTGAAGCAATAACTAGATGATCCACGCTCTGTGAATGTCAGTGCTTGAGGCAGCCAGCAGCTGTGTTGCTTAGTAAGATGTATGGAGATATGGCTGCAGCCCAAGTGTACTAACAGGTCATGTACATAAACACCATGCAGACAGATGAATCCTTACTGGGAAATGTCCCTTCCACATTTATCCTTCACAGTTCTTTCAACAACAAACATATTTTCAGTTTTCAGTCTTGGAGAGGGCAACGAAAAAAAAAAAGAGAAACAATATCTCAGTTGAACAACTAGAAAAATGCTTTCAATATTCTCAAAACCCTTTTCATTTTCAGGAATGTAATACATGACCTGCTCCTACTGCATGAGCTGATGCCTGTCTAGGCACAGTAAGAAATGAAAACATTTACCACAGTAGCTTAAAAATGAAGGCAATAGCTTCCATTTGCATTACACTGCAGTACACTGCCTTTGTGTCTACACTTCAGTTGCAGTGCATTAGCAGAGCTGAGAAGGTATTTGCACTGGAAACAGAGGGACTGACAGTGTTGGAGCTGAGGACTGTTTGCAGAGGTGTGCGGAAATCCCTTACTCACTTCTCATCCACACACTGCCTGCCTCCAATCTAAATTTTCCACAGTCAGTGAAGGTTAAAATCCCTCCTGATCTCAACATAGAAATGTATGCTTCAAAGAGAGGCCATACGCATGCAGAGGACTTGAGCAGAAAGCACAGACTTGGCACACTGAAAAACTTAGTGCTCTGTTCCCTGCACATTTCTAGTCACAAGCAGAAAGTGGGGCACATACAACCACTGTTTGCTTACACAGATACAATAGTATTACTGAGCTTAATTCATTTCTGGTTACGGTTTACTTGCAATCACAAGAGCCCACACCTTGGCCTAGTATGACTTTATGAAGAAGTCCCTGGTTGGAGGGTCACTGGGATGCTGGATAGAGCTCACACAATCAGTGCAATCAAAATGGACACACCTTAGCAATGAAAAGCATTATTTGGATGATCTTGATTTTGAATAAAATCCCTGGCTCCAGACAAACTCTTTGCAAACTCTCGTGCTCTGTAAGTCTATGTTACAACAAAGGACACAGAGAGTGTATCATTGCAATTGGGTTAGGTAACCACTGAAAACCTGAATACAAGGCAGAGCTGAGAAAGCTAAACGATACCCATCCTGCCTTTGACTTCAGCACACTTTGAAATTGCTTTTTTTTTACCCTGCCTTCTCCTATTGTTCCCCTAATGGGGTCAAGAGCTCTGTGAATAATCCATAATCGTGTATTAGTTGTACTTAAATGCTTTTGTGCATCCCCAAATACCTCTCAGTTAAGGTAGTACTAAAAAATATCTTCAACCTAAAGATCATCTGACCAAAGGATTGTGGCTTTTAGAATGGAATACACTCAGAAATGGCACTACTCAGCAAAGTATTTATTGACGTCAGCCTGGCTGAATAGTGTGCACCAGAGCTACCCAACTGGGTCCAAATTGTGTTCATTTAATTCCTAGTACAGATGAAAATATGCAAGAACTCCAGCAAAATAATGGTTTCTTGGAGAAGGTGGCCCACAGATGGCAGACTGCGTCACTCTGAAGAGTTTTTTCACCCATCTTTGTAAAAGCTAAAGCCAAGGAGAGCATTTTCATTCTGTAATTGACACCTGTAAATCCTTCAGTAATTTAAGATCCAGTCTTTTTCCCTTCATTAGATTTTCTAAGCCATCTCTAAGTACTACCATACAAAAAGGCAATAAACCTGCTGGGTTTTTTCTACCAATACGAACTCAAAAAATACAAATGCTTTTAGTTCTTTTAATTTTTGTACAGCTTAAATCTTTCTGAATCCAAAATAATCACAAATTCATTAAGTATCTTATCAAGACTTATCACAGGAACTTCCTCACCTAATTATAAAAAGCAGATGTAATTTATCTAGAATTTACCCAGTATGTGAGTTCCACTGCTTTCTGTTAAACTGAAGTGAAATTGCCTATGCTGTTAGGAAATCTTCCTGTCAAATATATGCTTATTACTTAAAGGATTTCAGAGATTCAGCAGAAGAACTTAGTATTATTTTAGCATACATTACTTGATAATTTACAGAACTCTATTTTTTACATTGTTTTCATTGATCTTCTAAAGTTCTAGAACTCAATCATTAAAAAACAACCCAGAGAAACCCTAAATGTTTTTCCTGGACCACAACAGAATGGGAATACAATGCTAGCTGATGTTCCTTACACAACAGCTGTGTCGACAAGGTCTGCACTCTCCGAGAGATATTGGGAAGGAAATCATTTTCCCTCTTCACAAGTAGCACACTTGACTTTTTTGTAGGTTTCTTCCAAGCCAAGATTAGGGAGACCTCAAATGAGGGCCTCCAGCTGCCATGGGGGATGCTTCAGTGTGGCAATGATCCAGACAGACTATCAGAAGTAAATCCTTTTCCAGCAGCCTCAGTAGTCAATCTGTTTTCATATTCTTGACAGCCGAATCCACCAAGCAGGGCTCTTAACATAATGACTATCTGAAAGGGCTGTCAAACCATATCAATGATCATCTTCATATCACTAAACCCTAAATTCAACCCTCTCCAAGGGCATCCCTTTATCTGTAAAAAACAGAAAACAGTCTAGAGCATCACTGCAATAATTACTGGCAGTGCCTGAACACCACCTATGAATCCAGGGTTACTTTGAGGACTACCTAGATTAACAGAGATATTTTTACTTCACACCCAGTTTCCATGACTATGCCCTGCTATTTTGCACTCGACTGTTACTTTCCAGAGTTAGTTCACTTGCTGCCACCTTTACAGCTCTCAACGGCATTCCCAATATCATTATTTGTAACCATTGTCACAATGAAATACAAGCTGTGAACATCTGTGCTCCTGTTGCATAAGCTTAGAGCAGCCAAGAGAGGAGTTACCTACCTGTGATAGCCTACATGGAGCTCTGCATTGCCAGCGCTGGCTCCCTGTGGACAGTCTCACGTGAGAGCACAACTCATTTCCCATTTCAAACTGCCAGCTTTTTGCCCTTTGCTGGACCAGGCATGTTTAAACTGATAATCTCTGCTTGCTTGCTCCTCTCCTTACCCAACTAATCAGTTAGAAAGAGAAGTGCAGTAAAGCCACAGTATAACTGTAATGTGAAATGTTATTTTCTACCTTACTCAGGAGTGAAAACAGAAGCAATTGAGAGATAAGGAGATTAAACTACACTGGAAATCTTGAGTAGAAACCCACCCTCAGTTACAGAGCTGGCCAGCATAGGCCACCAAGAAAGATGATCTTACATTTTGAAAAGTGAATGAAAATGTTGTTGCTTGATTTTATAGTAGAAGTGTGGTCCTCATCTAATAAACACTAAAAGATGAGTCCTGTCCTCCCTTTGCAAACAAACAGCAGCAGCCAAAGTGGGACTGTCACTGTGTGCTCTCACAATTGCCCTCAGACTCTTGTCTGCAGAGCTCCAGCTCAGCCAGATTTGGTAGCTGGTCCACAGAGCACAACTATATGCAACAGATAAACCCTGCCACCTATCTCTTCTATTCCAGAGCTTCAACGTACAGCTGCTCATGTGTTCTTCACAGGCCTATTTGTGAAAGTTCATATCTAAACAGTGGTCCATCATGGGAAATACTTGCTGAAGGAGAAAGCTCACCTGTTCCCTGCTTCTGTTTTTGATCCATCAATCCTGTGGAAGCAAGGACATTTTAAAACAGCCCATCCTGTCACAATCCTGAATATTTTCTTGCAAATGATTGTTCTGCAAGCACCTTCCTTACCAGAAATACTTCAATTTCTCAGGTAGCTCTTCCTCAGAACGGCCTGGCCCTGAAAGCTGGGGGTTGCTCTGGGTCTCCGTAAATGAAGCACCTCAAAACAATGAGTCGTACTAAAAGCTCCCAGCCAGAGGTTTTCTTCTGGGATGAAGCCAGGTTTTGGGGTGGTACCTCCAGAAAAGTTAGGCACTTGTGTTGCTTTGCTTTCCTGCCTCACCCTTCTTTGAAGTGCATGACATAGCTGGACTGGCTACATCAAGGTCAGCATCCACATCCTGCAAACACAAGACTGGTGGGTTTGCTCTGTAACAAGCCTGTAATGGAGAAAGCTTATCTCATCTCAACATCTAATGACTGTTAATGAGCTAATGGAAACGCTCCAGTTGATGGGGCAATAGTTTTGACTGTCCTGTTATCATATGCAGTGTACATGTGCACATAAAAATGCCCTGTCTTCCTCCTGACTAGGGATTAAGTTTGAACTCCTTGCACTAGTAGCTTGGAGGAGAAATTATGGGCAAGGGCAGGAGTCTGAGGCTGCTCCTAACACACTGAAGATAGCCTAGGGTGAGGGTAGATGAAAAATTCCTATCTCCGTCAGCTCCTTACAGCTCTTCCTCAAATATCAAAATCCTTTTCTTTTCAGAGCCCAAATATGTATTTTGTCTTTCTCCTAAGTCACAGAAAAAAGGAAGAATCAGCACACTGTCCATCTCTGACAGCCAACATTTTGTGCTCCTCTCTCCACAGTGCCCACATCCCAAACACTCTCTTTGCTCTCTATTTTAACATTTTTGAGATTTCTCAGCTACTTGACCAACTCAGACACGATCACCACATCCTCTTTCAGGAATGGTCATTACCCCTGTTCGCTGTGGGGAAAAAGAGGAACAAAGCAGTTCAAGCACTTGCCTGCAGTGGTTCAATTCATCTCAGTCTCACTTTCCAATTAGTGAAGGGCTAGTCAATACCTGCTTTTGCCCAGCTGAATTAGGCCCTAGAAGCACTTCTCCTCACTAAGAAAACACCCCTCTGACTACTGGATCTGCATGCATCTGCACTATAGGCATATACATCTAAAAAAGGCATAACCCACTCAAAAAGTGTATTGTTGAGCAAGGACTGTTAAGTGAGAGCTGACCTGGGGAAGATAATTCTTCCTGTTTAATTCCTTCCCTGAAGCCACACATGCCAAATCACACGAAGGAAGCAAGGGTCAGAAATTATGCTGTCATATCAGAGTTTCCTTGGTCATTTTCCTTACCTACCTGGTTTAATGTTTGCAAAGCTGCCTTTGAACTCAACTCCAGCAAACAGCTTGCTTTGATATCCAGATGCAAATATCACTGTTTGTTAAGTGGTCTGTAAATGGATTTCATAGTTCATTCCAAAGCTGCCACACATGAGCACAGTAAAGCTAAAAGCCCCAGCTGGAGTTTTCTGTCTGTTGTAGAAAGATGAACAGAACAGGATCACTCAGCCATCTTATTTGCAGTGACAGCAGCCTGCTCCTCTTGCCACAGACTAAAAGAGGTGCCAGACTGGACTTCAGTGTGAAGAGGGAAGCCTGTCACATATGGATAGAAGGCATCTGAGCTGCTTCCTGAAGGAAGTTAAACAGCTACGCAGATGAATGCAAACACTTTCTTGCCCTTCAGGGCTTCACATGGCAACTGAATTAATACATTGCCCTAAAATGAAACAAAATAGACTGTGGGAAGCTCAGACACAGAAAGATCCCTTTACAACCTGGAAGTTACAAACCAGAATTTCTCAACCCTAGTGTTTCTACATCTGCTTCTGTATATATGGTGACAGTTTTCCAAATGCTATATAGGATCTTCTGGAGATACACCTACAACTTCAAATGAAATGGACATAAAGTATCGCCTTCTCTAGCTACTACATCAAACCCTCTCAAAAGAGATTGTTAAAATGCTCTGTGGCATGCAAGAGATATAGCACAGTATGATACATAATACTTTAAAATGTCTAAATGTACTCTGTTGTACTTTGTGATCTCCCAGAATCAAGCTGCTTAAGCATCAAAAAAAGGAAAGCAAGTAATTGATTTCTACTTAGTTTACCTAGAGCTCTGATACAAGTGTATTTATTTATTTATACCTGCTGTTCTTTGCTGATCACAGCTCAAGAAAAGGTTGTGAGCACATGTCATCAATAGGACTTGCATCTCACACAAGGAAAAGCATTTCTGAAAAAAAGAAAGAAGCCAAGGTCCATTCAAAAGAAAACCAGAACAATTGCTGACCATAAATGACTTCGTCTGAAGCCTCAGCTGCCTTTCAGCAGCCGAGAAGTTATGCCAGAATTTCACAAAACTAAAGCGTGTGAAACTTTGCCGAGATGATGTGTCACACAGAAGGTGCTCCTGAACCTGAAGCTACCGTTCAAGGAACTGGATTTAGACTGCGGTCCAGTCACGCAAAGACAAGCCACCGTGACCCCGCACACCGCCCATGCGCCCCGCTCCCGGCCAGGCCCCCCGGGCCCGCTCCGCCCGGGCGTGCAGCGCCCCCTGCCGCAAGCCGGCACCACGGAACCCTGGGCACTCTCAGCCAGCCACCAGCCATGGGCTCGGCCCCTGCCGCGTCCCCGGGGAAACCCGAGCCAGCCTGACCCTTTCAGCAGCACCCAACAGGCAAACGGCCCCAAAAATGCCAATGAGCGAGCTCCGATACAAACGCTGGTTAGGTTCCAAGTCCTGCAGAAAAGTAACGCTCAGGGGAAGGATTTAGTGTGATGTAGAGATCCTGGGGACAGCCTAGCACACGAACAAAGGGTATAGGAATCAAGTCCATGCTTGTTACCAGGTTTCAGATCCCTTACGCTTGCAGATAGTGGTTTGATGCAGTTAACTGCCTTCCGATGACAAAATCAGAAACAACTTGTGAAAGAAACACTCATGACTACAGCACAAGCCATCAGCAGTTTTGGGCTGATGTCAGAGCAATCTTTACAGTAAATACATATCCCCTGGGGTGCAGTGACTCAAGAAGAAACAGGAAACCTATGTAACAACTGCAACTTTTTGTTCTTCATGGTGGAAAACAAGCCAAGATATTTTCAGCCTTTACAACTGAGACAGCACTTTAACAGGGAGTAGACAGAGCACTGAGTGCGTACGTCCACCACAAGCAGACCACCACCAAAGCCAGAGATTGGCTATTTATTTATTTTAAATTAATGAAGACTGAGCAGGAAAATATAATGGTTTTCATCTGCTTTGCTCCTTCCCTCATTTCAGATACTGAGCTTAGTGAAGAGAACAGGTTCCCTGGCAGATCCCAGATACAACTGCAATACAATCTCAATCACCCAGCTCTCACAAAGAATTTAGTTACTACATTACCACTATGTGTAAAATGGGTGTAATATTTAAAAGGTTAAAACTACTGCAAGGTTTAATTGCTTACAGAAATAAATATTGAATATAAATAAGTACATTATTTGTATAAATACTTCTAAAAAGCTCAAGTTAGAGATACCAGATGGAGATCTGGTGCAACACTCCAGAAAGGCAGCAACATTTTCCTGTACATGCTGTATTAAAATGGTAAACATGACTGAATCGATGACTCAGATTATTTGAAACACTTCTAGGAAAGGTCACAATTACATTTTGGCTGACTATCACTGAATATATTATTTATGGGTAAATATATTTGTTACATCTAAACCATTAAACTTGACCCTGTATTAAAGCGAATTTTAACAGCATTCCCATCATTGTCTGGTATTTAGCACTCCACCTCGTTAGAGTAGAGAGAGCACACATATGCGAGAAAACACTACTCTACCCAATCTCTCATTCTCTTCCTCTTATCTAATATTTCCAGTTCCACATTACCCAAGGATTTCCCGAGGGACAGATGCAGAGAAAACTAACATTGCCTTTGCTGCATTGAACAGTTTTGCCTCTTCAATGCTACAGAGCTAAACATCATAGAAATTCCCATTAGTCACATTTATACCAAAGTTCAAAGAATCAAAATCATTAACAATGATGTGTAAAATTGCTTAAAGAGTATGAACTAATCTGCTCCATGGCTTTTACCACATTAAGTCAGTAAAATGTCATTTGTTAGGCTGGTAATGCTGCAACTTTAAAAAAGCACGAATGATGGATCAGGCACATCTAAAGGTGCATTTGTGCAGTTATAGCTGTGCAGACATGCAGACGTTGTTTCACAGCACAGCAAATTACCCTTTATGAGGTCTTCCACCCCCACAGAGCACATTACTAACAGTTCACAAGTCAGGTAGTTTAATAGTAACTTGTGTATTTTTATACTTGCATACTGGACTTGCAGCAAATTCTAGACATAGACACAAAACATCTACAGACACAGTGGCAACCAGAGGCATCTTCTATATACAACAAAAGCAAGTATTCAGGGGCAAAGAGCCCCAGTAACTACTACTGACCGTATGGAGGAATCTGCATTCATAACTGAGCATGAAGCAGACTGAAAGCTCACTGGTTAAGTCAGATGGAACCCCTACTGACATAGCTATAACCAAGCAATTACGCTTCCCTTTTTCCTGCCTGCCTAAGGGGAAAATTCAGCCTTCAGTCAGTTAGTATGTGCAGATTTATGTTAAAGAGAGTGGAATCAACAGTTAGCAATCTATTTTTCATATTACAAGCACACTATTCAAATAAAACCTAATGGTACAAAATGCTTTAGAACCTATCTTCAGTTTCCAAGGTGCTCAATGTGCGTTCTTTTCTTTCCAAAAAAAGGTTTTAATGAACTCCAGAAATTACCACAGCTCGCCAACGTCTCAACTTTTTTTCTGCTTTTGGCCTTCTCTGCAACAGCTGTAGAATAATTCTCTCCCTCTGAAAAATGCACACAAGACACAAAGATTGTGCTCAACAGGTTTACTCAGACTGGACTCTTAAATGCTCAAGAAAAAGGCACAGATTAAAAGAGACACTGATGACTCTTTTGAATACAGCAAATGGGATTTTGTTTATAAGAAAAAAGGATACTGCTATGAATTGTATGAGCTGAAGATTCAAATATTTTTCCCTGTTCCTAATTATTGGCCTTCATTACAATGGAATTTAAATTAAATTGTATAAACATATGAAATAAAGTCTCAGTATTAGGAAGTTTTTCTTTTGTTTCCTCTATTTACAAATCTTAGTATACAATTTTTACTTTTCATTATACATTTACTACATAATCTTTTCCAAACTGTGTGAGAGCAACCGCAAAATACATGTGTCAGGAAAATGCTTTGCATTCAGACAGAATCCACCTGCTTTCTTGGCCAGCAGTACCAATCAGAATTTAGGAAGAGATGACAGGTTAGGGAGAGCATCCACTCAGATGTAATCATCCTCTACTGGTTCACCGTTGACATCACAGTAATGGATGAAGATAGCCACCACCCGCTGGAATACACCTTTCTTCATCTGCCGCAGTTCAGAGATCTCTTCGCCAATGGTTTCCATGCAGATGTCTGCAGATAACTGTCCTTTCCTCCGTGGGGCATAAATAGTAGCTGGGGAAGGCATACAAGAATAAAAACTAGAAGCTTTCCTATACAGAAACCCACAAGCGCATCTGTTTGGCATTAACTAAGTCTTGGAAAACAAAGCAAACAAGAATCTTGTATTGAGCACCCATGTTTAAGGAATGTAGTTCAAGCACAAAGGCATTCTGCCTTCCCTGTATTTAAACCTTCTGATAGCTCCAATATTCATTCAGTGTACGCAAAGTGCCTAGGACTGTGAGCAAAGGGAATGCTGGTAGATAACAAGGGCTTCCCTGAGTTCTGACACGCTTTCAGTGATCACTTACATGTTTTATAAACGAGAGTGATTAAGGATAAAGCAGCAGTATTTTCTTTATTTATGGCTTTTACATCATGTTTAATCTAATTGCTCTTTTAAGCAATACATAGAATTTTTTTTAGAATTCAGACTACATACTAAACTATAAGCATTAAGTCCATGAATCAGTTTCAAATAAAACAATTAAACAAAAAATCAGAACAAAGATTCCTTGCTCATTCGCTCATTCTCTTTGAGCTTCATCCCCTTGAACTGGAGATAGACAAGAATATCCAAAACTATGTCAATTAAAAATATCTCTAATGAAGGAGATTCCAAGGTTTCCTAATTAAGTCGTGGAAGAAAATATTTTTCCCTGCTACCAAGCACGGTTAATTGAGCCCTAGGAACTGCCCACTGTGATATTTTGCAAGACAAGCTCCTCAACAGAAAGAGGCATGTCTATCTTAAATTCTAACCCACATCATCTCTGTTCCAGAGTTTAAATCCAGCTCTTTTGTCTTTTCTCCCACCTGTCTGAGTCTCACTTCTCTTTGCTGGACTCTCTTCAGCCTATCTCAACAATCTTTCACAAAGCAAAGCCAGAGGCAGTAGTCCAGCACCATACTGGCTCTCTGATTTTGTCAGTATTGGGGGTCTCCAGCTGGTTGATAACTGTTGTAGTACTACTGCCCTCTTCTCTGCTTGATCCTCTCCTCATCCAGCTCCCAACACTGCTATGAATAGTTATTGCAGTCTACCAAAATATCATTACAAGTAGAAAACTGAAAAATAAAGGAATGCATTGTCAGCTTGGGACCAAGCAACAAGTTAAAAGTTCTGTGAACACATCAAAAAAGACAACTCACTTCTCTCATCATCTTCAAAGTCATATCTAGCATAGCTGTTTGGCTCTGCTGTTCTCAGTGATCTCAACCATGGGAAGTCAGTAATCATGGAGTAAGGTGCACCATCCACAATGCCTAGAAGACAGACAGGATGGAGATATGCAGAGGACAATGTTATTACGGCAGCATCAGCACTCTTCATCAAGTAAACTTCACAGATACCACATAGACTGGTCACTCTAACGTAGGAAAAACACCTCCTTGCTTTAATTCTCCCCCACTGTCAAAGATCCTCCATTTTCCTCACAAGAACTTCTGTTCTTATCTCTTGTAACTTGATGTGAAGTTACTTATCTTAGCAACAGACTGATTCTGAGCCTTCAGCTCTCTATAAACACTCACCTTCTAGAGTGTAAATATCTCGTCCCCAAGGGTACTTAGTGTATTTTTTCAGGTCATCTTCAGTTCGTGTAGCTTCAGGGAAGAACTCATATTTAATAAGCTCTCTAGAGAGAAGGAGGAAGAGATTACAGCCAGTAGTAATAGGAAATGTGAAGGCAGGAGAGAGAAAAGCCAAATGGGAAATTCTAGTACACAACCTTTCCTTTAATGAGTCTGAATCCACAGAAGCACTCCTTTAAGACCCTCATACAAACCCAGTGTGCAATCCCTTTGCTTTTGAGAGCAACCACACAGAACACGTAGTTTAGGTGAGAAACCAATTAAGCTAACTTTCAAGCATAGCTTTCTATCTGTAAGGAACAATCCAACATAGCTACAACTAAACAAAACTTCAAAAGTAAACCTGTTGTCTTAATTTTAGTGAAAAAATCAGGACAATAAAACCACTGTTTTAAAACAGCTGGATAAGAGCAACCGTACACAATTTCCTAATGCTGGGAACTTTTTCTCCTTAGTAAGGAGCAGATATTGACTATATCACCTTCCCAGAAATTAACATCATTTCTTGGGAGTAAACCAGTCTCTTTTTTTAACAAAAGAAACTTGTTTTCAGATTCAAAGACATGTCCTGCCTATTTCAAAGTTCAATTGCATTACTGCTGGATGGAACAGAACTGGAGAATTCTACAGCATATTTCACATGGTTAGGTTTATTTAAACTACATTTTGCATTACACACATCTTGACACTGAAATTCTACATTGCTCCATCTAGAATTCAACCTTTGCTAATCGAACCTTTTGGTTCTGGTTTTTTTTTTTTTTCATCTGGCTAACAGAATACAGCAAGCCTACAGCTTGACTGAAGCTGTAGCTGCTGAATCAGGATTGAACAGATTTTCTGTGAGGTTACTGAAGGGCAGGTACTCACTGGTTGATGTTTGCTATCGTGTCCATCCAGCTCCGAACGCGCACCTTATTGCGGACATTAGGTGGGTTACTGAATTCATGAATTACACAGATGTGGTATGGATAAGGGCCACTAAATATCTTTTGCTCAAGAGTTAATGTGTCAACCTGTAAAAGGCAGCAAACAAAGACCTGTAACCAGGAAAAAAACTGAAGAGATGTGATTTTAGAGTCAAGAGCAGATATCTACCAAATCCCCCAAATTCTGGCAGAACACGTCCAGTGAAAAGAAATTTTAACAGCATACATAATCAAATCCATGATGAAGGGAGTTAAAACTTTCCTAATGCAGCTTTGCCAATGAATATTCTCTAGTAGTGGAATGTGCTGGGAAATGCCTGTTTTCTGATGTGTTTCACAACTCCAATCTGTAAGGATGCTTTCACAAAATTACATAATGGCATAAACTACATTCACTTTCTCAGAAGTCGTCTCTGGCTTAGGGGGAGATATTTTTTGGTTGGTTGAGGTCTTTTTTGTTTGTTTGTTTTTTTGCTTTTTTGTTTTTAATTGTGGTGGTGGTGTTGGCTGGGGTCAGGGTGGATGGGAAGAGAGGGAGGTGTTTGTTTTGCCTTCTTCCTAGTACTAGTCTTACTGCTGTCCTCTAATAACTAAAGGAAGAGATCTGCTTTCAAAGAGAAGCTGGCTTTTATATCAAATCACCCTTCCCTTGTTAGCCAGGAAAACCAAGCCAGAAAAAAAATTGCTTTGCATGAGAGAAGCAGCATCACACATATATAACACAGAACATTCTGGCTAGAGTGATAAAAGTAAAAAAAAGATAAAATAAAAATTCCAAGGCTTAAATGAAGCTCTCTTAATTACCTGCCAAATGACCTCAACAATTCACTATGTGTCAGCACTTACATCTCCTACATGTTTTCTGAGGGAGGAAAGGGTGGCTCCCAGCACCACAACTGCCTTGCAACTGTTAGCATCAAAAGAGGAGCCAGCTTTAAGCAAAGTTGTATTCAAAACACTAACTGCTGTTACTGAATCTAACAGGACATGGATTAAGGATTTCAGATACTCATGACCATGTCATACTTCTGCTTATACATAAGCTAATTCAGTAGCACCTAGGTTCCTACAGTTATTTTTAGTTATTCAGTCTGGAATGAATTCACTGCATCAAGAGTTTTTGCAGTATTTTCTAATGCAATGAATATTCAAGATGGTAACATTAAGTCATCCTGAGTATCAACCAAGTTCCAGATTCTGCAATCAAAGCCTTAATGGACTAAAGTTTTAATAAAGTTTCTCGAAGCAGAGGTATTGTAACATTTACATTCCTTGCATCAAGTGAAAACCACATGAAGCCAAGAGTGGTGAAAGAATACAGGCAGAACTTCAGCTCTGTCTGTGACGAAATGAAAGTCAGCTGTGTACCTGCTGCATGGGACGAAGATAAATGATCCGGTTTCTTTCTGGTGGCATCCTGAGAATCTGATCCAGAACCTGATCCATGTTTAGCTTCTTGCACTGGGCATAGTCAAACCGGTTGACAACTGGTGCATTTTCTACTTTCAAGTGTTTCAATACACGGCACCTTGTGGCTATAAAGCAGCAAAATTATTACAAGAAATAGAATACTGTAAAGACCTTAGGAGCCTCCTGTCAGAAATTTTTACAGCTGTTTCAAAAGAAGGCAAACAAATCATTTAAGTAACAGACAATTACTGAAGTAGCTTGGATATCTGGTTAACTGAAATATACTGAAGAAACAGACTAGCTTTTCATTTCCTCCACATTATGGTCAAACTTCTAATTTGTGAAATTTTAAGAATAGTCAATTTAAAAGGGCATGTCAAATTTAACCCAACAATAGCTTTTTTCTACCTTTGTCTCCTTTCACAAAGGCCCCTGAAATGGTTTGTGGACTGCCACAACCGGAAACCACTAACTTCAAAACCAGATCAAATATATAGTATTGTGAAGCCACAGAATGTAAAATAAAGCTCTCTCCTTTTCATTAACACTGCTCATGTAATCAAAATTTAGTTCAAAATTAATGTGTGTTCTGAAATAAAGAAATTTCTTCATTCTCTGCTAAGTAGAGATATTTCATTTCAGAAGAAAAAGTGTTATTTAGTGTAGATGTTGCAAAAACAAAAAATGACCCAATGCGTCAATACAGGACTGTTCACACACCCTGACATGTCAATCTAATGCAGCCTAAGTGCCATAATTTAGAACAGAGTTTTATCATGTCAAGGAGGAATCACCATGTCAGCTGAATAATCTATGGAAGCAGGAAGAATAAGAGGAAAAAAACCAAGGTACTCTGAAACTCATTTAATCAACTTCCAATTATTGTACTATTACTCTTCAACAAACGTCTTCCTGTCATATAAATTCATTTGTTGATTTTCAGATATTAACCTTTGTTAAACCTGTTATGACTTACAAGAAAAGAAGCATTCAAGCTGAGAAACAGAAACATCTGGTGTTCTAAGCATCAGTCTGACATGTAACAAAGCAGCTGATGAATTCAAAACAAGAAGTGGACTGACTTTAATTCTTTCAAAAGTCTCTAATAATGCTAGATGGAGGTGGTATGCATGACATTAAACTACATACCATGTATGAACATCATTTTGGGGCAGTCTTTCAGTACTAAATCTGTTATTCCACAATTGGTCAAGGTGATTCCAACAAGGTTTTTGGATTTCAAAGTCAGTACCTGGAGGGAAAAAAAAAAATTATCTATGACCGAGTGAAAACAAGGTTAAAAAAAACAAACTGAATTTTAAAAGATATTACCAGATACAGAAGGATATTAACTGGGTACTAGTCAGTATAATAGAGCTTCCTGCTCACAACAGGTATTTGAGATGACTATGTTACTAACAGTCAACTGTGAAACAAAATTTCCTGCTCACCAGTGACATCACAAAAAGCAAAAGAACTACTTCATAAGATTGAAAGATGAATCGTGTCAGAAAACCAAAGTATCATCTGTCAGGAACTTCAAATTCTCTCCTATTCAACTTCAATTGTTCAACCAGGATGACAAAGTGGCAATTCTGGCCAGTAAACACAGACAGAAGGTATTTTGCCAGTGCTATCTCAGAGCCTCCCATGAAGGGCTGTAAATAACACAGATAACTTCTGTAACCCTCTGTGTGCACTATCACTGTTAGAACAATAAAGCATGCAACAAGCAGAATAATTTCCAATAGCACAGGGAGCATGTAACAAGAAAGGACTGGGGGTGTGGAGGAGAGTTATCTGAATTTTTCAAGTTTTATCCTTAAAAATTCTGGCAAAGTTTAGCATCCCACAGATGAAGCTAACTGTACAAAGACAAGTAAAGAGAGTTTATTAAAACAAAGAGAACACACGTAAAGATACACAAAGAAGCATTCTGCAGTAAGTTGTTTCAGTTCCAGCATCTGAAGCTGTTTCTTGTAAACATGGATAGTTCTTTCAAAATGCTGTATTTTAAGAAGAAAAATCATGTGCTCAAAAATATCTTTTATGCTAATCACAAAAGCTGCAAGGCATCCTAGTAACCAGAAAAATATTATGGAACACATTCACAAAAGCAATCTTAAATTGGTGAGGCTAATTTCTTCACTCGATGCAGATAGGAAAATAAACACAGGCAGGTTCCTCTACCACAGAAATAAAAAAAAAGAATAGAAACTTAACTTAGAAAAGCTAAAAAAAGAAGAAAAAAGCTGAAAAAAAGAAGAGAAACTTAGCTGAGACACTAAGTCACCCTCTGAAGCAATCTCACGTTCAGCTACAGTACAATTATGAGTCTTTGGTAAGCAGCCTCAATACAGTGAAGCCAGATCCACCATGACTGCTCTTCACAGCATGAGAATTAACTCCTGTTACTTACATACTACGAGAACCTCCAGAATACAAAGCACCAGGGGAGTTGCTATGTCTAGATGTAATTACATAACAGAGGATACTGCTGTTAAAAGCAGTATTTGATGTCATATAAAAAAATAAAAGCCAGGGAATTATTTTTTTTCCCCTGCACATCAAGGAGGACACTGTGGGAAGGCAGGACTTCACACAGTACTATAGCCACGAGAATCTGACAAACTTCAACTTCAGCTTTAGTTTGCTCTTTTCAGGCCAGAGTATCACTGCAACTCAAAGAGAGGTTTCCTGTATATGTTTAAGACCAAAGAGAGCAGCAACATCAGTTATAACTCATCTGGTTCTATACAAGACAAGCTTGTATAAATACATCATTGTTCATGAGCACCCCCAGGTGATAAACCTATAGAAAGTCAAGAAAAAGACCTTACTTGAACATGATCATCTTCAATGACTGGGTCACTTGTACTTGTGGACTTGTCAGCTGTCCTTTTCCGCTTTGTGGTTTGCCGTGGCTTCGGCTTAGCCACCTCTGGAAACAGAAAAACAGACAAATCTTTGCTCTGTTTACATTTCAGGATAACAAAGGCATTCCCTAGCTGAAAAATATCCAATAAGAACACGTAATTCTTACATGAGATTAAAATACCTGCCTGGCTTGAAAACAACAGTATCTCTTTTCCTTCACTTTCAGGTTTGTTGCTCAGAATCATTTACACTAAATAACCTGAGGTAGGGGCAAACGCTGTTTATAGAGGAAAACATGGGAATGCTGAACATACACATTCAACTTCACATTAAGAAAATAACAGGTGAACTGCTAGGTCACATTTGGTTCTCTGCAAACAGAACATTCTTGACAAACAGCAGAACCAAAATAGCTGTAATGTTTTAAACAGTAGAAATAATCTCAAACTACTTGAAAGTCTGCTCATCAGAACTGTCACTAAGTGTTCCCTAATATTGCAAAGGATGCCCAGCTGTAAAACACTTTGATGTTCCCAAGCTGCTTTTTACTCCATTTCAAGCACCACTAACATCAAATTCTGGCTTGATTTAAAAGATGAGGCTTTGAAAAACAGATGACCACCCTTACTTCCTACAGTAGGAGGAAAAAAAAGCCCTAGATTTTTCTGTGATTAACAGATTGTAATGAAAAATTACTTTACTAAAATTAAACTTCCTTTGACTTTCTGTTAAAACACTCACAAAAATTCACAATCAAGATACAAGTGCACAATATTAGAGACTATATATGAACTACTCCATGCTATACTACTATTAACATTAGAAAAATATCTCTTTCCCTGTTTATCACCATCAAATGCCAACAATACATGCAAACTACTCATTAACATATGACATTCAGTTGGCCTATGAGCTCCAGAATACATGCTACTGCTTTAGGGGATCCAGAGGTTGAAAGATGTAATATTATATACTCAACTTGTGGAACCCATGAATCATCATCCCCAGGGATTTATTTTTTTTTGGTTCACACTGCCTAGCTAATATAGGAATAACTTTCCAATTTTGTGTTGAATTGTTAAAGGTGCAGCCCAAATCCAAGAAGTTTTTACAGGAAATTTAACACAACATGAATTTATTATAATGTTAAAAGCTTGCTTCACTACAAATGCAAACTAAAACAAATTAAAAAAAACAACAAAAACCCCCCCATTTATTACAAGAAAAACTGTGGTTTACATTTTTACTAAAATAAAAATCAAATTTCACACTTGAGTTATCCTTTAGCTATCTAAAATGTCATTGTCTATGATTTGTTCCACTGTTTAATGAGAAAAAAACCTACTTCCATCAACCACAGGTGTGTTAGAGAAGTCAAAAACCACAATGTCATTTGTGCTAGAATAATAGAAAGCAGTCACATTCAAGGCACATTTTTAGACTATTTATGGAAAACCATTTCCAACTCTGCAACAAAGCATTTTCAGCTTATACTCAGATGAGTTGTATATCCTATCCTAGAGGAGAAAAGCACTGTAACAGCCAGGCAGAAGCAGCCTCATTGTCCTATGTATTAAACACAGATTTAAAAGACAAAAATTACACCATCAAGTCTCATATTCTGTCTCAAGTATCAGCTAAAGTCAGATGCTTCAAAGAGGAAAACAGGTTGACAAAGACAAACAGGCAACTGTACAGAGATGGGAAAACGGGCTAAATATAGAAAATACTGAGACATTTTTCTCCATGAGAAGAACAGATTTTTTTTCCTGACTAACAACTGAAACATGAAAAAGGAGATACTTTTAGAAAGATAACCTAATTTAATACTTAGGTCTGACTGACTTCACTTCATGTTTTGGTAATGGATAGGAATAGAGAAGAAATATTTTCCTTCTATTTTTTGTAGACTCATTACTAGTCATAATGGAGCAAGGTAGAAAACAGACACTTTAAAACTGACAGCAAGATCATGTCTTCAATCTGAAATGCATCTAGCTATAGAACAATATCCTAGGTGATTCTGGTTTCCTTAACACTTGAGTGCATTAAGATACAACTGGAAAGACATACAGTGTTTGAATCATTCCATGTTAACATAGATGAATTTGCTATCAATCTTCTCTACCTCCAACTCATACGGTTCTGTAACTAGCATGCTTCATTTTTCAGCTTCATTTTAGTTGCCAGATATTCTCAGCAAAGAGTCCTGGATATATGAGGTAATCATAAAGTGTGCTATGCCAGACTAGGATGACACTGGAACAAACTGCCCAGAGAGGTTGTGGGGTCTCCTCTGGAGGTATTCAAAACCCACCTGGACACGTTCCTGTGTGACCTGGTCTATGGAATCCTGCTATGGCAGGGGGGTTGGACTAGATCATCTATCAAGGTCCCTTCCAACTCATAACATTTTGTAATTCTGTGATTATCTGTGTGTGATTCTGTGATTATTCTGGTAAGCAAATATATTTGGAAAAAAACAGCAAGTTCCCCTCTCACAGCTATACTTTTCTCCCAGCACTTCTGGATTCAGTTTAAGTCTTTCAGGATTTTGGGTTTATTATTTTGCTTTACATGATGTGAAGCACGAATCTTACATAAAGAGTTTGCAAAAGTTTGATCACCACACCTTGTACACATGGAAGCAGGCTCCAATATACAAGTGTACAAGCTTGACTCAGATGTAATTATGGCTTGCTTTATTAGTTGATAAGGTATCAGTTATTAACTTCTGCCTTCTTGCTAAGATCTAGTGTACATGCTGTCTTCTTCCTTTTAAAGGAAGGGGAGATAGTCTTATGTTTCAGTGAAAAACAGCCTTCAGAGGAAGAGAGAAGCTGTCAAAAGAAGGTGCATTTGGTTTTCAAATGAGTAAATGAAACTGTTTAGTATGTACAGATAACACATTCAGAAATACTTGCACAGAGAAAAACATCACTGGTACTATTCCAGAGAGATCTGTTATTTTACCTAGCTACAGCAGTGAAGTCAGCCATTTCTGTTCATTTCAATATTACAATCCTTTGACAAGCCACTTAGTTTTAAATTATTAACCAATAAAATTCATGTTTAACTTCAATATTATCTGTGGGTGTTGCAATTGCTGACTGCTGTCTCATGCCAGCACAGTAGTTTACTCAAAAGTTACTATATGCGTATAGGTCATACCTGACTCCGACACCAGAGGGACCCGGGACAGCTTGCTTCTAGCTCTTGTTAGAGGTCGGCGAGGATACTCTTCTTTGTACTCCTCCTCACAGCTCCTTCGCTGTGAACCCATGCTCTCCTTCTCGCTGGCAGGCCCGCAAGCACTGCCACTAGTCCTCTCACCACTTGTCTCTCCCAGAGGCTCACCGTTTGGCAGAGTCCTAAGTGCAAAATCTGCCCCAGTGCTGCTTGGCCCACTCCTGCAGGCTCCACTGGTGGATGGGCATTCCCCATCGCAACACCCACTAGTCCTCTGTTGTGTATCCTGTGGCTTGCAGCAGGAACACCTGGAACAAACAGAGCTCTCTTCAGTCTCTCTCTCACTGGAACCTTCACTTTTACCAGGTGAGCAGACACACTGCCTGGATTCATCTCCAGTTGCTGGACTGGTGCCAGCAGAGTGGCTAGTATCTGTCTGTGCACAGTCAGGGCTAGGAGAAACAGCATTGCAGGAGCTGGATGTTCCCGTTGATCCTGTAGCATTACTGCAACCTGAGTAAGCATCTCTGCTTTTGTTCCTTTCAGGCATGTCACTTGCTGCTTTCATGTCTGCTTTAATCTGCTCACTTGTCACTTGACAACCCTTCTCACAGCTGCTTTCCTCACTATGGAACTGCTTTGTCTGGCCCACTTGGCTGGCACTGCACCTCTTCCGCAGTGGTGTCTTGCCTTTACCACTCACTGTAAGAGTTAAGCAAGAAAGAACAATGAGACAACCTACTACACAGTTTAAATGAATGCTGAGTGCTACACTGTTAGAGACTACTTAAAACAGGAGGCAGCCAAGAGGCCAATGGCAAACCTTGTCAGTGCTATGCTGCTACACACATGTTATGGAAATTAACAATATTTCTAGCAGTTGCTGAATCTCTGTAATGCCTTGCAGCTATTTTTGTAGTGATGCACTGGGGTGTTTGCTAATAAGTATTTGCCAGAAAGGCTAGTATTTTCATAAAGCAGCTAACTGGTTAAAATGGCCAATGCACAAAAACATGAAAACCACACTGATAGTAGGCTTCTATATTCTTAAGTATGAGAAATAAATCTGAGGAATTAAATAGCAACAGACACGACTAAAGTTTATGCTTTCAACAGCAATCCTTAGCTCCCCCTCCTGGGCATGGGAAGTGATGACAGCAGTCTCAGTTTAGAGACTAATAAAAAGCCCATAGTGAATACTGCCCAAATCACAATTAGAATTTAACATCTACTGTCTTAATCCTCTCAGTCAATTACATTAAATCAACCCTGAAATAAACCATTATTGGCATTACAAGTTTATGCAAATTGTCTCTAAACATAGGTGGCTTCAAGCCTCAAACCAGAACTGACAACTATGCTGTAAGCACAGCACTTCACAGACTTCCAATTTGAAGCTACCAGTCCGTTTGAAATATGTAGGGAGTATGCTAGCTACAACAGGAAAATACCTGACCCAATAGCTCTGATACATCCTGGACTCTGCAGAAATTAAATCAGTACTAGACCACTATATTTCTCAGTCCTTCACAACACAGGATTTTTAGATTAACTGCTTACCTAAATGTTCATTAAGACTTAATACTATAGGTACTTCATCTATCAACTACTTATAGATCACAATTTGACTTCAACTTCCTCCTTTCTTGCATACATATTAAACTACTTCACTTAGAATGCAAACTACAGGAAACAGCATGTCACCTCTGCTGCTGGAAAGGCCATAGCCACACAGCACCGGACCCAGGACTCAGGCTTAACGCCACAGATGTGCAGCTTATAGCTGTAAACTCCAAAAACGGGGAATGTCCTTTCCTATGTCTCTCTGTAGTTGTCATAATACCCTGAAGTTCTAGGCCTTTGACTCCAAATGAGTCATAAAATATATACTACTACTAATACATATACACATATTTACACATGCTATAATATTAAGTGTTGTTCAGAAGTGAAGACTGAAGACAACAGTACTGGGGATCACCCTGAGAAGTCTAACCTCCAAAGCTCTCATCAAAGTAAAGCTGACCTTGAAGTGTCCCCTTCAGGACACTCCCACAGGGCCTCCATGACCCAAAGGATGGCTACAATTCTCATGTATTTGCCACAACAGTCACACTTTGTTTCAGTAGCAATGCTTCCATATGAATCATACAGACACCACAGCTGCACAATTGGCTTTACAGGTGTGATAAATTCTTTGCACATGGAAATCCAAAACAGGAGCTGCAGGTTTCTGCATGTAAAGCAGTGCAGCACCACTATTTCTGCATTTCTGTGCAGTGTCTATTTGACTGGAACTCAGAGAGATGTGTCCTTACACCTTCATTCTAGATTTTTAATAGAAAGAAAAGAGTAGGGGGTAAACAAACAAGCATGCCTGTTAAAAAGCTGGAAATAACACTGAACAAGATGGAAAGACTAAAGCTTAAGAATAAATTTTGCTTAACAGTGCCCAGGAAGCCACCTGTTCCACACCTGAAGGTTCTCTAGTTTCCACTGGATCTCTGCTTTTTTCTTCTCCATCTGAGTAATTCTGTGCAATGCTGTTAGAGATGCAGGCTCTTGAAGTCCCCAGGTTTTCTTCCTCATCCTCACTGTCTGAATCATGGACAGTAATAGGTGCTGGTTTTACAACAGGCTGAATGCCACTTGGTCCTGAAAACAGTAGAATGCCAACAGTTCATGCAAAAACAAGCCAAGTATGGATTAAAGGGGTGAAGAACTTTTAGAACTGCTTGAAAAAATGACAAGAGATTAATTTGATTCAATTTAGCCACCCATTCTCTGACTCCCTCAAAACCCAAATACAAGAAGATCAGAACACTGCATTTCAGCATTAAAGCAGTCTAGTTTGGAAGGGGAAGAGTGTCACAATGTAAGACAAAACACAGGTTTTCTGTGATGTTTCTCTGCTTCACAACAGCTTAAAAGATTTTTCCACAAGGTACTAGTAACTGCACAAATGTTTTATAAGCAGCCCCTGAAAACTCCACCACAAAGACAGAAATGTCGGTCAGAACATCTGCAATTATCCTTCTAATCCCACCACTAGAACTGGGAAGAAGCACAAATTGTCAAGGCTCATATAAATGGGCTTTCTAAGCCACCTCTCTTGGCTACTAACCAAAGGCATCATAACCAAAGGCATTAGTCAATCACAATGACATAGCTGCCTGTGAATAACACAAGAAATGAACATGAAGTTAATAACCTTTTCAGGAGTTATCTTGAAAAAGTGAACAGATCCACCATACGTGTATGTTACTTCATGTTGTTGGCATATTTAGTAGAAAATTATGTTGTCCAGCAAATAGTGGCTATAAAAGAAATCAAGATTGCCTTATGTCACTAATGTGTGTCACTAATGATGTCACTAATACAAATTAACACTCCAACAAGTTGTTCTGTCTTGAAAAAAATAAAAGGAAAAAAGGCAAAAAAGAATCCACATGCTGCAGTGAAAGAAGTAAGGCCATTAACAACTCAGGAACATAACAAGCTCATTTAGCCCTTCTGACTCTATTATACTGGGCACAAAAATAAGGCTTTAAGATCAAAACATTTTACTCCTTATGCAAAAGAAAACTGGGGCCTGTTTTTAAAACACAATACATTTTTTCACAGCAGTAAGCTGTGCTAGCATCATCATTTCAAACACTGATAACCCAGCTGAAGAAAATCAGCCAAAACCAGACTTATACTGAAAAAAATTAACCCCTCAGGAAGGGGATATCAAAAGGTAATTTATTTCCAAAACCAGTTACCTGCTTGCTCTTCATCAACCTCCATAGGAACAACAGCCTGGCTGTGAGCTGGGAGCTCATTCTGGCCCTGCCCAGCAGCCATCCCTTCTTCCTGTGCCACCTCCTCCATCTCATTCAGTGCTGAAAAGATTAAGATGAGGTTAAGAAGAGGAAACAGAATTAACAGAGCCCATAAGCATAGGAGAAATTCAACTGGCACACTGAGTCAGAAAATCACGATGAAATAAATAATAGCTTCCTTGATTCCTTCAGTGAGTCTCTATGTTGCACAAACTCTCTCACAGATTTGTTCTACGCCTCTTTAGCCAAGACCCCAGCATAACCTTTGGGGTTTACTCCTCCCAAGTTTTCTACTCCTCCTCAAAAGAGAGCAGCATAACCAGGACTTATATTGCTTCCCCTCCAATGATTTCTACTTTTGCTGGGAAAGTCTAAAAGCAGACCGTCTGACACTGTAATGTACTCCCAGCTCTAACAAGAGGAGCCCAGAAAACACCTCACGCTTCCAGAAATGAGTATCACACTGAAACTCTACTTTGCTAACACCTGTACTGACATATATCATTGAATTGTAACATGCCTGTAACAGCTAGCAGATCCAAAGATTTTATCACAGAGGTATCAGAGATGCACAGACAGTCCTCAGAAGAGATTAAAGTTGCATACTAGGAACAATGGGTATTTGTGTCTTCTCTAGGACCCTATGTAAGCAGCAATGCAAATACAATCACTCTCTGCAAAGGTTCACAAAGATCACAGATTACCCTCAGCTGCAATCTGCTGCTCTTCAGCTTGACCATCTTGTCGCAGCTCATTCTCCTCATTCTGGTCATTTGGATGTTGGTGATTGTTGTGGTGGATGTTTGGATTATTGTTATTCTGGTGGTTATTGTTATTGTCATTGTTAGAGTTCTGATTGCTGACTAGGGCAGATGAGACACCAATTCCTGTGCCTGCACTTAGGCCCACACGAGCACAACCCTGAAAAGAAAGAGCAATTATTAAGATTTGAGAACATGAACACGTTACCTCAACAACATCTCCTAATGTTGACAGGAAAAGCATTCTGTTAGTAGTATCTGGGATGGCAGAAAAATATGCATGTAAAGAACTGGGAAATTGCCCAATACTTCTTTGTGCTACACATTGCAGAGGTCCATCTTAAGTTTGACAACCAGAAAAACTCAGACTCTATAAAAAACTCCTTATGAAGGGAAAGTCCACAAAGCATACAATCTTACTTTATTAAACTGTATTTCATTTGCCTGAGATCAATTTACATCAATACAAACAGATTATATAGTTTTCCCAGAACACAGTAGCTTCAAGATAGAACTAATGATCAAAGAAAGCAGTTTTTTACATAGGCAGTTTTCATTAAATTACAAAGATTTGTATTACAGTGTGGAAGAGGAGACAATATGAAGAAATAGAATTCCTAAGGTCTGAAAGCACTCCAACAGGGGAACAGTATCCCATTTCACCCACTACAAAAATATAAAAAACCCTTAGCATTACAAACAGATCCATAAGTGTGAAAAAAATAATACAGTATTGTGCGAGCTGGAAGGGACCCAACAGGATCACTGAGTCCAGCTCTTTAATAAAATAATAACTAAATAATATAAAAAGCAGCAACAAAATGAAGTAGCAGCAAAGACCTGAACAGAAACACAGAATCCATGTGAAACTTCTTTCCTGGTCACATACTCATAGAAGATCATACCTTGCCACTGCTCCCATCAGCAGAAGTAGTAACTGCAACCCAAATTTATTTACCTGCTAAGCTATTAATTAATTACAACTTCTAAAAGAATGCATAACAGCTGGAGCTTGCCATACTTCCCAAGAGCTGGCACCAATAAAAAGCAAAGTCATTTCCTGAAAGACTCACCTTAGGAGGTTCACGGAACATTTGGTCCAGAGAAATAAATTCTAAGCTTGGCAATAACTCAATGAACTGACTAAAAGAATCTAGCTTTATCGCATGGCACCGCACCAGGGTGAGGTCAACCAGTCGAGTCCACCTTGAATGATCTGTGGGAGAGAAGAGATGCATTTCCTGAAGGACACCTATCTTACTTATTGTTCATTATAGCCTTTTCAGATTTGAGAGTAGGCATCTTTCTGTATCTCCATTCTGACAGTTACCAGCATCAGTATGGTTCCAAACCAAGCATCATCTATTGTACTTACTAAGAAATAGAACAAGCAGTACTACGAGCAGAAAAATTCTGTTCTAATATCACAGAAATTCATATAAGATCCCTAACATTTCAAAGGTGTGCAATACCTGTGATCCAATTATTTGGGTTATGTAGATGTGGGCAGTTGTAAATGACCAGATACTTGATGCAAGAAAAAACTTCATTTACAGCTTTCATACCAATATCTGTAATAATTCCTGGATTTTCAACCACATCAGCCAAGCCATACTTCACCAAGTCTCCATTCGTCATTTTACCTATGGAAAAGACAGCAGTGAACAGTACATTTTAGAAAGCTGCCTCTTATAGCATGATGTTCTAACTCCTTGTTTCAGTCCAATTTCACAAAATGGATCTGATTGCTACTTCAGTTCAATAAAGCTGAGACTTCCCCAATTTCAGTAAGTTTCAGGAAATGAAGAAAAAACATATTTGGCCATATGACATGAGCAGCCTCAGTAAGGATACGTTAATATTCTTTTTAACCACTCTTAGAAAATGACTGAAAACACATCAGCTTATTTAATCCTTATATTTGCCAAATAATTTTTGTATATAAAATGTCATACACTGTAGTAAAAACTCATCAACATATCCTAGGTGAAGAGTTTCAAACTGTGGAAATTCCAGTTCAGCCATCTTCAAAGCAGAAAAAACACCATCTTTGGTCAAGGAAGGCTGGATCCGCACTTCATGCAACCTGAATGCAATTAAGAATTGTTGCTATTAAAAGGCATACCAAAACACAACTGCCATAGAAACAACTCAAGAAGATGCCCTCTCATAATAAAATGAAAATATACTTTCAACAATGACAGGATTAAGAGTATATTCGTTGTATCTTTATGGCAGCATTCTGCAGTTATATAGCAATATAGTTGCGAGACTAACAGCACCACACTTTTCAGACACAGGCCTAGGAAGAAGGCTTATGATACAAAGTGATTCAGAAACAGATAGAACTCCAATTACTTTAACCACAGAATACCCTCATTATGTAAAGTTTAAATGTTCCTTCCTTAAATTTCTGAAGGCTGTTCTGCTTCTTCATGTTCTTGGACTTCATTACCAAAATACTTAATTTGAAAAATGAGAATGGAGAAGAGAAAGATCTAAAGGCCCATACCTTCGTGCAGCAGTTATGATGAGGTAGCCAAGATCCACTTCAAGTGCATTCTTGCAAGCTCCTAGAACTATAGTGTGCAAATTCCTAAACCCACCTGTCAAATAAAAAAAATTCTTTGACTTCAGTTGCAGATGACAACCTTAAGCTTTACACATTTCCACCACTGTTGTCTTAACAAGTGAATTAACAAAGCATGTATCTGCATCCAACTCCCCTCCAATCCTGCTAGTTCTGCTCACCAACGAATCCAACTTGAGGGTTAGCTTATTAGTCAAATCAACTGTAGTTGATCAAACCAATACAGGGCTATATTTAGCACTATAAAATAAAATAATGTTCAAGAAAGGGTATGCTACAGACAAAACATCCAAGCTTCACATACCTCCATGTATTTGTTAATTTNTTTTTTTTTTTTTTTTTTTTTTTTTTTTTTTTTTTTGCTTAAAGTGTGACAGATAAGAAGTTTTGTACCTGATCTCCAGCTATCTTCTACCACATGCTGGATAAGTCCTCCAAGGAATGGAACACGAACCAGTTCTAAATGCTCCAAATTTCGAGCAGAAGCCAGGCCTGTCACTAGGGGAACATACTTCAAAGAATTCGTGGGTCCTACACAGAACAAACCAATACAGACAAAGAAAGTTGTTCACTTAACAACACCATGTATCATCTTGAAGAATTCAGAAATGTCCACATACACATACAGATCAGGAAGTCAGCAGAACCACATAGCACCAAGTAATCTACAGGGGAGCAATACACTTCTATTCAACATCAAGAATAAAACAATGACTGTTTTCAGTATCTTGTGTTCTTAGATTTCCATTTACAGCTACTGCCTATGCAGCTTTAACAGAATTAGATTTCCTACATGCCAAAACATCCCTTCCACATATGAAGCCCTCTTACCAGCACAGTTCCTCATGACAAAAGCGCGTAAGCTGATACAAAGGAAATCTTTAAAAGGCTGTGGTTTGGTGAGTCTCACCCACTTCAGATAAAGGTGCCTCAGCATTGGGATGCAAGGAATCTCAGGGACATTCACCCCTAATAATACATAAACAAAACATTTTAAACAAGCTTTAAACTATTAACTCTAGGATAAGTTTTTTTGGTTTGACATTCTGGATTTAAAAAGGAAGTATTTTCTTCATTATGTGGCAGACAAAAAATAGCTGTAAACATATTAAACTCAAGTTCTTCCCACAGTTTGTCAACAGTTTTTTAGAATTTGCCCTTTGGGGCTGCTACCATACACACAGCAAGCTGCATGTCAAAACCGCTCCTTGCCAAATTGCCTCTCTTAAAATAACTACAACCTTGCAGAGTTTCAAAGCATTTACATTCAGCTGTGCTGAAGCCAACTGCTTCACTATCACCACACTCACCTACTAAGTGCAAAGTCTGAATTTTAGCTCCTATAGGAATTTTCAGCTTGTTCTCAGGAGGAATTGGAAAAGCACCATTACGATTACGGAACTTCCCTAAAATGTGAACTTGTGGCATGTATGTCCAAATAGCTTCCACCAGCTCTAAATGAGAGGTCTCAACACCCTGGATAAAAGGAAGCAAAGCAGCAGTTCAAGCAACAACATAAGAACTCTTAAGTTCTCAATAACACACTATACACTTCTCAATGACACACTATACATAAGGCAATGTGTTGTTTCACTTTTAATTTGTAGCAAGACTGCTAGTCTGTCCAGGCAGTTCTGAACACAAAGCCCTGTAAGCAAGGAGTTCCTGCCATGTTTCTTCTGCTCTGCTAACATGCAACATCTCAGCTGCTGACGAAGGTTCTCTCTCTTGTCTAACCACTCACCAACAGATTTGGACAGGCCTGCAAAGCCTCTAAAACTCCAGGAATGCTGAAAGCTTCGTGGCCACGAACTCTGCGTCTTTCAAGATACCTGGGATGAAGACCATAAAGTTGTTCAATGTCTGGCATCTTCCTCAGCAGCGTTAGGAAACTGGAATCAGTGAAACCTAAGATGACAACAACAGATTTGCTATTTGTGTGACAGCAGACACCTAGCTGTAAAGGTAAAGCCAAACACACTCTTCTCTTTATCATGGCTAGGCTTCGCGAACGAAGACTTGGGAAGGGCTCTACCCACGTTTGTTAACTCTTCTCTTTATATGATAGCATAAATTCTACAGCATCGAAACCCATACTCAGTGAAGCAATACCCGTCTTATACTTCAAGATTCTAGAAATCATGACCTACATACTCTTCTTGATTTTTGCAGGCTTGCAACAGGTTTTCTTCAGTGGAGCTGTATAGGTACAGGGTCAACTACACTTTCTCCCTTCTCAGATAAAGCCCCTGGGCAGACTGTCGGGCTGTCTCCATCTTTTCTGGGATTCCATTTATCAACTAAATGGCTCAAAAATGCCCTGCTGGATCAGTTACATGCAGTTCACCACTATTCACCATAGCTCACAATTCTCAAAGAAATAAGACAGTCTCTTAAAGCAAAAGATTATTTTATTGTAACTTAAGACAAAACATAAAAAGGATTTTAAACTAGTAATCTACCTGTATTTGCTTCTACCTTAGGCTATGTCTAACCATCTACCTGATATTAGCCCTAATAAATCCAACTCTAACTCTCAGAATTCAGCCATTTTAGCTCTCTCTGCCAATAAAACCCAGCAGTGTAACTTCAATCCAACAGAAATCCTAATACTCACGGGATTGACCTAGGTTGCCAAATTTATCTATCTCTAGATGGCTTGAGGTGTAACATCAAAGTTGATTTGTTCTTACATTGTACAGTGTTGGCAGAGGAGTTGCTCTCCATTGTATTTTTTCCTGCCTGAATGCAAACAGCCTCTTCTTGGATTAACCTTTGGATTAGCTCACTTACAACAATCAGATAAACACAGATTGCTACAGAGAATCCCCGTTTCTACTACAGTAATATCCAGTAAATACATATATATAGACACAGATATATGTTCCAAACTATGTACTCAAGTAAGTCACTCAAATCTCACAGAAGTCAAAGGGAATTAAACACCTAACTCCTCTTACTGCTTTGGAAAAATTACCCTGCCTATGTCATTATAAATACCAGGACAGCACAGCCATTTTTGCTCAATACCTCTTTCATGCCCTACCTGGAACAAGTGCATTACTCACCTGTGGGCATGTATTCCCACCAACGGCCAGCACACAGATCCACCACCTTCACCACTCGTAGATAGAGAGTGACTGCTTCCTTCAGCTTCCGGGACAGGCATTCCATGCACATGATATCCTGCAAGGGAAGGTACCTTTGGGAGAGGAAAAAAACATCCCTCTGATTTATCAAAGCTTGGTAATTCTTTTTACTTTTTCCAAACTAAAGAACATTCAAGACTGACTACACATTTGTATATTTCTAACACCTAGTAACATTAATTTGAGCAGGATTTGCAGACCAGACTCTAATAAAGTGTGACATTTTGCAAAGCAGAGTGACTCAGCAATTTTTGACACTGAATATAGAATATTTAGGGCACAAATATAATATTAAAATGGATAGAAGCTTTAGTTCTTTAATAAACACTGCTGACCAAATCATTTGTCACAACAGTTTCTGCATGTTTAAGTAAAGGTACTTTCATTTTCCAGCACAGTAGCATGCTCAACTTGCAAACACTTCGGCAAGCTACTGTTTCTAAAGAACTTGTGGTAAGGCATATTTTGTATGTAACAGGCATAAGTGAACATTTTAGAGAAGAACTGTGCTGTAGAGAAGGTTCTGCAGTCACCCAAGTTCCCTTCTGCACACTATGACGCTGATGCAACAGTTTCAAAACACAAACCTCAACTATGTGCTACCTAGTACATTTCTGCGCTGAAATCAGTATTTAAACACTTGTTACCACATACTGGTGAACAATTAAATCACTTTTTATTTCTTCTTCATTCTACCCTTCTTGACACCCACATGAATGAATTTTCAAAGTATCCAAATGAGTTCTGGGACTGAGAAAAATATTTATCACTCCTTTTTATCCAGTTTTCATCCACCAGTTCACTCATACATCTACAATTTTTGAATACTATGTGACATAAGCATTAATGCAAGTAAGGTTGGGAAAAAAATAGAAAACACAATAATAAACAACAAATTGACTTCAGACAAGCTGCTCACCTAAAAATGTGGCAAAGCACTTCATGAGAAAGTTGATTCATGTAATCTTTTGGCTCATCAGCTTTGGCAGACTCAGAGCCTTCCCTGTTCACCGAGCATGGTTTCACATTTTTCCGCCGGGGACCCATATTTGCAACAAGTTCTGGTGAAAGGAAACGTTCACAATGTTATGCAAATTCAGAGCAACTGAAAGAGAAAGGGGACAAAGTAGAGGAGGATATACAAGTTAAAATTCATTTACTGAAAAAAAACAGCAAAACCTGCCAATAAAGACAAGCCCTACTACAGCAGAACTGAGGTAACTATAAAATAGAAGAATTCTTCCAACAAGCTGTATTTTGCCTAGCACAAGTTCTCAAACATAACCTAAAAATTATTAGGTAAAGCAGAAAGCCCCTCTAAGCTAAGAGAAACTGACAGAGAGGAAAATTACTACAGGTTTAATCAGAGATCAATTCTTTTGCATGAATAAAATGTCTTCAGAGATACCATCCACACACTAGTTGATGAAGATAAATTGCAGGAAAGCTGTGCAGAGACTACAGAAGCTACCAAGAAAACACCAACTAGACATGTTCCAGAGAAAAAGAAAGCCCAAAGCCTCAGTCCAGCAGAAAAAGTCTTCCTGTTAGGAAAAAAAACCCAACAGGCTTCTACTGATAGTTCCAAAAAAATGCCCTACCAAATGTTCTCAAACTAGCTCTTCTTAGAGGTCAGAACATCAAATAAAACACTCAAGTTGCTCAGTCAAAGATCAAAGCCCCAGAAACACTGAAAGACCCTGCCTCAGCAGCAATGTGCAGGATATCCTCTCTCTCTATTGAATTAATATGTTTGTGTCTATATTGCTCCAGCACACATATAGGCACAGGAGGACTGAAACAACAATAATATATGTTTCAGTTAAAAACATAAAAATCAATTACAAGAAGTAATAAATAAGTAACTAAAATAAATACAAACAATGTTAACATTAGAATAACTGAGTTAACACCTCATGCAGATGAACAGCATGAGAAATGTCTTCACTACTGCTATCTAGTTGAGGAATGCTTTCTGGTAAGTAGGGTAAAGCATCATTACCTCAGTAAACCTGTTTAACAGGTTGAATATCAAAATTCAGTGGGTGAGCAAAAATAACTTGCAAAAAGACACATTTTGGAAACATCAGAGATATGTCTGTTACAGCATTCACCGTGATGTAAATACACCACACTGTTTGCTACACATTATGTGGAAGTAGCAACAGAGAAAACAAACAAATTACCTCATGGAAATGAAAACAAAATTGCCTTCTCCAACACAAACAACTTATATGCTGGCACAGAACTGGAAATATTGATAGCTTCACTGTGATCTAATTATTGAAAAACATGTGCCTTCACACATTTTCAGATGCGTTTTAAATTAGCAATTATATGTTATCATAATTAGGCGAATAATTTTTTATGATTTTATTATGATTTATTTTAAATGGTGATGCTAAAATAACTAAATTCACACTTTCTGTCCATGAATAGCACAGAACATATCACTACTCTCTTGGATTGCCTGGGACTTTTCCAGTCAAAGCTACACACTGAGGTTACTGCTTGTAGACATAGCATCCTTCTGTTGGGTGCACACTAGAGGGGTTTACTACCTTCATAAAACCACACTGTAATGTTGTTCCATTTCATGAAGCCCAAAACACTTCAAGCTACTTAGGAGATTGGATTCTGATGAAAACAAGTTTTACAGAGATTCCCAGGGAAGGTCACCTGATCACTTCCTTTGAACAGAGGGCAGGATACAATATAAAAAAATCTAGACTGATGCAGACACACGATGGGAATACAACACAGCAGTATTTAAAAGACAGCATTAAAGGACTGTGATAATGAGAAAGAAAGATATTAACAGACAGACCAGCATACAGTGAAGATGTCTGACAGAATTCTGTAAGATTTAAATCCAACGAGCACAACCTGCCCTCTGAGTTTAAACTGTAGCTCAGTTTGACTGCTGCCTTTAAGTAAAGGTGAAAAAGACTGACCTAGTCTCTTATGAGGCACCAGTTTCTGCAAAATTCATGCTCCTCTTGATAGTATTTTGAGTTAACGTGCAGCTTTAACATCTCATTCTACATTAGGAAACTGACTCCATTAAAAAAAAAAAAAAAAAAAAAAAAAAAAAAAAAAAAAAAAAAAAAAAAAAGAAAAGAAAAAACAACCACACAAACACAAAACCCCCTTCAGATATTTAATAAAGTTGACAAAACAGAGTTTTGCCCTCCCCAACTCAATTAATACACATGCCTCTTGTATGAAATATCAATTCGATGTGTTATCTTCTTGAGTAGTAGCAATTACAATGAATTTTAAAAGCCAGGTCCGGGAGATCCACCCTACCCTCGAAAAATGACAGCTTATAGAGAGAAATGCGGAGAGAACAGCCAGGGATGTCCTGGCAAGAGCTAATTTAAGAGAGGTGTTTGCTTATGGGGCGAATGAAGGTGAAGGAAAAAAAATATTTTTTGCTTAGATAAGCGATATAAAAGCAGGTTTCCCCACAGCCCTCTCCCTGCAGCCAGCCCAAACACCACCGTTCCCTCAGCGAGGCGGAGGGGGCGGGAGAGTAGCGGGGCGGTGGCCGCCACTAACGCGGCGTCTCAGGGCTTCTCTCTCTCCCACGCAGCAGTAAGGCGAGCAGCTTTCCTCAGGGCCTGTCACAGCGGTGAACGGCCCTCACCGGCCGCAGGCCAGGCCGCCCCGAGGCCCCAGTGCTGGACAACGACAACCCCAGCAGGCGGAAGGGGACAACGTCACCGCCTCGCAGCACCAGGCCTACGCGCCGCGAGAGGAACGGAGACGGCAGCCTGCGGCTCACCGAGCCCCCCACCACCGGCCCGCAGTTCCTTACCTGCCCCTCAGCGCCACCCTGTTGTTGTGGCCGCGGGGGGAGGGTTAACCCCGGCAGCCGCTTCCTGCGCGGCCCCTTCCGCCAGCGCCGCCAAGCTTCCGGTCCCACTTCCGGCGCCGGCCCAGACGGGAGCCAGCACGTTCCGCCCTGCCGCCATCTTGAGGGCAGCGAAGGGCGGGACTTTGCTGCCGACATCTTGAGTGCGGCGGTGCCACCGCCAACTTCAATGCGTCGCCCGAGGGGCGCCATCTCGGTGGTGGCTCCAGTACAAGCGCAGCCAGCCCCTCGCAGGCCACGGAGGGAGTTCAAGCAACAGCGGCCCCTGCCGGGGTCAGCTCCCCCCCGCCAGATGCAGGAAGCGTGCCCGCAGGCTCACTGACAGGGCAGAGAGCCCCAGCTCGGACCTCTGAGAGCATTAAATGCCAGCTGAGGTACAGAGGTATAAGTTGGGTATTTTGAAAGAGGAGGAACAGAGGAAAGAAACCCTGTAACATCAGTGAGGAGTTCTGGCTCAACAGCAGCAACTACATGCCTGTGGCAGTGTACCCCTGAGGTGTTGTGGCTTACAACTGTCCAGTGGACTCAGGAGGTCACTTTGCACACCTACTGAGAGCAATGGAGTTTATAAAAATTATACTCTATCCCACAGCTTGGTATGAACTGACAGGCAATAGTGAGGCATTATCTGCAGAGGCTTTAGCCTGATGCTAAGGGTCTTGATAGTTGCCTTTGCCAAAGTATACTTGAAACATACTGTGGGTCTATGTTCAGGCCATCTTTTAGTCACCGTGTATGGATTGATCTCAGTAGAAATAACAATTTACTGAACATCCTGAAGGCACTTTTCATGCAAATCCCAAGGAACTGAGTAACAAATCTCATTTACTACTCAGAGGACTAATTGAGGCCAAAATGCAGTCAGTTACTGGGTTAGTAATAATACAACAATAATCCATAATGCTCTGTGGTAAAATACAAAATAAAATAAATTTTTAGTTTAACTTCCCAGAACAAGCAGGAGTCACAGAGAAGCTATCAGAAAAACCCACAAGTACATGGAAGCACTGAGACCATCTCTTTAAAGGCATCATACAACAAACACATGCAGTAGCATTTACATTTAGTCAGATGTTCCTCATTTACCTCAACTATGAAATGGCTTCAGGAAATGTTGCTGTTTAGCCTTTCCTCTTGTATATTAGAAGTAATTCTCATTACCAAATCAAAGTTAAGAGTTTGAGGCACTCAAGGATATCTGAACTAAAACCCAAAGCAGAACAATTAGAAACTAGAGATTAACAACCACAGTAAAAATACTGTTCTTGTCTTGATCAAATTTGAAATGAAGTCACACACTACTGAGAAGTATACAGAGTTAAACGGTTATTGTTTCTTAAATAAATATTAGAGCACTGGCTTTGCTTCTTTTTATCCAGCATTTTGAGACCTCTCATTTAGAGCTGGTGGAACCTATTTGGACACACAAGTTTATATTTTAGGGAGATTCATAATCTTATTTCTACAACAGAGGTATTATAAAAGACCCAAGGGAATCAATTCCATCCTTTATACCTTAAATAAAAGTCTAGGTCCCACAGACTCTCAATGCTTACTGTTCTACTAAGGAAATGTTTCTAAGCTTCAGTTTTCAGAGAGAACTAATGTTTTCCATCCCAACTGATGACAAAATTAGACACTAACTACATTAAGAAGCTGCTAGCAAAAACTCATCAATATCCTAAAACTTAAGGCTTCTAAGGGAACAACTTATCAAATACACATCTAGCTCCAAACAGAAACTTCAATATGAGAATATCTTCTAAATCCAACACAGAAACATAGAAACATCATCAAGGTTGGACAGGACCTTCAAGATCACCAAGTCCAACCAATAGCCCTACACTTCTGTTCTCCCTAAACCATCCCCCAAAGTGCTCCATCTGCTCGTTTTTTGAAACCCTCCAGGGCTGCTGACTCCACCCCTTCCCTGGGCAGCCCATTCCAATACCTCACCACTCTTTTGGTGAAGAATTTTTTCCTAATGTCTAATCTAAACTTTCCCTGGCACAACTTGAACCCATTCCCTCTAGTCCTATTGCTGCTAATGTGGAGTACTCTAACTCCACATTAAAAAAATCTATGTTTTACTTTTCTCCTGTCTGCCCCTGCATTACCAAAAAATTTCTCAGAAAATACCTCAACATCACCAAAACCACAACATAGCACTAATAATATATATATATATATATGGGTTTTTTTCACCCCAGGAGAGTCTTTCTCTCATAATTATAAGAAATTGCTACTTAATATGTCTCACCTGCATCACTGAGTCAGCAGTTAGTATCTTGCTCCTCTCTCCACAGCTGATAGCTGCTTAAAGTGAATCAAGTTGATTCTGACATACAGGGTTCTTCTTACATGTCAGTAGCATTTTCACCAAGGTTTAATGCACCTAGCCTAACACTTTTGTGTCTTTTTCACATAAAAATATTCTCTTTTAACAAGGTTAAACTTTGAAAGAATGAGTTTAGTTTCCTAACATGGACATGCCCCTCTTCACCCTGAAAAAACTCAAGAACATTTCATAAAAGCTGTGGTTAGCATAATACTGTTACTGTAGAAGTATTTCCCTCTTATTAAGAATACTTGTTGTTTCCCTGTTCCCTTGAAATGCCACCATACTCTCTGTGGCCATACCTGGATGTTACAACTCATGTCTGTGCTGGCCACTTGTTTGGCAATGAGACTTATAGAAGATTCTGGGACTACATGTGTCTTCCCTTTAGGGAATGTCCCTAAATGTCCCTCAGCTTGGACATTTACATACCTGTCTGCAGTAGTAGGAAGTTACCAGAACCATAGTGCTCTTGGCAGTCATGGAAGTTTACAAAGTCACGAAATCACTAATTCATTCATTATGGATTTCTGGAAAAAATGATGCTGTGAACATGAAGTAAGTTCCTTCACAAGGGAAAGTCCCTGTCTAGTGGCACTTGGACTCTTTTGTCATGTTCTATGTTATGTGAAATCCTCTTCCTTCTAGCTGTGCTCAGAAAGGGTAGAGATGTGCTGGTGGGAAGCCAGCAGCTCCAGCTGTACTGTGCTTCTCCCAGGAGGTGGCACTTCAGTGGCATGGATGGAAAAGCAGCTTTTCCCATGTCCACATTCGCCTTCCTTCAGGTGCTGCTTCCGGGAGATCTGAAGGGACATACTCACAACCTGCCCAAATTGGCATAAACACACTTTGCTGTCAAGGAGGGCTGCTCTTCTTTGAGCAAACACTAACATTTAGGAATGAAATACAAGCACTACCATGCTTGTAGCTGATGCAGTCTGATTTCCTGCGATATCTGAGACTATCTAGCCCTAATAGGGGAAAGCTCCATAATTAGTGACCCTTTTGCCCATCTTATGCTGGAATTTTAAAGTCCAGTTAGAAAGGGAAAGAAAATATTTTAGATCTTTCCAGTTTTTCAGCTTTAAATATGTATCTCTATGTGTTTGCTTATATCTCAATAGTTTAATGCCCCTCATGTCCCACAGAATTGGGAAAATATCCCTGTATGGAGAGTTGATAGGTTAATTCATGTAGCTCATGGTGTACATGACTGGCATACAAAGCTTTGCATTACTAGAAATGGTGCAAACTCTCAAAGAATTTGTGCTCTGTAATACAAAAATTGAAAATCTTGTTACATGCTCATGGGTTGCCCATGGACAGACAGATGCATAGTTTGGAGTACTGTTTTAATTTGACCATGCCTCCTTCTGAGAGATTCCTCAGGCAGGTTGTTAATGCCTCAGTTTCCCAGTTCGTAAAAGGAACTGAATCCCAGAACCCAACTGTTATCAGACTAGTTGTTTTGATTATGGTCTATTTATCTTCTGCAGAACAGAGATGCAATTTTGCTTCTTGAGTGATTTTTTCCAAGGAAATATGTAATATTTGAAACTGAGAAAAGGGGAAGAAGGCAGCCAAAAATATCTACATGGAATTTCTTCAGGCATTAGTCCAAAAACCCAAAAGTTATCAGTTGCATTAGCACAAATGAGGATGGTAACATTGTATAATGTTCTCTAAAGAATATCAGAGTTCATTACATTTCATTTCACCTTAGTATTAGTCTGTTTTGGTTCACATTGATGGTTGCCTCTCTTGAATTGGAGAAAAAAAAAAAAGTGAGACAATGATTAGATTTGTCATAGTGCTAGATGAAGTATGAAAGCCTAACCAGCAGAGAGGAAAACTAGAGATAATGAGCTTCATGCCACAGAGAATGTTTGGAGTAGCCTTTTGGGGAAAGATTCCTAGGCAAGTCTGTCTCACATTTCTCAATGATCATAATGACTTTCTGTTTTGTTTTTCATGGCAGATACTGTTTTCACCATGTGGCTTGTTAAACTTGGAAGAGGACCCTCTCTTGTAAGTGAACATGTAGAATTCTATAATCACTTTTCTTCAAAGTAAAAAAAAAGTCTGTATTTCCTTTTCCTGCTTGGTTAATGCACTATGCATGTGTTGATGGTTGCTCATCACTGAAATACATAGCTTTGGTTCTCTGATATTCTGCATTGGAATTTTTAAAGGTTTGGGGAGAAGGGGCGACATATCTGTTTAAACAGAGCATGTGGGAGTCTGCACTTTTTGGCAGAGCAGTGGGGTAGTATTCCAGTCTCCTTTACTCTTAAAGGTGTCAAATCTGGTAGGAAAAAATATTTTTTCTCTTTTTCTAAGCTTACATACTAATGTGATCAGAATTAATTTAACACCATATCCAGGTTGTTTACTCATTCACTTAGCTCAAGACTTGCTTTTGATCCTCTCCCATTTATTTTCTTCTATTGGAGCCAGCTGAAGAGTGTTCCAAAGCAAGAGATTGCCGTGCAAATGAAATTCAGTATGAACTTAAACTTTTAAGATGTCACCTTCTTGACACATGGTTGAAATAAAAACTGGCTAACTAAAAATACTCAACAAGCGTGAGATAACCTTTGAGCTGTTTACTGTAAGCAGCCTGAGCAGTATCATGCTATTTTTAGAGCAGGGTTAGAATTCAGGTCTCCAGGCTGACCAGACACTGATACACCATAATGAAGCCAGCTGAATGTGAATTATATTCCATTGTAATTCACCAGTCTGTCACCTGTTATTATCTGCAATCCAGAAACATAGGAGTCTAGTCTAATCTAAAGAATAACTTATGCAATAGCAACTGTAGACCACAGCTGGCAATTCTTCATCTTGCCCTTGTTGTCTTTGAGAAGGTAATTGCTAGTGGAGGAGTCAGGAGACCTGGATGTTAGTTCTGGCTCACCTATATGCTTCTGATATATAAGAAGCTTTAAGCAAAGTGGCTATGGCCTCTCTCAACAGTTTGCTTTCCAGGACGACCTCTGAGGTCTTAGGAACAAGGTTCACCTTTACATTGAGCATGTGGAGCACCAGTGCTTTTCACCTACTCTACTTATATTAGAACAATGACAGTAATAGCAGTAACAGAAGGTGACAGAAGCAACAATATTAGGAAATACAGCCCAGGCTTTATAGACAAGTGAAGTAGCTTTACTATAGCACCAGAATTTTCTTTTTCATGAATCCAGCTCATCTGATTTTCAGGCCTGTATTTCATTACCTCTCATCATAGAAGTGAAAAAGAAAATGTCGTAAGACCTTATTGTGAAAGCTCTTCCTTATCCTCTACATATAACTAGATACATCAATGATGTATGAGTACCTTTTCAGTGCAGTTTTGAAAAATTTAATCCTCAATAAGTGCAAGGAGATCTGGTTTTCCATTCTGTGCCACTATCTGGTTACTTTTATTTTCTAGCAAAGAGGATCTGAGCATGATTCATTAGCTCACTCAAGCTATGTATGTTTTTCCTTCCCCATATTTCCATCTTGTTGCTCCATCACACAAACTTGACTGTCCAGATTGTCTGGCCACTTCAGCATTTTCTTCAGATATCATTAACAGCATTTGCACATCATGTTCTTTGTTCTGCTATGTGGCAAAAGCTGGTATGCTTCTCAGCATTATCTGCAGCTATGAGCCAGCACATGATGCTAGCAGGAGCTGATAAAAAGCACAAGCACTCCATGTTGGAAAGTATTGCTCTCCAGCTGCTCTCCTCTGCTGTTTCGTGTTGGAAATTGTCAGAGACAAATTAGAATCTCAGAGGTCTCTGGTAGATGCAAGGTCTATGGTAGACTGTTTTAGACCTCTGCTTTACAGGACTCTGAATCACCCTTGTAGATGTGCATTGGCTGCAGAGGAAACTTAGTACTTTAGGTTTGATGCACAGATAGAAGTGGTTAAATATCTCAATATACTAAAGCAGATGGTGTGAATATCCACTTAGGCTATAACAAGCCAAGCTAGAAGGCATAAAATATCCACAAATTGTCTGCTGAATTTTCTGACATCATGATGAAACATTATACTTTGGCTTTGTTTTATCAATTTGATTTTTTTTTTTTAATTTTGATCCTTCTCAGTCAAGACACTCATCTTGCCTCATTCAGAGCAAGATGACCAGTTGAGAGAATCTTTTTAGGTTGACTATGCAGAGCACAAGTCTTGGAGGAATGAGAAATGTTTACAGTATTACCTTGCTCATTTGCATTCTTACTAATTGCTGGGACCTCGTTTCCAGACAAACAGAATTCATGACAGTTGTGGCTTTAGTCTGTGTCCTAGGATAGACAGAATAATTTTCTGCCAATGGGAAAACCCTCTAGTGTCAGTTTACATCAGTATTTTCATAATATATGCCACCATTCCAGTGTTCTTTATCATTTCTTGAGAGAAGTTGGGTTGAAAGAGAGTGGAAAGATAACCATAGAAATCACTGAAAGAGCCCATGTGACTTTGTTTGTATTAGAATTACAGGGATTTCCAGCTTCTTTATTTCACAGAGAATACGACAAGATGCCATCTGCACCTGACACTGTATTAGTGTTTCAGTCAGCCTGCACCATTCTTGAGTAAATGTCTTAGCTGAGTTCATGGAGCCTTTTCCACCAAGCAATTGTGGCAAAAGAAAGTAGGCAACATGGTCAACGTCTGTTTCACTACAGATGCATCCTTCAGAATTGGTAAATATTATATTGCTCTGGTTTGTACACTAAAGTAAGCCTGAGGAGAAGGAATGGACAATTGTTCTTCAGCTTTTTGGTGTCTTGCTTCCAAAGGCAAGGATATGAGCTTTCTTTACTCATTTTCCATTCTTTTTAAGTATGAGTCTTAGTCCAACCAGAGTATCAGACAGAAATGGCCAAAGATGAGACCTACAGTCCAGTTCTAAAATCAGTAATTCATAAACTTTAATTCTGGGAAAATGTATTCCCTTGACTGAATATTCAAGTGTAAAAGACTTAAAGTGGCTTAATAATGATGTAAGGATGCAAGAGCAGAACAGAAATTTCTTCGGGTCAGAGAGCAGCTAATTTATCAGCTGTGAACAGCGTCATTCATGATCACTTTTGAATGACGGGGGTTAACAGAGGTGCTACTATGAAGCTTTTACAGTCTCACAGTTTGCCAGAGTTTCATTCGCAGGAAAAGAAGAGCCAGACGTAGGGTAAAACCCAGTAACACGAGGCCCCCTAGTGCATATTAACAGTGTTACAACTTTCGCCTTCCAGGTTTGGGGTTTTTACCTCTGGCCCTAGCTCCTTCTCCAAGTTATTTTCTGTAACTTGGGAAATATCTCATTTGGAAACAATGGATACAATAAACTTATTCTCTAGAAAAGTCACCATGGACAAAAAAAGGAGTCAATGTTTCTTTTAATAAGCGTGCAAGCTAAGTAGCTAAACAACACTTGTACAAGGGTAGAAGAAAAGAGAATTTAAAATTTTGGTACAAAACTAGAAGAGTCAAAGCACTGCCTAGGAAAGCTGAAGCAAAAGAAATATCTGCAAAAGTTTCTGGGTAAATGAAAGAAAACACATCAACAATAAGAAGAGCAGAGGCAATGTCTACACTGACTTGTGTCCACTGTCAGAAGATTTGAATTTTGACTGTGGAAACAAATATATAATGAAGGACTCATGCAAAAACCAACTTTCTACAGAAACAGGAGCACTTCTGAGAATCCTGAAGTGCTTTGCAGAGAAGACAGAAGTGTCAATCCCAACACTCTGGAACAGAGAGAAGCAGCAAATGACAGAGCACAACTGAAAAGCCTATTTTGTGCTTTCTTCGCCATCGGCAGAACAGGCAGGATGAATGACATTAAATTAAGCTATTGTGATAAGGCAGTAGAAAGCTGTTCTCAGCACGCTTCTCTCTCATGCAAAAGTTCAGCATACCCCTGCTTGCTTCAAATGTAAGGCACCTCTACTTCTCCTGCAGAAGAAAGAAAGGACATAGACATTGCAGACAGTAGATTTAATATTATGAACTAAGAGCTCTCTGAAGTCCTCAGCTAACAACTTGCTAACAGAAAAGATTCTATTAAACATTTGTAGCAGACAAGAAGGCATTGATCTGCAAACGATTTTCTTTTAAAATTATGTATTTTATCCATAAAGAGCAAGATATTTCCAGTACTGCTTTTGAATTCTTATATGACCTGATCTGAGTCCAGGTGTCTTGTTAACCCTGTGCTGCTCATTGGACTGACTTCTACAGTTTCTGCTAGAATAGGTAGTTACACAAATGTTAAGGTTATTTGTTTACATCAATTGGAACTTATTGGTGGTAGAAGCAATTAGTCTGTGAAGATTAAACAAAGAAGCAGAGAAGTAGTGACTCTGAAAAAAATGATAGCATTTAGGTAGAAACAAACCACCAGATAACTCAGCTAATCTCAGATTTTGGCTTAATCAGGAGTATTTACAGTACTTACAGGACTGCTTTGCAGAAAGAACACTTGTTGTTATATGTTTTCCCATTGGAGCCACAAAAAGGTTGGTAGAGTCTTTCACAGTAAATAGGTCTTCCTCTCTCTAACCTCTTATATTCACTGCAGTCTACCTGCAAATACATCATCATTTTTCTTTGAATCCATCTTTCCCACATTCTCCATTCACCTACAGTAATAATGAATAATCTGAAATTTTTGGCCAAGATTGTCAGCTGCTGTACAGCAGGACAATCAGTGGGGCATCACCAGCTGGAGTAGCTGATTTTGGTCCATATATGTATGCATAACAGCTGGTAAAATGGGGAAGATCTTAGTTTGGTGGGGAGAGTGGAACAGACTTTTCCTGGAAAAGTATGTATGCCTTGGTGTAGTTCCAGGCATCAGAGGCTGTGTATGCTGTGCTAGCATGGGACCAGCTCTGTACACATGTGGATTTCCAGTCCCTGCTACTGTCCACTGGACTCCCAAAGGGTTTCTCTCTGCTCATCTGAGTAAGGATTTTAGTTGATTGGTGCCTTGTTTCTTTCAGAGGTTGACCCCAGGATGGGCAGTCCAGTATAATCAGAGAGAAATTAAAATCTCTAGGTACATATTTTAGGATCTGAAACTCACAAAGAAAGCTTTATAGTGTCACCACCAGATAAATGTTTAAGAAAAAATATCTTGATTTCTCTGACTTAGAATTTGGCCTTGCCCAATTTCTCATCCAAAATGCATTACAGGCAAAACCACATGGCATTTGTCAAGGCAACTGTATAAAACCACATATCTCAAACTCAGATATTTTCTCTTCAATCTCAATGTTTGACAGCATTTTTTTCTGACCTTACACACCTCATGTTGTTACAAACTGCCTATTTTTAACCAGAAATAAAGGAGAAAATTACTCACCTCATTCTCTTCAGCAGCACCTGCAATATAAACAAAATCACAAAAGATTAAAACTAAAAAACCACTGTTGAACATTCAGTTTGTAGCTAGGTTGGTTTTATTAATACCAGCCCTTCCAACACCAATTCTCTTACCTCCTTAAGAGTAAATACTGACACAAGTTTCCAGTGTTTAATAAGACACAAGTGTCAGGACCTATTAAACAAGTGGACCTTGTTATATTGTTTACCTTAGAAATCTGTCAGCAGCTAGAGCAGTCTTTGTTGCAGGAAGGAATTGAGGCTATTGTTTCTCTTATCACCAGAGAAAGACTGAAGACCTAGGAGTCAATATTCTATTCAATGGCCAGTCTGTATAGGATGAACTAGTTGTTGAGCATGACTGGGTTTTAATTCCCAAGTCTATATATACATATAAAAAATTAATTATATGTGGCTGTAAGAAAAACCACATGGTCCTTTTATACTTAGATTTTCTGTCATTAAGAAGGATAATATCTTCATTAAAGTATAATACTAAATATATATGTATAATAATAATGCAATTTGGATCATAATGCCACTGTAAAAAATGTTTTCTCTCCTCAGTAAATACAGATTCTAAACTATTTGGCAGAAGAATTGGCCCCTGTTTTGTATACACATGACTTCTAATGTAATGGAGCCCTGTTCTCAGGTGGGGCTTCAAAAAGCTCCTTCAAAACAATGATAATTACACCTCCCAGAAAGTAATCAAGTAACACTGGCACGTCTCCATTATGGTGACACATTTGTTACTTTCTTTAGGAATGTATTTTGTTCTTCCCCTGCACTGTAATTGTCATTCTGTGCCTTCCAAGAGATAAAAGTTATCAAGCAGAGGCTTCTGTACAGAAGGAGCAGGAAGAAAATGCATTATGATCTAAAAGGCAATACAGCTCTGCACTTGTCTTTTTGACTAAATGTAGGGTTATTTGGTCTTCAAAGCCTTTAAGCTTTCCCCTGAAACTTCCTTTCATGAAGCTGCTTACATCTTCTTATCCAATAAAGTTGTCCAAGGTAAAGGACACTAGCATAACTAATGCTCCATGTCAAGTTGTAGTGTATATCTCCAGAAGTTTGACTGAAATTTTATTATTCTGGAATTGGGTCAGATTTATCCCACAAAAACATTGAGATATTTTTTCTCAGGTAACCTTTTAGTATCCACTATGTATTTTTCAGTGAATGCAAATAAGATGTTGCTCAGAAAGTATTGAGCCAAAAAGTTTTAATGCAGACATGATAAACTAGAAAGTTCAAGGCAGGGATTTTCTGGAATTCTCATGAAATATTTATTAATTTTTCTGCATTTAATGGAACATTCTTTGAAAGAACAGTTTCCATCAAAAACACATCATTGCACTGACACTGACATTTTTCAGAAGTGCTCTGATTTTGACATGATTTTAAAGCAAACTTTTAAGAGCTATTCAAAATGGAAAAATATTGTTTTGTTCGATAATTTTTGTTTTGTTTGACAATTTTTGTTTTGTTTTACATTTTTATTGTTTTTCGTCCTTACCTTTCATTATGCTATTGAACTGCTATACTACTAGCAGAGAAGATTTAGACTCTCCTCTTTCAGTTATTCTAAATGTACTTATTTTTCTATATCTTTTATCTTTTTTTTTTATTACAAGCTTTTGTTGAAACATTACCAAGAGAAGGCTCCAGAAATTCCTCCCAGCTTCCTATTTTACCACAGAGCAACCTGTGCCTCAAAGCTCTCTCCAGCCTGGCAAACTAACATCTTAAAGAGGTCATTCACAGCCATGTTACGTGGTCTGTGCATAAATCAGCTGTCACCTGCTTCCTCAGTTTGTCAGGAGAAAAACTTCATCAGCTCCAAGCTCTCTGCTCAGATGGCAATAAAAAAAAGTAGGTAAAAACCTGCTTTTGTTCTGAGGCTTTGCAGTTCCCTTCTTAGTTACAGTGCAGAATGCTGTTCTCATTCACAGCACTAGTGCGATTTTGCTTGCTAAATAGTGCTCAGGCATAAAATTTCGCTTGCATTCTGTCACCCAAGTCTAGCAACCAATGCAGTAAACTGAGAAGCTTGCAATGTTTGCATGTTAGAAATGTAACATATTGGGAAGTAAAAAAGGTTACTCACTTGCTAAGCAAAGAACTGCCAGGGCAAGGAACACAAAGATGCCTCTTATCTTCATGGCAGACATGGGTTCTTGACCTGTTTCACAGCCAGTCTGTGATCTAAGTATTCCAGTACACTTAGCTTAAATGTGTAGTTGTGTATGTGTGAGAGCATATATATATATGTACACATGCACAAAGAGCAGGAACCCTGATGATGAAATCCCTCTTGTGGAGAAGGTAATTAGAAGAAGGTGTTGCCCATGGGTAGTATCAATAAGAATGTCTTCTGTACAACTTGAAGGTCATAAGTACAGACGAGCGTCACAGCATGGGTTGTGTTGATAAAGGAGAGGTATTGTACTGTGGGTAATCCCCTTGCCTAATTGTTTCATCTCCATTAACAAGCTCAAGAAGTGACTCAGTAAGGTGGTTCTGTCATTACCATATCAACCCTTGGAGCTGAACACAATTCCCAGGGGAAAAAAAAAATATAACTCTTACTGAGTGCATGCCAAAGGATTCGCACCAGTAGAGATGAAATGCTTAATTCCTGTTCTCTTCACATTTTGGAGACCTTTATCATTATGCCTGGATAGAGGTGATGCTGGTTAGTGTGGCTATGCACTGAGTCCACACTGCTCTTTGGTAGTAGTCACTGCTTGGAAAATTCCATTTCACATGAATACTGTCACATTCACGCACATCCCAGAATATGCCCCAGTCTTCGAGTGTTCTTCTGCCTTTAAAGTTCCACCAGTTTAGAGATCAGAACACAATGCTTTGTGACAGGAGAAAAGATATTGAATTGCACTACCTAGCAAAGAGAAGAGATCAGTTCACAGGCATTGTGCTTTTTGTGAGTAACTGCCTAGTTTGCTGCCATAGAGATATGGAAAAGATCCCTCTGCCTGCCCATCTTCTCCTTTGTTGCTATTTCCAGCATAATAGGTGCCGTATCATGTGGAATCCTTTAAACAAATCCAACATACCAGTGTAAGTGACTTAATAGGCATAGTTTTCTGGCTTTTACAACGCAGACCAGGGGTAGAGTCAGAATGGGAAACTCAAATCTGAGTCTTAACTTACATAAAGTTCAAAGAAATGTAGAGTTTTGAGCCTACAGTTTTGTTTGAACCCGTCCTTCCAGAATCATAGAATCATAGAATGGCTCAGGTTGGAAGGGACCTTAAAGATCATCTAGCTCCAACCCCTCTGCCATGGGCAGGGATGCCACACACTAGAACAGGTTGCTCAGGGCCACATCCAGCCTGGCCTTGAACACTGCCAGGGATGGGGCATCCACAACCCCTCTAGGCAACCTGTTCCAGCTTCTCACTACCCTCTGGGTGAAGAACCTCCTTCTAATTTCTAGTCTAAACCTCCCCTCCTTCAGCTTATATCCATTCCCCCTTGTCCTGTTGCAATCTGACCAGCTGAAAAGTCTCTCCCCTTCTATCTTATAATCCCCCTTTAGGTATTGGAAGGCTGCTATAAGGTCCCCTCGAAGCCTTCTCTTTTCCAGGCTGAACAATCCCAACCCCTTCAGCCTATCCTCACAGGGGAGGTGCTCCAGCCCTCTGATCATCTTTGTGGCCCTCCTTTGGACCTGCTCCAACAGGTCCACATCTTTCTTATGCTGAGGACCCCAGAACTGTACACAGTACTCCAGGTGGGGCCCCACAAGGGCAGAGCAGAGAGGCAGAATCACCTCTCTAGACTTTCTGGTCATGCCTCTCCTGATGCAGCCCAGGATACAGTTGGCTTTCTGGGCTGCAAGTACACATTGCTGGCTCATATCCAGCTTTTCATCTATCATGACCCCCAGTCCTTCTCTGCAGGGCTACTTTTGTTTTTCAATGAATTGCCTTCACTATAATGATTTACAATGTAGATGTACAAACCAGCTCAATATGAAAGATCCCTGCACACCATTACAATTCACACCATTCTAGTGATCAGCTTCCCTACATTGCAAGATAACCTGGACTGTTTTTCCCGTGCAGGAGTTAGGGTCATATGTGCTAAAATCATTAAGGCAGAGGGACTGGAAGTTCTTACAGAAGGTTGTAATAGGTGAACTAGACCTTGGGCTCCACTAACTCATCCCAAGAGGGATATGGTTCATCTTGTTTTTAAGGGCTGTAGGTAATGAAGAAATGATTAATTTCCCATCAATTAAGGGGACACCAAAAAAAAATAGATGTCATCAAATTCCAGTTCCAGGACAGGTAAAGATCTATTTTGAGGCAGAGGCCTGTAGATTACTTTTTAAAAAGCCTTTACTTGAGTGGTTTCATCTTAAATTTTTCTTTATTCTTAACTTGGATATCTGTGCACAGTCATGTGTGGTAGAGCGCACAGAACACAGGATATGATTTAGATTGGTGTTGGTCTGGATTCTGCTGCTTTGGGATGTCAGTGAAAGTTTTGTTCTGGGAAGCCCAAAACTTTTCTGAAGAGCCTGGCATAGCACGTGTATAAACTCATGGAGAACGTTCAGGACATGCTCATTGATTGATGGACAATTACCAACATTAGGCAACAAAAGCAAAACCCAAGCCAACCCAGAAGGTACTCCTAGTCTGAATAGTTTTGAGCAAACAAGACACTTGAGGATATCTCGAAACTGTAAAACTGCATCTTGACAGAACAAGAAGGTTGCTTGACACTGGTATGAGGAAGTCTGTCACTTTGGTTACGCTCTCTTGCCTAATATGATGCTATAGAGTGTACTGCCTGATGCAACTTTAGTATTCGTCCCATCTCTCCAGTGGAAGAATATAAACATCTGTTTGCAGTCTTCTGAGTTGATATAGGAAGATTTTCTGAGGACTAGTGTAGAAAGGAAAAGAGGACTTCTGGAGATTGGAGGGACCTAGCGTGGGAGGCAGGTTGTGGATGAGATTTTTCTTGGCATTTAAAAATCAGATTGCTATTGAAAGGATTCCTGATGCTTATTCTGTGCCTTATAGCAGGAAAGCTATGGTATGAATATTTTCCTTCTGGTAGTGTTTAGGTGTTTTGATCTGGGCTTTTCAGTCAAGTTAAGATTACTTTTCTGAGCAGTGAACCTTACGCTTCCTACTGCTTGCCCAGGCCACTCAGACAGGAAAGATACAGTTCTGGGGAGAAGCTGTGACTATCGTAGGGTGTGCAAATAGCAGCTCACTACAAGCAGAGCAGAGCACAGCAGGGGGTCAGCTGAAGTTCCACAGATTTTTGCATTTGAAATACCAAAGCTGTCTTGAAGCCTTGAGAAGAAAAATACCAGACACAGAAAGCAACAGTCTGCTTCACTATCTGCTGTGAGGTAATACTCATACACAAAATCTCAAAATTAGGTAAAAAACAATGCCACAAAAAAATTTTTGCAGCTCCATTTTAAAAGGATATTGAAGTCTCTCTGTATCTGTATGACTAGCTTTAAGAAAGGGCAGAATTTACATTAGGCAACTGGAGAAAACAGTCACTGTTTGGCTGAAAAAATACTTCATCCAAGGTGTCTTTCTGTCAAGACTTGCAGAGGCTTGTTGTTTGCCCTGGTAGTCTTCATATGGAGCTGGTCTGACAACCTAAGACCTATCATCCTCGGGTAGGCCAAAGGTTCATCTAGGCCAGAGTGCTGCCTTCAAAAACATTCAGCACCAGACTGAGAGGAGAACAGAACAGTTCTTCTCTTGGTGGACAAGTTGAACATGAGTCAATGATTTGCCCTTATGGTGAACAAGTACAACTCTGCATGCTGGGTTGTATTAGTAAGAATGTAATTATCAAGTCAAAACTATCACTTCCCCCTGGTTAGCACTTACAAGGCTGTATCTGGAGTTCTGCGTACAAGAAAGGCACTGAAGTACTGGATTAATTCCAGTGAATGGTCCCCAAGATGTTCAAAGGGCTGAAGTGCATGTCATATTAGGAAAGATTGAGGAAAGTGGTTTGTTCAGCTTAAAAAAAGAAGGCAAAGCTCATTTTTGTCTCCAGTGACATTATAGAGGCATACAGAGAAGACAACAGACAGACTCTTCTTGGAGCTGCACAGTGAAAGGAAGAGTGAGAATAGTGCAAATTGCAGCAAGAGAAATTCCAATTAGATGTGAGGAAAACAAATTTCACAATGAGAGCAGTTAAGCATTGGAAGAGGTTGCCCAGATATATCATCTGAGATATTAAGAAATGGATCGATTCTAAACTGGGCATTGCTGTGGTGGTGGGACAGGGATGAGGGGAATCAGGTGACCTTCAGTGGTCCATTCCAACCTGAAGTGATTCTGTGATTCTCAGAGATTAATATCATCTGTTGCTGGCAGTCATCTGCTTAGGGACTTTACAACATATTTTATTTGTCCTTATGTGTTAGCATTTCTAGATTTGACAAAGCAGACACAGACAAGGCAGTAGCACATTGAGTTGATTTTAGCTACTAAAAAAAATATTGTTTGTTGGAAAACAAGTGTTCAGATCTGTTTAGTAATAGCTGCTTCCCAGAGTGGATAAGTAAGGCCTCTTTACCGTGCCTAAAACAAGTTCTCAAATTTATGGTAAATATTCTCTTTGGATTGAAAAACTATAAGTGAAATTTTGACCTCACTGGCAAACTCATACTGGTTTCCATTGAGCTGGGAGGTGCTGCTTGAATGCATGAACGTTAAATGTGGGTCTCTGATAGTTTTCTACTTTGATCTTTGTACCTTCTCTTTTCCCAACTTCTTACCTCTCCAAGTTGTTATTTTGCAGAAGAAAAAGCAATTACTTGTTGAACAAATGTGTATACACTTACTGTTACATTAGGTAAAATACTAGTGCATGTTTTTTGAGAGTGAAAGCACTTGTCACAATTATTGGTATATTGTTTTTATTTTTGGAACCTTGAATGCAGCACAAATGTGATGGCAAATATGCTGCTGCAGCAGGTCATTAGTGAAGTGCCTGCTTTATTCTGCTTGGGAGGATGTTATCTGGCTGCGTTCCGGAAAGCATTGAGGAGCAGTAGGTTGTTCCCACTTGTACAATGGAGTGTCTCACACTAAGGACATCAACAATGCTGAAAAAAATGGCACATCAAGTAGCTAGAAAACATATTGTCACACACCACGGATAGTTAGGAAAGGTGTAGAAACCAAGAAAGATGTTGATATGGTTAGTGGGAATTCAGGCCTCTTAGTGATTCCAGTGCATGTCTGTACGCAACCCCGTACACAGGCTCCTTCTATTCTATGGCGTGTGGGTGGTTAGGGTTGTCCACCCATGTGAAATTAATGTATCAGACTTTTAAAATCTTGCTCAATGGAAGAGCTGAGAACCAAGTAATGTGTTTCTTAAGGTATCAAACTGTGTGAAAACATTTGGGTATTTCCTTGAAGGAAGCTGACTTTCCCATTTTCCACACCTTAAGAAAGATCAAAGGAGTTTTCTTTAAAACTGTAGGCATCAAGCTGGTACAGATCCCAGCTGAAGCTGTCCTATGTTGTTTTAGAAACTAACAAACAAACCAACGCCATGAGTCTCTGCAAAGGCTGCAGCTGATCTATATTAATTTTCTTTGTATCTTCTTCTCTCTTTAAGAGAAACTACAAGGCTGTGATACCTACTGTTGTGCAACTAGCTTGTGAACCCTTTGAGGTACTTAGTCTCATACCGTTGATGCTTCTGAATGACTTGATTCTTCACGGATATATGCAAACCAGGCATTAACTGCTTAACATGGCATGGATTGCATAGTGAGCATTGAATAGGACCTACTTTAAATTGTCTTCTATTTTGTATTTTAAGATGTAATTTCCAGGTGTTTAGCACTTTGAAGTTCTGCCCCACTGAAGTCAGTCGAACTGAAATACTTGAGGAAAGGTTTCTTAGCTTTTTTCATGTCTCAGAACAAGATCAGAGGACACACATTCAGTTTGCTTCTACTAAAAATATAACTCTTATAAAAAGGCACTACAACTTATGAAGAATCTGGAAAAGATGAAAGTCAACATGGAAGGCAGGGTAGATATGAAGCCTGATTGGACCTGAAATCTTAGATATTTTCTTTCACAGTTTACCCAGCTCTAATGGCTGAAGCACTTAGAGGATAGCAAGCTACAACCTATTAGTCCCTCATTAAGTACACCAACTATTTGTAAAGCATTCTTTGAGATGAGGAACACCCACAGAAAGCCCTGGAGCGAATTAGTCAGTCTCTGTTCCGTGCAGATTTAGGGAGGTGTGGTAGGCAAAATCTAAAGCCATATGTTGAATGATGAGTATGAATAAAAAGGTGGAGGAGCTTCCCCTTCCCAGAGAATGATGGGTCACCAGGTAAGACAGGGGTCTAGTAGAAGACCTCTGATGTGTTTACAAGAATTATGACTCTCATACCATAGAGGTCTCAGAAATAAACTTAGTTCTATTATCATGTTATTTTAGAAGCCTTGATTTTGCAATCTAAAGTTTTTTGGGGACAGTTTTGTACATTGTACAGCCTGAATGAGTCTATGCATTGTGACATTTGTAAGATTTCCAGATTACTTGCAGTGCAACAAGGAGAGGAATTAAGAAAGAGAAGTACAAGGATTAACTGACACATCAACTATTGTTTTCTTGACTGGATAGAGTATGTTAGGAAATAAGCTCCAGTGTATGGAGCCACTGTAGTGAATATTTATGCTGTGATATTAACACCATTTAATACAATCTACAGAGTTCCTCAGAGACAGGAGATTGAGAATTTCTAGAGCAGTTATTCAGAGGCATTTGTCTCCATATAGTGCCCAGGAAATGAATAATCAAGGATTGAAGCTAACTTTATGTTTTAGAGAGCAGACATCTTGCAATTAACCCCATTTCTGCAGAAAAGGGGCAGTTTCAAGCTGTGGTTTGTTACTTTTCTGAAGAATCTCAGGCAATGACTTTCCTCACTACTGGCTCTTCATTGCCCCATCACCTATGCCAGAAAAGCTTCCTGTAGGGAAGTTTCACTCATCCTATGGGTTCATGGCACAAAAAGGCATATTTCACTACAGGTCTTTGTGAGGATACTTGTAAATTTAGCCTGAGTATTTCTGAGAGTGAAAACTAGGCTGAATCAAAGTTAGAAGGAGAGCTTCAATGATTAGTTTCAATGGTGCCAAGGTTTTAACCCAGATAGCTGAAGAACAGGAAGGTCCTGCTAATTGTGAGCGTCGTAGCAACAGTATTAGAGAGCAACCTCAGAGACCTCAAGATACATGTCAGCCTAGTTTCAGCTGCACATCTCCTGACCAAAAAGGCTGGTGAACTTCAATGTACTCTTAGAGTGCAAAAGAGACAATAACTTTTAGCCTGCAGAAGAGGTTTTAGAAAAGACTGCTGACTAACATGTCAATTTTCTGTGTTGTCCTGCACAGTTTTACAGGCTGTGAACTTGGTAGCGTTAAACAGTAATATTACTTCCCCCTTACAGACTTTGTCTCAGAAATGGTGTCTAATATTCTGGTAGGAAAACGAAGAGTGATATTAACCATTCTTCTTAAAATAATCACAGGTAAATCAAATTTTCTTGTTTTGAGATGTATTTATTATTAGCTCCTTTATAAAACAAGCATGGTAAATTGTATTTCTATCAGAAATAAGATGCATATGCTTAGTAAGTCCTAACAGCATTTGTAGCTAGATTATCAACAGTTTTCTGAAACATCAGATACTTCCCACATTTCAAGGTTTGAATATCTTAAATTACCACCCATTGTTAAGTCTGGAAAAAAAGGAAGCATGGTCACAGTGGAAGTCTTTCTTCAATTTCAGTGATTCTGTATCCTCAAAGATATTTTAATGTATTTTGCCCTCCTGACTTAAATAGTTTGAGAAAAATGTACAGGTTTCAACACATGCTTCTGTTTTCCAGACCTGGGGACTTACACTGTAAGCAGTTCAGAATCAAGACTTGAGGTTTTTTCTCCTAAGGTTCTGTGAAGACATCCAGCAGATGTTGGAGTAGTAGGGAAATGCTTTCAAAATGAACTACAAAAATTTGTATTCTAAACCTCTGATCTTAATTAGATGTTTAACATCCACATATAGAACTGGTTACCAACTGCTCTTTGATATATCAGATCCACTGCAGTTAAACTTTTAGCTAATTTAAGCTGCCTTGGTTTCAACCTCAGATTTTTTTTTTCCTGTGGCACAACAGATCTGAATTAATTTTGTTGTCAGAAAACTCCACTGCAGATGCAGAGTGTGCATATGGGGCACTGAAGAAAGGGCCTCTAATGATAACATATATAAAAGAAAGGGAGTTTTGTTTAGGAGGTATTGCATTCAGCTACCGACTTTCATTTCCCTTCATGTTCAAGAGAGGTGGCAACAGGACCCTTTCAAGCACAGCACTGTGTTTGCCCTGCAGCTTGGGTTCAGCTGCAACTGTAAGGCTTTGAGAGTGGTTGATGTCTCATGCAACAACGATTTGCAGTGTTCACCAGCTGGGCATCAAGGTGATGTAGGCACAAAGAGCTGACAAAATGCAGCAGCTAACTTGTAAACAACTTTGAACTTCCAATTCCTTCTTTTAGTAAAACAACAGCCCTTAGACTGGACAATGAGATCCTGATATGTGACACATAGCTACCTCATGCAGCCAAGGCTTTCTATGCTGATACAGTTCAACAAAATAAATAAAAATAAATAAATAAATAAATACACACTTAAATAATGGAATACTAAACTAGTTCTTTCAGTAAGTTACTTTTGAAATAAAATAACACCTAAACCACTTTGAATAGCAACTGCCATCATCTGGCATTGCAAGTCATGTCAAGTAAATAAATAACAATAAATAAATAAATAGATATATAAATAAATAAATAAATGCAATACAGACATCTGCAGAACCTACAGTAATAGCTGACAGCAAAGTATCAAAATAATATGTATGTTAATATAACATGATGTATGGTAAAGGTGTTGCTCAAATCTGGGGAATTTTAAAGAACTGCCAAATCAGGACCATATGAATCTATTACAAAAAAGATAAGGTATGGCTTCTTCATAATCTCAAATGCAGATTTTTCTTCTAGTTATGCTCATGTTCTTGTGCTAATTCATTCTTTGCTTTCTTTAGGTCATTTGCATTGGGCCATTCTCCTAGAATCTCTTAGTAGTTAGCTGTAAAATAAGAAAAAGGAATTTTATATAAGAATCATCTTTACTTTTCTCAGACCTAGATTTTTAGTCCATTTCTTAAGAAAGCTTTGCTGGTCTGAGCCTTCTAGTGAAATTTCGCCACTCATTTTCTCTGGAGAACTCAGGACCATAGAATGCAAGGCTGAGGAGTTCCCATGTCTGATGGGGATTAGGGATTCAAGCTTCAACAGATGAGAGTTAGGCACCTGCCCAGCTATAGGTCTTTTGAACCTTTCCACCAGTCTCTACTGGTGTCTATCAGTGTCCCTGTAGCAATGAATGCTGCATCCACAGAACAGTGTGATCTCATGTCAAGCATTTCAGCAGGGCTACAAGTCTACAACTTTTCAACAGTGCAGCTTGGGAAACTTGGCGGTCAGAGAGATTTGCATCTACATCAGATTGAAAAAAAACCCAACAACCCACCCCGAAATAAAAAGATAAAAAAATCTGCATAATTCTTTTTGGTGTTGATGTGAAGGAGACTATTTCCACATTTTAAAGTATGTTCTGACCTGGAAAACTAGGGTGAGAGTCATTTAGCACTGCCAGAGAACACTAATTAATTCACAGAATAAGGAAACAGCCATTCCTAGGACTAGCAGAAGCTGCTAATAAGCTGTTCATTCTCATGGCAAGAGTATCCTGTCTCTCTCACTGCCTTTCTCGTTTTACTGGTAACACTTGGCTGTGTGTGGATTGCCTGCTGTATGTGGACACTGAACATTGATTCATAAGCTATCCATGAACAGAAAGGATAAAAATCACCACAGGTCACACTAGAAATGGCCAAATGCTCCTATATTTCTTAAAGAATATTTTATAATTGCTTGGTTAGGTAGAACCCTACCCATGTCCATTGTCCATCATCCCCTACTCCACCCATTGTTGCCTCTCTGATTTAAATGGATTCTGATTGTTTCCTCTTTTTTTAGTTGGTTTGGTTTTAGTTTCTTTTTTTGTTGTTTTGTTTTAAAGATAATTATCACTTAGCCAGGCCAAAACATTTACATGTTTATCCTTTTACAGATATTTCATCAAAAATGTTCAGGAGACAAAAGTGGTTATGAGGAAATGTGAAGTAAATGAGTATTTAAGAAGGAGAAGTAGCTAACAGATTCCTTACTGTCCTAGGTAAAGAATCACTCCTCCTCCTCCAGTAGAAGGGTGTTCAACTCTTACCTGCAAAGAGAAGACCACTCGCTCCAGGATGAGTTGTAATAGCGATCCCTGGCCTGCACAGAGATCTCTTTTGGCCCAGTCGCTGGAATCTGAATAGACTCCTCATCAACATCATAGACCTATGGACAGGGCACAGATCCATCAGTGGATTGTAAAGATCAAGCAGAACATATAATAAAGTGGCAGATAGATTGCAACAAGCACATGTAACTCTAAAACCCCACTGGTAGTCTGTTACAGTTTCAAAGGCACTAATCTTCTCCCACAGATAGCAAAGTCATGAGGACTTGTGTGAATCTGAGCCTCAGCAGAAACACACTAAAAAGCCCACTTTCCACTGAAGTTAGTGTTGTAAAGTGGTCTAAACCCCCCACTGAAACAGTCCTTAAAACAAAGGGTTTATTTGTTTATCTGGATTTTCCTCTGTTTTCTTCTTCTCCTAGAGTGAGAACCCTAAAAGACAGAAGTTGCTGCTTTTCAGTATCGTTGAAATTTCCACTGAGGACTTGTGACTGATACAAGAAGCGCTCCACAGAGCGACAGTTTCTCTGATTGTGGGAGACAACTCTACTCAAACCAGTCAGCTAGGGGAATGGCCCCATCTGCTGGTACAGGCTTGCTTGGTTTTTTGTTTTTTTTTTTTCACATAGAGAAAACACCCTCTAGTGTCTTTGGTTTAATCCGTTGTCAGACTGGTATGATCATTACACTTGTTTGCTTTCCTGGATGCTGGACAAAAGAAGAACAGCATTGTAGTTAAGAACCTGCACTTGTGGTCAAATGGTTTGTGTATTTCTTTCTAGTTCTGCTGTTCATTTCTTTGCCAGCCCAGGCAAATTGCCATACTGCTGCTGTGTACTCTTTAGGGTATCCATGAGCATTAGCAAAGGAAGCAAAACTGTTTTGTGATACAAAGCTAATACAGAGTACAGTTCCCTAATAACTGGAACGTGAGTGGCTAAGACTGTAGCCTTTGTCAGTCTCCAAAGAAATACTAACAAACAAGTCATCGATTCCTTATTTGCCAATTCAACCATAAAGAAAGCCTGAGTGACACAGGTACAAACAACATACAAGGAAATCAGTGCAACAATCCTAGTCTGCCTGATTTGGAAATTGGGATTTTCCCACATTAGGACCCACACAGCCTACGAATGAATTAGTAAATACTCTTCTGATGCTAGCACAGCTATGCAATGCTGGGCATGAGTTTATCTCCCCAGTTACGTCAGGGCTGTATCCACCCCGCAGTGTGTTCTTTGGATCTTAATGCTCACAGAACTGGGAAAGAGGCCGTTTTCTGCCAAGACAGAACACAGAACCTTGTCACATTTGGGTCTCAGCACCCTTTAAAAAAATTATTGTTATTTTTTATTATGATGATGACTCTTGCATAAACTCTTAGTTTATATTATTTATCAAATGTTGTATCTCTACCCGGATTTCGCGTTCCTCTGTACTTTCAATTTTGACCCTGAAAGTCAAAGGGAAGTAGGTCTTTGGTGTGCTCCATGTTCTGGGATAAGTCCAGGTCACTGTTTCATTTGTGGCAGTATACTTGCATTGGGGTGGGTCAGGTTTTACTGCAAGAGAAAATATAAAAGGAATTAATTCACATTAGCTCTGTACTATCAGATGTGGTGTGCTACTGTTGACAGTTTTATAGGAATCAAGTTTGGGATCCTCCCTTAGATTAAGAGAAGACTAGGCATGATGTGTAAGAACTGCCTTGTATGCTTCTTTCAGAAAATTAAGCATGCTTCCAGAGTCTCTCTGGGTAAGATTTTTTTTTTTTCCTGGAGAGTTGCCTGGAGGGAGGTTTCTGGAGACAAAGGAATATTTTGACCCCTCCTGACCATTAGGGCATTTATCAAAACATCTGTTTCTTTAGGATGCTGCTTCATCTTTTCATGCCCAGTGGCATCATAGTCACAACCGGTCCTCTTATTTTCTGTCAGTTTCTATTCACCTGCCCTAAGAACAGATCAGGAGGCAAGTATACATAGCATTAACCATTATCTGAGTAAATCTGCAGTTCTCAGAAAAGAGCCTGATGAGTTATTGGTTATCTTCTGACTTCTCCCACAAAACCCTTCTAAAACATATCCATCTATCAGAGGAGGCTGCAGAAACTTGTGACAGATGTGGGTGTGAGAGAGTTGGAGGTCACAAGCTAGGGACATGTTGCTTCTTCACTTCCTCATCCTCTTCCGGACTGCTGCTATGATTTGTTTTCCCCTGTTCCTGTAACTGGGGGCTTGATACAGATTTACAGTAGAACACGACAGGGATTCCCAAGCTCAGTTTGATCAGCTACCATTGTTAGTTCCACTATCAGTAGCAAGAAAAAAAGCTAAAAATTAATCATGATTCCTGGTCTACTCACTGATATCTCTGATGAAGAAGCTGCTAGTGTAATTCTCATATTCCACCTCGTCAATGACCTCCAGGAACATCTCAGTTGGCTGGTGCTCTTCAGCAAATGGACAGTAGTTTTCTTTCTGGCACTGGACTGTGTATTTGGTCACCAATATATCAGTGTGAGCAACAGGGGTGCTGCAGGTTACATCTCCTTGAGAGCTGAACACAGAACAGAGAAAAGTACTGGGAATGATGGTTTGTTCTGAGAATTTGTTGCTACAATGATAACATGTAGTTGGTAAGGTGATGCTCTTTTGTTGTCTGTATCATTTTACAGCTGTGGAAACAGTTCAGTGGGAGTTCTTACATTACCTCAGTGCTGTATTACACATTATTGTAAAAGCACAAAAGACTCCCTGCCTAAGAAGAAGGGATTAGTGTTTAAACCTAAAAGAGGATACCTCATTTCTTATTACCACTGTCCCATGACAAGCTCTCCTATCTTACTTTGTCCCATAGCCCTTTCCAAACCTTTCTGGAAGAAACAAGGGAAAGCTAAAACATATCTGTTGGAAAATAAATAACAAACCCCATCAATGAAGTACTATCTGAATCTGCTTCTCTTTTTCATTCAGTAAAATAAACTCTTTGCAGTTGTTTCTTTAACAAACTGCAGTGACCTCCGCTCAAGTCCCCTGTGTTTTGGAGAAACCCCAAAGAGTAGCTGGAGGTAGGAAATCCCCACAAGGTTCCCCTTATGTTTCCCTCAAAGGTTTCTGCAGCATTCCTCAACAAAGTCTTGTCAGTGGACATGTGGCTTTTGCATAGGGTGCAGCCTCCCACTCCTTTAATTTCACTGGATCTGCTGCAAAGGGACTCAGCACTATGATTGTTTCTGCTTCTGGCTCAACTTCCTCTCTCTCTCCACTGTTTTTGCTATTGCTTAAGTTATTCTGTGGCTGTTCTGTATCTTCTGTAATGGTCCAGTGGGGGTTGTTCCATTTTCAAGTCTTTATTAATTTCTGAGCAACTTCCATGCCCTTATTGGTTAAGTTAGTCCCACTGAAGGCTCAAAATATTTTGCAGATGTTCAGACTCTGAAGTGAGATTTCTCACTTTCTACAGGTCCTCAATAGCCTAGAATCCAGGATCTCCTACACAGAATAACACAAAGGGCTGTTTCAGCCTTACTATAAGATTGCTGAGGAAAGTACAAGCTTTTACCCTTTCAGACTTCTGATTGTGAACTTCATGTTTGGACTCTCATTTTCTGTCATCCATGAACACATGAAAATTCCAGAGTAGTTCTTTGCCTCACATTTTAAAAATGTCCTGTTTGGCTCTAGACAGAAAAAGAAAGAAAACATTATTTATTTACTCTTTTTGCCAAAACAGAGAGAAGACAGTAATTCAGTGGGCTCCCATCTGCTTTGTCTGATGGTGGGTACATAGACAAACACAATCTCAAGCTGCTCCTTAGGCAGCCACCTGTAGTTGGAAAGCCATATAGCCACAGTTAGTGTCTGAAGGCTGACCTACGTGGCACTACACTAACTGCATTTACGTGGCTATTGATAGGAGCTAGAGCATACTCAAGCTCTTGCAGATAGCACTCAGTAAGAGATGAATATAGACAAATCCATTGTTCCTTTCAGAAGGAAGTGTTGCAGCTATTCAGGTGGCAAACCTCTGTATTTCTTACTCCACTCAGTGGATAATCTCATGTCTTCACACACCAGGACACTTAGTGGGGAATCTTTCCTGCGTGAGAACTGAATGAGGCCTCAGTATAGGCACATGCTTCACTCCTGCTGCCCAGCACTGCAGACTCCCAACAATTCTACATTGTACCCTGGATGTAGCTGACTGGCAGACCAGCCTGATGTATACATCCAGGAAGCTTTGAAATTCAAGAATTCCTGGCCCTACAATAAGGGACTGCAATATAGACAGAGATGAGTGAGGTTCATGCAGAAAATGCAAAACATCACAGGCTTGTTCCTATGGGTTAACTGTGAATGGAGAAGCCCAAATGACAGCACTTAAAACCCAGGTCAGTCCCTGGTTCTGTCAAATCAAGTAGGCCTGGTTTTGCAAACCTCTTCTGAGTGCTGGGCCTGTGAGATGGAAAGCAAGTCAATTGCTCCTCCACCAGAAAAGAAGTGGTGTGGTACTGATGTCATCCTACACCTAATTCTTCATACCATCACTCTAGAGAGTCTTAAGTTAATCCTATGTCAGCTGACTCCTGTGCTGCTCATCTGCTGAACCATATCTAGACCCACAAAAGCAATCATTCGCCTTTCACTGTCAGTAAAGCATTTGAGGAGGACCCATTTTAAAGTGGGTATTTCTCATGGGTTTCTCTAGAGTGCTCCCTTTGGTCCTCACAAAGCTCCAAAGCACAAAGCTGAGCAAGGTACATCACATCATCTTATCATCATACCTTCAAAGCTTTTCAGAATTGACCTTATCATTTGCCCATTGGAGTTTATTTTAGTTATGAGCAAGAAACCATAGCTGATGATTTCATGGGTGTTAGCTGCCAGACAGGTGTAGTTGCCAGCATCTGGGAACTCCTTCACTTCAGCAATCAGAGTCTTTCCACTTCCTTTTAGTTCAGTGCCCTTTTTCCAGTAAACTGGTAGTGCTTCATCAGATGTGTTACAGGTGAGCTCCACTCTTTTAGCTGGTGTCTCATCATTCCACTCTGACTCTATGACGTACACTGGACATTGCAGAGAAAGACATGTTAGCTGCTGCTCATAGTTAACAATGGGAAGATTGAACTGAGTCATCTTTTTCAGCTCTACTCTCCAGGGAAACTGCTAACAAATCTCTGGCCTTCTTGCCCAAGAAGGCCTTACCATCATCTGAAAATCTTTACTACAAAAAGAGGTTCAGTTTAGAAATTTGCAGTGTATCTAGAACCTGCTGATCAATAGGGATGACATTTTAAAGGAAGAAGTGATTTTTTTGTCCATGTTCTCCAAGAATCTTATAGTGGTTCATAACTGTGGGAAGTAGGCAGGTGCCTTTGTTTTGAAGGTGAGGATGCAAGGACCCCATTGAGCCCAGCTATTCCTCCTGCATGTGAACTGTGACCTTTGCTCACAGAATGGCATGTAAAACCACACTGTATTCTGGTGCTTTGCTATGGCACTTTGCCATCTCCAGTGTCAAAGGTCTGTGAGCAAGAGATGGGAAGGAGGTGAGCTCTGGGTAAGTGGTGTGTATCTGCTTGTAGCTGATGCTGCTTTCCATTTTCTGCAGGAAACAGTCTGTACTCCTACCACTGGTCCCAAGAGAGCAATTACTAAGAGACAGAGGATTGCTGAGCTATAGCAGTGGACTTCAACAGCGAGATGTGGTCTTCTAAATGCCATCTTGTAACTCTGAAGTGCCTTGCTGCTCTTTCCAAATTACAAGATATAGTACATAACAAAATAACTTGGAACAATTCCATTGTCTTCTCTTGTCTCTTTGCTTTGATTGGCTGAAGAACTTCACCTACACTTCTGGGTGACAACAGTTCTCAAATTTGACTGTCCTTGCTCAGATGTACTGCTGCTGTCATAGACTCCCCAGCCACATTCTATGCCATCAGAGACTCTGCTACACACAAGTGGCAAAAATCCTTTTCTTAGTGTGCCAACACCATAGCAAGCACTTGGCTTAGGGTGTGAGAGCTTCACTAAGCTCTAAGACATTTTCATCACAGCAGTTCACTACCAGAATAAGAGCTTTAAGACTTACCACAAAGAAGGAACACTAAGAAATACACATCAAATGCTGAATCTAAAATGGCAGAAAACATGCAACTCTTGGCACCTTACTAAACTGCCTATGGATATTTGAAGCACAGACAAGGTGAATCTTACAGACTTGAGACACAAAGATTACTCATACTGACAAACATTAGTTTTCAGCACCATGGTATTCCCCAGGGAAGGCACAGGATAAATAATTTTTTAATGTAAAGATATAGGGAAAATTAGTTTAATTACTTCTTACAAACAAACTTTATGTTTATTAGGTCTTTATTTACGGCTAATCATGTTGAAGATAGCCTGGATTATGGAGCTACCCCAGGTAAATAAGGACAGCAAGCTTGGTTATCTGAATTCAGCCCAATTTTCTGGTAAGTTATTAAAAACATTTTTGTTTAAATATACTGACCTTGTATTTTTACAAATGTGTTTACATTGAAGTTATTTACCAGAAAAGTTGGATAAACTACTTCTAGGTTTTAGGTTTTACTGTGAAACATTCCTTTTGACACTAATGCTTCACTTGTTTGTTTGTGAGCTGTTACCCAAGTCACAAGATGCTGTTTCTGCTTCCAGACTGCATGACTGAAACTTTTGAAACAAAAGAACGTGGAATAGGACATATGACAGTTTCAGAATGTCTGCTTTATGACATTTTAGGACTTCTAAGTATTTCTTCCTTTAATACCAATTAGTTGGCTAGCTCTTCAAAACCAGATAGGAAGAGCCTTGGGCTAAGATACCATAGTTAACAAATTCTGTGCTTGTGCACACAAGTATAATTCTGAACTACCCTTGTGTGCTACAGTCAGCTGCAGGTCTCAGTAAGTGAAGACTGCTTACCATTTTCCCTCAGTTTCCACTGTGCTTCCAGAAGGGCAGCAAAGGAAAATAATGAAAGTAAGGCAAATAGGAGGTGAGACATCTGTAGGGATAAAAAAAACACAACAAACCAAAAAATAAAAGACTACTAATCTTCATTGAGGATTGTTGAGTGTACACTGAAATCAAGCTCAAGAGGGAACAGGATAATAAGAAGACAGAGTGATTTCCAGTGAGCTAAGAAACATTCTCCCATTCTAAACCCTCTTAAACTACATAGAAATTGAATATCAGGCTTGTACTGGAGCTTAAGTCAAATTTTAGATGTTTGTTATTCACACCACAAAGCAGTTTAGAGAAATCCTGGAACATAGAGGAAATTGTGTATGCAGGTCGTTTATGGTCAGAAGCTCAGAAACATTCCCAGGTCTCTCAGCTAAATAGTCCTCATGCAAGAAAAGTCTTGCTGATGCCAGCAAGGCTAGCTGCATGAACAAGGCATTGGACTGAAAGATCAATGGGCATTAAATTGCAGTCATACAAAGCTTCTAAGTATATTCCTTGGTTTAAACATGTCAGTAGTCCTATTAAAACAAAGGATTGTGAACAAAATTAAGGACCTGCTTAAGTGTTTTGACAGCAACGTCAATAATGCAGAGCTGGTGTCATTACTGACACTTGCCTGACTGGTACTAGAACTACAGTATCCACTTGAGATTGTATAGTCTAATTTTTTGCAACATTCCTACTGGATTCAGTACCACAGCTCTATCTGCAGAAATGGTTGATTATGTATCTTATTGTTGCTCTGTTCATCTGAGACATACACATACAGATCACTGGAGAATATACAGGTATACTGTGGGAGAACTCCCACAGTATACAGCTGTATATACAATATATAAACCTGTATTTGTCCTGAATTCAAAATACAGCTACAGCTCTTTGTGAAACACAAAACATCTTTGCCAAATATTGTGGTAACCAGCCAGTGCACAAAAACTTCAATGAGACTTTCTGACCTTTTTCATCTGGAGATCAAACCAAATGAATAGGAGGCTGACTTAGAAAAAGAGATTGCTGGTATCTTTCAAAGTCTATTCTGACTGCAGTGCGAGTCACACAAAATCACGTGGTTTGAGATGTTTTTTCTTCCCAAACCAGTCTTTTCCAATGCAAGAGTAGCCCTCCTGATTTATTCTTACATGCTATGAAACATTTTCATTTGAGTTTATGGAAGCAGAGTACCTGTGTATTTCTTCATGCCCCAAATCTCTTATGCTGGCAGCCCCTGCTATTATTAGCAGTCCTTAATCTTGACCTGAAGTTGTCTGTCTGGACCAATGCCATGAGAGTGTGCCTCTGACTGTGCAAAGCACACACACAGTACAGCTATTAATAGGACCAGAAGCTACAAGTATAGTATCCAGAGGGAATATCTATGAGAGGAACCAGCTCACATTGTGTCTGTACTCAGGGAGGCGTGAGCCTCACTGAAAAGCTAGCAGGCAGCCTATCAGCAGTATTCTGTTTCATTACAGGGCACAAATTCTTGCTCCTGATGATATTCTACTGCAGACAGGACTATCTGTAATTTGCCTTAAGAAAAATACATTTTGCACCTTTCTGAAAAATGCTGATTTCTTTCATTGTAACATGGCATTCAGCACTGTGCTTCATAAAACCAATGTTTGGAGCATCAACTAGAACTTGGAGGAGAAGGGTGTAAAACACTTCTTTTTCCATATCAACCTTTCATCAAAATTGAAACCTTGGAAACAGGAAAATTTCTCCTGGTTTTAGGGAGAAGTTTCACAATTCAGGTTTTTAATGAAAAAACCAATTTTGATGGAAAATTACTCAGTTGTTGAGATGGGAGAACACCCTGTCCCCATCTCAGAATACTACAGAAAAGTTAGCCAGAAATAAACTCAGCTTCTGAACATCACTAATTAGTGAAGTTGCCCACTGACTTCCTAGATGAGGAGAGTTTATCAACATCACATGTTCCCTGTGACCTGGAGCATGAGCTGCTGTAAATCAGCATAGATTCCTTCACTGAGAATCACTCAATAATTTATCATAGGATCATAGGATTGTCAGAGTTGGAAGGGATCTCAAATATCATCCAGTTCCAACCCCCCTGCCTGGCAGGGACACCATCCACTAGATCAGGTTACCCAGGGCCCCATCAAGCCTTGTCTTAAAAGCTTCCAGGGATGAGGCTTCCACAACCTCTCTGGGCAACCTGTTCCACTGTCTCACCACCCTCATAGTGAAGAACTTCTTCCTAATATCCAGCCTAAATCTACTCTCCTCTAACTTACACCCATTTCTCCTGTCACAAAGGACCTCGGGACGTCCTCTGGCCCAGACGCAGCTCAAGGCAGGGTCAAGACGATGATGTTGCATGTGTTTTAAAACAGAGAACAATCTGACCATAAATACATATTTGCCAGTGCACCCAACCCAGCAAAATGAATATTGGTAAGATACAAAAGATTGTTACCTTATAACATTAGCTGTTCTGTTAGAGCAAACAGTTCTATCAGCTATATACAATACACACTGTGTGCTTAACTCCGGGCACATAAGCATAGAAAAGCTGTCCTGAGAAAAACGTCATGGCAGCTATTTAAATACCTTTATAAACAAATAGATCATTTAAATCTCCATTAGCTTCATCTGAAGCAGATGGTACCAGACTCATGTTGTCCCAGTGTTAGAGAAGTAAGGAATTCTCACCTGCTCCTGTGATGTGTTAGCTGAAGCTGCCAGGCAGGTTGGGTTTGTGATCTGAAGGAAGCCAAGTGCTGGCTCCCTTATAAATACTTGTAAACTCTGAGAGGAAAGGGATGCTCTGTTTCACCGCAATACCACAGAATTGCAACACGTGGCTCCAGTTCTGTTTTACATAGTGGCAGAGCTGCAGCAAAAAAAAAAAATAATTTGGGACTCCCAGGTAAACTTTAAAGAGGAAATGAGATTATGAGATTGTTACAATGACCTTTATGGTATGCCAAAGGCATTTCCTTTCCTGCCTGATTTTTTTCTCTCTCTCATACTGCCTATTCATCATCTGAGGAAGAGTAAATACAGATTAAATAAGCTCCTAAATCTGTGTGATGGGAAATATATTATCAAGACAGAAAGAGAAAGTTAAATAAACTAAATATATTTCTACCTGGTAAGCACAAACCACATAATTACATGGAATAAAATTCCAGCTATCACATTAATCATAACTAAAGCTAAAGGAAAATTAATTATTAATAACTGGTTTAGAATTGCATTTATCCTAAAAAATTGAAACCTCAACCAAAAAAACCCCAATAATAAACCCCTGAGATTGTCACATCATTCTATGCTGCAGTTTTTAACTATAACCTATTGTTTTTTCTTTATAAACTGGTGCTCCTTCTAGACCTGCACTCAAGCATAAGCAAAAACCCCATACCTAACAGAGACTTTGAAAACCAGGAGAAAGTTTCTATTTTTTAAAAATTTTTTGTGAAATACTAAACAACAATTCACTTTGTCAGGCAAACCAAAACTGAGTTGTTCTTCTAACACTGTTCCAAACCTGAATAAGATGACTGAAAAGTTTAAAATGAGAAGACATTGCTTATAAAAGCTAAAAATATGATTTGAAATTCAACTTGACGTGCTTTAAGAATTCAACTCTGTCCTGTGTGCTCTCTAGTGACAGGAGAATTCCCACTGCCCAGAGGTCAAAGCTTTAACGTAATCCAGCAATGAAAAGATGGTGCCTGTCCCTTCTGCTGTAGTCAGTGGTCTTTCAGAAGTCCTTCACACAGATGAAACAATATAAGCATCTGCAATATGTTTTATATTTGGTGCCCTAAATATGGCAAGAACATAGAAGACGGAACAATCCTAACTAGCACTGAGTTAAGCTTATTATAAACCCCAACATTTCTCAGTGCATGGAGTTGCTGCTTACTGTCACACATCTGGGAGGCAAGCAGCAGAGAGGGTGGCATGCTCTAATTTGAAAGAAGGTAGCTGCAGGATCCTGGATTAAGCATGCTGAAGGCTTTACCCAAATCCATAGTATTGCCAATGGAACTCTTTTCTCTCCTCAGCCACCCTCTTCAAAGAAACATGTCTAGAGTAGGACCACATACACCTTCAGCAACTGAGCTTTAAACTCACCCCCATGTAATAAAACACAAAACTAGGGCACTGCAATCTCAGCTGGGCCTAACGACTTGCCTGCTGAGTCCAGTGTACCCAACCTGCTAGTCCGAGGAAACCCCAGGCTTCTCTTTGCTAGAGCTCACAGACAGAGATGGGTGAACAAAGTGAGAGGGCTGCAGGCTGCGAGTGCAGCTTGCTAAAGCAGGTTTGAAATGGCAGCACTGTCACAGGGAAAAACTGCTCCCTTCACATACTGGATCAAAACGGTTCATTGATTTGTTCATGACACAGTAACTAGTGACATTTGAGATCCACACAAATAGCATAACAGATAAGCAAGAGTACGACACACTTCCAAAATGTTAATACCTCTATATTTCCACCCTCCACATATCCCAAAAAGCTCCAGCTTCCCCTTTCCACATATACACATGGGATTACCATTGAGAGGATGTGTGTGCTGTCTCTGCATCTGGCTGACTGATGCTTGTCTTCCTCTCTTACATGATCATTTGGCGCAAATATCTTCTCGGGCAGTTTTGGGTCCTCCATTCACATACACTGTTTATATTCCCACTCCTATCTTAACAGTTGTTGTTATCCAGGCCATTCTGCCAAAGGTAGGCCATGTGGACACTGACACTTCTGCCATTGCTGTTTAACTGTTCAGAAAGAGAAAAAAGCAGTCTGAGAAAGCACTTCAAGAAAGCTGTGGCAGAAGCAGCTGGGACACAGGCAAGTAAAAGGTATTCACAGAATCACAGAATCATTATGGTTGGAAAGGACCCTCAAGATCATCTAGTCCAACTGGTAGCCCTACACTACTCTTATCCCTAAATCATCCCCTGAAGAAACACATCCATCCTCTTCTTAAAAACCTCCAGGGATGGTGACTCCACCCCCTCCCTGGGCAGCCTATTCCAATATCTAACCACTCTTTCAGTAAAGAAATTCTTCCTAATATCTAATCTAAACCTACCCTGGCTCAGCTTAAGCCCATTCCCTCTAGTCCTGTCACTAGTCACAAGGGAGAAGAGGCCAACACCCGCCTCCCTAGAATGGCCTTTCAAGTAGCTGAGGAGAGTGATAAGGTCTCACCTCAGCCTCCTCTTCTCCAGGCTAAACAACTCCAGTTCCCTAAGCCTCTCCTCATAAGGCCTGTTCTCTAGACCCCTGATAAGCTTAGTTGTCCTTCTCTACACCCTCTCCAGTACCTCAATGTCCTTCCTAAACTGCGGTGCCCAAAACTGCACACAGTACTCAAGGTGTGGCCTCACCAGTGCCGAGTACAGTGGCAAGATCACCTCCCTGCTCCTGCTGGTCACATTATTCCTGATACAAGCCAGGATGCCATTGGCCTTCTTAGCCACCTGGGCACACTGCTGACTCATGTTCAGCCGGCCATCAATCAGCACCCCTAGGTCCTTCTCTGCTGGGGAGCTCTCCAGCCACACCTTCCCGAGCCTGTAGCACTGCTGGGGGTTGTTACGCCCAAAATGCAGGACTCTACATTTAGCCTTATTAAACCTCATCCCATTGGCCTCTGCCCATCTATCCAGCTCTCCTTCTGGCCCTGGTCCCAGACTACCTTTGAAATGCATGTCAGAAAGAGACTGGGCTGCATATCATATTCCTATTCATCCACCATTCTTCCCAGGACAGACCTTGTAACAGGGGCAGGGAGGAAGCCTCAGTGAACAGTGATACCCCTTTCCTCTTGTAGTCTCAGCTTGTTCTAATTGTAGCCTCTGGGAATCACTTACTGCAGCTCTTCTTCCACAAATGAGAAAGAGCCCATGCTGAATCAGATTAGAAAATGATTTGTTCCCATTTAAGACAATTTCCAATTTCCAAAAATTCTCAGAATTTTAAACTCAGAAGTTTAACAGCAAGCCAGCAATGACCAGAAATACTTGGGGGCTGCATTCAGTCAATGAACAGATAAATAAGGGCAAAAGTAACTTCACATACGTGTTGCCTCTTTCTTTGTCACTCCATCTTAGCTTGCCTGTTTGCTTATGCTAACCACATACTGTGGCTTTTCTTTTTTGATTGTAATGTCACTAATGCCATAGCTTAAGAATCTGCCCAACCTGATAGTAGTCTTTAAATGCCTGTTCAGGTCTGAAACATGACTAGTTTATGATGAATATAAATAAATACACATTTTCAGAGTGTATGCTTGCACACACATGCACAAAGCCTACATAACTGCTTTAACTTAGTTATTGTTGCAGAGCAAATGAAGTAATATGGTACCCAAGCTTTATGTCAAGAATCCTAGATGCCAGGTACTGAGCACAGACACATCTCTGTGGAACTTCCATGATGGGATAGTTTGCTATGATCCATCAGAGGAATTTTTAAATATTAAAACATAGAGATTGTGAAAATATCATTTGATGACAGTCTGTTTTTCCATTATGAGCTCATATATTCTTCAGGGGAAATTTGAAGAAGAGCAGCTTCTCTCCCATCATTTTATCCTACTTCCCTTATGACACTGAAAGAGAATGGTGGAAACTCTATGTCCATGTTTTGGTTTCCTCTAATGCAATGGAAACACTCCTTTTTGGCAGAAATGGCCCATTTGAACATGTTTTTCCTTTCTTTGGAAGGACAGATGAGTTTTGCTCTGTGGAATGACACCATTATTTCACCACGATCTAGGAAAAAACCTGCATAACATTAGTAAAAGGAAGATTTATATAAACTGTAAAATCAGTATGATTCCTCTATAGGCAATTTCTTTCAGCATCTGGCTAGTTTTGAGTGGGTGTTTTATTTGGAGATCAAGTTTTATCACTGTTATTATTCATGCAGAAGCAGTGAGAAGGGAACTCTGTTCTTTATATCTAATTTGCTAAACAGTGATTTATGTGACTTCATCAAGGAATACTGTGCAATATTAGCATATCAAAGAACTTTCCTAAAGAATTCCAGTCACAAGCTACTACATGGAATCACTGAACCAAAATCAAAGCCTGAGAGAAATGCAAAACAATAGAGGGGAAAATACATCCCACTTCAATTAACAAGCAAAAGAAAATTTAAACTTTATACAACTGAGATTCATTTGCATTATGATACAACTAGAGCAGCCACCCACGATGGTGACATTGAGTACCCCTGCTTAGATTGAGAGGACAATAAGATATTTACCTCGTTTGCACTCCAAGCTGGTAGACCATCCACTACCTCCAGCATAGAACTTGCACAACAGCATTACCGTGGCCTGACCTAATTGATTGCCCAGTATCATGGTAATGTAGCCACTCAGCTTTCAGATTAGAGCTAACTGTTGTTCAGTGTGGGCTGAATGTGGATATACAATACATGTAGACACAGAGCACTAGCTGGTGCTAAGTAAGTGGAAAGAAGGGGGTTTCATCTCTTAGTCCTACTCCCTTCTCCACAGTAAATCCACATCTGCCCAGTCAATTTATAACTCACAACACATTGGGTGTCTCTGCATAGACTCCATTATACATACAGCCTGTATTTAGAGACAATCTTAGAAGGAAAAAAGAATACAAGGAATGAGGTAGTACTGTCCTGCATAAGGATGAAAAAGAGCAAAAAGAGATGTGTCATTTTAGAAGGGTTTTAAGAACCTAATCACATTTTCTACAGCAAATAACTCCAGAGAGTAAATGCAATTTGGGTACTTATGTCTATGAGATGCATTTGCACATCTTCATAGTCACTCAGAAAATATGGGGCAGAGATACAAAAGAAACCCGTGTCTCCCTAAGTTTCATTGCAGAACTATAAAGATACCAGTCCTCTTTAACACAGGAAGGACAAATGTTCCTTACAGAGAGCACGCCTATGAAGATGGTTTGCTGCTTTTTTTAAGTGCAATGCAATGCCTCCTATTACATCAGTCTGGTGTTTCCACCATTAATCTGTTGCTTACATTTGATGAACCTGATGTGCTACACTCAACTGTGGGATCTAGACACAAGTTGCTCGCTTCATGTGAAGTTCATTCATTTCTTGAGTGTGATGTTGCAACTATTTGAAATCCACCGTCACTATTATTTAGGCCAGGATACGGTGCTGGGGGTGAGGGAAAGAACACATCAAACTGAAAGTAAGGGGGAAAACCCAATGGTAACTTAACTGACTTAAATTCAAGAAGCATTTTCTTATTTGTCAGGCAACTTCTGTACAAAGGAGGCTGGACAATTGATTTCCTTGCAATTTTAAAACTGCATATAGCAATTTTTTCAGGTACTCAAAATAAGTGAGTAATAGGCAAGGATAAGATCTTTGGGCCACAAATTCAGTAGCTGAGGATCTGTGCAGAGAAACTCATGACATACTTGTGATTTGTATTACAGTAATAGGAATTTCAGCTGATTCAAGACATGACAGGGAAAGACAGGTAGGTGGCCAGGCAGATAGATTGGTCAAAGTTTTAAGAGCCAGTTATTATTAGCAATGAATGTGTGATGGACAAGAGTCTTTTAAAACCCAGAATCACACTTGGATTGGGATCAAGAAGTCTACAGGAAAAAATGGTAGCCTTTCTAGATAAACTTGAAGGTGACAAAGGAGGCAACAACAAATGTAGTTCCTCACGGTACTTTAAGACATAAGACTGTCCCTGGACATTCTGTATTTTCTTCACTTCTCTGTTGGTGTTAGGATCAGGCAATACAGGAAAATCATTTCAATGTGGACAATACTAGAGAGCATTTATTGTATGGTCTGGAAAATTCTTTGATTCTCTCATACTGCTTTTCAGTTATTGTTTGGCCACTGTTGAAGACAGACCAATGCTGGAGAAAGATAAAGTGGAGAACCATAGCATGATATTAAGGAGAAGAAAAAAAACTACAGTAACATTCAATTACAGAAGAAGTTATTGACAAATTACTCTCAGGTTTTGGAATTGTATTAACCATTTTAAATTAATCAAATATTTTTCTCAGACTTTAATTTTCTCATATGAGATACATCTACTTGGTTATAAATCATTGCAAACAATATTTGTCGATAGGTGAATTGACTTGGCGATACATGTCAGTTTTGCACAGCAAGTGACATGCTTTTAACACATGAACTGAAGTCAAAGCGTTCAGTGAGTAACTTTAAGCAAAATAGAAGCAGAGTAGAAAAGAATTGCAAAGGTTAAGCATGCCTTGGAGAAAGTGGTGTCACACCAACAACTCTTGCAGATCTTTGATATTTCAGGAGCCGTTATGCTGCAATTTTGGTGGAATCATATGGAATATTTTTTAACCACTCATATCACTTGGTAGCACAGTATTTGAAGGACAGTTTGTTTGGGCTTTTTTTTTTTTTAAATTATTCTGTTTCAGCAACCATAAGAATTAATTGTGGCTTGGAGTATCAGAGGTGCCTTTGGTACCTCAAAGGTGAAAGAAATAATATGCTGGTGGCAGCATGAGACATTGTTCACCTTTAATGCACTACGAGCTTGTTACATCCCTATGGCCACATGCAATATCAAAGGGCCTTAGGAGAAACAGGCTGCTCACGAGCCATAGATGAAGGACTGCTTTCACACTGGCTGACATAGCTCATTCTAAGTGATCTGCAGCTTTGGTGAAGGAATGAGTTGGGGAAAAAAGCATGCTTTCATTTCCTCCCATTTTAGGGGGAAAGGAAAATCATCGAAGGCACTGGAAGCTTAGCACTGTGCTAACTACTGCTATGCAACTGCTAATTGAGCTCAGGATCCCAGCAGAGCAAGCTGACAACTGTGTAAGATATACTGTATTGACAGAATTTCAGTTGTACTCTTAGTGAAGGTATGTCAGTACAAAGTGTAATCATCATGAAAAATTCTGCTCTTATCTGTTTTTATTGCTATTTAGAAGGGGAAGATGGACATCAATTAAAACATGCAGAGATATACCTGGAAGAAAAGGGAAGTCACAGCAACTTCGTATTTTGCTATGTAATTAGTAATGTTGGGGTTTTATGCTAAAACCTTGAGACTGAAACTGAGAATGGGAACCCATCTTATAAAGGGATACCAGGAGTTCATTGTAAGATTCAGCACCAGGTCACGATATAGGTATCTTGTTGCATCATTTTTTAATTTGTCAGAAAATTCCAGGTTCCTGGAGTTGGTGAAAAGATATTTTCAATTATACAATAGGAGCTTTAATACCTCCTGTGACTATTAATGATATCATGAATGAGGTCATGCAAGGTCTGTTTGGAAAGCAAAGATGTTTCACAAAGGAAAACTAAAGCATCCCTCAATTTCTGAATGTCAAAGGAAGTTGCTGAAATGACTCCAGTGGTTGCGCTGTGATACCATTAACTTCTGACACTTCAGTGAACGTTACCTTGGCTGAAGTCATGTTGTAATAAGTGGCACTACAGCATTACCAACCCTGAATGCTAACGTTCATGAGCTTTGACATGTGATGGTTTCTAGCAACCAAAGTAGAATGGGAAAAGAGAGGGACTGTAGACTGACAAACCCTCCCTGCTGTTATGTACTAGATAACATTGGGAACCCATGTGCCTAGGAGGGGCTACAGCCCTGTTAGTCCTCTGTGGTCCCCAGATATTATTATCTACTCCAGAGAGTTATTTTTAAATGATACTTTCTGTCGTCTGCTGCTATGGTAATTAGGATTCAGGGTGGAGCCAAGTTACACTCAGGAGCTGTTCTTTGCAACCACAAAAGCTAGAAGCCGATTTTAGTAAAAAATATAAACTGAGAATGCAATCTCATATGTTACCAAGTAAATTTAAGCCTTAAGATTAACTCAAAAGGCTGTAAAAGGGTGAGAATTGTTAATACTATAATTAGAGACATAATAAGGGTGCTTGGTACTAGTCTATGACTAAATAAAACTACACATTTCAAATCTTTACTTAGCTTTTATGTTAATAAACAGCAAAAGTTAAGGTAATCTGTGAGCAGCTTCTGGAACTTCGTAGCATGCCTTTAAAAGAAAGCTGGGGTAAATAAGCCCTTTTTGGGGTTTTGTTTTCTATTCCTGATAGACAAATTTGGAATAATGCAAATTTGTATAGATTTTTTACAATGGAAACATGAATATTTTGTATTTATGGATAAAACAGTACAGAGTTAATGTTTCTCTCTCCAATATAATGGGTAGATGTCAGTGAAAACAGCTTTTGTGCCAGTGTTCACGAACAACCCTCCTGGGTGCAAAAGGTACAATGCTTAGACAGGAAAACTTATTTCAGGCTTCTGTGAATCTGACCCGGCTGCCTGCAGAAAGGTTGCCCCATGTGCGCAGGCTTTGGCTGAAACAACCTGGAACCACTGGACTCAAGGATAGGAAAAACTTCCACTGTGTTTGAGTGGATCACAATCAGACCTGAAGTGTGCTGCCTGCCTTCTCAAAGAGCGGACCAGGAGACCTAGGTTTTGAATATAAAACCCAGGTTTTCAATATCCACTTGAGTCATATCATGGAATTTCAAGGACAGAAAACTAATATATTCTGCTCCAAGTAATTAGTTTTGTATAGTTAATAATGCAGCAAAAGTTTCAAACGGTGGCAGAGTACACAGGGAAGACTTTTAGGTTAGTTAAGACCAAACACACACTGGTACCTAAAGAGAGTTTTTTCATATTCAGCTGCTAACTGATCCATATGCTGACCAGAATCATACTCTACACTGTTAATTACACAGGTGTTAGTAATAGAAATAATAGAAATGTGACTGGAAATAAAGAAATTAAAGAAAATTTGAGTTTTCATAGGGTCTTTGCTGGTTTTTGTTGTTGTGGTAGTTGTTTATTATTTCCAGTTTTAAGTTTGAAACATCTGAGTATTTACCTGCCCCTAAACACTGTGGCAGGCTTACAAACAAGAGGATAGTTCCACTGCGGTGTCCTGTGTTCGTGACTATGTATGGCACAATACACATCAAAGCCTACTGCAACATAACTCAAGGCTTAACAGCAATGGGACTAACAGACTCTGTCACATTCTCCAGTGTTGTTGTTATTGCTATTGTTCTGCAGTTTCTTAAATAGTTACTTTCAGAGGACACAACATCAACCAACCAGCTAAGAAGGAAGAAGGTGAGCCAGCTGCTACGGCCCCTGCGTTCACATGCAAGGAAGAGAGTAGGAAAATGAAGACATGAAGATCAAGCTGCTTCATCCAAGGAGCAGGTTTCTACTACCTGAGCTTCACAGATACAGAAAGGTGATGGGCAGAGAGGGTGAACTGTCCTTCAGTTCTTACTGTCTGTGAGCAGAGGGAAAAGAACAGGAAAAGGAGGTGAATGCTCACGTTTCTTTTTGAGCAAGGCAAAAGCAGACAGATAGCTTTCCAAGTCATTTTAGGATGTCTTTTGCGATTCTGGGTGTGAACCAACCAACCATTCCTTATTCAGGGGAGATTACTAGCTGGTCAATAACTGCCATTCAGCAAACAATTTAGGTGTCAAAGTGAGGAGAAAGCCTTGCACGAGGGAACTTCCACTAAGTACTTTCCCAAGAGAATGATGAAACCGCTTGCATGGAATGAACACATTTGTTTCTGGTTACTATCATGTCATGGAGTATAAGGATGTGTCTGGAGTTGCTCATATTGGGAATTGTGCTCTCTTGCTCCTCCCTTGCTCTGACCTCACCCTGAGTACATGCTCCACAACAAGTCGATAGAAAAAGCATCTGTCACACAGATGAAATCATTGACCAATGTCAGTAAATTCCTGGACTTAAGCAGGAATGAGATCACTTCTAAATTTCTGAGGAAACATAAAAAAAAAAAAAGAAAGAAAAGGAAATATTTCACCTTTAAAATGTTCATAAATTTGTTACTTAGGGTTAGTTTTTGCCAAAAATGTCATCTGGTGCCTTTTCTGGTGATCCTATACAGAGGGCACTTCAGAGTTGTGAGTGGACTATAAGTATTCAATTCAAGTTAAAACTGACTGCTTGCTGCATGTATGAGAGCTCATTTGATCCTGTGCCAGCATAGGAGAGTCTCTGCTGGGTTCTACTCTCATTACAGGCAGAAAGCATGAAGGTAATGAAACCAGGACCTTCTATATTATGGGGAGAAGAGGATGCTATCCTGTTGAGTAAATAAATAACCCCTGCAGCTATCACACAGTGATTATTGACCCTCCTGTGTCACTTCCTAGCTCTGCTCTTCCCTGAAGCTTAACTATGCTTCTGGGGGGACAGTCCTCTCTCTATCTAGCTGGAGAAATGAATGAACAGGACAAAAATTAAACTTAGTCACCAACTCCACAGTGCAGAGCATAAAGATTAATTGGCCTCCACATTCCACTCGACTTTATAAGCTGCATGAGCCAAAAACGGTGTCACTCCATTTTTAACTTCACATCTTGAATTTGCTTTTTCTGCTGCCTCTTTCTATAGGTAAAATCCCCATGGACACTCCTCAAGAGTACTCAAAACAAAAATCCAATTTCTCTCTTCAAAGCTAAATGAAGTTACACAATAGGTATTGACCTAATGAGCACACCGTGGAGTTTCTTCCTACCTCCACCGAACATTTCCCCAGCACTAGAAGTCAATCAAGTGTGGTTCCAGCCACAAATGACATTACTTCCTTTCCGCGGTAAGAGCTACTGCAAGGAACACCATATGAAAACAGTACACCTCATCTTACCATCTGTTTACTTCTGACTGCTATTGACTAGGCAAAGTGTTTGCTTGCATTTGTGACTTCCCACAATGTAAACTCATGTAATATTGTGAGGCAAAGCTGTACTATCTTCCAGTTAGTTATGGACTTTCTAAGGCAAATGAGAAACACCAAGAGAAAGCCCTGCATTGTGGAACCTTGTCCAGAAGCACACACCAGACTACCTCAGAAGTTAAACGTTAATATTCTTATTCGACGCTTGTTTATATATGTAATAAAAATATCAGGTTTAGGTGTTCTATTTCAATTCCTTCCACCTGTCATCAACATCTGAGAAGAAGAATCACCTCATAGAGCTTTATGCTAGCAATTGTCCCTTTGTCAAAGGAACTGTTGCTTGCCCAAAGTGAACTAGATCTCGATCATATTTAGAGAATTCAGCAGAAAAGCACTTTTAACACAGAATGCAGTTCAGCATAGGTAGCTTAACATTGTAGTGGATTGGATGGAAGAGAAACATCACAGTAGAACAATATATGTCAAGTATATATCCTACATGCAAAACCTGTTACATTATGGGGGGGGTTGTTTGTTTTTTTTTCTTCCCCCGCAACCTGCTGAATTTAATGAGCATACCAAACTACTCTGAGCATCCTTATGGAAGGACACTTCCACCCGGATCTGCAGGGAACTTCATGCTGGCTGAAAGGGCCAGCCACGTTGCAGGCTGTGGTCAGCATCATGATCCTGGCACTGCTCCACGAGCCTGCTGTCAGAAACGCCACAAACACAGGATGTGGTATGAAGACATCCATATTCTTGGAACCACCACATAGCTTTCCACAGAAGTCAACTCTGCAACAAATTGTGTCATTTTAAGAAAGCAGGAACCTTCTTATCTGCAGCAGAGTTATAAATAATTGAGGGTAAAGTTTATTCACAGCTGCCTAATGGGAGGTGACTGGGCATAGCCCAGTTTGAGAACAGAGTCAAAGATAAAATGCCTAGCAGTCATGAATTTCCATTGTGACAGTACTACAACAATTATTTCATTATAGGAGACCACATTTGCATTGCCCTTTCCTTGTAGCTCATTGTTCATGAAAAGGAAGAAATAGTAACAAGGAGCAAAGAACCCTAGAAACATTATACTATCTTGCAGACAAATGTCTCTGAAGGCCTGTGATTGAGACAGAACTTCTTTCACTTGTGTTGCACATTTATTTACATATAGCAAATCCATGGTAATGGAAAAACAGGGAGAAACACAGATTCTATTGAATAACCTTGATTTTTATCAAGACAGTGAAGGTTTCACTACCTCACACTGCACTGCTGTTGTGAATTGTGCCTGCATTCATAGGTGAGCCAGAGACATCTTTGTTGAGAAAGGTCCCATTTGACATTCAGTGGTGCTCAGGTTTTTGATATGAATCAGAATTCCTAGCAGGCAAGGCAAAAATGCAGCAGCAAAGTCATAGGAACATTTCCATTAACAGTACAGATAAAACTGCACAATGCAGACAAGGCATCAGTAGACAACATTGTGTGCAGTTGTATATAGGTTCTGTCTGTTATTACTATTCATTGTTTAAATACTTAGTCACAAGGATTTCCCTCAGACTCTCTTAACTACATTTCTCATTTTATATACTGAACACTATTTCAAAACATTGACTTTTCCTCATGCATTCACAATTTCTCCCCCACAACAGCTCAAATTTTTGGTTTTGAAATACTCAGACAGTTTTGTTATGTTAAAAACTTTGCTGTTGCCTTTTTGAGAGCAGCCAGAGGTGGAGTACATAGTCACTAATTTGCATAGCCTCCTCGGTTTTCGCAAAGCTTCCAGTTGCTGCCTGGTTATCTAGGGATGTAATAACCAGCTCCAGTCAAAACAGCTCTGTGGTTTCATTTACATATTAGGGAAAATAGACCAATATGATGAGTCAGAAGTGGAGCTCTCTTTATTATGTAATAAGTAGTAAGCCTTTCAAAGAAGACGTAAGTCTGTATTCACTGTAGTACTTCCCCCAGAGCTGTCTGTAAGACCTAACTTGACCTCAAAACCCAGAAGCCTGAAACTGGCTCCTTATTGTCACAGGAAAGTGAGCTGTTGGAGCAGTCATATGAGTATCAAGAGCAGCAGAGTCTTTACACTTAAGAAACTGGTGGGTTCACACAGGCACGCAGGCATGTGTACGCACACAGATTTCTCTTTTCCCCCCAAAGTGTCTGATAAAGTTAATGCAGTCCAAACTCCCAAGCTAAAGGAAAAGCTCAAAGAAACTTGGAAATTCTCACCCTGAGCTGTTCCTCCTCTCACATACCTGCCATGTCTCTCAGACAGAAATTTTGTTGTATGGGAAAAAGCATGAGAAATTTGCCCATTGCTACTTCCAAATCATCTCCAGAGCCAGAAGTAACTGGTATATAAAGATCATATACCAAGAACATGAAAACTGAGCCATGGATACTGCTGTCACTGTGGGCCAGCTGATGGAGTGAAGAGTATCTCCATGTAGCTACCAGCTGGACCATGGAGAGAAAGACAGACAGGCATTTCAAGACCTTTAGACCCAGTGAATAAAGGGAAGACAACACATCTGCTGGGGACAGGAGGGTAATTTCATCTAGTAAAAATATAAGGACCAGAAAACCTGTCATTTCTGTGATTAGTATCTCCCAAAGTCATCTGGCAGGGGAAGTGTGCCTGCCCACAAGTTGGTGGAGAAGGGTTTTACCTGTCTCTGTAAGCACAGCTCTGTGATCATTTCTCTATACGTCAGGGAAAGAACCTCTAAGCTCCGATGCAAACTCATATGCTGGAACTCCACAGTGCTACTAGGTTGTCTTTATCTCTTGCCAGTGGAATAGGGTTGTGTGTGACATCTGATTTGTATCTTTTAGTGGGTCTGAAGGGCCAACTTAAAATTCAGTGTAAAAATTAAACAATGCACTAGAAAAAAACCTTATGTATTACTTAAAAATAACACTGAAACCCAAGCACATCCTGACAGCATAAGTAGATTTAGAGATCACACCCTTAAAGCACTGAACATGCACCAGTTCTCTTTAACTGTACCAATACTTTGTACATCTCTTGTTTTGCTGATCAGTTGCCCAGTTGCTCTTTAAAGTTCTAATTACTGTATTCTACATATAAAAATATCTCACATTGTAAAAAAATCAGTATCATCTATTAAAAATAAAGAAGCTGATTTTCCTCACTTTGAGAATTTGTCAAATATCAATTTCTAATGCTTCCCTTTGACATAAAATCCTACCATGTTATATTGGGCAACAACCAGTCAATTCTTGTGTCAGGTTTTTTTCATGTCAATACACAATCCTGTAACTATAAATGGTGATTTTTACACTGACTGTTCTGGAGTCAGGATTTGGCTGATGGCTTCCAGGGCTTAAGAACTGAAGGTATCTCTCTGCTCCATCTAAATAACAGAATATTTAACTCAGATGAAAAACAAACAAACAAACTTGGGTTCATTTCAGTGGGGCAGGATTTCATTCCTGGTATTTACAGATGTGACTTGTGAAATGGCAGTAGGAAAGGATAAATAAATCGAGGGTTTCTGATTGTTCAGTGGATTAAAAATCCCCCTTGTTTGTATTTCAGTTTCATACTCCAGGTGCTGCCAAATTAGAAGAAAAGCTAAAGGGACATTTCAGAAACACTAATCTGTGCTTAACTGTTGGCAAAATAAAATATCATAAACTATGAAGAAGTTTTTTCAGTTTTCTGATGAGACAGAAGAGCACAGGTGCTCTGATTCAACTTTCTTATGCAGCACTTATGTTAGCTCTAAAGGTATTTGACTTTCATCCCCTCCCATAGCCACATCACTACCCTTCTTATGGAAGTTATTTTCTGGGGGCTTTTACACGTATCTTAGCAATTGACATGCAACTTCAGTCAACTTTTTTGTGGCTGTTCTGTCAGTATTTTTCAGTACTTACTAGAAACAAAACCAAAGTGGAAATACAGAAGTCCCACTGTGTCATGTCACATTGCCACTCTATAGGTCATCAGGTGCCTTTGGACACCCACAAATGAGGTAAAGACAGATATGGGGAGAGCTAGGGATGGCATCATTCCTGCAAGTAGTGACAAGACATGACACAATGAGTTATAGGCTTTAGCCCTGTTTTCTGGCAGTGAAGTCATGTTGACCACCAGAAGCCCCAAGTCCATTGTTTATTTCTGCCAAGAACCTGTTCTAACAACTGTGGACCATGTTTGGCATCATTTCTTCTCATCCTTCAAGCATTCTGAAATGCTTGTTTGAATCACCTATGTTGACTAAAATTTATAGATTCCAGTTTGCATTTTATACCCAAATTTAACCTTTCCTTGTGTTTATTTCTAGGCTTTTGTTCATGCCCTTTTCTATCAAGGAGACATTTGAAGTGTTTAAACCAGGTCCCGAATTCTCAAAGCCCAGTGAGTTTCAAAAAAAGCCCAACAGAAACTGCAGTTTATTTGAACTTTCTGAAAATTTTCACTACACTCAGACCTCATCAACATTTGAGTGCACTGCTGGGATTGATCTGCTGAAACCAGAAGCTTCAAAAGTATTTGTGACATTTAAATTGGGCAACTAATGTATTTTCCAATGTGACTACAAGTCTCACTTCTGGTGTGCCAACAAAGTCCATATGAGCGATGCAAGTATGCAATGGCATAAGATGATATCAAAACCAATCTTGCCAGTGTTTTTTACAAAAAGATCTCATTATGTGAAATGAATTGTTCAAGCTGAAAACTTTGCCAGTTTCAGAACACATGAACTAATGCAAATTGAGCTGGTATAACAAAAAAAAAAAAAATCAGGAACCTGTCCTGAGCAAGTAAATTGGCTCTGGACAACCCTGCAGAGGGCACACAGTAGCCTATACTGAGTTATACAGCTCTCTGCACAAAACTGCTTTTTCTCCTACTACTCATTGATATAATGCTACCTGTTGGTGTATTGGGGGATAGGGGTGTGGCAAGGTCTTGGTAGCAGGGGGCTACAGGAGTGGCTTCTATGAGAAGCTGCTAGAAGCTTCCTCCCATGTCCTGTACAGTCAATGCCAGCCAACTCCAAGACAGACCTGCCACTGGCAAAGGCCAGTGATCCCCTTCTGTCCTTATCTCAACACATGAGCCTTTTGTTATATATTCTCTCCTCTGTCCAGCTGAGGAGGGGAGTGAGAGTGGCTCTGGTGGGCACCTGGTGTGCAGCCAGGGTCAGCCCACCACAGTCAGGCAAACTAAATGTGAAAAAAACAGTCTATTATTAGTGAAAGTTGTTTGCCTGAAAAATAGAAACCACCAACACATTGTAAAAAAAATAGATTTTATCTCAATGTTGCATATGTGTTTTTGGAAGAAAAGGTAAAAGTGATAACAGGAATGGAGAGGAGAAAAGGGAGAGAAGGAAAATAAGAGGATAAGGAAAGGAAAAGGAGGACCTTAAAATACCTGCCATATGGTTCTTGTGTAAGTAGAAAGAAACCCAAAGCAATGTGATTTTGAGCTGCATTGGGTAATATGAAAGCAAATAACAGTATGAAAGTAATTTTATTAAAGTGAAATATGGTTCTGCAATCCACATTCTTTTAAAAGGGAGCATTACACTCAGGTATGCCCAAGGCAACTGGACTGCCAAAGTTCAATCCACCAAGAACTAATTCATAGCAGAAAATGTTACCTGACACAAAGTCCCCTTTCAACTTTGTGTTTTGCAGCTGCCTTTAAGCATTGGCACCTTCCCTCCAATAATTTCAGATTGATGGTCTTGAGTTCCTATGGAACTCACAAGGTCTCAGTGTGGATTACCAGAGTGTTTTATACTGAGATATTAACATACTGAAAGATTAAGTTAACTAATTAAAGTTACAGAAACATGATTTACTTCTGCTATATACTTCAGTTACAAGGTCAGTCCTCTTCTGTTTAGGTAAATAAGTAAAAAAAAAAAATGGTAAAGAAATTGTATACAAATTTCCAAGATAGAGGATGACAATAAGTCTTACCTATGAATCAAAAATTCACTTCCAACGTTATCTACAATGGTTGAAAGCCACTGACCTTTAATGGGTATCCTCCTACAAAGTCTGAGTAGTTTCAGTCCACTTCCTGACACATAAATCCCTGTTAAAGACTCATATCAAGGATGATCTCACTTGCAAGACCAATATTCACAATTCATCTCAGAATTAATGAACTCCAAAAGGATTCCTAAAAAAAAGTACAGTCAATTCTTCTCTTCAGTCTACTTCCCTTTTGTCATTTCTCCCTACACCCAGTTCATGTTTTTGGCTGAATCAGACTCCTCTCATCAGCTGTGCCCATTCCTAAGGCACATGTCCCCACAGCAGTGCTGCTCTACCACCCTGGGCCTCCTCTACGGTGCAGGAAATTGCCCAGGAAGCCCAAAAGGCTTCTAGGACCCAGACCTAAAACATCAGAGAGACTTTGCTTTTCTCCAGGTGTACTGACAAGTCCTGGCTGCTGGAAGAATTGTTCCTCCTTACTCAGCAGCTGGCTCCTTTATCTTCAGCAGAAGACAATGAGCTCCATGGCCCAGCCCCAAGAACACGTGGCTGGGAACCAGGGGCAAACAAGAAGAGGAGCAGGCCTGTTCCATTTTCCAGCAGTGTGCTGAAGCAATCTCACAAACTACCCCAAGGCTGCAGAAGGAGGCAGTGTGGCTCTCCAGCAGAGCCTGGACTAGAAATAGCTTGCAGCCATCCAAATTCCTTACAGCCATGCTGCTACAGAGATGGATCTGACTCCATGTCTTAGGGCCCCTCTGGGTCTCTTCAGCCTATTACTGTGTCTCAGCAAACAGAATTTACAGAGATGAAGCTGATGCAAGAGTAAGTTTGGACATGAGCTCCCCTCAGAAATGAGGAAAGGACAGTGTTCGGGGGCACACAGTGACATGAAATACCATAGTGTCTGTGACCATTTATTCTGTCCTCATAAGCATTCAAATCTCTTGCTTCAATAAGAAAAAAATTATAATGTAATTAAAGAACTGAGTATGTACAAAAGCAATCTATTCCTTTTATACTGGATTCCTATCTCATGGGTTGGTAGAAAATGTCCCCAGTAACTTCGTTCCCATGACATCAAGAGACCTCTTATAAGATCAGTAAGGGTGCAAAATGGAGAAACTCAGTGGGGTAATTTTCTTCCTCCTATTTCCATGTGTGTGAATAATGCCCTTCATTGGTAGATCCAAGTTTAAAAAAAACTAAGGGTAGCTGACACCAAAAAAAGACCATATGCCTCAGTAACGGTCAAAGAGTTCACGTCTCCATATGGAAAGGAAGAATTAAAAAAGTAATTTATCTCCTTGAACACATCTTTTTATGGGATATCTTTTCTTTACAAATAAATTCCTATCAAAAAAACTGGAAGAGACACCTGGATCACCAAGATCAGTTCCCCATTATCAAAACTACACAAGGGACATTTACTCCAAAACATTCCCTGAACAGCCATGAAATGCTCCAATGCCCCCATACAGCTCAGGCCCTAGATAAAAGAATTGAAGCCTCAGACCTCCAAGTTACATCTCAGTGTTCATCCTGACATTAAGCTGCATCCCATCAATGCAAAACCTTCACATAATCTTTGCTTTTATTATACTTCATCTGAGGGCTTGTTCTGAAAATGCTGCAGTACTGGGGGAGTCTCCTTACATCTCTGCTATCAGTTCAAAGACAGTTTATTTCTCTGGTTAAAACTGAAAATAAGCCTGTTTGCTTTCCAAACCACTATGCTGCACTGTGTTAGAAATTGCTTGGTTTTTTTAATCCCTCAAGCAACAATGGCAGTATCCCAAACATACCACAAGCACATTACAAACTCTGCAATCTTCATACCATGAATCTCAACGTCTCTCTCTCATCTGGGCAAACACATACCCTCAAGTTTCCCTAGAGGTTTCACAGCTAAGAGAGAGCTGTTTTGTGGATCCCCTTGTTAAAACACTGTCAGAACACCACTGACATAGTATTCCCAAATCAGATTTTCAGTTCTGCTGTATTTTCTCTGCAGTCTTTGAGAGTTAGACAGTTTTGACAACATCAATGTGGTTTGAGGAAAAAAACCCCACAAACATGTAAAGCCATATTTAGAAGAGAGGAATAGTGTCATCTTTCTGAGGGGAACAAAAATCCCATATTTTCTTTCAAGTATTATGGGAAAGGTACTCTTTTCATTGAAAAAAGGCTTCTTCATTTTTGTGGAGACTTGTTTTAAAATACAGATAGTAAAAGCAGCTCTCAGCTTCTTAGCCCTCAGAAGCCAAATTTTGTGACATAAAATTTCCCAACCTAGAGGTGATTCTTCAATGCACAGCATGTCCTGAACTACAGTTTTCAGTCTCAACATTGCTTTCTTTGTGGGTTCCACAGGATTCAGACACTGGTATTGTGCATCCTCCCTGCCCCTAGCTTCCTTTGATTAGTAGGTATGACAACCCAAAACAGCTTTAAAATATGAGAATTGTTTGTTTAAACAGGGTATTTTGTTAAAGCCCAATTTACTTCACATGACTGACATGACCATCTTGCCATGAAGTGGATAAGGGGGGGAAGAGAGCATTGCCAATGTGTAAACATGCTCCCTTAAATCTCCTCTTCTTTCTTGCCATGTTTAAACCCACCCAGGCTTACCCATGGGCACATACCCAGTTTGGAAGTACAGCCTTAAAAATCAAACTGGTACACTTCCAAGGGCTGAACAAAACCAGGAAAGACAAGCCCTGCTACTGTCTCTGCTTCTTCAGTATTTCTCAGAGGGTTGAGGGATAGTCTCATCTCCAAGCAATACCTTACTTGTATTTTTCACAGTAGGTCTACCAGTTTAGACCAAGACTGTCTTAAGTAGAAACCAGAGTATCCTGTTCAACATTATTCCAGGTAACTTCAAATCTGCCCAACCACCAACTGAGTTAGAAGGTTTAAAATTTTTTCTAACTTACTAAAATGTTAAGGACTCAACTCTAGAAGGATTTGCACCATGGCTATATTTCATTAGGCAATCATATACAGCAGCTGGCACAGGAGAATCTCTCTGCAGCTTGTACAAGCACTGAATTTTGATCAAGGTGTCAGGCATGCATGGACATTTGAATCTGACTTTTTTTATTCTCTTCAGACACAGTTGTTGTTTCTGAAGCTACTAAGCAGCAAGAAAGTAATCCACATTTTGTTGATTAAATGCCTTTGGGCCCCAAAAGAAAACAAAATTTTATTCATGCAGTACCCACCTTTTGGAAATTAAGGCTCTGGCTCTCCTGTGTGAGAAATACCATCTTGTGCCTCTATTTCATGCCTGCATTTTACCAGGTTTTAGACTTGTTATCAACACATGAGAGTCAAAGTCAAAGCTTTCCATTCCTGACCCACATTCCAGTTTCTCTTTCTTGGCTGGCTTAACATCCACCAACAATTTCTATGTTGCATTTAGCAAAGCAACATCACGTTTTGTGATTAGAGCACGTTGTGGATAGATGCCCACAGAAATAAGGTCTAAGCAAGATGGTGTCAGACTGAGCCAGGCCCTTGGGAGCAGAAGCAGCTGCAGGGCTGGCACAGACTCTGGTATGGCTGCAGTTAGAAGTTTCAGGTGCTCTCCCTAGGAGCCCAAAAAGCAAATCCTTCTTAATTTCTGCTTTTCCTTTCCATCTGTTTGGGTTGGTTTGTTTTTTTTCCCTTTTGACACCATGCTGTTAGCCTTGCTGCATTCATATTAAAAAGGGAAGAGAGCAGAGCTGATAAGAAGGGTGTCCCTCACCCAGCATGATAGTGTTTTGGTTGCCCACTACCTCATTGCTACCTGACACATGAGAGGTTGGAGCATGACACTGTTCCAGGGTGGAAGAACATACCAACCCAAAGGAATACTCACTTGCAGACCTTCCTCCTGAAGTGACTCCATGAGCTGAAGCCTCAGCCTTTCACAGTCAATGTTTCCAATAACATAAAATTACACCATTATATCCATTTAAACAAGTCATGTGAACATCCAGGCACAAGAGTAGCACCCTCTGACAAATCCTGCTTCCAGCTCCACTGCTGTATAATTTGAGCAAGCTCTACTGAAGCCAAGGCCATTTACATCAGCACAGTCGAGTTCCTGGCCTCTAAAAAGGCAGCTCTACATGAAAGAGAACAATCTTCTCCGTGATGGTGATTGTTGGAAGGGACCAACAGTCATCACCAAGAGCTCATCACAAGCTCCCACACAAGTGCCTTGCAACAGCATAGCTTCTAGTCACTCCACATACGCAGGCAAATGGCCAAGGAAATACCTTCAGATGTGTAGCTGAGCCCACAGCCTGGCAGGCTGAAATAACTGGATGCAGTCTTCCCCTGACATATTAAATGCATACATCAGAACAGCCCCAATCACAGCTGACACAAACCAAACCATGCTTTGCCTGGCTTTCTTTTTACAAAGCATCTTGACTCACTCATTTTTACCACTCATTCTTTAGCTTTTAGAGGCTGGGTAAGAACAGCAAGTACTCCACACATTCACAGTGGCAGACCACATTACCCTGTCTGGGATGCCCAAGATAATGCCTTTCATAAACGAAGCACTCAAATTTAGAAAGGAAAACATCATTCCTTTTAATATGCCCTTATCTGGCTGCAGCTGACAGGCCAGTAAAGCAGAAACATAGTTCTATTTTAAGACTTTTGATTAAAGGTATCTGGGAGACATAATAGCTTTGCTCCAAAGGCCACAGGTCCACAAAAACATCATTCACAAGTTTCTGAAATCTCATCTGAAAGACACTTTGCAGCACTTGACCAAGTGCTAGAACCCAAAAGAGTGAATTTGGGTCTGAACAACACAGTAACACCTCAATCAATAGGCCAAAGCATCAGTATGATTCCACTGCAGATCCTAAAGGATTCCCCTCTCTTATCTCTGGCTAAAGTTTGTAATAATTGAAATTTGCCTTTGAAATCCAGAGGAGTCTGTAATTAAAGATTACAGACTTTGGGACCTTGTATGAGCATTTTCTAAGAAACAGTAACTGTTTGTTCAGAAACTTCCCAACTCTAATTATTTGTAGGCTCAAGTAGCAATCTTTTACTTATGAATTTTTAATTTGGTAGAGTGACAGACTTAGTTATATATGAACATGCACAAGAGAGACTGTCAAAGAATGTAGGCTGCCAAGAAACAAACATCCATTTCTTTAATTAGCTTAGAAAATTAAGGAGAAGTATAATAACTTCACAGTATTAAAATGTCTGCTGAAGAATATTATTCTGTGGGGAAAAAAAAAAAAGGAAATTATCTATAACAACATAGGAACTACTACCAGTACCCCATCAGAACCAAGTTCTGGTGGACATTGCTAGGCTTATACTACATCTGTTACATGAAAGAATTAGCTCTCCACTTCCCTCACCTCCTAATCCATAAGCCACTTGAAAAAGGAAAGCAGGAACCTACTGAAAGAAAGGTAGCTCTCCCTGCCCATCAAAGGAAACCTTGGCTTCAGAGTTGAAAGAACTACAAGAAAGCATTTTCTCCAGAAATCTACAGATTTTTAGACCAGTTCAAAGAAACTTCAGCATATTTAATTGCTATATTTTTGGCAGTTTTTACTGCATAAGTATTCACAGAGTACAAGCTGAACTAAGCAAAAAGCTCTGGCTAGAAAGGTAGCCTTGAATACAAAACTAAGGAATTTGTCATAATCTTGTCTTACCAGAAAGCATCAAAGCAACAACAGACATGGATCTGTGCATATCTGAAAGCCCCAGCAGACCCTTGCAATCCAAACAACCCAGCTCTCCTAGGTTTGTCTTAGAAAGCTGAGCACCACAGTCATTTATACCTTCCAGTCAAAAAGGTGTGTTTAGGAAGGTGTTTCAACCAGTAATTAGCTGTGCACACCTGTGTCCTGTTATGTCAGAACCTTGGAAGAGAGCTAGCAAAGTAGAGTCTTCATGTGAGACAAAGGAAGGCAAGCTGGGATACAATGAGATTGAAAGAATGATTTCACTAACAAAATAGTTCAGTTTCTAAGAAATATTAGTCTTCATGGAAGCTGCACCAAGGGGATGAAAATGATCTCATAATCAGGATCTAAACTCAGTGGTCATTAGGCCACAACATCATATGGCCCTAGAAGATTAATGGTAATTTCCTCACTGTCTAAGTCTGAAATCAAAAGGGATAGTAAAAACAGACTTCAGGCCTCTTCTGTATTCACTCTGTCTGGCCTTAAAGTGTGTGGAAAAGTTTGAGTCTTATGGTGATATTCTTAGCAGTTTCATATTCTCCACAGCCCTGGAGGAGCATGTCTTGCACCTGATCCTCTTTGGACACGGAGCCACGCAGAGGACTGCAGTGTGGGTCCTTCACATACCCACCAGGGGACAAACAGCAGCATAGTCCAGAGGGAAGAGGAGAGGAGGCATTGCAGTGCTGCTGCAGGGGAGCCCCATGCCTCCACAGTGGAGGGAGCCTGTGGCACAGAACAAACATCCTCTTTGCATGCTCAGGGCACGGGATGCAACAGATAGCTGGGAGAAAAATACCAAGAGATAGTGCATGTTACATTGGTGCTGTGCTGGTGGTTGGGCACTTTTTCTCTGAGGTTTCACAGTAGTCAGATGTTTGGGACTGCAAGACATAAAACATCCCTAATAAGACTTGAGTTTTGCTACAGTGAAGTTGCACAGACAGGGAGGATGCTCTTTTGGGTAGCTGCCCTTTTCTGAGAGTAGAAAAAAAATAAAAATCCAAACCTGTGGTCTTTAGGACCATGGCAAATACTAGCCCTGAGTGGTAGGGGGAAACATGCTGCACATTCTGTTCCAGTTACAAACAAATGTCGATCTAATAATGTTTTTGGGACTGTTTTGTAATTCATAAATATTCATATCTTTGGAGTTCCAAGCTACAACATATTCTGAGTGAATTTCTAATGACAGTATGCATTTATTTGTAAAGACTTCATCAAGAATGCCTGCTGAGCTTGCTTTGCTGTACAGTTCCTATGGAATGATTTGCTAGGGGAAAACAGTGCCCTTAAATCTGTCATGTGAAATGTCTAACTATTGAACAGTTATGCAAATGTGATTGAGTTGTTTCTGTTAGTTACACTGAACAATAGAAACACTCTCAAACAATGGCATTACAAATTGAATGTTCTGTTCTTATATTCATAACCAGAATCACATTGGTTATTTATGTAAGTCATTCTGCCAGAACAAAGCTAACATCACATAACTCGTTACCATGACAGTACAAACAGTCCATGGTGAGTACTTGCTGAACACTCCTAATGTAACCAAAGTCAGAGAAATATGGGATTGAATGTAACTGTTTTGAAGGAAACACATACCTCAACCTCTCTATTCCTTTGTAAATAACAGAAGTCTGAGAAGTTACCTGGTTGCCCTGAGATTTATTTTACTGCTTTAACTGGAATTAAGATAATGAGAGTCTGCTAATTTGTTAATATTAACAGACACTGATCTGACTCTTTGATAAATTCAGAATTCTTATTGATAATGAACAAACTGAAAAATACAAGACATTTTAGTCATTACATTGGCAAATCCCTCAAGATAAACATAGTGATGGATTTATGTAATACAAGTCCTTAAAGGAATTGGAAATTGGAAACAGAAGCTGACATGTAGAAGAGTTTGATTCCCTAGGAACCCCGAACGATTGCTCCTTCATGAACAACCACGAGTGAAAAAGGAACTTTCTAATATACTTGTCCTTTCTTAGGTACTTAACATTTAAACTCATTGCTTTTTTGCCTTTGCCCTTCCTTACCTAGTCCAGAAAGATGTCAGGGAAGTTAAAAATACACCTTTATCCATTTCTAAGGTCTATTTTTATCTTCTTCCTGTGGTTCTCTACCATTCAGTGTTGAAGACCATTTTCTCTTCTTTGGCAAGAAGGTGCCGTTGCTTACACTCACTTCCTTCAAAGATAAACTGGTTTGGGCTGGTTTTGCAAAGTTTCTGTTATTTTAGTTGGTAAAACGTGTTGGAAATTGAAAGGTCATGTGTGGTCAGTGAAAGAACAATGCATGAAAACCTGCAGTTAGCATCCTGTCTTCAGAGGCTGACGCTCAAGGACTCAGCCACTAGAGGGGAACAGAACACAAGGAAAGCGGTGACTTAACGCCTCCGGCTGGAGCTGTGGCTTCTTTCCATCGCTTACAAAGAGTTCAGATTTTAGGGACAAAGTTTATTCAGCTATTTTCTAAGACTGCTTGGTCACAGTAAAGAGCTGTTGCTGCCCACAATAAGGAGACATGGTAGAGCTGTAGTTAAGGGCAGACACAGTTGTCTGCCACGAGGCATATGTGGAAGTATGACCTGGCAGTTTCTCTACTTAAAAAGCTACATTCACAAAGGAAGTGCTTTGTAAACTCTAATGAATGTAGAAGGCTTGAGGACAACTGCAGAAAGTTAATTCCAATGTTATTCTCAGGCAGCTGAGCCCAAATCCCCCTGAAACTGCTATTTTTCCAAAGTGAAAGAGAAATTTGGCCTAATGGAAATCTGGGCTTCTGAATGAGAAATGTAGGTTTCTAATGGAATCACAGAAAGCAGAGTTAGAAAAGACCATCTTATTTGGGCCTAAACAAATGCAACAAAAAGCCCTGGGAATTTTTTCTGTGACCTTTACAGGTGGATGGAAGAGCCACTGAATGCTTCCCAGATACCAAAGACTGGTTCAGAGCTACAGACCTCACTACAGGGCTTACTTACAGTTTACAATCTCTATTTTCAGGTGACTTAAGAACTAAAGTTTCTGCTAGTTCCTTGGGGATAAATGCTTCTGCACTGACTCAGGCAGGAAATTGCTGAATGACATGCAATAGCTGTTACATTCTCAAATCTTTATGCACAAGGCTAATACAAAATGTTCTAGGCTTTATACTATGTGAGCTGTTTGATTTTGCAAGAATTTAATTTCTCCATCTTTTTCTTCTTTTAATTTATTCAGTGCAAATGAAATTACAGATATGGCTTATATCACTAGGGTCAATACTAAAAGCTGTGAGCTAGTCAAAAATGTCTATGAATACCACACCTGACTAACCTGTATCAGGTTCAAATCAAAGGCACTGGCAAGAAAAAAGATCCATGTATTGCAGCAACACTTTTAAGACATTATGAAGAGAGATGCTGTGATCACAATTACAGCTAAGTTACCTCTTCTGGTTTTTCAGAAAGAAAGTAATTGAGATAGCATATACTGAGAACTTTGCTGTGTGTGTAGGTAGGCTTGGGTCTGGAGTAAGCAGATTTCTAACCCTATTAACAAATCTAAACGTGGAAAAGGAGAACCATAGAAAGGCTAGAGTTGGAAGGGACCTTTAGAGGTCACCTAGTCCAACCCCCAGCAATTGATTTGCTTTTCATCCTTGGGAGTCCATGAACTACTTCTGATGCCCAGAAAAGGTCTGTGGATTATCAGGTGTTGGCTTTATGGTGAGGACAGGAAGAAGTGTGAACACAGAAGGAGGAAGAAGGTAATTCATATTGCCAGTCTCTAGGACCTTAACAACCTAATCTCTGTTTGGAGTGTTCACAGACAGTGTAGTGAGAATGGGAGAGTCTGCTCCAGGTGCAGCCAAATCTGAAGCTTGCTTTGAATCTTCCCTTATGTTCTATCTCCATTTGACCTCTGAAATTTGTCACATGTTTTTTTTTTTATTGAGACTGGAAAGCATCTACCAAATCCCACTAATGGCTTCCAGACCTGGAGCTGTGCACATACTGCCTTACCTTGACATTCCTTGAGCTCCAAGGAAAATTCCACAGTTTGGGCCTCTGGAGTCTGGTATGTGAAAGGTGTCCAAGACTCTGCAGTTAAGCTGCTCCATACAGGCAGAGCTGTTCCTGACACTGCACCCCATCGCTCACAGGGCTCCTTCCGGGGTGAAGTCCGAAAAGATTTCCTGGGAGGAAATAGACACAGATTAATAATAAGCTGATCCTCTTTGGGGAGAATTCTGGGCTGGTAGACTATATGTAGAAGGTAATCTGAAAAAGAGAGGAATCCCACTTTGGTAAGAAATGTATGCTCAAAGCATGTCGCTTCTGATCTGCTACACTTGTTTAATGAAGTTTTGTCAAGTCAAATCACTGCCAAATATAGACTTTAGTATGTAAGAACAGAAATACCTTCATCATATTAAAATATGCTTAGAAATGTACTCTGAGTTTGTAAGTTTAGTAAGTAGTTGTTCTCCTGCAATAGCCACAGCTCACACACTTCAGCATTGTTCCACCACATATGAGCACTTCAATAAAACTAATTACAAGAAGAAATGAGAATTTGAAATATACTAGAGGATCAATATCTACTGGGATTTTCAGACATTTAATTGTGAAACTCTCCCTGTCCACATTATTTGTCTCTGTACCACTCTAGTTTCTACTGAAGGTCTCTTTATAACTGGAAAGGAAAGCTTTTTTATTATTATTCAAACTAAGAAAAATATGGTCTGCACAAGCAGCAGGGTAAAGCCTTTTAAAGCCTTTGATCAAGTATTACTTGGAATTATTTTATTGCCATATAGTCTATGGTTTATATTAATAATTATATTTTTCAATTTATCCTTTTATTTCATCCCATTTTGGGGTGTATCTAGTAAGAGGAGAAAGCTCTTGTTTGTAACCAAGTTGTTTTAGAGGACAAATTGCTATTGTTGGGTTTTTCAGTACTGGCTGTTCATTATTACAGAGTCACACAGGATAAATGCTGCTCACTGAACTAACAACTAAAGCTTTCAAAGTCAAGAATGACAAGTGGCATGTCATGAATAGGGACCACCTGGTGCAGGTATTTTTATATTTATGCTCGTATTTTAATAGTCCTTAGGATTTGTGAATATGTTCACAAAGGAAGCAGGCATGTCCTGACTATTCAAACAGTTTTCCTCCATAAATAACAGTGGAGCAGGTTTGTTATGTGCTCTTGTAGGAACTGTGAACCCTTTAATATTAGATGGACAGGGAAATTTGCATCCTGCCTTTGGGAATGCAAAATCTTAAAAATCCTGATAAACTAGTCAGGGAGAGAGTAAGGGCTGTAAAGTTCTGAAAAGACTGTAGAACCACAAGGCCAAGGGGCTGTAGTCTTTGAGGCATGGAGGGGGAAAAGAAGTGACAAGCCGAAGACAGTATGAAGCTCCTGTAAATATTCATTTTAAGACATTTCAATTGCATCACCCACAAACTTCTCAAAAAAGACAAGCTATTTCTAAAGCAAAAACCTCAAAACTGAAAACCAGGCAACAAAAATCCTCCCTCTCCCCAGCTGATAAAGATTAATGAAAAAAGGTCTTCTGCTTAAGGGGCATGTGGATTACAAACCTGGTGTTTTCTGTTCCAGAGAGCCATCAAACCCGGAGACAGGGAAAGTACTAAATCTTTCAATGCTTGATCTAACTCCCATTAAAGTCTGTCTCAGATATCATGTCTATTAAGTGGGCAGCACTGGAACAACCCCCTGGCATGATTTCATAGCAGCAGTGTAGAAGCCAGTGACAGCTTTGCCTCACGAGGAGAGCCAGCATGTCTCCTTCGTGGTTCTGTGCTGCTGACCATTATGTTGAAACAGAAAATGGGTTTCTGGAGAATACCTCAAAAATACTCTGCACTCAAACCATTACTCCCCAGAAACAAAGACCTAGACCAATATAAAAGAAAATTGCAATTCATCAGCTAAACTTCAATAAAATAAAATAAAAGGAAATTATCTTAAACCTTTGGAATACTAACTATTTCTTTTAACCAGGAAATGATGACAACGACAGAGAAAAACAAAAAAGCTCTTGTCAAAAGTCAACTCCATATCCTCTAATGCTACGTAGTGAGAAAGCAGACAGTCATTGGGTCAGTAGAGGGGAAGAGAAATTTATTCTACATTATGGATCTATTTTGGGATAGGCTGAATATCCTGTCTCTTCTCAGGGAAGCTAAGACAACTTCGTACTTCAGACTCAAGTTAAGTGGGATGGATCTTCCCAAAATACCTGTTTAAGAACAAGCTACATTTTATCACAGCAGCATAAAGCAGTGGAGGTCAAATCAGCACCTTTTAATTTTTTTCACCTGATGCCACTCTACTTTGTCCAATAAACATCAGAATCATTGTGGGGAAAACATCCTCAAAGGTAACAGAGTTGAAGTAGGAGTTAACTTGTCCTCAAGCAGCCAGCTAGAAAACTTCTTGCAAAAGGTTGTTGCTGTCTGCCTGGGATGATTTAGGGAATATAATAAACATACTGCTGATCTCATTTTCAGTGCAAGTAAGAAGCAAAATAGATGTATTAACTCTTCAGGGCTTAGCTATTTCTCTTTCATAAACACAAAGTAAATAATTGTCTGCTGCTGTTGAACCCAGAACCTAAATTTAGTTACATAGTTGGCACAAATGTGTCCATATACACCAACAAGTTAATACTGCTGAGATTAATCATAGAATAACTTAGAAAAGCTCTGCTGAGGTCATCCACTAAACTATTGAGTTAATTTACACACCTAAATTTATGCATATACTTAATTACCTTGTTAAACTGAGACTCAGGAAATTATACTACTTGTCCCTTTTGATTAATGCCCAGGCTGTGAGCCGAACCTGCCACTGATCAGATTTTTCCCTCACTTTGTTGTGATTGTCTGTCTCCACTGATTCTCTTCAGCTGACTATTTCCTAATTCTGGCAAGAAAATTAACTTATTAGATCCTCCAAAGTGTTTTACTTTCACCAGTATAATGATCTCTCCAGCTATTTTAAGCCTTATCAGGTTTGGTGAGGTTAATGTAATACAGGTCCTTTCTCCACTAAAAAAAGCAAAATTTAAATATAAATTGCTCTTTCTATATTACCTCGTTCCATGACACCAGCAGGTGGATTTCCACTTACACTTTTAGGACTGTGCTTTGTGTGGACAGAATTTCTAGTAATAAGTTTCCTGAGGAACCTTGTACTTCCTTTCTGTGTCAGATGTGTTGCAGATTCCTGCCTGTAGCCTTGGCAGAAAATGTTTAGCCTCTTAGCTGGCCACTTCACTTGGCTGCCTTAGTCTCCTATTCTTTGTGGGGCAGAGGAAGCAAATGGACAACTTTAAACCCAAGTTATCCTCCTGGTTCAGCTCCCTGAAGATGGCAATGAAATGTTAATACCTGTTCTCTATGTCTTTATAATAAAAACAACAAATATGATGGCCTTTTCCCAGCTATTCACACAGGAGAGACAACAGTAAATCAAGCTGTGAGGGACTGCTTTCCTCTCTGTGTTATGACAATAAATACAATATGTAGATTTAAAAACTTTTTTTTTAATGTCACTAGTGATACTAATCTGGGAGCTTGACATCACTGCTGTTTGTTTGCATAACAGCCTTCCAGTGGAGTTTTGCACAATTCCTAGTGTTCAGGAAAAATAAATAAATCAAAAATACATGTGCAAACCAGGATGCATGTTTTGGGGATGTCTTCAGCACAATTGTCTCCTGTACTCACCACTGTGTCTGTAACACTTCGTTTGTTCATGGCATAACACTAATCAGCACTGACTGCAGCTGTACTCTGCCAGTGCTGCTACAAAACACATCCCGGTGCCGTACCTTAGACAATCACAACTGCAATGACATTAGTGATACAACTAGCAACCACCTGTGGGGAGTTTGATTTCAGGTGACTTGCTCAGCAGCTGCCCCTTCTGCCTCTTCAGGCAGATCACTGGCTTTCACTGACAGCCTATGACTTTCTGTGCCTCTCACAAGAAGGCAGAGTCTTGCGCACAATAGCACTTTGCTATGCAGCACATTTATCCCTCAAACTTCACCCTGAGCAGTGGCTGAGACAGGTCCTCCATCGACATAGTATGCAGTCAAGTAATTAAGGGTTGTACTGTAATGCATCAACATCAGATGGCTGATTTAATGTTCCTCAGACAAGAGGAACTGCAGTATTGCCTTGCTTCTGACACCTTCATGAATGATTTGGTAACAGTGCTTCCAGTAGTTGCATACAAAACATACACACCTGTCACAAAGAGCGTGATCCAGGCTTCCTACAGACTGTCTCTAGAAGCTGCCTTCCACCACAGCTCTCTCTCTGAAAGTGCCCTATGATACCAGTTTCAGCCCTGAGATGGTTTCTGATGGATCATTGATGACTGCTCCTCCATCTGTTATGCTTCCACAAATGACAGCACGACATGATGATTCACCAGTCCTGTGTTAGACCACAAAAGATGTGTTTAAAAAGCCACAGAAATGTTATTTTTACATTTATTCAGGAGAATAGCCTCTGTGTATGCTTATTACAGCTGCCCTGGGGAGGCTATTAGCTATTCTTCCAGCTAGCCTTACTGGAGGATATTTTTGGGTCTGATTTTAGATTCCAATATGCATCAGCCAGAGAGGAACATTGGTTTTATGTTGGCTGCTATAGTCCCTAAATGCCATCACGCCAGGACCTTTGAAGTTCATTGTGTTTTCTCTATTCTCTCCTAGACCTGCCACATTCATATGCTGGAGTTAATAATATAAAGTGAGCATATGGGGAGCCCCTCCTTTCTGTGTCAGCAACAGCAGTGATTCAGTCTCTTGTCACAGCAAGCTGCTTTTGGCAGTGAAGGGTTTGTAAGTAAATGCAGTTTACATACAGGTTGTCTCATCCAATGATAAGAGAAGTTTTAATTCCTGATTTTGCTCCCAAAGTTACATTTTCCCCAAACCATGTCTCCCCTCCCATGCTTTCATTTCTCCCCCACTTCTCTCTCCCATTTCTGCCACTTAACTGTGTTTATCTTCTTGCTGGGACAGGAGCAACTCCAGCTGCTCATTCTTGACTGGACAGGTCAGAATGGCTTAGGGGAAGAGAAGCATTTCCTTGTGAGCCTGCAATATCCTTTCACTGTACCTGGAACAGCTACTCTCAAAGGCCTCTGCCTAGCAGAAGGATCACGATTCTCTTTTCTCATAGTTCCTACCTTCTTTGTTTTTTTCCATGGCAATTAGCAAAGCAATATCATTGCCTTCAGACTAAGAAAGGAAGCAGCTATGTTCATTAAATGGGACCAGATATCTATTTGCAGAATTGAGTATATTCTTCTGCCAGGTGCCCATATTGCCAATCCAAGTGATATAATTACAAGCAGTGACTACATTCAGCTTAGATTTCTGCCTGATCCCTACCATCCTTCAGCATCTATAGCATATTAGTTCCCTTACTGTACCTCAGAAGATGTCCTGGTAGCACTCCTCAGACCTGCACTGCCTGGATAAATATGCCTAAGAATGATTCTTGTAGGCATTCAAAAGCATTAATCTTGCCATCAAAGGGTGACCTGAAACACTGCTGCTTCAGTGCTCTGTTTGAGACCTCTCAGTTGTTGCTTGTGCTGAGTCTGGCCTGACGTCAAATGACACAGTAAGTCCATGGCTTTACTTTGTGGTGGTTTCTTTCAATATTTGGATTTGTAAGAAATGACATCAAACAGAAATTTCTTAACTCATTCCAGAGGCACCTTCAGATCCTGAGCTTATTTTCCACTGGTACTGCTGTTCAATGGATTTTAACAGAAAAAAGGAGAGAGAAGCTTATTGTGAGTGGTGGGGCTAGCCCCCCTAGAAAGTTTAGTGGGAATTATTCAGGCATCTTGCACCTGTTTTGCTCCCATTTCCTGCTGATAAATGCATTTGCAGCCATTCAGTTAAGGAGGAGATAATGCCACCTTATTTAGGTAACACCTCTAACTATGATTACAAAGATGTAATTGAAACACAGCATGTCCACCCAGCCAACATAGGCTTCCCTTAGGTCTACAACTTTCATTTACATTTCGTATCATTTAGAAAAAGCAATATTCTGCTCATTTAAAAGAAAGATCATGCAAATGAATGTTTTGACAGGGAGATGTTCTTTCTTGCAGCAGATCATCTTGCTTTTCCTTTGACATTTATTTTGCTCTGGAAGACTGTAAGCCAGTGATTGTTTAGTTGTGCTGAATTAGATATGTGACATTTTTCTCTGTCTTGGAAATATGCAGCTTTCTCAACTCTCCTTTTTTCATGATGCCAATCTGTTTGCCATTTCTGCATGATTAAGGCTTTTGGAGATGTCATTTCCACTATTTTTCTCTTGGGTTGTGAAAACTTGAGGTTGGTAGCTTATTGTAATGACCAGTAATGACACTTCTGAAGTGTCTGTTTCCTAGACTGCCATTTTTCTAAGCCCTGTTGGAAAAACTGAATGGTTCTGCACTCAGTGAGGGAGAGCAGAGCTAGCGTCCCCAGTTGCTGCAGCTTTTGCAGAGGTTGAGGAGCACTTTGGGCTTGGTGGGAGCTCTAAGGTAGCTTTTTCACCTGTGGCACCCCAGGGCTACTCTCCCTCAGCAATGGATGACAGAAATGGTGAGTGTAAGACACGGAGAGAGAAGGACCCTGCTCAAGCTCTCCAAGCTGTCTTTCAGAAGACCTTCTTCCAGTACAGCCTGTGAAGGGCAGCATGGAAGCTAGTCACCATTAGTCAACCATTTAAAGCATTCAACTTCCCAAAGTGCCTTCCACACAAAATCAGTACAACAAAGTCCCTACTGAATGGTATAAAGTTTCCAGATGTTCTTCTTTTGGGATGATATTTCTTCATAGAATTGAATTGTATTGATGATCAAATTTAGCTTATCTCCTGGGGGGTTGTAAAAGACAATCTTAGGGCAAGTTCTACCCTAGAGAGTGTTTGAAGTGATCACTGAGAAGGTGCAATGCCAGGATTCCCCAGATAGCATTATGTGGGCTCACAGGATCCCCTTAGGAAGACTGTTCTGAATGTACCATCCCCAAAACAAGCACAAGAAAAATCCCTACAGCAAATTACAAGGTTTCTATTTGGCTAATTAGTGTCTGCAAACAAAACACAACAAAACATCATCTTTAATACTGCATTAATTAAAGTCCTACATAGGTACACTCTTGCTGAGCTGGCTCAGCCCTCAACCTTGCTATGTAAGTATTTCAGAATGGGAAACCCACTGTTTCAGCTCTGCTCTAGTCTCAGCAAGGATGACAGTCCTGATGGAAACTCTGATCTTGCTGCTGTGAATGATGCTTAGCACCGTACTGAGCCATACCAGAACTTCAGACCTTGTCAGATCTGATCACAGCCTGCCCTGAAGCCAGCTGCTGCAGCTCACACCAGCACTACTGCAGTCAGAAAAGGAAGGAAGCTGGTATTTTTAGACTTCTAAACTGACATAAGCAATTGCCACTTGCTCAGAAAAGGCAGAAGTTTTAAAGACATTCAAAAGATCAAGGTTTCAACATGTGCAAGGAAACACTCACACACTGCCCTCTTACAAAGTTAGTCTCCCACAGACAGTGAATGCACAGTATGGTATTTTGAAGAGGGCTTCTGTCTGGAAGCACTCACCTCTCCAGATAAGAAAATACACTGCTACTAAGGCAGTAAGAAAGTGATTTCATTAAAGATTTGAACATCCCTGTAGCTAGCTGCTTAAGGTCAACATTTCCCAGATGTCTCCTTTCCAGTCAATAAGTTTCAGTGTTCCCACCAATGTAGTTTCATTACATGTCACATTCTGCACAGTTTAGTTCTCAGCAGGTAAAACAAATTTATGAGTTCCTTGCACATACTCACATTTAATATAATTTATCCTACTATCTGCAGACTCTCTGTGCTGTATTTCTGCTCTTAAGAAATCTCTACTCATCAGGTTTCTTGGCAGACAGATTCTGTTTATTAAAAAAAAACAGCCTGAGGCATAGAAGTCTGGACAAATTAAATGCTCAGAAATGGCTTTAAACAGTAATCTATGCCTAGAGTCACAATCATTTTAGAAGAAAAACAAGAGAAAAGCTGATGGTACTAAAGCTGTGAATGGGTCAGCCAGCTTCACCCCATAGAAATGGCTTCTCTGCTAGTGCAGGACAGGTATAGCCACTGCTGCCCCCATGGCCTTGCTGCGGTGGCTGCAGCAGCCCCAGATGGTTGTAGCCACCGAGGCCAGAGCCTAAAGCCATGCAAGGGGGCTGATGCATAGATAAGGGTGGTCCATGCATGTCTGGGAAGCGGGAACTGCTTCATCAGCTCCAGCCACTTGAATCAGAGCCTGAACTTTTACACAGAATGTTTCATTCTCTCCCTGAAGTATGCAGGCTTGGGCTGGAGGAAGCATCTTGGGTAGTAGTGGCTGTGGGAGCAGGAAGAGGAGTGTGCTGGAGTTTAGGTGTCTCTTTTCACTACCATACACTTACAGCTGGGAGAAGAGGCTTCAGGACCTATGCAGTAAAAGGATGCCTCCAACCTGTATGAAATATAGCTTTTCCCTGCCACAGGCTCCTTCCCCCTTGGAATGGCAGTGAGGTGGGAATAAAGGCAGGTGGGACTTCACACATTGATACATCAAGGAAATTATCCTCCTGTGGACCTGGGTTAGAGCTGATATGTGTTTGATGCTCCTATTTTCTCTAGGCATACCATACACATTTACCAAACAGAACTTTAAGCAGTTATGAAGAAAATTGTCCAGACACCAGCATTGCCTCTCTTAGATCCTTCAGAGCTAAGTCCATTGGGAATGGGTTGGAACAGAAAAGAACTCATTTCCATATGTGTACAATCCAGCCATATAGTGCTGCTGGCAGAAGATTCAACTCAATAAGCCTAAAAATATTGTTTCTTTCCCCAAACAAGTTCAATCAGAAGATGAAATTGGGGACTGTAACGGATGACTTTGTTTACTTTAAAAGGGCAGTTCTGAGCTTGTTGCCTCTCTGTACAACACCAGGCCTCAAAGCACTGCTAGGGCTTTGCAATGAGTGAGATTCCCCTGAACTTCTTCCCCAAAAAGCCTCTCTGCCAGCACATAGCTGGAAGTGCTGTTTAATGTATAATCCTGCTCAACAGTGTCAGCTAGGAATTTCTTGACCTCTGGGACAACTTTCATTAAAAGAATTAAAAATATAAATCTTCAGCAAGAAATGGGAGTGCTGGGGAAATGAGAGGGCTGGGGAAATGGTCCATCCTGGATTGCTAGTAAGACTCTTCCGCTGGGTTGTTTCTCGGCTGTCTCAGAGGAGAGCTGCAGTGAGACATGCTACCTCAGCCTCATGGCCCAGGAATTGACTTCCTGACTAACAGCAAAGGCTGTTCCACCTCAAATGGCTGCAACTGGTGAAGGACAAACAAGCCCCTCCAACTCCACAGACTGCTCCCCATCCCACAGCTTCATAAGTCAAACTGTTAACACTTTATATAGTACTTTTCTAAAAAGTAATAACCACTAGAAGGGAACCAGTCAGCTGGGGAGAAATTTGGATCACTTGTTTTGAAAGCATGATCTCACTACCCATATATTTTTCCCAAAAATCTTCAAAGTTATCTATTGGAAGGCTGAGAGTTGGGTTACCAATTTAAACAATTCTTAGAAGATGAAAGATAACATTGGCAGTGAATGCAGGCATGTTTGGTGCAGAAAGGGAGAAATCACAATATGTTCTGGCCCACGCCACCAAGCAGCAGAGGCCATCCCATTGTTCAAGAGCCAGGTACGCTTCCACACTGAAGTTTCTACTTTCCTCCTCTCTCCATAGGAGGTACCTTACTACTGGATTTTCCCTGAACTACCAATTGCTTAAGGTGAAGAATATGTTCTTGCAGACCTGTTCTTCCCCTGAAAAGACAGGTCCTTCCTTTTGACTATGACTACAACAGCTATGTTCTATTTTTACTACAGGTATAGCACATTTAGCTGATACTCAAAAACCCTTTCTTGGCTGAGGAAGTTTTTAAAGCCTTTGCACTTGTTTCTTCTTAGAAGGCCAAAAAAAACAAGTGAATCTCTGGAAGAATTTGTCTCCATTAGTTAAAAGCAAGTAGGGTATAAATCCTGAGTGTATTTCCTCAGCTGAGGTCAAATGAAAGGAAGAGTTTCTTCACCAAGCTCAAGATCCTACAAGCCCATCCTCAGCACTTTATATCACAGGGATGTAGCTCCACTGGCTGGAAATCTTTGGCTAAGTATGTTCTGGAGGGAGACCTGGCATTGTTTCTCAATAGACAAAAGAGCTACAACTTCATCAGGGTCATGCAATGCCTCTCCCCTACACTGCTCTCTCCTGTGCTCTGCAGAGCCCATGTTAGGAGCAGTTCCTGCGGTGGGGTGGGACTTGCTGCCAGAGCAGAGCACACTTTCTGAATGAGAACTGAGGTCCAAGAGCAGAGGGATCAAATGGGCTAAGTAGCAGAAGGAAGGCAAAAGAGTATCCAAAATAATGCTACTTGCTCCATGACAGTTTCCTCTTTGAAGGAAATTTCTCTTTGGCCAAATTGTGAGTGACCCATGATTTAGCAGAGTGGAATTAATGACTTGCTCCCTCATGGTCCCCAGGGATGCTGTGTTCCAGACCAGTTTCTGCCAAAATCTCATAGACATCTGTTTTTTCTGTACATCTATTGCCGTAGTTTTTTAAGTCCCAGGAGTAGGGTGGAGTGGAGTGTTACAATTTGAGTTATCTTCAGTGCCACTGGGAATGCCAAGGAATCCTTTGGTGCTCTGCATCTCTGAATTTCAGAGGGAATAAATATAAAATCCCTTGGCTTCAGTAATGCAGAACTTGTTCCCTCCCTTAATGACAATCTATGTGTTGTTGCCTTTGCCCCACAAAGTTTTCCAGAGGCAGCTTGTCTCATTCCCATTTTCCTTCTTTCCGTTCTTCTCCAGGAAGGTAGAAATAAAAGCATGACTCTGCTTCACCAAGAAAGAAATGGGAACAAGGAGGTTTCTTTATATGACCCTTTGTGTAAGACAGAGCAGCCTTAAAGCTGTTCTAGTCAGCACAAAGCTGGCCAAACCCAGGCAAAACGAGGCCTCAGCCTTTTTACCAAAATGCCCTAGAGTAGCAAAAATGCTGCAGGGAAGATTTTCTGGCATTACTGTGATAAGCAGAAAGTTACCTTGTACTGGGGCATTCCCTTGGAGTATTTTCCATCAGGTTAAATGTCTTTTTCATGCAAATTAAGTGGTATAAGGATATCAGAGCTCTGTAGTCTTTTGATAAATTCACAAAGTTATGAAGATGACAGCATGTTTTCTCACCTGCTAATAATGCTCAGTGACTAAGTCCTCTGCCAGAAAGAAGCAATGGTCCATTTCCCTAAGAAGCACTACAAGCCCTAGAGAAAGCCCTTACCTGGTTATATAGCTCCCCCTGAGCCAGGTATTCTCTTTTTCTTGGAAATAAGTAGAGAACTAGCTGAGAATTGGTAGCCAGCTCTGTAGGAAAGGGAGGGACCTATAGTAGGAGAGTAGTTTCCATTATCTGAACTAGAGCAATAATCTCAGATGTAGTCAAATCCAGCAGTTGCTATCCCCACAGGGCAGAACTGCTGAAATGCCTCTTGCCTGCTCCTCCCAAAGAAGAAAAACACTTTTCATGCAGTGCAGTTCAACAAAACTGACAGTGTGGAGTGAGGGAAGGCCAAAGATGAATGGTAATTGCACAAGATCCAAAACCCGCTTGCATCTGCTGAATCCCCCCAAAGGAAACAGTGAACAGCTGGGTTTGCTTATTCCAGTTCTGGTTTCCTTTTTCCTCAAAAGCTTCATTTTACTTTAAGGCAAAATTGGAGGAATTTGTGGTGGTGATAAGCCCTCCTTCTCTGTGGGCTCATTTCACTTGCTTCTTTTTATCTCCCTTAGCTTGTGTCAGCCTCAAAAGGAGCAAATGTATTGTCATTTTTTAATTTCCTCTCATATATACATAGGCACACAGACTCACACCCTCTTCAAAAAGAACCACAAGCAGCTTAGGTTTTAGTGACAGAAATTGGAATGAACTGAAAATGGCAGAAACTGTCTTTCTGCTTGGATACAGTTAGGGTGGCTTGGCAGACCCCTAACACATGGTGGCTTTCTGCTTTTGTCCCATCTCTGCAGTGCCCGATTTGGGATTAGCAGTGGTTATTACATGCTGTAACTTTCTCCCCAATAGTTCTCTTAGTTTTCTCCAGCTCCTGCAGACTATTTTTCCTCATCCTATTTTATTGGAAATTCTTTATACTATTCCTAGTCACTTGAGAAAATAGTTGTCTGTGTATTTTGGGCATTGGAGTAAAAAGTGATCTACATTTTCCATCTCTTCATTAACCCATACCCTCATCTTAGGGTCATACAAGGTTTGCTGGCTCTGTCCTTTCTTCCTCTGCTCATTAGGGGTTAGTCTGAAACTGCTGTTTCAGAGGAGGCTGGTGGTACAACTTGGAAAGCATAATTAACACATGATGCTTCCCTAGTAGCAGATTTTGAGATGGTCTGCCACAGCCTAGTCAGAGTTGTGCAGATCTGCCTCCCTTAGAGCCCTTGTACAGTCACAGCTTAGTAAGTGCAGACTGTTTAACTCATGAAGTTTTACACACATTTGCACAAGAAGGATCATGAAACTGAGACCTACTGAGCTTTTGTGTATTGCACAGGAGAGGACCATGTGTCTTGTCATGGCCAAGAAATGGGGTGATAAGTGGGACTTTTTATCTATCTTTGTGACCTCAGTCTAGAAAGACTACTTCCATATTCCATAACACAGTGAACAGTTCTAGCAGAGATCTTGTCAACACATGCAAATTGTTACAGCTTTCTATGAAGCCTCACTGCCTCTTTCTTTCCTTTCCTCAGCATAAACTCCTTACTAGCTACAAATGCCCAGAAATATCACTTGCAAGGGAAACAAGTTTCATCAAAGCAGCAGATAGGAATTTTTAAAAAATGTAAAGTCCTTGATCCAGGGCAGTGTGTGGCACAGCTGGGCAGGAGCACCAAGGGAAGGGAGAGATGGAAAATGAAACTCCATGCCTGAAGGTGGAGAAGGAACTGGCTGCAGTTCGATGCACTGCTGTGAACTGACAGGCAGGGTGTGCAAGGAGGTTCGTGATAGGAGATTGTGTCCACTGAGCATATCTGCCTGCCACAGTTGTTACTGGAAGCATTCACATAGCTAGCATCAGTTGCTAACCTTTACAACAAGGGCACTGCATACAGCTAGGTATCTTCTGAACAGACAGATACAGCTAGATGCAGTCAGGGTTTTGAATGATGGCTTTCTTCATAGCTTCAGTAAGATTTTGCAGTCACACTGCTTAAGGCCATTAACAACTCTTCCTCTCTCCCAGAACCTCTCCTCTCCTGCTGTTAGCTAACATTTTGCTGAGAAGTGTTGTGAAGCAGATGCCACTTTGGTCTGAGAGTATGATTTATGTGATCCATTCATTCACAGCAAACACATGCAGTGCTTGCCTCTCTACAGGGGATACTTTTTCAGGGTATCTGTTGACTCACTAATCAGCCCAACCACAGGTTACTGAATACTTCATACTGGGGGAGATTTCTGCTTGGTGGAATCCCAGTTCCACATGGCTTTCTTGTGTCATCACTTCCACACACAAAGGACCACAGTTTGATGAAACTTAAGGAGTGATTTTCTGTCAAGAAACGACACAGAACGGTAGTTTTTCCAGGCTTATTCATAACTAAAGCATTCCTCTCTAACTAAAACTGTGTACAAATGATGTTAGAATAATTTATGTTCATCATAAATGTGGTATAAATAAAAAGAGCTGTACCCAGGGCTCTGGCCCAAGTGACATGGCTCTGCTAGTGTTATTACAGTTCCTCCTGCAATCAGACTGGAATGGCTGGGATTGTACCAACTGGGACAGAGACCATGGTTCAGTATAAATACAGACCATCTATCTACATCAGAGGGTCATGATTAGGTTTATTTAGCAGTTTCTCTTCACTGAATGATTCCTGTGGGCTATGAGTCATATTCGGAGCCACTCAGAAAATCACACTCAAAGTTTTTACAAAACTGTAAAGAAAAAAAAAGATTTTGCCCAACATTTTTCTCACCAAAAACATTAATTTACCTCTCTGCAGGAACTGAAAAATACTGAAATATTTTGATAAAATCTGCAATGTTTGTTCATGCTGCTAGAAACGTTGCTGGACACCTCCTCAACACAGCACACTCCTACAGAGCTGCATAAACCAGCTTGCAGAGAAGTGGATCACCCACTTTGGCTCAGCACCATCCTCAGGGAAGAGACAGCCATACCCAAAAGTGCCTGATCACACTCTAGCCTAACTTTCCACATCAGAAGTAACTTCACTTCAACATAGGGAATGTCATCCTTCACCCCAAAACCTGATTTTGTTTTCCTTCAACAGTGAATAACATCCTGTCACTGTCAGCTGGCATTCCACTGTGTGGGGAACAATCTCACACTTCATTACTCCATGCCACATGGGTGCAGCACTGGCAGAGGCTGAAGGACGTGATTAAAAAGTGCTGGCTGAGCAATCTGGTGCAGTCTGGCAAGTCCTGCATTCCTCATTCAGCAGCTAACTAAACCAGCGTCTTCACTGGATCTGGCCAGGCTGCATTTACTGTTCTGATAAAGTGAGCTACAACTGCTGAAAGAAAGAAAAGGATTTTAAACCCAATGTGCTTTCTTTCACTCAGATGCATAGCTTAGACCAGCATGTTCTTCTGTTAATTGATGTGTTTCTGTGCAATGCTTCTTTCTCAGTGACAGTTAGCAAGGTAAGAACCAAATGGAACCTTTCTACTACAGATTCACCAACAAATTCTTTTCAGTGGAAGCTCTGCTCTTTCTGTCTGTACAATTATGGATGTTAAATTTCCACTCTGAAATTTATGCAGGTGTTTCACTATGGGATCAGAGTTTCAAATTAGAAAGTAAGGAAAGTATTTACACTGTTTCCACTGTGAAGTATCTTGTCAAATCCAATGTTATTTGTATGGGGTGGAACTTCCTAGAGTGAAAGTCACACTTCCCCCCTTCTTTAAATTTTCTTGTTCTGTTTTCCCATGTCTAATGAAATATTTGCTTATTCACAAAGTGTGACCACCATGAAAAGTGTTTTAAAGCCTGACAGATGTTAAGCATTGTCAACCTATTCTTAAAATCTGCTGAATGATGAGGTCTCAGAATTCCAAATGAATTAACAGAAAATGAAGATGCTCTGAAAATTAAGCCCATTATCTTCCATTTGTTTCCTCTAGCCTGTATTTCAATTCAGAAACAAATAAACAAACAAAATGTTGAAAAACTTAAATAACAAGAGGAATGGAAATTTCCCATTTGCACCAATTTTAATCGTGCTTAAGCATGTAAGCAATAGTACCAAAATTCTATGTGCTCATGTATCAAGCTCAGCAATGTTGAAGTTTGTGCCTAAATGCTTTGAAGCTCAAGGTGTATCTCAGGAGAGTAATCAGCCTTGTGGTCTAACTAGCTGACTCAATAGTTGCACTCACTGGAACCCATATTCATAATCTCTCCAAAAGTTCACACCACCAGCTGAAACTTCAGTGTTCAGCTGCTGTTACTCCTCATTTTACAAAGACTTCAATTTTGTGAATTAGCCTTTAAATGTAATCAAATAATTTCTCAGTTCAGGACATTATTTTGTATGGGAAAAGAGAATACTAAAATCAGAGGTTCTGATAAACAAACTTTCAAAGAATGTGTGACTTGGTGTATAATTAAATCAGAATGGTATTCCCTCATCTCTGCCCACTGGACTGTCCCTAGGGCTGTTTACTAATTGCTAGTCAGGCTTTGAAATGAAGAGCAGTTGAAAACTGTGTAAGGACATAGCAATTCACACAGTGCATGTGGTCCTAGGAAAGCAAATTCATGTTTGCTGGTGGGAAAGTTTGTCTTGCCTCCATCTTTTCTTGTTGACAACTTGGAAATCCATTTTCTTAGCCCTGTCTACGCTCTGAGTCATGCCTCTATAACCAAGACAAGAGAGCCCAGCTGCTCTGGTCTCACAACTGGTTGTTGGTGCCTGAGACTCATTGTAAAATGTCACTATCAGAGAAAGGTCAAGGAAACATTTTCTCTTATAAACTCCAGAAGTCACTTGGCCTCTATGACAGATTCCTGCTCTCACAATTTCACAATAGTTCACTAGAGCTAAAAATGACAGTCAAAAAAAGAAAGCTGAGGCAAAAATCTGAGAGCACAGCCAAATGCCCTATGTGGAAAGCTGATCTGCCACAGCTCTGCCACTTTCAGTTGTGGACCTAATTAACACTACCATTAAATAAATGCCAGTAAATGGCAAGTCAAAGTTTTTGATGCCAAATCAACTCATTCATTAAAGAAACCTCAAAATAAAAAAAGATGACAATACGTAAAACTACAAGGGAACATCTTCATTACAGGTGAAACATGTTTTCACATATACAAAAATCAAATAAATCTCTGCTTCACCTCTTTTTTGACTCGATTGACAGCATTCATCTTTTCTGCAAAGAAAACACTCATTGTCTCTCATTTTAAAATATATGGCAATTTCACAGACATCACATCTGCAGATCCTTTAAATGGCTTAGGCACTAGACTAGAAATTAGAAATAGCTCTGAAGTATTTGTAATATAAAGTAGAAAACATTGGATCATTAGAAACAGTGGGACTCAGGAAAATGCCAGAAGAAATCTATTCTGTCTTCTCTTCATGCTGTAAGATTTATTTGGTGGCATTGCCCCTTCCATTAGCTTTGCCTGTTTGCAGGCAGCAATTTTGTCAAAAGGAGTCTCCAGAGAGCACTTCAGTCACATTGTTTTAGAGCAGAAAATATGTACTTCAGAGAGAGAACACTGGAAAAGAACTTGTGGCTAATGGAAAGCTGTGTGAAGTGCAAGAATACCTTTGCCAGCTTTGGAGAAGTCACTAGGAGATTGTGGTAACACCAAATGTCTCAATTCTTCACAAATGCAGGATAAGAGATGAAGTACTGAAAAGTCTGAGCATCTGAATTTAGAGGCTACTGAGTAGCTTACTTGCAGTGGCACTCCAAGGACTTGAATCAGAGGCATCTCAAAAAGAAAAGCAAAAAATCATTAGCTATAAGGAAAGGGTTGTCTTGCTCTTCGGTCCTCTTGTGAGGTCCTCCCAAGCCTATCACTTCGCTTCCCAGCTACCTGCCCTCAGCCTGTGTCACTGACACATCCAATGGAGAAAGGTACATTACAACACAGCTGCATGGTGACAGTCTTGCAGGAGCAAAAGAACAGCTGTCTAACTCACCAGCATTTGGCCTCAGCAATGGGCAATATAAGAAAATTAGAGAATAGAATACAAGCACTTTGCAATCTCAGCTCTGCACTTTGCCTGCTGCTTACATGGTGCAGATCGCTCTTTGAAAGTGGGGAATTTCATCTGGAGCTATGAGATGCTTAACCACTCTCCTTTAGTTAGGAACTGTCTGTATTTGCAGTGCAATGACCATTAACCCTGTTTGAAGGTCACTTCCTGGCTCCCTGCTGTGATGTACTAAAACAGGGCTACAAAGGACTATTCTCAATGATATGTCTGAAATAGAATATTAAGGCGTCTTTACTCCCACTGTTGTCTTCTGCTCACTGCAATAAAAACACTGTGAGTCAGTCCTTTTCTCTAGGGAGAAGAGATGCCAACACAAAGAAGGTGATTTATAGAAGACAAGTGAGAAAGGTTGAATAACTGTCCTGTTTAGGGCCTGATTGTGCTATTGTTATTTGTTAAGAATAGTTATTTACTCCCATCAGGTTCAGATGGCCTTGACATAGTTCTTGGCCTTAGTAAAGGCTGCAAAAGGAAAGACCTTAAAAAGTCATGGATTTTTGGCAATATATGTGTTAAGCAAAAGAGGAGAGCAGTGACCTTAGCTCAATGGCTCATTCTGCAGTGTGGCAGAGAGAGGCCAGCAGCTGCTGTAAAGGGAGAAAGCTAATTCTTAGCTGTTAGCCTTAGTTCAGCTAACTGCTAGGCTAACAGTTCACTGCATGGCCTAGCATCTCAAGAAGCAATATAACAACTAAAAAAGTCAGAAGGAAAACGAGAGGAGTTGATCAACCTAACACTTTTTCTAATGCAGCCTGAGTCATTATTGCAGTCAGTAATCCATATCTTACTGCTTCAGTCACACAATTGCTACCACCATGTATTACCTTAAAATCTATCACTATTAGAGGATGAATACTGGAACCTCAGGCTCCTCATTATCCTCAAATGCCTCCACATTAAGTCAGAAGAGAAACTTTTTTTTTTCTTTTTCTATCTAAGCCATGAAGCTGGGGAAGTTTATCCAAAAGTAAAAGGCTGTTGGGGCAGCTCTCAGAGACCCCAGCCAGACATCCATTCTGTGGTTTTCCTGAAGGCAATGAGGCTGTGAAACAATCACAGAAACCCAAAGCCCTGCAAGAGGAGGCTAACATACTAACTCCAATGTTAATAGAGCTCATGCACTTCTGCAGAGATGGAAAGGAGTCCATATCAAGCAAAAGACCCCAGGTATGTGGCCTGGAAATGTGTGGGTGTGTAGTACCATGTCATATCACTGCACTGTGGGGATATACTCGTGACTGGTTCATCTCTAGTAACACTTTGCTGGTATATCCTGGGTTTGCTGTAAGGCAGATTAGCTGTGGACACTTTGACTCCTGTGAAACTTTGGTGAGGAATTTGGAAGGGATGCCCCCAGGACTCTACATCACTTTTATAGAATTTAATCATCTGAATAAGCTTCATTTAGAGACTCTCCAGTAATCTTCTGTCTCATCACTGTGTTTCTTAAAACCTTAATACAGATTTCTTACTGAAATTAACTCTCCCCTCAAACTACCTTCCCCATTATTTAGGGCTGTGCTTTTCTTTCCATTTCTGAGGCTTCCTACCATCCCTTAGAGGTTCACTCAGGGAACTTTACTTCTTCCAAAAGTCCAACAATTCATCTCCCTGACTACCACATTATAGACAAAATGATGTACTAGGAATGTACTAGGAATGAGGTAGGCAGGAAAGTACACCTGCCAATGGTAGGCTCTCAGCCATGGCAGATGGAAAAGGGTTCAGCTATGTTATATTTATTATTATTATTATCATATTGTTATATTTATCATAGGATGTATAGGATGTGATCCTGAATTTGGGCAATTACTTCCAGCTGCTCTGTGTGGATATCTTTGCTTATGCACAGGAAATCTTTGGCATGTCAATACCCACAGTTCCTCTATCTCTTCTATGAGAATAATAGCATTGCATCTCCTAGTACAGTGCTGGAGCACTCGAGTTCAAATGACTTCGAACTCCCATACTAATCTACCCTGTGAATTTCCCAGCCTTGGTGGGTACTTAATGCTATTTATGAATGTTTATCCCTGCATTTAATTTCCTGTGGTGCATGAAGTCCTTCTCTGAGACTTGCAAAACTGGCATCATATATTTCCCAGAGAACCTTTTGTTCAGCATAAATAAAACATTATGCAGCAGTTTCAATTTCCTGATAATTAAATGTAAAACTTTTCTCAAATGCTGTATCCAAGACAGCTATAGGAACAAAACACTGTGTTGCTGAGGAGACTTCAGAGTCCAATTTTTGCACTGAGTTCACTTAAACACCTCGATGCTCAAGTATTTCTTAAAGCTGCACATTTAAGCACAATGTTAGGAATCTGGGAAGGCACATAAGAGAGAAGTTAGCAGAGAAAACAATCAAATCAGTGGAACTGTGAATGGATGGTGGAGAGTAAGCAACATAAGAATTAGAAAGGAGAGATAGGAGGAAGCAGCCAAGATATCAGAAGTGGTTTTTTCTCATGGAGTAGAAAGAAATGTATTGATCTCCAAAATGTGTTAGAGAAGATTCAAGCAGATAGGACTCAAAAGAGTCAGGGACCAAAGACTGAGTCAACAAGTGAAGGGGTTTGCAGAAGCCACACACACCCCAAACAACAACAAAAAAAAAAAGCAAAGCAGTTATTTCTAGTGTGATTTCTTTGTTTCCTCTGCCCTTGCTGTGCTGCCACTAAAGAAGTTTTTAATCTCGTCTTCTCAGAGCCCCAGCTGTGGCCTATGACAAAACCAGTCTGTTCTCATGGAAATACCTGTGCCTGGAATGAAGAGGCAGTCCAGCCCCAGGAGGAGCAAGGAAGGGCTCACAGAGACTGTGAGAGAAAGCCCTGGTCAATGCATTTGTTAATTTACTGCACTTTCATTTGCTAACTAGCAAGCATAATGGAAAGAAAAGCCAATGATCAGGCCATATCCTTGGCTGCTGTAAGCACCAATTTACACCAGCTTAGATTCTGGACCCTCCATACTCCAAGGGAAAAGATACTTGTTTGCTGTTTGCTTTGCTGCAAGTAGCAATTACCTTGTGGTTGCTGAGATGAATTTTAGAGTTATGAGCCAAATTATTTGAGCAGACACATTATGAGTTATCCATCATGCAAAATCTTTTGTGCAGAGCTGCAAATATATCACTAACTGCATTGAAATAATCTCTGTTCATTTTAGTCATGCTGTACTGACTACATACATACTTTCCCTCTCATGAAGCAATTCTGCTTTCCTGTAAAATGGGCTGCTCAAGAAACTATTCACCTAAATATTGGCAGCCCTGGGTAGGCCAAAGAGCACCATGAATCATTCCTTAAGGAGAAAAATATGCTAATTTGCAGATCACAACAGAGCACTGGTCACAATTAATAATATTTGTATATTAATAGGGAAATTTCACTCCTGTTTGTATTCAGACCTGAGGTAATGGGCTCCAAATGAACTCAGTGCCTTTCAAGCAGAACATTTGCTAAGCTGGGCTAAATAAGCAGGGTACTAGTAATTTTTTCCCCCATATCTGTTCAGTGCTTTGTGCAGTACCTGTGAAAGCCCTCTGTATGACTGAGCCATCTGCACACGTGTTTCAAAACTATCACTGCAGAGAATCATTCATGCAAGTTTTGTTTTTCCAAATCTATCTAGAGCTTGTCCAAATGGACAAACTTTGTGCAAGGGAAGAGGCTGGACTGCACATCAGAGCACTCCTGTTTACCAGTAACTTCCATAAAAGGACCAGTGTAGGAATATCTCTTTGAAGGATAAAAGCATTAATCTTTCTCAGTACTCCCTGCCAATAAAATTAGGTATAAGTTACTTATTGACATAGTAACTAAGCAGACTGTCTGCCTGAAATGCTTTCCCACTCTTAGATGGAAGCTGCTTTACAAATTCAAAATGTGTTTTACTTAGGTTACAAAATATGTTTCCATAATAATTAGTCCAGCAGAAATATCCTTATGCTGCCACTCAGTGAATAATTACAAAGATCAGTGGCTTGAGCTTTTCTCAAAAATTACTATGTCTAGAAAAGGAGAACATTCAAAGAGTTAGAAGTTGCATCTAATGATCCACTTAATTCTAATCATTTTGATCTTAAGAAAAAAAATACTGGGCCACATTCTGACATTGATGGAACTGTGCTGATGATGCCATGGCATAATGGGATTCGTGGTTGCATTTTTTATCCTTTCATTCCCACTGTGCTTGTTTATTCACATTAAAATATAGACCAGTATAGATAAAAATGCAGCTGAAACACATAATGGAGGCAGCAGCCATTTTCTTACATCCACCAGAAGATCTATTCCTGAATGAGCTCTGTGGAGCTGACAGTCCTGCCTGGCATTCAAGGTTTAACACAAATCAAAGCAATTTTGTCCTTTGCCTGTTGGTCATAAATCGAAACACAGAGTATTGTGACTGAATGTGAGGAGGAGAAAAACATTCTTAGAACAATTAAACATAGGATCATACCACCCAAAGAGGTTGTAGAGACTCTGTCCTTGGAGGCTGCTTTGTCTTGCCTGAACAAAACCCTGATCTGAAGTCAATATTGACCCCATTGTAAGCAGGAAGCTGGACCTGAGACCTTGTATGGTCTCTTCTCACCACAGCCATTCTCTAATGCTATCAGACATGAACAATCTTTGCTGTTTATATTTGTGTTCAAAAATAAAGTTGGAGAAAATGTGTAATTCCTCCACTGAGACTTTAGAGTATCTTAATATAGTTCTTCAGATTTGTATGCTACAGTTTCAACATTTTACCTAGATGAAAGTACACACAGTGAGGATATCCTATCATGAACCCATTTAAGGGATTTTTTTTTTCCCCACAGCATCTTGCCTTGAGGAAGGAAAAGGAACATCTGTTCTTTTGGCACCAGTTAAAGGTTTAAGACTTCCCAGTCTTGAGGAGTGCTTCATAAACAAAGTCTGAAATCACTGGATGTTCCAGCAAAACTGTTTGTGTAAGCAGGCTAAGATGGTTGCAAAAGCAGCAACACTGAGGCTGCCATGCAGTAGTAAGAGAACCTGCAGCAGTCAATTGCTTCAGACATTTGCCATTTTGATAGTGAGTGGTCTGAGGCCAATAAATGAGCCCCGGGTTAACTTTTTGTTCTGCAAGAGGATTCCAAATTTCAGACACACTCACAAATGCACAAGTATTGTCTCTCTCCAGCCATCAGTTAGCCAGGTAACAAAAGGGAATACAAACTGGCTGGCATTTATATCTCATCTATCTTCTGAGTCCTCCAGGACCATCTCGGTTACTCTGATGAAGATAAGTGACAGCAAAGCTGCATAAAATCCCTTCTTTTCTGCCCTGTGACATACAGCACAGTGGTTGATTGTACACAAAAGCAAGAAGCCATTCCCCATCCACGCCCTCCCCCTCTCATGCTACATGCCTGGCAGAGCTAACCCAGCCCCTGGCTCCAGCTGATGGGCTGCATCTACTGACTCTCAGTCATGGTAGTACTTCCAGCACTTACACTGAAGAAACTGATAATACAGGTTATGTCCCATGTGTCACAGAATCCCAGAATCACAGCATGTGAAGGGACTTCTGGAGACTATCTTGTCCAACCCCCTGCTAAAGCAGATTCACCCAGAGCAGGTTGCCCAGGATCCTGTCCAGGTGTGTTTGGAATATCTCCATAAAAGGAGACCCAAAAACCTCTCTTGGCAGCCTGGGTCTGTGCTCTGTCACCCTCACAGGAAAGAAGTTTTCTCTTATGCTGTTGTCCCCGAGAACTACCGTGAGCTGGAGTCACCACCTTTTGCTGTCTTTCAGATGGTTGGTGGTCCACAGACTGCAGATGGAGGAAGCTTTTGCTTCTGAGTTTACTCTTTTACCACATAATCTTCCCCCTCTCTGACACAGGAAGGACAGACTCACCTAGTGCTGCTCTGAGTTACAGCTCCAAATAGTGATATTCCTCTTCCCAGAAGAGCAGTAGGTGGCTTGGCTGCGGCAGAGGGGAGAAAGTGCTTCTGTTGGTGGTGATGAGCCAGCATGAGCCACAGCCCTTACTGCCCCAGGGTGAGCCGGCAGTCTCCACTCCAAGATGAGCCTGGATGATAGGTGCAAGGATAACAGAGAGTTACTCTCACTACCCCCAAAGACAGCCACTACCCTTGCATTAAATTCCTTGGAGACAAAATCAAGCTGAGTTCACAGCTTTGGTGCCAATGGAAGAAAATCTGTGGTTCAGCTAAAGAAGGAAGAGACAGGATGAGATTCAGTGGAACACAAACATTTGAAATTTAAACAAAATTAATTCTCTTGTTGTTCTAATTTTAAATATTTCCTTTACATCACTGAAAAGAATTCAAAACTTGCCTTTAGTCAATGTAGGATGCAAAGGTCCCTAGGGCTGGTAACATGACTTTTGAAAGTGCAGAAATCAGTCTGTGAAAAGACAGTCAGTGAGTCCATTAACGTGGAGAGTATCTTCAAAAGGGAAGCTGACTTACTGGAAAGTAATTCCCTCTCTTCCTCAGATGAGACTTTGATCTTTTTTAATCCAATCATGAACCTTACAAAGCCATTTGTAATAATTGCAATCCTTGAACAGTACACTGACCTTTCATATTTTAAAGACATAGACCTAAAAATATCTTCATTTCTAGAAGCAGACTTAGCATTTGCAGTGCTGTGCACTATCAGTGTGTTTCGTCGCTCCTTAGTGCAAAAATTTTTCAAGATGAAGGTGTCTTCACTGATTATGATGAGAAAAAAGCTGTTTATTTTTCCTCTCCATAACTGTTCCTGTGTACTGCTCTACACCTTCCTTTTCTATCAAGCCATCAAAAACATTGTGATCATTGTTTCCTCTCTTCAAAGATATCCTGCACTTGCAATCTGAGAGGAGTATTAAATGAAGGTTTTGAGAGCAGTTATTTTAGAAGAAAAGCAATGCATGGAAAAATCACTTTAAAAGGTCAAAGGCAATAGAATTCTTTTCTAACTTAGGAAGTTAGTATATACGTTCTTGCTATTGTCAATAGTGGTAGAAGTTCTGCTTGTTCAAAGAGCTCTCAGAAGAGCCCAAGGGACGTCAGGAGGGATGCTGCTGTAATGCTGCCAGTATTACTGTAGGGAAGTCTCCTTTGCCATGGCAGACCTGAGCTCCTCCAAAGATCCTTCTTCCAGCTTATTTCCAATGCAGCCCAGATGTGAGCTGGGTGGTAAAGACTGAGGTCAAGGCAGTGTCAGTCTAGGAGCTGACAGAATTCCCACCAAATTTCCAAGCCTCCCTGCTACATTGATAGTTGAGATGAAAATTGACAATGGGCTTGTACAGAAATATAAGACTTCATTTGAAACTCAGATTAATTTCACTCTTTGGTGGGTGGCTTAGTTTTTAGAAACTGAAAAACCTGATTTCAAAAGCCCAGATCACTTGTAAAATTGTATCACCTTCAACATCTGTTAACAACTTGCAAGCTATGCAGGTCATGTTTGAAAAGATAGGAGGTTTCAAGCATTTTCAGTAAAAATCTGCATGGTTTCAAAAAGGCTGTGGATAATGGTAATTGTAAATATTTTATAGTAATGCCAATAAACAAGTAATAAATTCAGTGCTGAATAAAAATGTGTATTTCTGGCAGGATCCATGCAGCCATTTTTCTGTAGTGGCAAGCACTTACATAGGTGATGAAGGAGTTATGTTCAGGGAAAATGGAGATACAGTTTCGTGTCCCAGGTAGCCCTGAGTTTGCTACTGCAAAGTCAAGAGATTATTTTGGCAAAAGCCTGTGTATTTGTGCAGAAAAAGCTTTCAGAAAGAAGGTTCATATCAGACTCTTAAGGACTTTTTGCTAGAGTTGATAATGACTGTATTTATGGTTATTTCCTTCAAGACAGCTGCTTTCAAATCGAAATCATTTGAACGTGAGAAGGAGCTGAACTGAGTCCAGCTGAGAGAAAAGCTGTGTTCAGCAGCAAGGTACAGCTGGTATCTGCACTGGGAGACTGACAGCCTGACAGGACAGGAAGTCTGCGTGGGCCTAATAGAGACAAATGAATGCTGAATGGAGATTTATTTCTCTCATGTGCTTACAAGAGGAAAAGCTTCACATCACTTGCCATACATTGTACATGTCAGAGCTATTAGTGACCTCCAGCTGAAGTTAGTTAGTTACCTTTTGCTGCTGCTGGATCTCTGCCATTTCACACAGCCTTGTCTGTTCTCACCTGCTCCCAGGAAACCACTAAATGTCCTCAGCTTGCTTTTTCTTTTCCTCTTTGTAGTACTTTTTGCTGAGGGCTAGACAACCCTGTTAACTATTTGACATAAGTAGAACTAGGAGAAGACAACTACTAAATTTCCAAAAGCGATGAAAGGACACATGTAGGGATGAGAGGCAGGTGGAGAAAATAGGGCACATTTTCAGGTCACTTCCAGACTCAGAGAACTGCTTGATCCAGGCCCCTGGTGCTCTTTGCACCAGGCTTCTCCAACAGCCTGGCTACATGCAGGATGAGAAGAGGGAACAGCTCAGTGTTTATTTTTGTTGTTCCCCCAAAGCACAGATCCTGCCTGAAGAGGCTGTGATATGTCCTCTGCAGTGTGCCCTGAGTTCTACCAGGCCTCAGGCTATGACCCCTCCGGCTGAGACCCCCAGCCACCCAGCAATAACACTGCATTTAGGGATGTAGCAAGACAGTCATGGGCTACTTTAATCAAAAAGCCATAGAAGTGAGACCCTGTGATCAGAAAAAGGGGATGTGAAATAGAAAAATAGCATAAGCAAAGCCCCAGTGTCTGTCTTTACTCCTGCATCAGAAAGCAGGGACAGTTGAACAAGCTGATTAAAGTACTTGCCAGTGGCTTAAACAACTTCCTGAAAAAAAGAAAAGCATCAAGTCCATTGGTCTCCTGGTCCAAAAATCTATGGTGGTGTTGAAAAATTTCCTCTTACTTGGTCTCTTTGAGTGCCCTGCTGTTTCATAGTGATGCCTATTTAATTAGAAAAGATGCCAGTGCATCTGGAACAGTATCTTTTTCTCCAGACTAATTAGTTTTACTTGCTGTCATGTAAAATAGCCTATAGTGATCAGCCTTGAACTGCAGCTTTATCAGAAAGACAATTTATGACTTTCCCAGGAGTGTTTTGATACCCTCATATGAACTCCACCTAAGCCTTGGTGTTACAGGATTAAGCCATTTCTTCTTTAAGAAATTATCCACTTGCCTTCAGGTTAGTTTATATGCTGACTCTGTTGCCAAAAGCCAAGCTAGGCATAGCTGAGTAATGTCTCTAGAGAAGTAGTAATTGCAAGTTTCATCAAGTATGTGTTATGACTGTGTCCAAGTCTCACCTAAGAGTTAGATCATAAACCATAGCCCAAATATCCCCTGTATTTGCAAAGAAACATCCCCTGTCCCCCCAGTGGTGTGTGGAATAAAGTCTGACCTGATTGTTCAGTGTGGAAAGCCAAAATTTCATTTCCTATGTTCATTTTCACCAGGCTTGTTTCTTTCCCATTGTATGAACCAAATAACAATCAACAGTTCAATGACACTTTGCAGTCTCCAGCTTTCATTCCACCTTCAGTGTTAGACATCTCTGAAGACTGACTTCAGCATATGAATCCTCATCTTAAAGCAAACCAATCTGTGAACTGAAAGAACATGTAAGTATCAGACAAAAAGTTGCCTTGGAAAAAGCAGTAAACTAAACTGATTCTATGCAAAATTAGAAGAGCCTTCCCCCATGACTACAGGAAAACAAAATGCCATGCATGAAAAACAAGTTGCAGAAGGATGAAAAAACATGTTACCATGTGGCTGACAGCAATATATATTATCCCTAAACAGTGATAATTCAGATGGAGACAGCAGCCTGGATGAGTCATAAAGTTTTATCTGAACACATCTAAAGTAGGAAAAAAACAATTAAATACAAATAAGAGGGAACTTAAGGGATGGAGCAAAATTGTCTGCTTATATCCAAATTTTCAGGATATCTAAACCAGTTACAAATCTCTGGAGTGAGTCCAGCTTCATATTTAAATCATAACTCTTTAGAGGACAAGAGGAGAATTAAGACAGTCTGAAATTTTGAGACAGAACTAAAGCAAGAAATGTAACCTATTTGAAGGAAAGTTCAAAATCCCAAATCTAAGCTGGCAGCTAGACCAGAAAATTACTATAGGTTAGTAAACAACTAGAAATGATAATAGAAATGCCATTTTTTAACAGACCTTCATACATGATCCTTTACCCTTGCACCAGGACAGGTAGATAAAAATTATCATTGAACTATGATCCTAAACTGGCAAAACCACTCCAACTGAAAAGCATTTCTGGTTTATGCCCTTCAAGAACAGTTCTAGTTTGAAGAACCTCAGTGAAGGTTCTGTTACAATCTTTGCACAAAGAAAGCACCAAGCATCCCAGTGACACTTCCAACCACATTTGATAGGGGAATAACTCAAACTCCAGAGGAAAATGAAAGTATTTCCTTTTAGAATGTTTTCATACCAAATGGCTGCATTCTGACATGAAAAAGAAAGAGACCTAGTTACTTTTTTCAAAGTTGCATACCCAGGTTTGTAGAGAGAGAACTGCCAGCAGCTGTGCCAGTACAGGTTTCAGTGATTGTGTGCAGTGCACAGAAGCAACCCATCACAGTGACCATCAGGTCAGATGATGCTGCATGAGACTGTCCTGTCTCTCTGCACACGAGTGTAGACAGGCACAGCTGACACAAGAAAATGACAGACAGATTTTACCCAGAGTTAGTTCTACACATGGATTCATCATCACCATCAGCTCAAACTGCTGTAAAATACTCATGTGTTGGTGCAGCAAAGAAAATTAGGGAATGTTGGATTGGCCACACATATTTCATTATTACTATCACCTATAGTAAACTGCAGTCATCCTACATACCAGTAAAGAAGACAGGTAATAAAGATTATGTAGGATGCACCCAATATACTGCAGAAATATTATCTCAAATACTGAGGAGTTTCTTGTGTGGGTTTCTGTCTGCTGTGCAAAAATTTAACGAAATATGACAGTCTTCCTAATGAGGGATCAGCAAACTAAGAGTATTGATCTAAATGGCAGTGACACTCAAAGTAAAACTGGAATTTCTTTCTTTCAGCTGGATCTGGAAGAAGAACTTACCAGAATCATATAAAAATGTTTTCTTCATATTTTTACCAAGACTAACTCAGGCTGTATCAGAAATCACAAAGGAGAAACAGTCTGGCCCTGTGACCTCCTCCAGACAGTTGGAAGTGAGAGAGAAGGGTATCAAGCCACTAGTTGTTTTATTCTCTGATCCCACTAGTGGGGAAAAATACTGATAGTGAGTTGTGTCCCTAATCCTCCAGCTTTGACTGTCAAAGAGGGAAATGGTTACCTTAAAAGTTGCACATGTAGCTCAGAATAAGAGACTTCAGTGGTTATTTGCTTTGGAGTTTTTCACATGCTTCAAATTTTAAATCCTGCTGCAATAGGAAATACTGACTTTCCCTATTCCTGAGGTCAAAACAGGTTTTAGGAGAATACAGTGATAATAAATGCAGAAGATGGGAACGACTCAGGATAAAAGCAAAAGCACAGCCTGAAGCTATCTGGGCTCAATAAACTGCTCCCTTCAAACTTATCCCAGGATATCCTCCTGTTTGTTGTCACTTGCATCTTTCTGGTCCTTTTTTGCATGGCTTCATGTCCACTACATCCCTGGGCTTCATTCGTGGTTCTTGAGCTCAATGATACTAGTGGAAAACTGAATCTTCCCTTTGAGCTGGCTCCTGTCTCTAAAAGTTCACCCAAAAGTAGAGCTCCTCAACCTGCCTTTCCTTATTTATGAGGTTCTTTAATTGTTACCTATAATGCTGCTTTGCTCCTAACCCTAGCTAGAAGTTCAGGAGGAGAAGAGCCCTGTGACTTTTGGGAATCTGGACAGTTTCAGACCAAGGAATAACTTTTTTAGAAAAATTATCAAGTCTGTTCTCAGTCAGATGAACAATCTCTGTCCTGAGACTCATCAGTCATTGCCTTCTTTCTAGCTACAGAAGTTCACAATGGCTGCTAATAGAAGAAGAAACAGTTGTCTAAGATGTCCACCTACACCATAAATCTTGGTCTACTTTCGCTAATAAAACCCTGCCTCTCCACCAAGGAGGGTAATGGAGCCTGGTGAGAAATGACAGCCTCAGCTCAATGAATAGTTTCCTTTCAAGATGTGCTATCACTCTCCTCGTTAATGCTCTCAGCAGAGACTGATCTGCTCTTTCGTCCCTAGAAGTCACTGCAAAGCAGAATTAACGTGCAGTCGTGCTAAGGCGTTGTGGGGAGCTGAGCAGTGCCCTTGGAGGTGTCTTTCTTCCCATTCTTCCATTTACCTGCTTTCTTCACTGATACTCACATGTAGCAAGCATTTCTCCACGCCCTCTCCATAGCTAGCATACAGTACCTACAGGAGACATAATTCCTTCAGGAGGGGCTAAGTTTTGTTCACTGGGTGGGCCACTCAAAATGAGTATCACTATAGGGCTGGAAAGCCTCAGGGCACAGCCCAGGAGTAGAAAAATTGCATGGGTCAGTTAGGAAGTTATTAATGATTTTAATTCATTTTAAGCTATTTGTATGAATGAGAACATCTGCTGGAGAATCATGCTTACAAACCACAGACATATCATCAGAGAATTGTATTCAGCCCCACATTCCCAACAAGCTCTTGTTGGATGACAATTATAACAGACCTTTAAAGTCTAATAAATACTAACCATTTAGCTCCAAACATTAAAGATTCTTCCAGGATTAGTGACAGCTTAAGGCATAGAAGTGAAGCTGCCTATAAGCTGATCTCTTCTAGAATAGTAGATCTGTGTTAATGCAGCCAATTATCCTTATCTGACTTTCATTTCAACTGTTTTTACCTGTGTTTGCTACACTCTTTTCTTTGGCCCAAAGTTTGTGGCAGCTGGTTCTCATGACCACAGGGTGGTGACATCACATCCCATCTTTGGCACAGCTATCCACAGAGCAGCTAAAGCAAAGCTGCTGGAGTCTCTGCTTAGTCTACTGGCCATCGATAAAACTCTGCCAGGTTTCCAGCTCAAGCATGTAGGACTTCAGGCTGGAGATACAGAAAGCAATTGAAAGAGAAGAACTTCTGACAGAGTTTGAGAAGGAACCAAGTTCTTTGTGAAATAGCTAGTTCATTCACATTTTAAATATTTACTCAACAGAACCCATTTTCCAGTGCTGCTCTCCTCAGGAAAGCAAGTATTGCTCCCCCTTTTGCTGGAGATGTTTACTTCTGTCCACCTATGGCACCGACCAACCACAGTCAGCTGCTGCAATTACACATATTCCAGACAGAATACAGACATCACTTCTTCATCAGATGGGGGGGGTTGTTATTGTGAACTCTGAGATAACCCAGCCATAAGGGCTTGTAATATCTACATTGTGTTTCACCAAAGGAAGGATTCTACTACTTCTGTTAGCTGCAATGGACTAGATTGACACAGGGAAAGATTAGTGCAAAGAGAAAAAAAAAAACAAACCCAAAAAGTCAATCAAACAAAACAAAAAAGAAACATGGGTGTCAGATGTTTGGAGATAAAGAGGAACTGATCATCAGATCCAGGAGTCTTTCTGTGGCACCAGCAGCCAGGGCATGACTGAGAGAACGGAGGAAAACCATGAAACACTTTCTGTATGCAAAGCAGCCAACACAAGAAAAGATAACTGAGGAAAGGGAGTGCCAGCAGAACTTGATAACACCTCCCTGATTCAGGAGGGACTGAGTACTGACTGAGAAATGAGTCAGCTGTACTTTTTCCCCCTCTTATCTCTGCCTATCCTACTACATGCCCTACTAATGGAAAAGGTGAGATTGATTTCAGTCCATACACATGGGTATGCAAGTACCTTTGGAAAGATTACTCACTGCAAAGTCTACCCTTTAGGGATGGGGCCAACTGACTGGATTGTTACACTATTTAATTACTAAATAATTCATACAATTGCCAGATAATTTGTTCTGCTCAGGAGTGGTTCAAGATCCTTTAAAACAGGTGACTATTACCACACAGAAGCAATCCAGTGAGAGAAGGCTAGTGGTGACAATGTGAGCCCTAATCTCTAATTAGAGAGGGAATTTCTTGCTGTAAAAGACTCCTGCTCTGACATTCAATTAAAAGCAACTTTTAATTTCCTTGTTCCCACTTGTAAGGAGAATACAAAAGCACTTCTGTATCTCAGAGGGGTGCTGTAAGTATCCAAACATTAAATATTTCAGCAAGACTGTAAGTATATTTAAGTGAATACCATCCACTTTATATTCCCATTGCCTGCAAATATTGTAACTGATCTAAATGATAGTTATAAAGTGATAGATTCTCTCTGCAGAGAGTTAGACAATTTTCTGTCAGTAATGTAGATTTGGTTTACATTTTTCTGGTTTTCTAATATTGTCTTTCTTTCTAGCAGATCATATTGAAAAGAATAAAAAGGTACTCAACTGGAAGAGCTTTCCATGGTTTGAGACCACATGGCAGATGAAAACAGAGCAATTTCCTAAAAGTGCTTAAAGAATTTTTCTTCTTCACTTTCTAAAAAGAGAATACATTAAATACTGTCTCTTTTTTCTATAAAAATCTCCTCAAGCACTTTCAGTGAATATGACTATTTTCTTTCAAGGGAACAGAATAAAAGAAAAGAAAACAATGTAAGATTTAATGAGTGCAGTGTAGGCTGTATTGCAGCACATTTACTTAACTCTCTGATTAAATTATCTGTCCTATAAATAAATTGAGAAAGAGTGCTTTAAAAATGTAAGGGGTAATACAGAGAAAATGTAACCTCAGATATAACAGCTATTTTTTCCATCCTATAAAAGCAGGCTGAAAGTCAGAGCTTTCTGAAGTCAAGTTGCAGCCAAGTGGCCAATGCTCAGCAGAAGCCAAAGGCAGTTCCCTACCCCAAGCAACAGCCTTGGACCAAATTGCTTTCTAAAGCGGACACCTGCAGGAGTGCCCTCTGTGGCCAGCAGAGGAATCAGAGAGCAAGACAACGGCAAGCAGCTGTTACTGCCTATTTGTATAATTCCCGTTTGGTTTGAGCAAGCTAATGGAGGATACGAAACACTGTCTAGGTACAAACATGCCTTTTTGAACCCCACTTTAGCCAGGATAAAAACCAGGATGTCTAATCCATTTTTCACCACTCCCTTCTTCCCTGTTGCTTGTGCTTTTTAAAGCCATACCCACACGTACCTGCTCCCCTTGCCATCTGGGGACTCCAGCCTACAACGTGCTGCACCACTCGTGGCACTCTCCAACCTGGGATGATCCACGGCCACAAGGAAGGCACCCAAGAACATCCTCAGATTTTTAGCATTTCTATAAGGATCTCAGAAACTGCTACCTCCACCTTATATTTCAACTCTTTGTTGCCTCTTCCCATGAAGCTTCTTAAAAACTAGAGGTCTGCTCTGATAATGAATTCTAAACACAAGGCCAATGAGGTCAACAGGGACAAAAAACCAGTTAGCCCAAAACAAAGCCCCACTACAAAGCCATGGTACTGTCACTCACTAATAGCTCAGGTAGGCCATGACTAACGAAGATCATAGAATCAAAGACGTTTCTTTACCAACATGAACAAAGGTGCAGGATCAGTGATATTGTTATGCATGAAGATTTAGCAATCAAAAATGAATATACTGGGGTCAGGAAAAGAGTTTCCCCAGTAATCATTTATTCATTGTTGTTAAGTGAGCAGTCAGGCAGGCTAAGTGCACATGCACATGTGTTATGACAGCTCAGTAACCTCCTTGCTTTTTAAAGCAATTTGTGCTACAATCCATGCTACATCTACACTTGAATAGATACAATAAATCTTCCTGACAATAGTGTCACACATATTTACCTGCTGCACAAAAAAAGAATAAAATATATTTATGTAAATTTTGTCAAGCTTTTAGCTTCTATCACATCATTTGTAGGAAAGGAACAAACAATGTCAAATGGCCTCACAGAGAGATTCTACTATAATTGGGTATTTTAGCACAAGCTGTTCCATTCCAGTTGAGAATGCTTGCTGAAAGAAAACAGACTGGAAAAACATATTTATTTCCCAATTTTGCTTACAAAGCACATGTTGTAGTAGGAGTTTTTTTTCAAAGTTTTAAGCAGAAAGGAATATTTTAGAAAAAGCAAATGAAATGTCAACATCACAAATTTTGCTGTCTGTGCTTTGCTGTGTGGAAACCAAATAGTCCTCTGAGCTGTGAAATCACTATAGGAACCACTGAATAGTCTGGAAATTTTAAGTTTACTCAGCTTGGTGGCTCAGCATCTGCTCAGCAGAGATTTAGAGGTTTGTGCCCAAAATCTGGATGTGAACGTAGGTGGGTTGAAGGAAGACTGCAGATTGAAAACTGAATATATGGATCCAGGGTTTGATCATTGCCAAGGACTAGAATTTTCTAGCTATCTCTTAAAGGCACCTATAAGGATTTGCAGCCTGAGTGACAGAGGAAGGCTCGTGTTCCATGGGACAGAGGAGGATGGGCTGTGGTGCACCTGCAGGTCTGTCTCACCAAGGAACAGGGCACCCTTGTGGGACAAAGTCACTTCTGACATTGTTAGAAACTGTACATGTATGGCCTTGATTTCACCACAGCATGACACCAGGTGAAACTGAACGTGAAGGTATAGACATGAAATAACACACTTCCTAAGTCTTCCTTAGGCCACCTTTCCAGCTCCTAAGGGTCTTAGGCAGCGGTGAGCTATAATTTTCCTAGCTGAAATACACAAGCACAACAGTAGAAAAGCAGCACCCTCAGTGCTGAGGGTGAACCAGGCAATGGTTCCATGGAGGAAGATGTCTTGCTTTTTTGCCTCTGACATTTCTTCATCATTTTCTCCTATTTCAAACCTTTTGCAAACTCTCATATTTTGAAGTTCTCCCTCTTCCACACCTACTGCATTCTATTTTAAGTTCTTTCTTTAAAAGGATTCAATAGATCTATCAAAGTCTGATTTTTTCTCCATCTAATAAAGCTCTCTGCAAAGTGTTTAACTAACACTTCCTCATACTCCTTCCAGTATTTCTTCACACCAGTGCTGTGGATGAAGTTCCATTTTATTTTGCTTCCTGAATGGCAGAAATTACATTACCTGCCTTGTTTGCTCATTTGCTCTTTCCTACCCATGGTACTAATTGGGCAACTGTATCTTCATCTATCAGTGAGCAAAGAGGAGCAAGCAGATTGCAAACACCCCATGCTGCTGCTCTCTTGGCACTGAAGAACAAAATGGGAAAGACCATCTTACTGTACTCCACAGCCTATATCAAGAACAAATATCACCCTAAAGGTTGCCAGTGTTGCATGGGGTCCAAATAAGAAGAGCTGAATACAAGCTGTCCTCCTGCTGTCCTTAGCTAGGAAACAGATCTGCTACAGCTTGAAAGTTCACTGAGTCATAATTTGATCAAGATTGAAAAGTCAGTCTCCTGGAAGTGAACTTGGACAATATTCAAGTAGCATGTACTCAGATTTAACAGCACACACCAATCAGTCTGGGTCTGAGAAAATAGCAGTGTGCCTCAGAAATGAAGAATATGAGAAATGTTACTTCCAGAAGAGCAAGAGAAAAATACTCACAGTAGTTGATCACTCACCCAAACTGCCAGACTATCCTGTTCCACCACTGCTATTCTCAGGTTGGAAGTTGAGTATCAGCAGTCAGACAAACTCTGTTCTTTCAAGAAAACAGAACTCAACACATACCTTTTTTTTCTTTCTTTTATGCAGTGTACAGCCAAACAAAACCAGGTCTTCATCCAGGTTTGCCACTTGTCTTAATTAACAACAGTGCCAATGTGTGAGAAATTGCATACTGTAGTTTTACCACACATCTTGGCACCCTTCTCACACTGATATTCTCTGTGGCAAGGGCAAGGCAGAGGCATCTGCCCTTGTGTGTGTATGTGTGATACTTGCAGTAGGGAAACAGCAATGATATTCAGAAAGAGCACAGGCATATTAAGCCAGCACATACAGCTTGATGCCACTAATTCAACATCACCCATTTACAGGGCAGATATTCTTTCCCACCCATAGATAGTCTTATAAATATTAAATAGTACTTACATTAGAATTACAGACTCTCAAAATACACATTCTCTTTCCTTTCCCTGTCCTTCACAGTGGAGCTGATACAGAACACTGGGTAAGTGAAAGATCAGGGGAGATGAGGTTTGAATTCACCTTAGCATTAGTAGCTGGAAAACAGCAGAATGAAACAAAATCAAGGTAGATGGTCAGCTATGAAGATGCTGAAGTTTTCTGAGATGATTTTGTGAAGATTTCTCCCTCCTGCAAAATCCTATAATAGCAAACATTACTGGACTCCTTACACTCCTGGTTTAGGCCTTTCAACTTCCAAGATACCTAATTTTTAAAATCAGCAGTGTACTTTCCACATCATCTTCAGCTAGAGATCTCAATGCACTCTCTAAACAGCCAGGGTAGAATAAGCAGTGTCTAACCTCTGAGAAGACAACACTTCAACCTCTCTTCAAGTTGTTGATACAATAGGGGTTCAGTTTATATTTTCAATAAAACAAGAGCTTCTGTGGTCTCTGGCAAATAATAGCATGTTTCTCTCAGTTTCTCGTGCTGAAAGATGGCCAGATAAGTGGTGGCTAGAAGTGAGAGACCTGAACTCAGTCTTCACATCACTTCTCAGTATTATTCTGTGTATACAGTGAAGAGGGTTTTACAGCCTGGCCAGATATTTGGTGAATAAGCTGTCTGAGAGCAGTGCTAATGTGTGACCTGGCTCTGGTTTTGTATCCTCCTCTGTGAAAGGCCACACACAACTATCACTGCTTGTAAAATGCCACAGAAAACTTCCAGTTGTAGGAGCAAAGAGTTTGTTTTAGCTAGTCATATTATTCAGGTCATCAGATTATGTCATGTTTTGAAAGTACAATCTCCAAGCTATGTATCTCCTGGGAAATGTTAAAAGTTATAATTCTCACTCTCCCACTGTGACTCAGTGTTTCACCACTAAGAATTTGTGTGCTTTTTGTCATCGCAGTTTTACTGCATTTGAGTTTGGTTTTTGTTCTTTTCCTTCAAATAGCAAAGAGAACAATTCCCCATGTAGGAACATACCTACCTAAGATACTAAAAAGGGGAGATGGTATACATTTTCTAGTGTGTGCCTTCCCTGCATTATTCTCTGCTCCCTGAAGAATCATTCCCACTGGCATTTGATACATTTGTACTAAGGAATACTTTGGGTAATAATGAAGAGCCCCAAACAGCACAGGCTCTTGAGCCACATTAATTTCATACATTATTCCTGCTCAGTTCCTCAGCAGGAAGAACTTCTGCTTTAGTGAGGAGGAAGCCACAAGACCTGCATGTGTGTTGAATGGCAGTACTGGCTGGAAGTGGACCAGGATCATCTTTGTTCTGGCTCCTTCAATATGAGCTTGCAACCTTCAACAGCTTGCTTCATGGAAGAGGATCTTAGATCCCAGTGGGCAGCTCAGAGAGGTATAAAAATGCCTCTATCTTTTAAAGCCAACCACAGCTTCAGTGGGCAAGCTTACTTGTAATTATTTTCTGTTCTTCTGGCGTGAATTCTACAGTTCAGTATTATATATCTATAGCATATTCCTCTTATTAATACAGCATGTAAGGCTTTTTTATTTATAGAGCTGTACTTTGCAGTGTGCTCCAATAAATACTTTTGGCAATGAGTCCCCAGAGTTAATGCCATGTTGCACATGTGCAAATGCACATGCATTTATTTTTATGTTTCCATCTTACATTCCATTACCATTGAATTTCGTTGCCTGTCCTGTGACTGCCTGGCCATTCCTATGGTAATGCTTTCTGTAAACATACACACTTCTGTGATTTTTCATTCCTTCACCTCAAGAAATTTGTTCTGTCCTCTCCTTCCAACTGCTGTGGCACTCAAAGATGGGAAGAGGGATTGCCTGAGATTAAGTGCCAGGGAACATACCTCTGTCCAAAGAGCTGCACTCTCTCAGGGCAGTTTCTTGGGGGAAAAAAAAATTGAAAACTGGTAGTGCTGAGCTACCTTTTCCCTTTGCTTCATCAAAGGGAGAGGAAAATCAACAAGAAGCATTGCAAGTAATTTTCTAGAGGTACAAACCATCTTGCCTGTGTTAACCTTTAGAGAGATTTCCATTCTAAGCTAATTGGCTTTGTTTCTCTGAAAAGAAAATGGTATCTCTACCAGGGCTTAAAACAAGACTAGGACTTGACCCTTCAAGACATTTTCCCTCTTTGTCATATAGAGGATATGTTGCACTACAGGGGCTACTCTCAGGAAAGGCTCAAGTTAGCTCTTGTAGGTCTGAAAACATTAAGAGTGTGTGCAGCATGCCTGCTTTATGATACCTTGTCATATAACCAAAATGTAAAGCCTGGTGGGATTATAAATCTGTTAACGTTTGTAAAGTGCTGCAAAAGCTTAAACAGAAAATGCTGTTGAAATACAGCATTACTCAGGAGGATATTCACCTAACCCTCTGGTTTTATTGGTCAGCAAACTGCCAATCACCCTGCTGCTGCCAAAGTTACAGATTTTTCCTTTTCTTCTCTCATGTTTCCAGTTTAAGAGTAATATGCTTCCAGAGCAGTGTTATGCTCTTCATTGTCAGAGACTGGATTGTTTTTCTCCAAAGTAACATTCCTGGAAGGTCATTCCATCATAACTGGATTTTGAAGGCAGTTATGAAGCTTTGGTCAATTCCTGTTTCTTACTACCAATAAATGGAAAAGTAAATACAGGAGACCATTATCATATTCCTTTTCACAGCAGTAAAAGGTAATGCCAGGACAGAGAAGGAACCTGGGGTAATGTCAGGCAAACAGAGCAGGAATTTGGGTTCCCAAACTGAATTTTGTAGCAGCTATTAATTGCTGAAGTTGCTTGAGATTTTATTTCTCACTCCACAGCAGCTGGAAGACAGAAGTTGTCACATGAATTCACCTTTAGTTCCTGCTGTGACTGTACTAGTAATGAAATCTCACATCTTATGAGAGTTGAAGCCTATGGAAGGATTTTCTCCAGTTTTAAAAATGATTAGATTTTGCAAGAATAGTTTGACTGCTTTTTCAAAAGCAGTCACAACTGTGTGTCCACCTTTAGAACTTGGGCTTCTTTTGCTTTCAATTATCGCATGCAACTTGAGTAAAGGAGTAATCTGAAGAAGGGAGAGGGAGGAGTAAGATGAGTTATATGGAAATAAATTCTATTTAGCCTGAGTGATCTTAAAAGCTGTTACTTAAGTAACATGATGCTGCAGTTGTTATGTCTGGCTAGGTCAGACTGCAATCCTAGGAAGTTAGAGTTAGCATTTTCCATCTGAATACTATTATTATTACTATTAATTCCAAACGTTTTCTTTTAAAAATCAGAACCCCCAAACATGTAGTAAACCAAATACAGCATTGCTTCAAAGAATATAATACTGGTGTAAAAACTTGCTGTACTTGTAACAGCAGCCCCAATCTGGCATAGGTTGAACACATAAAACCTGCAGTAGAGCTTGGAGGAGAGGATGGAGGGGAGGCTCCAGGTCACTGAGTCACCAGCCATCATCTGTGCTGACAAGACCAACCTCCAAGTTGCCTGAGTGTGACAAAAAGCAGCTGGTGTTTATGTGTCTGTTTCTCTGAGAAATCAATGAGAAAAGTTTTTTACATAAATAGGTGAAAAACCAATCCCATTACCAGCCATTAGAGTGTAGGTAATGTGCACTACCTACAGCCTGAACTTTCCACAGCAGAATGTTACTTGTCAGCTCTCCTTAGTAATTTTTAAAAAAAGAAAGAAAAAAAAAAACAAAGAAGAAAGGGCTAGGTTGTCATTTCAGTCATGCCTGTAAGTTGTGCTGCTGCCCAGCTAGTGGTTACAGATCTTTTATCAGTCTTTTGTTGACCAAGCTTCCTTAGGTCTTCAATGACCTTTCTGCCCCTAACATCTTTCAACCTTTTCTATGCAATGAGTGAAGGCACAGTTCCTTCTACCACAGTAGCAACTATAAGGACTCAATGCTGGGAAATTAAGAAAAGAACAGTCTCCATTCATGGGTTTATGGAGAGACTGCACCATCCTCAAAACTGTTAAGACATTATAATCCTACTCCCTGGGAACTGCTCAAAAGATATGATTTTTGGCTCACACAAACTTTTTCATGTGCTTACTAGGTACATTCCACCCAGGGAACAATTGCAACATGGACTATGAGTTTATTTAACTCTGGTTGCTAGAAAGATCTTCAGGAAATGTCAGGACAGAGCAATATGCAGATTACAGAATCACAGAATCATTACTGTTGGAAAGGACCCTCAAGATCATCTAGTCCAACCGACAGCCCTACACTACTCTTATCCCTAAATCATCCCCTGAAGAAACACATCTATCCTCCTCTTAAAAACCTCCAGGGATGGTGACTCCACCACCTCCCTGGGCAGCCTATTCCAATATCTCACCACTCTTTCAGTAAAGAAATTCTTCCTAATATCTAATCTAAACCTACCCTGGCACAACTTAAGCCCATTCCCTCCAGTCCTGCCACTAATCACAAGGGAGAAGAGGCCAACACCCACCTCCCTAGAATGACCTATCAAGTAGCTGAAGAGAGCGATAAGGTCTCCCCTCAGCCTCCTCTCTTTTACTCTGGGAGAATAAATTTGAGTATTACTGGCTTAGGGTTGAAGGTGTTAGAGCAGTTTGAAGACAGTTTGGCTGCCTAATTTTTCTTTTAAATGCCAAAGAGAACTTACACCAAGAGCAGAAATGAGATTTGCCCCAGGCACTTCATTCATTAGAGGACTCTAAACTAAGAAAAGCTTCAAGAAGTAGCTTTTCAAATTATCTTAATGTAAAAAAAAAAAAAGTTTTGCTGCTCCAACTGTTTTTCTTGCAGAATATACTTGCTAAGCTCAAAATTCACAGCTTCCAACTACAGATGTCAACACCATTGAAGGTCTGCTGTACAGCACAGAGCTAATGTCAGTCTGCCAGCAGCATCTGTCCTCAGAACAAATCAAACGAATTCTTTCAAAAATTATAAGGCATAACAGCTTAATTAAATTGAAGGCCATAATTAGGCACATTTAGAGACAATTGTGGCAACAATGCCTGCTCCCCTTTTCTCTTTGAAACTAATGCTCTAGAGTTTCAGTTTTCTTTTCAATTCCCTGAGCCCTCAGTGCTCCACCCCTGTAGTACCTTTATAACTTATTGTGAAAGTCTTTGTCTCTTAACTGTGGCCAGTGTGCAGTTCACAAATAGCACAATAAGGGCATCAGTGCCAGGCCTACCTTTCTGCAGCTGAAGGGAAATGTCAGATATTACACTATAAATTTATTACCATTTTTTAGGCCAATGCTTAGAAAACCCCAATTGCCGGCTTTACCACATTGAACTTTGTCTAGGTATTTTTTTTGGCCTAATCACTTTTGTCAGTTTTTATCAAGTGAAGTATCTTTGGTGTTTGGATCTTCTTAAATTGCAGCTGGTAGACTGTGGAACTTTGTGAGAAGGTGCACATTGCAGGTGGGCTGAAAAATCAAAGTGGAGTAGGCTGCATACAGCTGAGAAAAAGACATTTTCCTGCTTCCTGGGATCAATGGCATATAAGAAAAATTCACCACCTTGAAACAATAAGCATACTGTGGATGGATAAACACAAAAAATTAGATGCTAGCTTTTCCTTTTTTTAGCTTCTCATGCAGGGTAGCTACTCAGAAAAGGTGCATGCAATTCTTCTCTTCAAAGTACAAAGAATAGTATTAATATCTGAATATTTTGATCCAAGCTAACCCTAGTTCACACAGGAAACTGTGTAAAGCAAGGATTTGCATTTACAGTCTTCATGTAGTGACCTGAAAAATCTGCCATCACAATTCACTTATGTATTCACACACTGCAAAGTCAAAAGCAGCTTTATAGAGCCTTGGACTTCCTTTCACAGGTGTGTGTGAATTTTTGTTTCTCTGAATAGTTCTTTAGAAAAATAGATCCATGTTGATTTGACAATTGCTGAGAATATAAAATCTGCTATAGCAATCACAGAATCACAGAATCATTACGGTTGGAAAGGACCCTCAAGATCATCTAGTCCAACCGACAGCCCTACACTACTCTTGCCCCTAAATCACCCCCTGAAGAAACACATCTATCCTCTTAAAAACCTCCAGGGATGGTGACTCCACCACCTCCCTGGGCAGCCTATTCCAATATCTCACCACTCTTTCAGTAAAGAAATTCTTCCTAATATCTAATCTAAACCTACCCTGGCACAACTTAAGCCCATTCCCTCTAGTCCTGTCACTAGTCACAAGGGAGAAGAGGCCAACACCTGCCCCCCTAGAATGGCCTTTCAAGTATCAATAAAGGTTTTTCTCACTTTACAGCCATGTTTGTTACTTCTAGCTGGAATTTATCAAGCTTCAACTTCTAAGTAACAGATCATGGAACAAAGGAAGTATCAGAGTTGATTTTGTTTATGATTGGGAGTTTTTTCTTGAAATTGCTGTTTGTAGCATATGATCAAGTCATTCTTTGATACACTCATTAATAAATAAGGCTGGGGTTTATTTACTCTTTTAGGAATGGTAACTGATGTTTTTTCAGGCCTTTTAATTTTTTGCATGGATTCTCTTGAACTTCCTGACTTTGCTGATTTTTGCTGTTTCAAGGCAGAGGTTCTTGGTAGTTCTGTTTTGCAACTAGCCTCAGAACACAAGTTTATGAACCTGCCTGCTGCACAAACAATTTATTATGCCTTGAGTCAAATGTCTCTGCCAATATGTAGCAGTTAAGGTGATCTACCACATAGCAGAAAGGAGAAATGTTCAAGAGCTTTGGAATTTGTCCTGGACTGTCCAGCGGTTTATATTGCTTACATTTATACAAATGAAAGTATATACAGCTTGACTTAGCAGGAGCTTAGATGCCCTTTGTCTGCACTTTTCATGTCAGTGCAATATGAGCACATTCAGAAACTCAAGCACTGTGAACTTGTGGACTTGTTCAGTACAAGGGATTACTGAGGGAGGTCATCTCTCCTTTTAAGACGTTTGAAGGCAAAACATCTTTAGCATTAATATCAGCTCTTTTAAATTTAACATTAGTTTTCTTATTTGTACTAAGTTCCTACAACTAGCTTCTTTCTTTTCTGTGTGTTTGAAGAAATTACGGTTCATACAACAGAGAAGAGCTGAGATTAACACAGCAAGAGTATGTATGTGCCTTGTCACATGCCCATTAAATTAAGAGTACGAGCACATCTTCTCTGATATCAATCACAGTTTTATCATTTACTGCAAGGAATTATTGCAGATCCATATCCAGTTTTGGGTCAGTGCAGCTCTTGCAGCTAGCAATACAAAGACTGACTTTGCAGGGAGCTGGCTTGTACCCCATTGCAGATATTCTCAGTTGGCATTAATCTCAGGTGATTCTGTATTGCTCACACCACCAGGAAATCTGACTTCGTTCTCATCCAATACTTGGTATTCACTGCTATCAGCTTTAAGCATGACCTGGTCTTGGTTATAGCGCTAGTTAGATCTCGAACAGAGCTGGCCAGAACTGCTTCTGGTCCCTTGCTCATTGCAGGGGGGTTGGACTAGATGACCTCTAAAGGTCCCTTCCAACCCTATCCTAGGCTGCATTGGGAGAAGCGTGGCCAGCAGGTCGAGGGAGGTGATTCTCCCCCTCTACTCTGCACTCATGAGACCCCACCTGGAATACTGCATCCAGTTCTGGAGCCCCTATTACAAGAGTCATACAGGGGTGCTGGAGCGAGTTCAGAGAAGGGCCATGAGAATGATCAGAGGACTGGAGCACCTCTCCTACGAGGACAGACTGAGAGAGTTGGGATTGTTCAGTCTGCAGAGGAGAAGGCTCCAAGGAAACCTTATTGTGGCCTTCCAGTTTCTGAAGGGGGCCTACAAGAAAGCTGGCGAGGGACTTTTTAGGAGGTCAGACAGTGATAGAACCAGGGGAAATGGGTGTAAGCTAGAGGAGGGCAGATTTAGGCTGGATATTAGGAAGAAGTTCTTCACTATGAGGATGGTTATGCAGTGGAACAGGTTGCCCAGAGAGGTTGTGGAAGCCTCATCCCTGGAAGCTTTTAAGACAAGGCTTGATGGGGCCCTGGGTAACCTGATCTAGTGGATGGTGTCCCTGCCAGGCAGGGGGGTTGGAACTGGATGATCTCTGAGGTCCCTTCCAACTCTGACAATCCTATGATACCAAACCATTCTATGATTTTATGATTTATACCACAGTACCTGAGATTAGAGTTTCCAAAATAGCCCTCTGACATCAGCTCTTCTCCTAAATACTGTGTCCTTCCTACTATGCAGCATTCAGTGCTGGCTCTTGACTGTCATTTTCTCTGGCTTCAAAACAGATTATCCATTTGTAACAACTGTGTTCTCTCATCATCCTTAAAACTTCCCCAGTAAATTCTCTGTTTAATGTTATTAGTACCACTCTTTCACGGCATTTGCAAGGTAAAAGCACCAGTCATGTCTTAACTGTGCTAAAACAGTGATCAAAGCCCTTTACACCCACGGTCATTGCTGCATCTACCCCAAAACCCGGCTAGATATAAGAAGCACGAAGCAATTACATTAAATGCTGGATAGTCCTGGAAAAGGTAATGCTATATCTTGCTCTTGACTTTAACACTGGTTGACAACAGTGCTCTTTATCCCTCCTGTAACATCTTTGAAAGACACAGGGAGCAATATTCTTCTAAGTAACTCAGTTTAGACTACACTATCTATTAGAGTCAGTATTCTGTATGTTATGCTTCTAAGTCCTGGTTCAGCTTTTACCCAGATGGCTTCAAATTTGACTTTGTAGAACCCATGTTACTACAGTGCACTGAGGTTGAGGAAAGAGTAAGTTCTAGGGGAGCAGGTGACATCTCCAGGTGATTTTCTCTGATTTACTACCCCTTTTTATATGGTTTTGAAAAGCTCTGACAGTGTTCCTTAGAAACTGTTTCAGACTACTCTCTGATTTAATACAGAACTAAATCTATTTTACAGCTTGTTAGCTTTTGTTTTAATCAGTCAGGAGAATTGCAAAGCATTTTTCTGTAAAAGCTAAGACTTTTCTAGAAAGGGTTACTAATTACACGCCACACTCATGCCACTAACAGCTCTCCACTCATTTTGGGGGTTAAGAGGTCTGTAACTGTGCAATTGTTTGTGGAATTTCCAAAAAAACTAAGGCTGATGTTCCTTTGTGCTATTCAATGAAAATGTATTTTCTTTGTTTTCCAGTTAAACTTATGACTTTAACATGTGGTTAGAAAGGATATACTTGACATTCTGACTTAAGATCTGATTTGATCCTGGACCAGAATATATTATCTGATAAAATTTTACAAGATACAATAAACAATGGCTCAGTACAAGTTTTGTGTATTGGAATGGAAAAAGTCAACATTATCCCAGTAAAACGAGGGATGAATATCAGCAATGACACTCAAGCTCCATACATCCATCATTGCAAGCCCACTGGAATTGATGGGATACTCAACACAAACTTGTACTGAGTGGATAGATCACAGAGGAGAATAAATTCCTGGCAGTTCTGCCAAATTACTCACATGGTTTCTCAGTGAACGTGAACGCTATAAAGACAACCAATAGAAACAAATATTTGGAAACACAGGGCTTAATGTAAACCTACTGTTATCTAGCAAGAGGTCACTAATGTTATGCTAGGATTCCCTTCAGCCATAACTGCCAAAGAAACAAAAGACAGTCAGTGACTGACTCAGAAAAAGCCGGACTGAGCTCCAGCACCATGTGGCTAAGCAGTCTGCAGTATTCTCTGTGTTCATCTTTTCTCACCGTTACAAAAACATATCCAAGAGTTTTGATAGCAGGTGTCAACGCTGAACAGATGCAGAGGGAGGGATGGAACTCCATTCTCAGGAAGTCAAAAATGCTGTTAAATATGACCCAAAGTGTGAAGCACTGGAACACAGGGACAAAAAGTACTGAGGTTCAATTAAAACGTGGTTAATATTTTGCAACTATTTGTTTTCACTTGAACTGTATTAATTGTCTGGGGTTAGGAACAAGAAATTCCTGAACTCTAATCCTAGGCATGTAATGGTATGCAACATATAAACCAGCTTGCTTAAGCTCTCTGTGATATCTCTTCTAAAGATGAATAATGTAAATATGTCTGTTCCGAGGATGTTGTGAGGATAAACTTATTAATGCCTGTAAAGAACTTGCTACTACAATGCAGTTCCTAGTTAGGTCCTAATAAGGTCTAGGGAGGGGAATAATATTTATCTAAATTTTATTTGGCAATTATTATAATCTGCATTGATATTCTAAGCTTTAACAAGATTTAAAGAGCACTGATTCTTTTTTGTTTCCTAGAGCCAGAAAACTAAACTGAAAAATCCTCAAACACAACTACATATGCACTTGGAAAGCCTGTTTGAAAAATGTTCTACCATATGAAATGTATCACAACTTAATTTCTACAATCATTACTAGCATGTTTCAAAAGCATCACAAGAACTGTAGTGCACAAACTGTACAGCATGTGGTTCTGTTTCTACGTACAGCCTATGGGATAAGGGCAGAATAGAACAGGAAAGAAACAGCAGAACTGTACCACACTCAGTTCTGGTTGGGGCACATATCAATGCCAAGTGCATCTTTCATTTCATTTCATTCTTTCAAGATACCTTTAACAGAAACAAATAAAATAATCTTAAAGACTGAAGTAAAATATTTACTGTTTCCCTAGGGTGAAATTATTATGCTGCTTTGTATTCTCTGATCCTATTTCCTTTACAAACTATCAAGACTGACTGAAAACCTCATCATTCTTTTTGTATTTCCATCTGCCCTCCTAGAGAATGCTATTAGTGTGCTCTCCAGCAAAAACAACATGCCTGGGCTGCCTGATAGTCCTGAAATTGCGAAAGTACCTGCCTCAAATGACCAACCTGTCAAGGTGTGATTGTCAAATTGTGTACAGCTTTTGCAGCCCTGCTGTACCTGATCCAAATGATTTACTGCATTTCAACACCAAAACCAAGCAATGGCATTGCCATGGAACTGATGCTGCCATATAAGCACAGCTTTAACCTCTGCAAAACATGAGCACTGCAGAAGAGCATGAAGTGGGAGAGCTGACCTCAGCTCCCTCTCTTCACCCCACTGCACAAGCTGCCTTTTGCATTCTGCTCTGACATGCAGATAACCACATGTGGAATTGGACTAACTGGGGGTGTCCTGCACATAGTCAGGAGTTGGACTCGATGATCCTCATGGGTCCCTTCCAGCTCAGGACATTCTATGATCACAGCTAAACAGAGGGTGGAAAAACTACCAGGAACAAAGTGCTGTGTGGGAGGTTACAGAGAACTGCTCCAATCTGAGTTTAATTCAAGGCAGACCCTTGATGACTCAGAATCTAGAGTTAAAAATTGTCTGTTGCAGCCAAAGGACAAACCTCAGTATCACTTTTGCTGTGAACTAAAGTGGAAAGAAACCTGAGAGCTGCTTTTTGCAATGAGGAAATAATATTAACTCTAGTGCATTATCAAAATAACAGCATCATTCAGGTCCCTGCTGCCCCACCCAATCCTGATCACTACAAAAACTGAACACATTAGCATACCCAAATCTAATTTTCCAGATTCCTAACCAACTTTTGCATAGTCTTGCTGATATTTTTTTATAAATGACAGATGATTTGACTTAGATTTTGGCAACGGGAAGGGTAATTCTAGAACCATCTGGATGAATCTGGCAAAATCTTTTGAAATCACAGATCTGGCTAAAAGCCAACATACTTGGCTCCATCTATTGGACCAAAGAATGAATCTGAACTTATTTATTTGTAAAACAATATACACATAGGCTCCTACACAGACAATTTTGACCTATATAGTTTGTAAGTAAAACCTAAAAACTTTCGTGAAGTTAGGCTGGTAAATCTAAACTTGCATGTCTAACTAAGGATTTAAAAGCCAATTTCAGATCTGTTTCAATGAAGAAGCAGACAGAGACCATCTAGAACGGAATGAGCAACTTTGCTTAAAAGCAGACACCATACTGGAGGTTTGTAGAACCAGTTGCTCCCCCTTAGGAAGCTGCTCACTAGTGTGTTAATGAAAGGCCAGAAGAAGGGAAAAAAATAGCCTTAGCCAAGTAGTAAGCATGTGTTTAGCTTATTGCCCCTTAGCAGTTTCTTATTAACATTATAGAGTAGCAGTTCCCAGGAGATAAAGATTCAAAATGTTTTGCTTCCTAACAGTCATTTATTTTCCATATAAACTTTGTGTTAATGGATTAAAGCCTAGTAAGGTCTTCTGAATGCAACTATTAACTAGATATGAGTTACTTGGACCTTTTCATTGAGCAGCATTTCCTGAAGCAAAAGGTCATCAAAATCCTGTGCTGTCTGTGCTGATCTCTGCTACAGGACCTGTGTTATGAGAGGCTCTTCTGGCAGCACTGCCTATGATAGACTGCAATTCCAACAGCAGTAAATCTGCAAACTTCTCTCTAGCAAAGTCCTCTATTTTTCTTATTCCTCCTCTGCAAAGAGGTTCAGCATCAGTCTAGGTGAGCTGAGTTTTCTATTCAAATTATGATCACTTATCAATAGTTTTCCTGATCTCTACCACACCTGGGATGTGGTCATGGAAAAGAAAGCTACTTCTGTATAGGAACTGTAGTCCCTAGTAGCAAAAGGTGGGAACAAGCTTCTGGCACAGGTCCATGCATGCCAGCTAAATTGTGACAGCTCTCTGGAGCCAGTATTGCTCATGCTGTGGCTGGAGAAAGCTGCGACTGCATCACATTAGTCCATTTTTCATATTCTGCAGTTGACAGCAGCACGTGACACATCTCTTCTACACTGAGTCAAATCTGAATCAATGCTGATCCTCAGATTGACTACCTTTACCAGACCCTTCTGACCTTCTGTCTCCATCCCTTGGCTACTCCAAAAACTTCTCATGATGCTGCTAGTAACAGCTGTCAGTATTTTGCATCAGGAAAATTACATGAGGACAGGCAGGTTATCTCAAAAAGCACCAGGAAGGAATTCATAAAGATCTACTTCCCAAGGCATAAGCTTTGAAAGATAACTATCACACAGTTTTAAAGAGAAATTAGGAGGACAGAGGTACTCAAAGTCTGGGATCTCTCAGAGAAAAGCCATTTAGATGGGTGAAGCACATGACTTAGTTCAGATGTCAGTATTTTAGAAGAATTCCACAATCATTAAAAACAAAAAAACAACCCCAAACAAAAAAAACAAGTTATTTTTCTAAATTATTGCATTCCTCTTCTGATCAACAGTGAAAGGCATTGAACTTCGAGTTATTGAACACAATATATCACACAAGTGCACTAAGTTCTGCCAAGGGCAGAATGATTAACATATTAAACATGTTGGCTCAATCCTTGTGATTTGTTTTACAAGATAAACACCAGTGACTTAAGGAATTCATGCTCTGTTTTTCATTCACCACAGGAGTCAGAGTACTTACTTTTTTTTTTGCTTATAGATGTTTTGCTAGTATACAGCTAACCATCTCCACTAAATATAAGAATTACTTAGAACAACTTTGAAAAAAACAATAAAAATGCAGTTTTCATGAAGTGTTATCTGTCATTCTCCTCAGTACATACAAATCAGAGTTGCAAAGATCTTTCAAGCCAATGAGCTTCTCTCCTTTACATCAATTAATTTAGACTCTTGCCCTTGCAAGATTTTTTCTACATTATATTTACAACCATTTTATCCAAAATGAGATAAAGGCATCATAAATTACAAAGTTCTAGCACTTAGTCTGGCAGATAATTTCTGAAGTCTCCTAATGTTGGGAAGCTCTTCACAAATACTCTGCTGAAATGTCTGTTATTAATCACTAATCAGAATAGAAAATACTAGAAATAGAAACACACCAAGCAACTTTTTTTCCCCTTCTTTTACTATTCCTGTTGATATTGCCAATGAACTGAGATCAAATTATTCTACAGATACTGATTCTTCCATAATCACTTGGTGGTTATCATGGAAGTGTTCCTAGTCTATAGCTCTAAAGACACATAGGAACACCGGCTCTCTTACTAAAAAGCTTACAGAGTCCCAGCACAGTTGACTTTTTGGGTTCTCAGCACCTTTTATGCCTACGCTCTCCTAATTCCTAACAATATTAGTGTCAGATTGCTTTTTGTGAGCATTCATACATATAAGAAGCTCACTGACACTGAAAAGAGATTGGAACAACCAGTAAGAGGAATCAGATTATTATTGTTGGATTTATGTAGTGTATTGGACTGAGTGACCAAGCCTCCTTTACAAAGACACATTTTATTGTTACACTACCAGCAATTTTCTTGCTATACTTGCAAGGCAGCTCCACAAAGGGAGTATTATCCCTCTCTGCTCCCATAGTCCTTTCCAATTCATGCCTGAAAGCTTTAAAAGTTTAATGTTATATTAAATGTGTAACAAAATGTCACTAGATGCAGATTTCAGGTAATCCCACCCCCCCACCTAGTAAAGCAGGTTAAAACCCCCCAGAGCTAGCTGGGCTGTTAGCAATGGGCACCAGTCTAATGACTAAGAATAAAATCCATAAATATTATCTCATCTCTAGGCTGAAACAAAAATCTAGTGCATGAAGAGAAATTACTTTTTTTTTTCTTTAAAGGTGAATATTCACTCTGTTAATTTAAGCCCAGACACTGGAAATAATCAGGTAATTGGTTCTTCCTGTAAATGATTTATTGGGCTTTGTAATAAACTTACCAGCTCTTTCTGCTCCCAGTCCACAATTTTCCTCACCTAACTGCTACTTCTAGGTTAATTGTCCTTGCATGCAAATATATTTGTATTACACTAGCCTTTCCATTAATGCTCTGAGATTAGATATCATAAAATTAGATGTGTTTTTCAGTAACACTTGAAAATGTGGCACCCAAATTACAGCAACGGTGCAGATGTCAACGTGATTCGTTGCCCTGAAGCGAGAGTCTGGAACTTTTATTGATCTTTAAAACTTCCATGTGGTTTAAATTTGGTGTTCTGATAACAATAGCAAGATTCAGCAATAAGAATTTCACCCAAAATCACTTCAGCATCTATAGCTAGTGACAGAAAATTACCACAGTATATATGGTTACCTAGATCAAGGTGAACCATAATGCATATATAAATATACATACATATAAGTGCACACAAATAACAGCTTTCATTCTTTAAGTTGCTGCTCTTTAGCTGACCTACCTTGAACCCTCTTAAGAAAACAGATGGGAAAGATGAAGCAGTATCATATCTCCAGCATGCACTCAGAAAACAGTCTTGCAGCTGAAAAAGTGCAGTATCGTTTGCTAAATCAAGTGTGGCTCTTTCAAGGAGACAGTTAACTCCCAGCTGCTGGAGAAAAGGAGTATTTGTTTGGAAGACAAAAGAATGGGTGAAAATATATTTATTGTATTACCCAGGGCCTTTTTCACTCATCTTTTTATGTGTTTTCATGAGATCCTACTCAACTATTTGGAACCAGGGCACAGGGCGAAATCAGGAACCCACCCAGCCCAGAACACAGTGCCTCAGAGAAACACATGGAAGAGGAGGATGAGAGTGACCAATACTTCTTGCAGTACTTCACTATTCAGTGAGGTTGCTTTTCTTGCTTCCTGTTTATTGACTGCTATGAATACCATCTGCAGCAGAAACCATAGTGCCCATCCTGAACTGAAGAACCTCAAGCCCTTGCTATGGACTCAGAAGCTGTCTGAACATGTTCCCTTATATGGTGCCTGCCTGGACCAGCTCCTCTGCTCACTGCCTGGCCACAACTCTCCAGCCATTGTTTTCTGACTGTTCTAACATTTTTTTGTTGTGTAACTTCACATCCAAGAGCAACAGTTATTGTTAGAAAATAGTAGGAAAGTCACAAATCCAATTATGAAATAGTAATTCTGTCAAGAGCCATCCAAACATTCAACATCTCCAATCATTAGACCCATCATCCCTCTGTTGGAGTACAACCCTGTTTCTCAGTCCAGAAAACAATGTTTTTCACCAGCTGAATAATTTCATAGGAAACATGAATGCAAATATGACATTAGGTCATATATGATATACTTGGTGACAGCTTTACATCTCTAAAGAAGAGTCATGTAACTTTTGGTTTTCAACTGTTGTTTCAATTATTACTTCCAGAAGTTGAAAACTACTAGTTTGCACCTGGAAAATAACCAAAGCTGTAAAACATCTCTATTACCATCATATCTTTTGGGAGACTTTTCCCCCCCTCCTTTTTAGAATAGATTTAAGGATTTAGATCAATCACAGTGGAAACCAAACCCTTTTGCATCCCCAAAATGCTACACATGTAGCAACAGCACTCAAGGGCACTATATGCACCCTGAGTGAATAAAATGCTTTACCTTAATCTGTGAGCTCATGCTAATGAAAACACCTTCAAGATTCTTGAGATTCTACTGCTCTGCTGATATTCTCAAAAGAGTACTAACCTTGGTCATTTCTCATGGACTGAATCACACAAATCACCTCTGTTCTGTCTTCTACAGAAAAATCTTTGAAGCCATCTATCCCTGATCATGCTAACTATAATTAAGCTTTAAAATAGTGAATAAAAAACAATGCAAGGACTGGAACAGAACAGAATGCTGGCCCAGAAAACTACAGATCTATGAAAAATAGGCACTGTTCAACAGCTGTCCAGATTTAATTTTAGGATAAACAGTAGAACACATCACCTCTTGTTCTGCCTCACGCTGATTTAATACTTTCAGTACTAATTTAAATCATTTGATTTGCAGAACTCTTATGTCCATCATCTGTTCCCACAGCTCAGTCAATACCATGGCTCAGCTCCCAACAGAAATTGATCTGCAGGTCACTTTTTACAAGACAGATTGATTTTTGTTGATTGATTGTCGGCTACTCATACTAGCTTTGGACCATTTAAAGCTCATAAGGCTTTATACTGAGATTCATTGATTTCACAGAGTAATAAATGATGAATGGGTGATCAGCCAAGAGCAGACAACTGACGCAAGCTTGAGGAAAGAGACCAGAATAATCCCCACAGAGTGGAAAACACAGAGTTGCAATGCCTCCTCTGTTTCTCTTCAGATTTTCCCCACGTGGTTGGTGGCTTCCGCTTCCTACCCATGCAGATCAAAGTAATAGTTAGGGCAACTTCAGGCACTTTTACTAGGTCTCTGCTTCAGGGGAGCTCTGCTGCCTCCCAGCCCTAATGTTCAGGTAAGGATCTCCTGGTTTAAACACAGCTGGAAGAGCCATCCTGTCCCTGGCTCCAGGGTGACAATGGACACGCTTTCTGCAATCTTTGCTTCTGCCTTCTTAATCTCTTAGTGGGGCACATGGAGGGTTTTGATGTCTCTTCATTAATGCTGTAAAATCACATATCCTTCCTATTATATCATATATAAATGCAATACATATACCCTGATATAACCAAAATAACATGCTTTCCTAATAAAATATTGTCTTTTAAAGTATTTTCATCTGAAGAAATAAAGACACTTGCTGATGTTTGAGAAGGTTTTGTATTCATTTAGTTATCTTCTAAAATTTCCCAGTTGGCTGAAGAACTGATCTCAGCATCCATTTTTGTGCAGCCAACCCCATCCCAATGCACCTGGGAAACACAAACCTGAATTTTACACAGTGTTTTTTCCAGGTAGGGTTTAAGACTAAATCTCCAGTATGTACAGCACTGCTAATGATCTAGTCACTGCAGGATACCAGTTGAGACCCGTCTCCTTCTGCAACTGCAGTGCAATCTTCCAGTATGGATGGAGGACTGTTTTCCAGAGAAAGGAGCCTTGTTTGGATATTGTTTCTTTTATCAGTCTGCTGTATTCAATGCCCTTCAGCTTACAAAGTTAAGATCTGTGAAGTACATCTTCAGTTTGGTCTTTGTGGTCTGGCAGTATCATGTCTTATAAACTGAAAGAGGTTAAAACAATGATTCTTTCTCTGGCATTCCACAATATTACATTACGAAATCTGGATGCCTAGAAAATAAGCACCACCAGAATTAAATAATAAACATGAATCTGGACTATCAGCCAGCTCTTGGACACATGTAGTATGTCAACCAGAGGAAAATCAGCCAGCTCATTCTCTGTTGGGATCTGCAGAATTATTTTGGCTGAAGGAAGCTGAACTGAAGCTTCTTTCTTTCTGCAGGTTATAGTGTCAGGATTTATTTTCAGACAGTCTGTTAAGTACTTTGTATGCTCTCCACGGAAGTTTCCTTGGAAGGACATTTCTCTGTATATATAGTTCTTACAAGCATGACTGATTCATACAGGTCTCCACAACAGGTTACTTCAATTTATCTTGATGCCATAGCATATGTTTTTTGAACTACCACTTCAGCCCACTCCAAATGCCATCAAATGGCTTCAAAAGAGAGGATAAAAGGCCAGCGAGGAAAGCACCCTAGAACAAAACCTGTTCTGAGCTAAGCTTTGTAAATGAGCAGTAACTCTTGTTTTCATTGGAATTACTCTGTTTTCTACACCAGCACAACTATCTAGCTCTTTGTTTTCCTCTTCCATCAGAAAGACAGGTATACATTCTGTATTTAGAGATTTCGGCATGCTGAAAAATAAGGCTTCCACACAACTTCCTGCTGATTGGAATTCATTTGAAATGAACTTATTGATTGGCAGATCATTGGACTATAGCCTTTCCAATTAGACAATCCTGCAACTCCAACTGAACTGTTAATTGATGTTAGAGCCCTCAAATTAACAGTTGTTTTATATACCAATAAAAAGGAAGAATACAGAAGATCCAGAATTAATAAAAAATAGCAGCAGGTTTTCATTGTCAGACTAGTGTTTATACCCTCTTAGGACAACTATACTATACTGGTTGCATGCTCCAAAAATACGTGCACTTATTTACCTCATTGCTGACTTCATTGTCTTTGCATGCTCTGAAATTAGGACACTTTCTCAAACACAGGCAGTACAACCAAGTATTAACAGCACGCCTGGGTCTGCCTCTGGAGCTAGGATTTCTTAAAGCTTTCCAAAAAGGAAGGCTTCCCAACCTCTTAAAAAAAAAAAATCTCTAAAGAAAAAAAAAAATCTATCACTTGTCTTGTGCAGCATCAGCATCATAGTACTTATTTATAAGCAAGTAAAATAAATTTTCTGTTCTAGTTTATCAGGTTTATTTTTACTCATCTTGTTTATTTGCTGGCTGCATGCACAGGACAGAGTGTGTGCAGTTGTAGTTGCACTTTTTCAAATATTTCACAGGCTGTTTTTTCCTATCTTAAAGGAACAGCTGCAGCCAAAGGGCACTGAAGCCTAAGTGTTATTATGCTGGGATGCAGGTATGAAGTACAGGTCTGAAAGTCTAGAAGTTCCACTGTTGCAGCACCCCTATGGAGATACTCCTTTATATGTATTTGGAAGGGTATTAAGGAAAGTTGGAGGCAGCTGCTGCTTCTCTCAACACATGAAAGGGATTTTTGTATCCTACCACCGTGTGCTGTTAGTCTTGCTTAGTTCCCTATTGTTGAGAAAGCCAGAAAGCAAGGTAGAGATCCATAAGGATGAGCCCAGCAGGTTGACCTGCCTGCTCAACTACCAATAACTCTAGAGGAATTCTTGTCCTGAGTGACAGGTCAGCATTGCAGCCCCAAATAGGCTGTAATATACGCAGGTACTTGCTCTGCCTTTGGTCTGCTTGGATATCTGGTGCCAAGCAGGAAGGGGCTTGCCGAGATGCTATAGTTATGCATTTACCTAGGCCTTTCCTGATCTTTTCTGGAATCTGATGGCCTTTTGCTAGGAGGGAGAAGAGATTATGAGCTGTAGTTAGCCCTCTTATGACTCACACCTAATCTAGATGCAACTACGAAATCTAAAGACCAATGCAGTCCGAGGAGAGAAAATAGAGTGATATCTAAACTGTGAATTTCTAGCAGGTAATCTCCTTCACACCAGTACATATGTCAAATTCTTGAGAAAGAGACTGACCTACACAAAACAGACCTGAAGCACCAACATGGCTAAAGATCCCACTGCAAGATCCTTCTACAAACCAAATGGTGAAGATCTGCTGTGTGAGGACTGCAATCCGTGTTCTCTGTCAGAGAGCAGCAGTGGCCATCAGCAGGGAAATCTCCCTTTGCAGGGTGGCAGTCAAAGGAGGAATACAGAGGTGTCCAATGAAAAACAGGAGGGAGCAGAAAACTGTAGAAACCATCCCCTTTTGCACACAGGAAAAAGGCACCAGCCCTGTCAGAATGCTTTATGTACAAGAGTCACAAGATATACTCATTTAACCTTTCCTCTTGATAAAACAAGAGTAAGAGAAAACAGTGGAGGACTTCTGAAGGGGGGAGTGGACTAGATGACCTTTAAAGGTCTCTTCCAACCCAAACTATTCTATGATTCTACAACTTAAGAAAAACCAAGGAGGTGGACAGTGGATGGGGGTCATAAAAGAAGGTCCAAGATAGTGAAGACCTTAATTACATAAATGTGCTTTCAAATTAAGTTTAAAATACATTAAAATTAATTTAGCATATAGGCTCTAGTTGTGCATCAGGATGTGTACAAATAGCTCAGTACGCTTCTGGGAAAACTCTGAAGAGATTGGAGCAAAGGCAATATCATGTTTCCCATCACAGGGCTTGGAGAATGCTGTGCTCTCCCATCCTGGCTTTGCTTCTTGGCCTCTCCAATCCTGTTAATATAGGTCCCACTTTAAAAGGAGAATATTTAATTATAGCTGGATATTTTAAGTTCAGGAGAGAGGAAGAAGGGGAGAAGCAAACAGTTTTAAAGATAAAACAATTCCTTTTTGTTTATTTTTTTCTTTTATATGGGAATTCTACCACATTGCTATTCTTTACTTTTACTCTAACTTAAAGTGACATCTGTATTTAAAACAAAAAGCAGAAAAGAATCTGTATGTGCTACTGAACACTGAGAAAACAGAGAAAATGCTGACTAATAATATCTTCTCAAAAATCTGTCACAGGTAGAGTAGTTGCCTGTGACTCAGAGATTCTGTGTTTTGCACCTACTCACACTACTGTTTTGTACTGGGACACATGGAAGTTGAGGTAGTATTATTTTGTGAATGGTTTGGAGACCAATGGATGAAAAGGAGAGAAGAGGTATGTAATTAAACAAACTCTAAATCCCTAGTTAGACAGAATAAATCAACAGCTGCAAGCTATATAGCAAAACCACATCCCCTAATCCACAAGAGCTACCCTTGAGACAGAAAAACGTTTCTGTTGGAGATTCACTGCATGTGGCCCATTCCTCAGAATGCTGGGTTGCCTTCAGTCCACTTAAGGCACTAATTACTAACATATATTTTGCAGAGAGCATGTTTGGAGACCCTCCAGGTTTTTTCATGCCATAGGAAATAGGGTGTTGCAATTGAGGCTGACAGAAAAACACTGTGTCATCTGAGGTGCTCTGTGGGTTAGGTGATGATGATCACAGGTGTAGGATGTGTGGGCAAAACATGCTTTCTGTGGAAATCTCTCCTATTCAGTGTCAAAGCAAAGAGCACATGAGCCTGTACTACTCCACTGCATTAGTCCTTTAACACAGGCATATGGAGAAAACCTGCAGTGGGGCTGGGGATTTTCTTTTAGTGGGAACTGAAATTCAGATTCAACATTTTAATTTCACAGTCTATAAAACTACCATTAATGGAAATGTTTGTACTGTAGTATAGTCAACAAGTGGATATTACACAGCAAAGTTCAATGCTTTTTCCCTTTCCTTTTTCTAATGAAGTTACTGTGAGTGGGTATGAAGTCTTCCTTAATAGTTTCAGTAGCACCCCACAACAGAAGTTACTCTACTGAAATCCCCAAAACAGTGGATCTCTATGTTGTTTAATAGCATGTCTTGACATTAGATGAATCTCAAAGTGGCAAAAATGTTTGTCTTGGCCACAGACCTGTAGCATTGGGGAGTTACAGGCTGGGAAATTAATAAGGACTATTTCAGGAGGCTCATTATACAGTTGCTATTACAGAATCATAAACTTGTATATTAAAAACTTATCTGGATAGCCTTATTCTACTTTCACTTCACCTCTCCTCTAAAGTCACCAGAAGGAGATATAATAAATAAGGAGGAATAGTTATCACCTTAATTCTTTTAACAAAATCTGGACAGCAGCCTTTTCTAATAAAATTACTATGTAAATGTGATTGAGTCCCAAAATATAAAATATAGAAACAGTGCACAAATTCAAAGCTATGTCATTAGTGAGCGATATTTGCGCAGTCCTGGACCTGATAAGATGGGGAGAACTTAAGGTCTCAGAAATTAAACCTGCATTTTATCCAGAATTAATTTCCTCTTATCACATTCTCAGCAATTACATGGCTGTTTCTCTACAGTTGAGAGGCTTTGTTAGCTCATCTACAAATGTCTCTTGTATTGAAACAGTGAAAACAAGTAGCATTCCATACAAATAATGTAGTAAAAAACTGAAAAAGCTGTAGATTAGGCTTTATATTGTCAGAAGTGTTACTAGACTAACATAAAAACATGGGGTGAATAAAAATGATAATTAAGGAAATAGGAGAACCAAAATACACTGTCATTGTATTAAAAAGTACCTTCACTAATACAATTTTCAAAGACATTTACAGGATTGTGGGTTGGCAGCTAGATTTTGAAGATATAGGATTAAATTCTATATTTCAAAGGATCTCAGGTAAAAAGAGGAATACAGTATAACTAATGACTCACCACTAGTCATCTATTGAAATACAGTAAGTTTAGCTTATCACTTAACCTGTAAAATGAGATGTAACAGAGCCTAAAAACATTCAATCACACTGCAAAGATGCAAAAGATTTTCAGACACTCAGGTAATGAATATTTCATGACCATGTAATAATGCATTTTCTAGCATGGTTTTTTAAATCTACAGCCTACAGAGCTATAACAGGACCTCTAAATTTAAAGGAAGGTTAAAATCTTGGATGTCTTCTTTGGTTCTTCCAGTAACAGCGAGTATATCTCCACCCTGAAAGCCCATTCATCTGGTCCATATTTAGAAGCTAACAAACAGATGTCAACATCTGAGTTAGTTATCTGGAGTCTTAGGTATCAGAGGGGAGAAACTGGCATTCCTAAAGGGCATTCATTCAATAGTTTAGATTTCCATTTTAGAAGAATCAAATCACCCCATAAAGGTGCTGCTTTGCAAGTGAGGATAACTTGAACAAAGAGCTCCAAGCTGATGTATACATGACAGATATCTCAAGTTACAGGAAATGAACTCAGCCATAAACCTCTATGTCCAATATCTCCTTAGTGCATGATTAATTCTTAAAGGGGAATATTTTCAGCTGGCAAGGAGTCCAACACGCAGTGTTTATGTACAGACCTTATTCTCCCACAGAGAGAAAAGTAAGCAGGCCAAAGATCAGCTAAGTGCATTACACATTTCACTGTACTGTGCTATTCCTATCTAACATTTCACAAAACTTCCTTCTAGGTCTTCTGGGACTACAGTCTTCATTTTGGGCTGAAATAGCTGTGCAATAAAGATGGGAGGCATCTGTGATTAGGAGCAAATATATGCTTTGGCTCAGAGGCACCAGACTTCTGGGATGCTGAAAAGCAGCATGTCATTGCCTTCTGAATCTGGCAGGTGTCACTCGTGAAGGAAGCTGAAAGAAATGCTGAGAGCCTGGAGGCTTTGACAGGCAGAGGTTCACAGGTGCAGATCTCCCTCTTGAGTTCAGCTTATAAAATGTGACAGAAGGTGACAGCCAGTGAAGTGTAGCTTAAGAAGAGGAAGACCTCCTTTGGGAAAAGCTGCCTGAGAGAGTTTTCAACAACCCAGAGCATGGCTCTTCCCTACATTGCAATACTACTGCTTATTATTCTATGGAACTTTCTTGCCAGAAATAACCACAAGAAGGGCAGAAGCCAAGCCAAAGGTCCATCTAAGCATAGCTAACATCTACTTGTTCACAAAGTTTTCAAAAACATGTACATTACCAGCCAGGCTCTGACAGCAGAACTTCAGCATATAGAAAGTGACTGGAAAGCAGCTCTGTGGAAAGAGACCTGTGAGTCCTGGTGGATAACATGATGACTATGGGCCAGCAACGTACCCTTGTGGCCAAAAAGGCCAATGGCACCCTAGGGCGCATCAAGAACAGTGTAGTCAGTAGGTTGAGGAAGGTTCTCTTCCCCCTCTGCTCTGCCCTGATGAGGCCACATCTGGAGTACTGTGTCCAGTTATGGTCTCCCCTGTTCAAGGAGGACAGGAAGGGAACTTCTGAAGAGGGTACAGAAAAAGGCTACAAAAATGATTACGGGACTAGAACGTCCCTCTTATGGTGAAGCTGAGAGAGCTGGGGCTGTTTAGCCTGGAGAGGAGAAGACTAAGGGAGAATCTTAACAATGCTTATAAATACTTAACGGGTGGGTGTTGTGAGGATGGAGCCAGGCTTTTTTCAGCAGCCCAGTGACAGGACAAGAGGTAACAGGCACAAACTGGAATATAAGAAGTTTCATCTAAACATAAGGAAGATCTTTACTTTGAGAGCAGTGGAGCGCTAGAACAGGCTGCCTATGGAGGTGGTAGAGTCTCCATCTCTGGAGACATTCAAAACCTGCCTGGACATCATCCTGTGCAACATGCTCTAGGTGAACCTGCTCTGATAGGGTGGTTGAACTAAATGATTTCCAGAGGTCCCTTCCAACCCCTAATATTCTGTGATTCTATAAAAGGAAAATCTACCTTTTCAAACTAAAAATACATGTGAAATGTTCCACTGCTTAATTTAACTGCCAGTATTTCTGAGTCTTCTTTTCATTCTATAAACACTTATCTTAAATTTAGAACACAGGTGACAGACAAACCAGGCTGGAGAAAAGGGAGGTCCCACATCTCAGACTCAACTTTCCCTCACATAGTTTCAGAAAACAGGCATCAGCCAGTGAGTGCTTTTCTTGTGTGAAAATATGGGATATAGGCAGCATTAAACTGAATACAAAGTATTCCTGCAGTCACGTGGCCAGTTTCTTGCACTGTAAGGAAAGAGCTCCTATCGCTGTAGGAAATGCTAATAAAGTAACAGATGATTCCCTAGTTTCCCCCCAGTAAAGTCCTGCTTTAGGAACACAGCTGAAGACCTAGGATCTTTGTAAACCTCACCTAAAGTACAAGGGATGAGTATGGCACAAGCCCTCTGTTATCTTGGCAATGCAGTCTTCCAGCAGAAAAAAAGCAATATAGAAAGGCAGTAGAAAACACTAAAGCTGTTAAGATTTTGACACAGTTTGTATACACAGTTTGTTTCTACCAAAATGGTTATTTTACAGATGGATGCACTTACTGAGCTGGATCATCCAGGAGCTCACAAGAAATGACAGAAGAGAAGCCAAAAGCCATGACTCTAATTTCTCTGTGTTGACCATGATCTCCACAAAACAGAGGTAGCACATTCATGAGGAGCAGTGAGGCTTTCCTTCATGAGTGCACTCAGCAGTTGGTTTTCCCTCCAGGGGCTGTACAAGTTATGCTCCAAAGGACTGTGCAAATGTGGAGCTAAACACCACAACCAAGAAGATAGGATCTCAAAGTTGTACAACAAAAGATATGCTCTATTTACACTTCATTTCATTTCAGTGCTTGAAAGATGAAAGTGTTTTCTGATAGCAAATCTTTGAGTGGTGACATTTTTTACCTAATGAAGTCTGGAGTAGCACTGCCCATCAAGAAGTTACAGAATAGGGAAGTTTTGAGATGTAGAACTCAATTCAGAGTATTAGTCAGATTTCAGCAGCAAAAATAAAGTTGGAAAAAAGTAATACTTTCTGAGACATCGTCTATATTTATAATATTCATCCTACTATGATGGGACTGTGGCCAAAGCATTTGTCATAACAACTCCTGTTGCCTCAGACACAGTATTCTCCAAAGAGTTAGTCCCATAATACTAATAGAATTATTTTATTACTTAGTCCATTAAAACAATCTCTAACTACTTAAACAGTAAATGTCTCTGAAAATAGCTGGAGAATACATGTTTGCATATTTTGACACTGTAATTATGTTTAAAAGTGGTCAGTAATGCTTCTGGTTAAGTATCATGTTAAATGAAGAAAAACGCAGTATCTCTCAGAAGTTCTGGAAATATTTTTGGCAATTAAAAAAATGCTTCATTAATTATTACAGATTGCCTTTATCAACCTTAAGGCAGGGTGCTTCTGCCATAGTAGATTACTTTATGTTAAGTGAATATGCAAACACACATGGAGAACTAATTCCAAAATAAAAATTATTTCCAACCTTTCACTGTGTGCAGATTAATAGATAGTTTCTGCAGAAACATTTGAAGCATCTAAAGAATAGCAGGACATGCTTTGCTATTATCCAAAACATTTTATAACTGTCATCTCCATATACCCAAAATCACTCAGAGTAGGAGGGAGAAAATTCTTTTACTGGCAGTAATGGTGGACAAAAAAATGTATGTGCTTCAGGGAACCAGAAATAGTTCTAACAGGAACTAAGGCATGTGAGGACAAGGGCAAGGGAGAGCAGGGGGCTGTTTGTTGTTGATCATTTCCTAGAAGACAGTATCTATAAACAAGCCATATCTACTAATAATTAAAACCACAGAAATTGCAAAGTTAAAAAGAGTGGAAAAAACTTTTCAGTATTCAGATGCAGAGTTCATCTGATATTTAGCAAACACAATCAACTGTGAATTTTGTGTCAGCAATATGTTTTCTAAAATGTAGCATATAGCATTGCTTGCAGTGAATACAGTTCCCTCAAAATCTACAACAGACCTTCCTAGCAGAACACAGACAAGGTATTCCAAAGAGAGACCACCCAGAAAAAACTACGTTGTTGAAAGCAACAGTGGTTTGTATGACAGAAGTGAAATCCCTGTGCCCAGAACAAATGTTATGGCCCAGGAGTGCCACTGTTAGAGAATCACTGCATAATTTCAGTTGGAAAGCTCTGGATGTCTCTGGTCCAACCACCTCACTCAAAGCAGGACCAGCCTTAATGCTAGATCTGGCTTCACAGTCAGAACACATTTCTCAGGGCCATGTGAATGTTGCTGAGGATGGAGATTCTCCTTCCTCTCTGGGCAAACAATTCCAGTTTAAATGTCCATTATACAGAGTTGTATGTATGTGCACACCTCAGTAAAAGAGACGAAGTTTCTGGAAGAGTGTAGCAGTGCTGGGGAGAAGCTCAGGTGCTGGAATGTCTTGACAGGCATCTGTAGGAAGCTGAACTGCCAGCTGTGGCTTACCTTGGCAATGAAAGTCTCTGGCTTTATTCAGTCTTTCACCTTTCCCAAGTGTGCTGCATGCTTCAGATGTCTCTCTGTTAGGAGATCTGGGAAAAATAGACATCCATCAGAGGAAGAGACTTCGCATTTAATGAGGGGTTTGGTAGGCAGCAACCTTCTTTTAATTAATCTACTATTAATATGCAAATTATAAAAATGCTTAACAGAAGAAAATCTAAATAAAGCTTAATTGGCTGTGCATATAAATCATTTCATATTATGCAGCCTACTCAGTCCTTGAAGGCTAACGTTAACAAAAAGAGAGCTCTCTGCAGTATCTCTAAAATGACAGGTACTTCCAGTTGCAGGTACAACAGACTAGTTATTTCATGCTCCCCCTGTGCTGAAAGCAAGCAAGGTTAATCCAAAATGGGAAGACTTGTGAAGACAAGCCAAATGAAAACTTATATCAAAAGAACAAGGAAAGAAAGAGTTACAAAGACTGCCAAGATTATTTCAACTCAAGCTGTATTTTTTACTTCACCAAACAATAAAGTAGTGGAGTAAATGGTGTGTAAATTAAGTACATTTATTTTAGAAAATTAATTACAAAAATCACTTTCAAATAGAGCTGTAGAGTTGTGGAGGCTTATCAGATTCAGACAGCAGAGACAAAGGCACTGGGATAATTCAGGAATCCCATTAGAATTAATTAAATTAAGACTGTGAACAAACATGCCACAAAGAACACAGAGATTTTGGCTTCTGTCCCAGTTATTTTCTTGGGGGCTTTCCTCTGAGGCAATATTTATGCATCTCTTCTGTTGACTAAACTTTTTCAAAGTCAAGTTTTCTGGTCACCCTATGCCCTAATACTTACTATAAAAGAAAGAATAAGCTTATGTGCAAGTGACAAAAACAACAAAGTCGTGGCTTTTATTTTTGTGCTTGACTTTAAAGGTCAACAGAAAATGGTTAACCTTGAGACAGATGATGGGAGGAAGAAGGAGGAGGAATTTTTTCTGCTTTAGAGTGAAATGCAATTTATGGTAATTCATTTTTTCACTGCCAATTATCTTTTATTCTGCCCTTTGAGGGTTACCTCTCACTGGTGGTGAAATATCTCCAGTAATTTTGTTAATATATAAATCTCTTTTGGGTGCATATTGCCTCAGCAACTGTAAAAATAGTAAATACTATTCAGATCATACACTCCAGTCCAGTCAGGTTTACTGTATTTCACCCAGTAATTCCTGAACACAGATCAACAGACTGGAGCTGAACTGAAGACCATAGACAGACATCAATTTTTAATTCATAGTCTTTTAAGATGAAGAAACTAACATCTCTCAAAAGCTGTTTCAGGGTCTCATTACTCTCACTGATGACATTATTTGCATTTCTTCACTTCTTGGACCTTTATTTATTACACAATTGAAAAGGGGAAAAACAACATTTTGTTGGAGCCAAAGGTTACACAAGTTGCTCTGGAATCACTGGTAAAGTTGTATGTCAACTTTCTGTCACTCTCAGAGAGTGAATTATGAGCTGTAAGCCTTCAGTTAGCATTTACTTTCAAGATAATACTTTATATCTGAGGAAGCAACCCAAGAAGTGCTGAGGAAAAATGCCTAGTTCTAAAAATATTTTTTTGATAATATGTGAGTTGATAAAGCTCTCATGTTACTACAGAGAAAGGTGCAAGAATTCTTAAATAGACAATTTTATTCTTCCCAAGACAATTTATATTGTGAATCATGAGAGTTAACTGTTTTTTTCAAACTGATATTAATTCAGTTTAATGTGATATCACTATTCATATCAAATATGTTAATAAGTCAAACCCTTGGATATTGTGTCTGGTAGTGTTAAGATTCTGAGACAGCTGTATGGGCTGTGGGGAATAAAACAACTCATCAACTCCAAACCTTTTCCATTAGATAACCAGAATAATATGTGCACAATATGCTTCCTTTATCAAAAAGGGTGACATGATGATCTTGTTTTTAATTCTGCATAGAGCCAGCTGTGAACACACAATAAAGGTTGATACGGAAAGCTCTTTATATTCCCCTTTATGAGCTCAGCTTTGTATCTAATTGAGTGATACCATCCCATGGGTAAGAAGATACAAACATCATCAGATATCCTGAAGTTCCCAGAATGCAGTTGTTTATTGGATAGCAGGTTATTTTGTTTTCACTAGCTTGTAAAACAAACAAACAACAAACCCAAAAAAACACAGTACCTCCCAACAGAGGTACTAATCTAATTAAGTAACCTACTAATCTAATTAAGATTCATTGAGTTTCAGTTTAAATGAGAAAGAGTTAGCATTGTTTTTTAGACATATCCCCTAAAATAGTTTGAATAAGCAACCTAGCAGCTACATATGTATGATATGTCAGAAATGTGCTTGGAAGCTGTACCTTTCAACAAAGAGATATATTCATTTCTCTTAACCTGTACCTGGAACTTTTTCTGTGTTACACTCAACAAAAATGCTGCAGCATAGCGACCCAAAGGAGCTCCTCAGTCCTGAGGGTGTAGGGGGAGTTAGAAGAGATGAAGCAATTCTGTAAACAGTTCAAGGTACAATCAGATTAATTTGATAGGATGTGTGTAATTCTGTTTGTGCTTACACAGCAACTTTTTTTGCCTTCCAAACTTGTGTTCTTTCTCTCTCATTGATCATTTCAGGGCAGTGATCTGGAATATTCCCAGAGTCTTTCTTTATCAGGACACACAAGTCTTTACTAAAGGTTTATTTGTTCCTCCATCCTTGACCTGCTTCCCTAGATAATTTTTCTGTGTTTATTCTGTGCCCATGATAGGAAAATTACTTGTTTGTATCTAGTGTGCAACAGAACGCTGACACTAGGCCAGTGCAGACATTGGCTCACAGGCAATCACGCTGAGCGAAACAGCACAGTCAGAGGGTATTTTGGTCAAGATTGTCTTATATGGGTGGTAGAGACAAATGAAGTGAAAATAGGAAGAATTAGACTTGGATTTCATTAATGCTAGCATCCAATATTTAAATACAGACTATTTCTATTAGACCAAACACCTGGGCTCAGGTGAGGCTGGTATTTCACAAGACAAACTTACTCTTGTCCAGCATCTACATGGGGGCTAGCAGAAACAGGTTTGTGACTGCAGGCAGGATGGAGGGAGACAGCTTCAAAAACTAAGGGTGCAGGAATGCAACCTACTGTTCATTCACACTGACAGAAGGTGTAGCTCAGTACATCACACAACCCGTTCAAGGTCTATGGAGCTTCTATGCTACAGCTGACACTAAAAAATTGCATTCTAAAATATATGCTGGAGGTCACCACTTTCATTATGTGGGAAAGTTCACAGGGTGCTTTGAGCACAGAACTGGGATAATGATGTTTATCAGTGTCCTTCTAAATAGGCAGTGAATAACAAGGTCCTTTCCTGCACACAAAGACATGTTTAGCACAAGCAGTTCCTAACTATCTGCCTATGGACCCTATTTCTAACTATCTAACATTTAGCTTCACAGTAAAAGCTGATGCATAGATACAGTCAGTCTTCATAATACTCATTTTCTCCTGTTGCTTTTTAATTTGAAGTCCACACATACAGTGAGGCAAGTTTAGCATGCCAGTTTAAGCCACAAAAATTGGTACTTCTGATTTTCCTTAGAAAATACAGTGTAGATTGCAATTTACAAGCTTTATTTATTTCTGTGACCACAAACAGAAGATGCATTCAATGAAGCAGTGTTTGGGCCTCATAAAGGTAAGTTGATTTTAATGGCAGAAAATCCCTTCCCTGTCAGCAGCAGAGGACTGAGCTCCAAACACTCAAAAACACCTTCATAGGAAAGAAAAACGCCCGATGCTTTCTCAAGAGCAGCACTCAAGTATTTGCTGTTCACTGTTGGACCTGAGTCGATTTCCATGTCAACTGCCTGCATCACTGAGATGCTTCCTGGTTTATATTTTGGTCATTCATTTGAATTTAAATAGAGAATTGCTTCACAAATCACTGATTTTTGCTTGAAGCACATTAGTAAAGCACTGAACACACACAGATTTGCCAGGCAGTCTATGTTGTTTAGGGATACAAGACTGTATGTTTTAAAAAATACATTATTAATGCTATAAATACTCCTCACACTGGAATGAGAGTGGGAAAAGCACTTATTAACATTTAAAAAAATGGGAATTAAGAGCTAGTAATTTGCCACGAAGTCAAGAAATGTAGTGGTTAGTAATGTTTTGGTATTATTTCATTTTTATAGTTTATCTTTTGCATTTTTTAAAATATAGTTCATTTGTATTACTGCAGTCAGTTTTGAGGCTGTAAACATTTTTCAGCTAAGCTTTATTAATAATTTATTATTAGGAAAAGATAGGTACAATTTCCAAAGCCACCTCAATAGCTGAGATGCATAGTGACACTAATTTTAATGGGAAAAAAAAATTCCTGCCTTGCAAACTAGACCTTTACTTTTCAAAATTGGATTGTGACTGTGGATATCTTGTTAAATTAAACTGTAGCTTTATGGAAAAATTTATAAGTTGCAGCAATATTTTTATCCTAAATAATTTCTGTTAACAGTACCAGTACATAGCTATAGTTACGGCTCAGTTGGCACTAGCATATGAAATCCTTGGGGTGCTTAAACTTATGAAGTCATGACATTAGGACTGATTTTTTTTTCCTGCAAATTTTCCACCAGAATTGATTGGTTTTTAATTTTTGAGTAGTCTGTATCTTAACAGACTTGCATTTTCTGATAGACTAGGCCACTTTCACCAGTTATTTCATAACCAAGAAAATAAAATAAGAATGATTGCCCTAAACCAGAGAAGCTTTAAACTGAAGGTTTCTCCAGTGTATTTGTTGAAGAATCAAGTGTAAAGATTTATGCATAGGAGCTCAGACTTTAACGCCTGGCTGGGGTTTTGTTATGGACCAAGTCATCTTGAGCAATACCCCTCTTGCCCCTTTGGCAAGACAGCTGCTGCTGAAAGTTACAGATCTTTTTCTGTAGAAGGAACACTTACACAGACTAGGAGCCCTCAGCATGGAAAAGCTCAAGCAATATGCTACAAAGAGCTAGTCATCACGAGTGGGATTTGTGCACGTTTACACAGTACAAAAAAACGTTACAGACTATTAAATTAATTGTTTATCCATGACCCAACACTAGCAAAATAACTGACTGGATAATTATACAACTACAGAAGTTTCAACAGTTATATTTCTTGATAAACTTCTGCTATCTTGGGTGACTTTATATGCCCCATATCTACCACTTTCTCAATATGAAATTTTCATGACTGTTTACATACTAAAATTTGATGGAAAAGGTGCATTTTTTCATAGCTTTTGGGAGCACTTGCTTTTTCCTGAGAGAAGGTTAAAGAAAATGCAGAAAATCTTCTACCACTTTTGAACCCATGTTCAATCTCAAATTCATGTACTATTAAACTTGGTGTTTGCCAGGTCTCTCTCAAATGCCTTGTAGTTCAGGCACCTCTTTGCTCTCCTGGCCCTTGAATCTGCAGTCTTAATGTTTTGGTAGATTTCTATTCCAGCTTCTGGGCAAGCTTACAGTAGTACAAGATTTTTTTTCCCCCCATAATTTATTTCTCTTGTGAGAAAAGCCATTACTTCAGGAGAATAAACAGGAAAACACAGTAAGTGAAGCAAAGACATTAATCCACATTTTAAAAAAATCTGATTACTTATCAATATTTATAGTACCTATTCTATTACTCACACAAATCTTGCCATAAGTCTGACAAATGAAACTTAAATTCCAGGATGACTATCAGGCAAGACTGCTTTAACAGGACAGGAATGTACCAGAGTTTGATCAGAAGGGTGTGTTGACTGGTGGCACATACAAATATTCCTCACACTAACTCTGGGCCAAACTGACATTCTAAGCACCTATCCAAATGCTTCAGGGGTTATTTTTCGTCACTTACATCCATATTCATTGTCTCTCCAATCTCTCCCTCTGCCATGTTCTGGTTCCCTGCAGCCTGTACTCAGACCCTCCCTGTGCACAGTTAGCTAATGCAGTAGAGTGGACTGTCTCCCAGCTTGGCAGCAGAGTCCCACAAAGCTGATGTCGCAGCTATCCTGTCTCCTTTTTCCACCTTTACTTGAAAAGGCAACCAAAACTAACATAGTTGCGCTCTGGATGTTATTGACTCAACCACTTCTTGGCTTCCTTGGATTAATGACGTATGTGTCTGTCTTGACTATGGTACCAAATCTAGCTATTTTCTTTCAAGTTGCATAGAACCTCCTTAAGGCCCCAGTTGTGCAATTATGCAAGAAAGCCAGCAGCAGTTGAAAAGAAAGTTTCTAGGATACATGTTTGTGGCAAAAGGTTTGAAAACACAAGGAGCCTTATGCCCTAAGGCTCCAAAAAAGGCAAAGCAAAAAAGATCCTACATTGTTTTCTTTTTTTCTTCATGACTTAAAAGTTCGTTTTGTGAATTTTCTGGGCTTTTCAGCACATGGGTTTGGCATTGTTAATGTAAATACTCAGTAATTAGCACAAAGTGTCTTTTTATTTTGGGATCCAGTAAGTCACTTAGTTATGAGAAGTATTTCCCAGTGTGAAAGAGTCTTCCTGTATCATAGCACTAGACGCTATATCAGTATTGCAGGCACTCAAATAACAAGATCAGCCTTATAAATGCTCAGTTCAAAGCACTACATTATAATAACAAAGTCAAGACAGATCAAGTGTTGTGGCTAAGTGGTTTGGGTTTTTTTCTAACTCCTATAATCTAGTCTGAAACACTAATGCATTGGAGTTCTTCATATTTATTTGGTTTTTGCATTAATAAGGAGAGAAATTGCAAATCACATTACCATGTAATTGTATTTCTAAGATATGAACTGTTTCTTGTTGTAGACTGAGCTGAAATAATTGAAATGATTCCACTTAGGCTGTCTTTTTCAAGCTGAAAAAGGTGAGTTTTTGTTTTATGTACTCTGCATGGTAGGACGATTACTTCTGCAGTTATCTAGCAAAACAGCTTTCTGATGATTCTCTCCTTTTCTGCCTACCAACTGATACCCTACAAGTGAAGCCTTAGGGAGAAATCTCTCCTCTTAGTTTATACTCCACATTATCTTACATCTACCGACGTTATGCTTTCTGGAATTACCCTTTAAAAAACCACAATAATTCACATCAAAATTTCAACCTGATTTTTGACACCGGGTACATACTTTTGTAAATGTAGTTGAGAAAAAGATTCAACCCTATGTGCATATTTGTGTCTAGAAATTTTCCCTCCAGTTGATGGGCACTGCACTAACTGGGAATCTAGCAGTTTCCAAAATAACACCTGTTCTCTTCCATTTGATCATATCAGTTCCTTTGAACATAGCCACCATTCCTGTACCACTGAACTTTGTGATTAAGCACAACTAGAGACGGTATTACTTTGAGCACTGTCAGCACATGGAGACTTTCTAAGCAGGGACTCTTAGCCATAACCCATAATGGCAAGTGAGATCCCACTAATAGACATCTGAATGACATGAAAAATTAATGCTACGGCCTCCCTGAATGTTAATTACATGTTTCTGAAGTCATAGAAGATCAAGGAGGTTAAACACGGCTTGCCAGTTACCAGATCAAAATAGCCTGATGCAACATGCAGAAGCACACTGAAGACACTGGCTAAATTCATTTGACCCTAGGAATGTCCACATAGCACCCAAGACGTACTTCACCTTGCGATGCCATCCTGTCATCCTGGTCATGCCCACAAAACATTTATCAGCTTGCACAACAGATTTCAGCAACTACCACCTTACTTGCACTGTCTTAACTAATTCTTATTTGTTTCCTACTTCCCCCATAAGATACAGCTAATTGTGGCTGCAGCACAAGCTTTCCTAGAAAATCTATTGTCATGCTGTTGTGTGTCCTGCAACATGGCTGACTAATAACAGAAAATGGGCATGGTTAAAAGCAAGCCTACAGCTTTATACTTTCAAAGTCAGATTTATCCATTTAATGTTGGTTACCCCAAGCTATACAATTAGTTCATTGCCTGGGCACTCCCTACAAGCAATGAGGAGACACTTTCTACAGGATACCTCCACTCCTGCAGGTCAGGATGGGGTGACTCACACCTCAGTGCCTGGTGTCCTAATGTGGCTCTTTGGTGGGACTGCTCCCAAGGCAAATGCTATGGATTGCATGTGGCTAACTTCACGCACATTTGAGAGGTCACTCTGACTTCAGTTTAACTCTGTTCACTTAGAGAAATAAAAATACAAATATTAATTTTGTGGGAATATCAATTTCTTGCACACACAAAAACGGATTTTAAATGAAAGTATAAATCCCATCCGTTTCAGCTGAGACAGTGCTTTGGGTTCAGTATAGCACTTCATACTGGAGTTAAAATCACTATGCTCACACAAATATCAAGTTGAATTACGAGCTGCAGCTGAAAATTGATAAGGATATTCCTTTGCATTCACAGGAGTGATGACGCTTAATCCACTTACAGCCTATTTCACATTCCCCAACTATTCCATTCCTTCAGGCGTCTTTCATTAAGACACGCTCACTGGCACAGTGCAGGATGACGAAAAGGCAGGCCAAACTATCTCACATGAGGGCACTAGAATCTCTTCTGGGACTGTTCAACATGCTAGTACAGATCCATCCATAGCAACACAGTTATGTTCATTGCAGTATGTAGGAATACACAGAGAATGAAGTTTACCTAGGCATACTGAACTCACATGGCCAGTCAGCGTGCTAAGAGGCATATCTTTTACTCTATCATTACAATGCACTTATAGAAGCTATTATGATTAATCCAGGAACTTTTGAAAGAAACCAATTGTTATTCATGGTGTGTTTATAAGAATAAAAGAGCTTCAGTTCTTGACTTTTATCACTGGCAATTTCTTGCCTAGCTTTCTACAATTTATAGAAAGGAAAATGAGCACTCATCTAAATGTACATAACACACCACTTGCTATCCTCTACTTCTTAATGAAAATGAGACCCCAACAGTCATCCAAAAGCAAAATGTGACCCTCTGCATATTAACAGTATTTACAAGGCACTAGGCAACTCCAAGACAAGCTGTGTTTCCTGAAATGTAAAATGATAAGTTGTCAGGAAGGGTTGGTGAAGGTCTTCTGCACAGTGTGGCATAACACCACTCAGCAGTTCCAAAGCAATTTGCATCACTTCAAGAAGCCAGTTTATGCTGTTGTAAACAGAGCTTTTTCCTGCATTATAGGAGGTGGTACATACAAGCAGACAGGCTCAAGACAGTTTCTTTAAAGTTTTTTCATCTGCTGAAATACATCACCTCTCTGCTATATGCCAATGACAGTAAAAGATTCCACTCATTTTTAAGAGTCGTCTATTCCAGCGCACTCTCCCTTCTTCCCTATGTTCAGCTGTCGCTCAACTCAAATAACACTGTTGTTATTCCTAGTTGTCAAGGTTTTAGAAGGACAATACCAAAAAAGGTACTGGGCTTGAAAAGCATGTTAATGTTCTTGGAACTGCATATAGTTGGTGACCTCATGACTTAAACTCTGAAACCTAAGAATTTATCTGAAGAAATAGTAAGATTTCATGCACATTTTGTTAGTCATCTTCATTTACAGCGACTTGGAGAGATTTCTTGTTTTGTTCCTTTTTCTTAGAATTTGCTTGTAGTAGTTGACAGCACTGGCCAGTGCTGAAGGTAGAGGGCAAGCACCCACATACCTCCCTGCTGAGGCTCTGACCTGGACCTCTGTGCTATCCAGCCCTACCTCAGAGCAGCTCTAGCAATGTGCTTTAATCTCTGCCTACAGCTCCTAACTCCATCTCTTTCCCCTTCCACCTGTCCTTTTTAGGCCTTGTCATTCACCCTGCTATTGGGATTCTGTCCAAGACCACAAAATAGATCTGTAACAGGGACACAGATGACTTCTGCAGAAGGACTTCCATAATAAGTGAGACCAGAGATGCACTGTGTTCAGCATCTCCCAACAACAGCTTGTAGCAGATGTTTAGGAAAGGATATTAGTAACAGGACAAGCAGAGAAAGACTCTTCCCAGTCCCAAGAGCACTATCAGTGTGTCTTTATCTCATGTGCAACTACACATGTCCTTATTTCCATATAGTCTTAATACAATTTGGATCAGAAGCAAACTGCAGCAGGGTGACTTTCTACTACATCACTAACATTGTGGTCTGGTAAAAGTTCTTCATAAACACAGTTACCATTCTCAAAGCCCCATTTATAGGTTGCACAGATCAAATCTCAGGATGTTTACAGAGACACAAACAAGAGACATGTTCAATGACTGAAGCTATTGTATGTGTTTGGGGAGAGTATGAGACAGGACGAGTCTGTCACCTCCCTTCTGCTGGAGCCCCTTTGAAATGGAGCTGCTGTTGCTGTCCCTGTGGGGACCCACACAGCAGAGGAGCTCTGTGCATACACTCACACACTCCCCGAAGGAAAAGAAGCAAGAGAGCAGGCACTGAGTAAGGCTTCCTCTTGAAGATAAATCCCCAGCAACCTGGAGACAAGGCAAGCAACATGCAGAATCACCTTCATTATAAATCACTGCATGGACAGCACTGCAAGCAGACGGAATGGCAGAATTTAGGTTAAAAGCTCCATCTGCTCCCAATTTGGTTGCATCTTGTGCCTGAGTACAGCCCCAAGGAAGACTGTTACTACTGTTACTTAGCATACATGGATAGGAAGAGGAACAGATTTCACTTTACCCTATACTTGAATTGAGCTGGGGAGGTTTTCTTCCCTCATCAACACCAAATGGAATAACCATCTTTTGTCACTGTGCCTGCACATACCACAGCATACATATTACACATCAGGATACAGGTTTTCCTACTCCTAGTAACAACTGTGTGGTTTTAGTTTCAGATAGTTAATAGCTTCTTGTGTTTCTCAAATGGACTGTTATCCCTCTTTTCACTCTGCAAGGTTGCAGAGTGAAATAATAATAAGTTTAATAAATGTAACATGTCTCCTTAAAAAAAAAATCTGTCTCCTTATACACAACGGGTACACAGACACATACTTTTTTCCCCCCCTCTCCTCTTCTTTTATTTTTCCTTTTTTTTTTTTAATTGCTTTCTCTCTTTGGTTCTTGGATTGTGGTCTTACATTTTTTTAACTTGTAATTTCATTTCCTGTTTCTTATTAATGTTGTTTAGTACACAAGTCCCTGAACTACGCTTTGCCTTCTGATGAACATTCCCTCTGGTAAAAACAGCAGTACAAGAGGCTGAACAGCCACTGTCAGCTGAGCTGATTCCTGCAGTTGGAAGCAGAGCCACTCTTATTAATGTAATTAAATTTTGTAGCTTAGAAGAACATGCACCCTCACTGATCTACAGTATGCAGCTGGTGATTAAATTCCAAAAAATCATTTCACTAAGACATTTTGTTCTATTCTAGTTCTCCTGGGATGATCACATGGTCATTCAAAAATTGTTGATATGCACTATTCTGTCATTAAAAGGAGTTGAGAAAGCTCCTAACACAAGGATTATTTCTTTTGAATCAGACTATAACAGACGTTCTAAAAATAGCTGAGGAGAAAACAACAGTGTCTTAAAAGCCAGAAAAGTAAACAATTGATAAACCTAGTCTAGAAGCAAAAATAACACACACACAAAAAAACCCAACCAAACAAAAACAGAGACTGGAAAAATAGTTGTAAAGTATCACTGGAAACAGTTGCAAGGGATGGTGAAGTCAGAAGTGCACAACAACACAAACAGAATAATATCTTCAGCTGTCTGAAGAGTAGCTGCTGGGGAAAGGGAAATCTGGCTGGGGAGACCATATATCTATGTGTATCGATTGTGGGTACAGAGATACCATCTAAAGCCAAACCCCTCCAAGTAATTTCTACACCTTGTGGGCACTGGATATTCAGGTACCTCTTTTTAAACCAATAAATCAATAGGTGAGATTTTTCCAGGCATTGCTGAACATATCACTAGTGCATCACTGAATAGATCATTGATAGGCACTTCTGTGTAGTAACTAGTGACTGGAAGGGGCCCCAAGTCTCATGTGATTGTTAAATAAAAAACGAGAGAGGTAAGCCTTTGGAAGACTCTTGAAGCTTTAGCAGAAACAATTTTAAAAAAAAAAAAAATCAATTCTCAAGGAAAAGTATATTCTCTCCAAAAGCATCCACTCTGTATGAAAAACGTGGCTTTTATTGCCATTGGAAAACTGCCTGAAATGCAAATAGTCTTCTTCTGAAAGCTAATTTTGTCAAACAAAAGGCAGTAATTTTCACACAGGTGCATCATCAGCATCACACTGAAGCTTTAGTTGCATAGCATCCATCCCTCCTCCTTGAATATGCAGGCTGTCCTCCGGGTCACCTTTGGAGCAGGCAGTCCCAAGACGTTCTGCCTCCTCTCACCCAAGAACCCAGCTTGGGCAGCACAGCGCCACAGGGAGATACTCACACTGCATCTCTCCAAGATAATTCAGCCAGCACTTTTAGCTTCTACCATACCTTGCTGCCTGCAGGTCAGGTAAGCATCAAAATGTAAGCAGTTTTGGAATGTCAAGGGCACACCAAAGACCAGTACCTTCCTTTTGCATCGTGTATATATTGTATAAATTCTTTACCACTTTGTCATCCTATTATTTCAGCTCTTCCCTCTTGTTTATTGTTTTGGGGTTTTTTAAATAGAGCTCTTGGAATAACCTTCAGATTCTTGTCTGACTGAGGATGCTGCTTCAGCCCCATACATTTTGCTTCATTAGTCTTTTGCTACAGGCATTTTTTTGACAGTTGACTCCAGGTCTTTTACTACAAATATTTGTTTTGTCTCTATGCCTTTCAGATCATAAGTTTTTTTTAGTTCAGGGACTGACTCATTTTTTTTCTGCTAAAAAATACTTCATCCATTGTAGATTTATATGTTTATATTGTATACATAGGCTTATAGCACAAAAATATTGAACAACTGCAAATCTTAATTACAACTCATTGTATATTCCCTGATTCATAATCACATTATATTATTAATTAAATAATATCTGTCTTACTGAAATTAAATAATACATGGGTTTGGAAACTCTCACCTATAGCCAAATGTCAGTCATTGTGGAATGCTCACTTGGAAGGGGAAAAGAAAGACCAGAGAAGCCAACAGAAATATTTTAGCCATTGGTGAGAGGTAAAATAAAAGACCTGGTTAAAACTGAAACAAGCAAATAAATTCCCTACTGCACCAAACCATGCCTAAACCTCAAAAAAATCTTAACAACTTACATGTGTCAAGAGGGTTATTTATGAAACTATTTTCTTGTCAGCCACTGCAGTACATTCCGTCCCTTAGCTGAGATACTGTAAATTCATGAATGATAGGTTAAAGTCTTACTTTGGCAGAAATATTTATATTTATCTGAAAAATAAAATTATCAGCTTGCTTCAATGCTGAGATAGTCTTTCAGTGACTAGTGGCATGCAATTATAGTCTTTCTGTGCAAGGGCTCTAATTTGTAGCAGTGTTTGTTAGTTCAGTAAAGGATTTCAGTTTGACTGAAGCAGATTTTCTTCCTTAACAGCTTAATTTTTTTTCTTCGTGTTGAATTTCCAGGCTTTGTGCATATATTTTCTGTTGCTTGAAACTTGTGAACAACTGTTAATAGCCTCCTGCAGGGAATGCTGGGTGCTAAAAGCACAGTGACTGCCAGCCTGCTCCGCAGCTCCTGTGCAGTGCTCCCTGCTTGCAGAGCTGTGCTTGGAGGTCGCTTGCTGCATTCCCAGCTGAGGGACTCGAAACTGAAACTTCTTACAGAGAAGTTTTCGTGTAACAGCCAAACAGGCTCTCACCAACTGAGATAAAAGAAAGCTTCCTCCCCAAAGCTGTGCTTTTTCACCAGACCAGGACAATTTATACCAAATTTATGCCTCTCCATAATATTATGAGCTAGAAGAAGGCTAGTGTCTGGGAGATAAGGGTAAGTTTGAATGGGCTCCATAAAGCAATCTTACAAATAAAGCAGTCACACAGATGCTTTCACTAAAGCAAAGCATATTTTCCTTCCTTCTCCAAGACGTAAAAAAAGCATTTTATTGTTTAGGGGCCTGGTGAACTGAAACCAGATGAATTTCCACAACCAGTGTGAGGCTGGAGGTTGGGCTCAATGATCTAATTGTCCATCTACCCTTCAAAACTTTGAATCTAGGAAACACAATGTTTTTTCAAAGAAAGAGAGCTAAACAGCTGCTGTCTCCAAACAGCAGTAAAGGGCTCTCCTTCCACCACTCTGAAGGGAATAAACAAACAAAAAAAGACAAGAGATCACCTTTTGTGCTGCATCCCAAACGCTTCCCTAGGTGAAGAAAAGTCCAGAACTGACTTCTCTGAAGCTAATCTCCCCCACAGTTCAGAGGTACCAGAACTGGTCTCTAATTTTCTTGGCTTTTGTTTTAAACCAGATGACAGGAATAGTGTTTTCAAATTGCAACAAGCTTCAGCAGTTTGCTGCAGTAATTCAACCTGAATGGCGAAGGCTCCCAGTTTATCATGGACCCAAAACCATAACAAAATGGGCCTTCTTCATGACATTCCAATACTCCCTGACCCAGAAAGCAGGGTCCAACCAGGAATGGTGATCTCGTCCCTGAAAACTCTTGTAAGCAAACTGGTATACTCTTGAGGATTGAATGGGAAAAGCTGATATAATTGAATTTCCATTAATGGAATGTTAACCTCCTTGCTCATCAGAAAGAATGTGGATCCTGACTTTATAAATACAAGTCTGTAATTACAATCATAATGCTTTAGAAAATAGAACAACCATTCTGGCTGTAAACTAGCTGTAAATTTCCACACAAATCTGAAATCTCTTTCAAGTAAAGTGCAGCATTCAGCCTGATGAATGTCAGTTTGGTACATGTTTGCAAGAAGTCAGAATTTGGGTAGTGCTTTCAAGCAGTCATTTACCAGCAATAAAAAGAATTTAAAAAAAAAAAAGGTGGGGGAAGCTTTCCCTAGGACTGACCATAATTCCAGCTCATTAAATCGTCATTTTTTTTAATGCAATGTTTGTTCTCATTATTTACCTTCATTTCATAACAGAACGCTTGTTCTCATGAAAACATAACTTTGTTCTCACACCCTTTCACAGTACATGCCACATTTTATTCATGACATAGTTAGTTTTGTTGGTATTCCACTACTACTTGGAAAGAGTAGCTACTGAATGACATGAGGGAGCCATAAACTTCAGCACAAGATGATCACAATGCCAACAAATTATCTGTAGGATCTGTTACAAAGTTAGCTGAGCTTCTGACCACTTGAAAAACAAACACTGATGAAACTCCACCGCACATGCAACATACATTAAGTAATATCAGAAAATCATATATTTACTATTATCAGAAAATCTTCACTATTTATACAGGAAAACATCCCCAGGTTTATAAGCATTTCCTCACAGTGCAGACCTTCCATTTTTTACAAAATGCGGTAACCAGGTAGACTAGTGTTTGCACAGAATAGATATATTTGTAGTCACAATTTATACCAGTCAGAACAGTAGTTTTTTTTCATGGAACCGCCCCTGAAAAGAAAACATGCTTTGGGGAAGAAGGGATTGAAACCTAGCTGATGATTTCCAAAAAGCGACCTTCAGCTCTGCTCAGAAAAGCCTAAGTTCTATAAGTTAGTATGAAGAACACCATTTTCAATACTCCAAGGACCAAATGCTAAGAAATCTGAGAATCTCAGTTTTCACTACTTTTCCCAGTGTTGTTGATTCTTCTTTTTCCAGTTTGACAAATTTAGACTCTTTTACTTATTTACAGATTTTAAACAAACAAAACTTCACCCACGCAATATGCAGTACCCATGAGACTTAGTGAATCTAGTGATTAAGATAAGCAAATCTAACCAATATATCACTCCTGACCTCCCATATATTACAATTTTTTTCTTAAAAAAGGACATAAAAAGACAAAAAGAAGCCCTAAACCCAATCACAAACCTAAAAAAACCCAGTAACCTCCACAGATTTTAACAGGGACTTATTTTGCCATTTCAGAGTTCTTTCTGTACATAGTTTTAAGTCACTAAAAGGAAAAGCAGCAGTAAAGGTACCTTAGAATTATCTTAAGTGTACATATGTACATATAGGCTGTGTTAAGCTACACTGATTTGCATGACATAGTGATGTAGAGCAGTTGTGCAACTGAGAAACATCAGTTATTGTCTCTATTCAAAATTAAACACAGGGTGTCTGAGCCAAGCTGTCTTTGCCAAATACCACTGATCCATACTCAAACTTGAATTCCTCACCCTGCTTTTTCCTCTCCCTCTTTATCTGAATCCAGAAGACAAACAAAAACCATTAACTTCCCTAAAATTTGATATGTTTAAAATTCAAGTCTCATTCTTGTGTCTCAGCCCATTTCTAATTAATACCTATTTTACTGTTTTCATGTTTTCCATCTCACTGAACAAAACAGACCACTGATCTGTCCATCTTCTTCCTGAAACAGATATGAAGCTGAAAAACAATACTATCTTCTCGCTTATTCAATCACCAAAAAATGATGGGTCTGCACTCTGTCTAAATTAGCCTTGAATTTTATTCTGGTTGGAACATTTTAATAATAACAGATACTGAGATTCCTATAATCAGTGAATATTCATTAATGCAAAATCACTTAGCAATTCCTTATAATTATATGAAGTGTGCAAAGCATTGACCACGGAAGGAAATTATAATTAAAGTTATTAAAATGAATTAGAAAAAGAGATAATAATTAAATCCCAGTTGCTGGAACGTAAAACTGCTCTGCACTGAAATAATATGGATGCTCTTCCAGAAGGGGAACTGTTGTAACATTTCTTTCCTTAGTTATTCAAAATTAAAGCCAAGTTTTATGGTAAGTCTTTGTTTGTGGGGTTTTTTTAATAAACATACTTGAATAAAATGCTTTACCCAACAGTTTTTCTAAGATGATTATCCTATTTTTTGTGAAACACATTGTTCAAGTCTTTTCCTTTACAGGAGGGACCACTGCAGCAACAGGCCTGGTAAAACTCCATGGTCTTACCACTGGCTGCAAAAATAGCAACACTGTGCTAGAGTTAACGCTAAAAGCAAAGCCATTTCTCAGTGAATTACTCCCTTGTCCAACTGGAAGCAGTAGTAACTAATACCCATCCTTATCTGCATCTTGCCAGACTTACTGCAGGAAAGATCAGTTTTCATTTCCCCAGTAATAAGCTATCTTTGCCAGCCTCCTCTGGTTCAGTAAATAAATTTTCCTGAAACACACAAAAGCTCAGGCTGCCGCAATGAACCAAAGGCCTTTCCACACTAAAAGGAGGGAAGGGCAGGCAGTTTTGATGGGAAGAAATCCAAGGGCAGCTCCCAGGAGCAAGAGCAATTAGAACTAGATTTCTCTGCTTTGCTGAGAAAGTAAGCTAAAATTCACTGGCTCCTAGTGAATAACCTCACTCCGCTGATGTAGAGCTCCCATGTTCTCCTCCCCATCAGGCACCATTTTCTCTCCTAAATTTTTCTTTCCAGGAAACAGTTGCATTTTTGAATTGAATCTGCTCAATGGAAGATTCAGTCCCACATACATGAAAAGGAATTTTGGATCACTACTTTTATAAACCATGAAAGCATCCTTGTTTGTGTTTCCAGCTGACAAGTCAATCAGAGCTATCAGAAAAATCAGTGCTCCAATCTGAATCTCTGAGAAGAGAGAGATGTATATATAGAAGCCAAGTAAAGCAGTTTCTTTTCCTGGTTGTAACAGGGTCAGTCTGTCATTTTTCAAAAAAAGTCATCCCATAGCTGCATAGACTAAAAATGGTAAATTTCATCTAAACCCAGGAATTCACTGTCTTCTATGACTTTACATGTTAGTGTCAACTACTGTAATATAAACACAAAAATGTGAAACTCATTATGCGGCAGGGCCACGAAAGACTAAAGTGTATCTTTATGAGTAACAAAATCACTTCAATTTTATTCCTTTGACTACTGCTGGACATACTGACTCACTGTCCATTCATTCACTGATAAAATAATATTGAAAAAAGCATTCATGGTCAGGAGACGGAAAAAACCCCACAAATCTTTCTCCGAATTGCTTCTTCAGCCATGAATAGAAGCAAATCCCCAGTTAATTACACTGCACCACAAAGCTTAGGACTTGTGTTTAGCTCCTGCATCAATACACTAGAAGATCTGGTCTGTGCTGTGGAAAATTTAGAAAGCTAGAAAACAGCACTCAAAGAGACAAAAAATAGGTATGACTTGATAGAGAAATTAGCCTAGGGCTATTTTGAAGATTTTTTTTTTCTTTTTTCAATTTCTTGAGGAATAAGACTTTTCTGATACAACTTTTGGAATAAACTGATGCAAATTGTCTGAAGTCCTCACTGAATCAGTAAAATAGAGGTTGGGTTGATCACTACCAGCCAGCAGGTTTGGACAGCTATGGAGAAGTTTGCAGAACTCCTTTAGCTATTCTGTGCTCATATCCTTACCTATTCCTTAGTTCCAACTTGCCCCCTCATTTAGATTTTGCCTTAGATCTTCCCACCACTCCTTGTTTCCCAGGGCTTTCTACTTCCTCATCACTTGCTTCTTCCAAAAAAAAGCAATATTGTCCTGCTGTCCAGCATCCCCCCACTAGGAGCAAGGTGAAAGCAAAGCAGAGCTCTCCTGCCTTGGCTAAATCAGGCAAAACAAATCTGCACATAGAGTGCTTCCAAGGAGAAGCCCAAGTCAAACTGTAACACCATTATATAGATGTCCTGGGAATGATTTTGTGACATACAAACATTACTCCTGCCATCACACTTACCAGCTGACCAATGGCTGCTGAAAGCCTGGGGAAAAAAAATGCTAAGGCTAACCCTGTTCAAAAGGAATTCATTTCATTAGCATTTCTGTCCTCAAAAACCTCTAAGAGAGGCCCATTGCTGACCAAAGTATGCTTTTTTGCTGGGATTTCTTCAATAGGTCTAGTTGTCTTAGATTGTCTTATTTCAGCTAGATTTTAGTATATTCCTAAAACTCTCTCTTTTTCACAATGCTATAATTGCAGAAAAAAATACCAGGAAGGAAAAAGCAGCCCTTGTGTTGGACAGATTCTACATGAAATTTTATGTGGAAGGCGGCAGAAATTGCTCCTTTTGAAATCAGAAACTCTTATCACTTTTCCAGGCAAGACTGCTACTCATACTGAGTTTACATGTCTACAATTCTTCACCAGCAAATCAGCCTGACATATGCCTGAAATGATGCATCTGAAAGTGTACCACCTCTTCACAGTAACCACTATCACCATACAACCATTCAAAAGGCATTCAAACACTACAGGTGGTTGTTTGCTGCCTTTCCCTGGAATATCAGCTCAAAGAACAAAACATAGTGAGACTTTTTCCTCAGCTTCTGCATGCTAATCCAAGTCTTTTGGAAGCTCAGCTATCATCTTATTGTTTTGGAATAAAGATAGATTGCTCTCATAGTCCCTTACTGAAACTGGATTCTGACCGCTTTGTAGTGTACTCTCTGCTAAATGTCAGGCTGTAAAGAAAACTGACTTTTTTGACAGCTAAATGTACACAGCAGACTTCATAAAAGCTTTTACTGTGACTAGCATATGCTGCAACTTCACTGTTTTTGCTTTAAAGTCAGTACAACATGTTTAATAGTTTCAGTGGCAGATGACACTGCTATCCTTAATACTAAACTATTATGGGAAACTGTTTCATCATTGTTAAAGATGGATTTCCTACAGTCTGATATTGAAAACAGCTTAGCTACAGGAACCAAACAATTTCTGGTTCTATTACAAACATTCTCCTGGGAGAAGAGCGATTCTATTACCTATGATGTTGCTTACCTCACATTCTTTCTTTTAAAAAAAAATTACGTGTAGCTCAATCAGTTTATGGAAAAGATCTTTAGTGAAACTCCATAGTTATAGAAGCATCCTTGCTTGAAACAAGACACATCTGAGTGATAATATACCATTATCATAGACCAAAGACCCTAAAGCTGATGTAATAATGGCAAAAAAAAAAGCAGTCTTGCTAGCAATATATCATCATAAACTCATGTTTTGAGCCTGTTAACTTAAACTGTTCCTATTGGCTTAGACTGTTTCATTCTTTGGAGAAGATGTATTAGTGTCTATGAAGACAAAAACAAATAAGTGCTCATGCAGTACGTTGCCAATAAATCTTTTCTAGAATATTTTGTACTGCTCTAAGTTGCTTATTTAGAAAATCTAGCACAGTCATAATGCATCTGACTCAGAATATTCAATAATATATCTTGATCAGTTTGAAAACCAAACTAATTATTTCTGCGATGTTTTCCCCCATCCACTCCCATGACCTCATCCTGATATTCAAAATAGGATTTTCCCACAGGTCAGGAGATTTGAAAATAAATATATTTCCACAGACGCAATTTGAAGCTATTTCAATGGCTATACATCAACTCAGGGACATGCTTCAACAGAAGTTTGCACTGATCACTAACCAAAGCAAAGATGCTCAAGCCATTTTCACCTTTTGGAAGCATAATTGCAAACTCAGACCTTAGGTTAGCTGAAGAAGCAGTTACAGCAGTAGGGAAACACCTTGTGAAATGACCCTTTAAAGAAAAGCTTTTGACTCTGTAGGTGACTTTCTTATGTTCCCAGAATTATTTCTGGCAGCTATCCCTCCAATACCTTATTGAAGTCTGGGTAAGGAAAAGGCTACGATTGCTCACTATTTCCATGTCATGACCAGAAGTGTTTCAAATACAGCCGAGTTTACAAATGGCTATTTTACTCTGGCTTATTTGTTAGACTCACTACACTTTGCATGTGGTAAAATTGCAAAGTTTGTCTCTTGGTGACATTTGCATCGAATCTGATTGTTTTACCAAGCTAACAGATGATTTTCTTGTTCAGCTCTGTCAAAAGCATAATGATTTGAAAAACAAAATGAAATCGTGTTCCTTATCATGAGCAGTAAGCCCTCTCTGTGCCAAGGGGAGAAGGTTTGGAAGCAGCATTCTATAGAAACACATCATCAGCAAAGCTTCTGTGGGTCCCTTGATGCCACTGGGTCCAAGAAATAGCATTTAGGCAATAAACTTCCAGAAAGGTCATGAGATATCTGTGGGTTTACAGGACAAAGCCAGCTTCTTTTCCTATTCAACGAGGGCCGAGCAAATCCCAAAGGAAATAACTGACGTGTTGCCTAGAGTTATTTACTTGTACTGTTAATCCACCTCTAGTGGTATCCTTTCTCCCACACATCCTACCAATTTTATATATAATTTTTACAGTGTTTTAATCTCTAGGGATTTCATTCATTCAAATAAAGCCAGCCTGAGGGCAAACAGCTCTGCTGGATAAGGAAAAAAAAACCAGTAACTCTTAGCCACAAACAGGAACAGAGTTAGGAGTTTTACTTTCTTCCACTTAGACTTCTTTTAAAAACCTAGGCACTGCTGGTCTCTGGGATTTTGTCATTTTAGGCATAGTTTTTGAGACTCATAGCAAACACAAAGAGGAAAGGCAGACTTCATAAAAGGGTCTTGCAGAGCAGCCACAAATTAGTGAAACACTGCAGCCCACCCCTCGCCAGATGCATTCCTTGATAACTTGGAAAACTTATTCCTTGATAGCTTTGAGAACTAGCAAGCTCCCTGCAGCAAACTTCTCCTATCCACACTAGCTCAGGCCCACTGAAGTCAGTAGGTATCTCTGCTACCTGCAATAACCACTACAGTAGCCTCTAGTCACCATCTAGGGAAGAGTCTTTCTGAACACAGCACCTACACAAAATAGCTTTGTAAGACCTACATATGTAACATATAAAATACATAGAATATACACAATGTTTTTAAATTAGAACACCAAAAGAAGACTTACCCTTCCCCAGGAGAGGACATCCACCCAACCCCACACTCAGCCTGACAACAGCTAACACCATGTCAGGTGCCAGACTCTTAACTGACTCCTCAGGTGGAGAGCATTTGAGGAAAATTGCTGTAAGGTGAGTCAGGAGTTTTTGTAGCCTTCCCAATACGTTTTTTTTTTCTCCTTCCTGTGTTTCCTATCACTTTCTTTTTTCCTATTTTCACTATATTCCATTTACAAACATTGGCTAAAGTCTCATCCCTGCTGGTTTTACACATTTTGAAGATATGAAAACTGCATGTGGGAACAACAGTAAGTGCCTGCTCTCAGCCCTCAGTTGCTTGTCACATGTAGAAGAGAATTTTATTTCTTGCTGTCACTTTCAGCCCCTTGTTTTTGTTGCCAGCAGTGCCAGCACACAACACGAGGATGTTCTCACACTCTGTGAGCTTCACTTCACATCCTTTGACACTGCTGCTATTGTACCACCATGAAAAGCTTAAAGTCTACTAAACTGAAGTACAGAGAAATGGGATGACTTTCCTCACAGCTCCAAACAGCTTCATGGTTTAGGTTAAAGGTCTGAGCCCAGCCCTGACTCCAAGTCCTTCATGATAATGAGTAGTCTACTTTTCCTCATATCTTCCCATATACATTGAAAATAACATTTAAATTAAATTAAATTAATTTCAGTTGCAAAGTCTAACTCCTAAAGGTTAGAACTTCCATATGTATTGAAGCTGGAGATAACTTTTTATATCTTTGTTCATTCATTTTGAAAATTGAGGGAGACAAGGGTTTATGCTAAAAGTAAATGTAATTGCTGCCACATGATTATGATAAACTGATAACTTCTACTCTGATTGCTGGAACTGCAAATGTGATACAGATAGAATAAAGGGAAAGTTCATCCCACCTTACCCTCCTTTATTCTTTCTTCCTAGGAACCGCTACTTCAGCTGTTTTGCCAAAGTGCAAAACTGGGAGGCTGGAAATACAGTGTGTGTATACTGCTAGTAAGACTATCTAAACAGGGTCTGGGCTTTTTCTGTCCTTATCAGGGAAGAACCCTGCTCTGGCAGGGGGATTGGACTAGATGATCTTTAGAGGTCCCTCCTAACCCCTGACATTCTATGATTCACTGCAATTCGTACTGCTGCTGACCTCAGGGGAGAGGGACCCAACTATGAGTCTAGTTTCAGTGTTTGTAGTTATCAGCCTGCCAGTGTTGTCCTGGAAATCTTAAATGACACATGGGGGTTTTACTGTTAGTAACACAGTCAAACCAGAACTTCCTAGAAGGTGAAAAGATGCAAGGGCTTTTCATCATACTGAGCATCAAGTCTGATCTGCAAACAATGGAGATGTTAGAAAACCTATCATTTAAAAATAAATCATTTTGCAAGAATACTTCTATAATTAAGACTATCAGACACATATGCTGAAAGCATGCTGTACCACTGCCTCAGGAATATGGTTGGAAAGCACTGGTGAATAACTGTACAGCAAGGATTGGTCATCCACCCTGTCTTGACAACACCTCAGGGTGCACATGAACACATGCAACAGTGAAATCCACTCCACTGGCTGATCAGAGATCTAGTTATGTGCTAGAGACAGCACATTGGGCCTTCAGCAAAGAAGCCAGCGCTGAAATAATTGTAGGCACTGAAGGTGTTTCCATCGGTTGCTCTTTCCCATGCCCCTATTGCAGGCCTGCTCTGGAGAGTTCTCAAGACATCGCTTAGTTTCTTTAGGAGACCTAGTCCAGCTCAGATACTGGAGAGAGTCTAACTTGGACAATTTTCTTTAGGGATCAAAAAATATACCCTTTCCCCCAAATTGTAGTCCTGCATCAGCAATATAATTTTTGCCTGTAACACTGATTCTTACTTGTGTCATTTTCTGAAAGTCTCAAAATCTTGGAAGTTTGTTCTCTTTTCCCAGATACTGTCTTCGCACCAGCACAAGATTTTCAGTGTGCTAAAATTCCACTTACCACTTTTAACAGATCAACAGTGGATACCAAATGTTATTCCTCATAACTGGCTAAAATTCTGCACTGTATTCTCACTCATAAAATAAGCATTTAACTGCATTTGTATCCTGGCCTTCTGTCATGGTGTTAAGAAAGAAGATTCTATTCCAGGAAGAGGAAATTTGAAATAAAGTAAAAGCTATCCTGACTGCAAATCTGTAGATATTTACAGCTTCATGCAACCACAAAACATTAACTAAGTTTATTTTTATAAAATGTTCATTAAATGGCTATTAGATATAACTCAGGACATCCATACCTCTCTCAAAATATCTACCATAAGTCTACTGAAAACACATCTAAGTAAAAACCTGTCATACTCATTATTCAATCCATAAATGTCTGAATAAAAAGTGGAGGAGAATGATGAATCAGAAGTCTGTAGAAATAGGAGTGCACAAGCTGTCAATTGTACCAGCAACAAATGTAAATCACTGCTCTGTTAAACCAGCTTGTTGTAGCCATGACTTGACTGAAGTACTGGAAAAGAAAACAGTATTCATTGCAGCACGGAACAGGTAAAACACACGAATGTAACAATGTCTGGAGAAGTTCAGCCTCAATAGGGTAATAAACTTTAACTGATTTCATTAAATAGAGTTTAAAGCTTTAGGAAAGGAAGCAATAGACAGTTTATGTGTTACAAGAAGAGAGGGTTGAAATGAAAACCTCTTTATTGTTTTTTTTCCTGGCACCAGTTCTTAAATAATCTCAATTTCTGCAACCCTTTCCACATGAGCTCAGAAAGCTGTCATGGCCTCATGACTCCATACTCTAATACCAGCACTTTTAGCTCTCCTAGTTCCAGGATATGTTGAGTATCTTTGATGATTTAATTCAAAGTGCATCTGATTTTGTTGGCTGCCATGACATCAGTGTGCACAGACTCAAGACTGTGAGGCTCGGGTCTCATATTTTTCCCTCCATAGCTGCGGAGTCTGGCACCTCCTCATCTGGCCTACTCATATACAGGCAGGTGATGGAAACAGGTACTCAGGATATGAGAGAGAGGTGACATTTTCAGAGGATCATGTCCTTCAGGGCACTGACTTGTGCAGATGCCAAACTCTTCCCTGTCCAGATGTTCTATATCAGAAGTGCTACTTTTATAGCTTACAAGCCTGTGAATCAGAATTCTGAATGCCTTTGCAGGGCACCTCTCTTAGCAGCATTGGCAAAGCTCTTGAAAATACTTCTCATTTTTGGCTGGCCTTTCTCAGCAGTTCTGTGGTGCAATCAGCTGAAATCTGCAGCTAGGTTCAAGCAACATGCTTAGTAAAATCCTCTGAAATGTGGGATGGCTCACAAACAAAACAAGCAAAAAGTAGTCTGCATCATATCTTTTGGATGAACACAAATGAAACAGACCATTTTGAATACATCCAGTCTAGTATAATCTCTGTTTCTGTCAAACCAAGTAGGTCAACAACATGTCTACGGATGACACAGCATGTTATCATTGCTTAAACCTCCGTAAAACATGAGACAGCTGTGATAATGCTTAACAGAAATAAATATTGTGACATGAAATGCTAACAATTGCTCTTTATCTAAGAACATTAATAATGCTTTGCATGTGCTCATCCAAGTCTAGGAGCAGGAAATATATATGTCTATTTGTTAGAGGATGAAATAATAAACTCAGAAAAAACTTAGCAGGCATGATGGAGAATTGTGACAGGAGAGGGAACAGACTTTCAGTATTCATTAAATGCTGCAAAATTAAATTGAAAGCAATCTGAGGTACAGAAAAGAAGCTATCATAGATTTGGTATAGTATAATGTTACATCTGAATGTTGCTTGCAATTCTTTACCCTTACTATCATATCTACTTTCATGCAGAGTAATCCCGTTTCCCCGACGTCTATAAGAACAGGAGCACTGAGAGGCACTGGTTCATTTGTTCACACAGATTCTTTTTTGCCTGAAACTTACCTATGCAGTATCTAGAAGCAATACTGAAATCATCCTCTACAAGTAAAACACTGCATCTGCTTACTGATGGGCACAGAGAGATAAACAACCGAGGTTCCAAAACCATTCTCTGTTTAAGGATGCTTCCTATTAAGGAAGCTGTAGAGAAGATGTCTCAAGTCAGAATGCAAGGTTTGCTTATAATAAAAATTAAAGCATCATGTTCTTTAATTTGACTAATACAGTCTTTTAGAAGATTTTATAGGTAAGGCCTGTACCTGTTATATTTAATGAACGCTGTTCCAACTAGCTGATTGCACTCACATAGGTGGCAATAAAGAACAAAGGAATAAATAAGGAATAATTGTAAATAGATTGAGAACTTCAGCACTCTGCATTCTGATCAGTCCAGTTCTGAATAAATGCCAACAAGGAGAATTTTACCAAAGTTTTGCTACTTTTAATTTCACCTGAATAAAATAAATAACAAGTCAACCAAAATAAGTCCATAATGCTGTACTATGAGCTCCTACTCCTGTTCGTGTCCCTGTATATCATTTTCTTTCTAGACCTGTAATAATTTCAGGTTAATACAGTCCTATGTATTCAGAATATATTTAATTTCACATTTTTTCACTTTCATGAATAAAAAAAAGTCAGTGAAAGATATTTACTGAAGATATTTTGTGAATATTTTTATTGTTTGCAAAACACTTTCAGACTCCTGACTTATAATGGCAAATAAGAGCTTTGGAAATGCAAATCTTCAGAAAATTGGACTATGTCTTAAATCATGAAAATTTGATGAAGTTCCGTATTACCACTTATCAAAAATCTCAAAATCAATCAGGTTCATTGTACAATATTTAATGATCTTTTATTATTTTTTAATGTAAGTTCAGATATGCCTTCCAGCTCCTAACATTCTGTGATTCTGTGATATGCATGGGCAAATTGTATGGGGTTTCTGTTTTCTAGTTCTCCATTTATAATAGGGAAATTTTAGACAAATATCCCACTGCTTTTCGTTTGCTGAACACATGATCACAGCTGATTCTACAGGGGCTTCCCTTGGTATTGCAGGAATGGTGCCTGCCTGGGCCATCATTTAATGGATGATGGAAGATTGCACTGGAGATACCAGAATTATAGTTGTTAGACTCTCAGCAACAATGAAACAGGTTAATTGCTCATCTGAAGTTTCCCACCAGAGGAATAAGGATTGCTGTTGAACACTACCCCACAGTGAGAATTTCCAAGCCTCCCTCCTAGTAAGTTTTCCCCACTACAGTCTCCCCAACCCCATTACTTCCCCTTAGTGCCCTCCACAGGCCATGGCTTTGCTTCATTTGTAGGTAGCAACTGCTTCTCAAAATGCAGCAGATACATCAGGACAATCCTAGCAACCTTATGGCAAACCTGACTGTTCACTAACAGTCACCTTCACTCCAACCCTTGTCATGATTACAGATCAGCTGCCTCCACCACCTCTGGAAGCATCCAACAACTCCCTTCCAGTACACACCTCCCCATATTCCTGGGGACATCTAGCTATTAACCAAGGTCTACAATTTCTTCTTGCTAAAATGAAAAAAACCCAAACCCTAGCTTTCACTCTGTTCCAGATACAGCTAAATGCTGAGCTATCCTCTATCTACTTGCTACTCCAACATTAATCCAGTCCTTTTGCAAGCATTCTGGAGACTGCAGCCAGGTACGCAACAGAAAGCAGGCAAAAAGGAAAGAAATGATGGAAGAAAAATCTTTCAATAGCCATGGGAAACAAGTGAAATATGAGAGTCATATGGGTGAGCAGTTGGATGTCCTACTTTGACACAGGTAGAAGACGAATTTGAATGCTGGCTTGAATAACTTTGTCACAGAGCTTTCTTATGATGGGCCCTTATCCCTCTGAGACTGATCAGAAATTCCATCCTGCCACATAACAGTAAGTGACAGTTTAGCAAAATCTTAGCAAAATCTCCATCTTCCTATGGAAAGTTTGGATTACAAAGAATTTAAAAGATTTTATAAAGATTACAAAGAATTTGTAGGTGAAGATTTGTTTCACTGGTAAATTCTGATAGGCATTTGCTAAAATGTTTTTTTACCAGAGACATAGTTTAAGTTTCAGATATATGGAAATCTCTTATGGTACAATCCAGCAGCAAACAGTGAAAAAAACAGCTATTACCCCCTACTAGGGAGCTACCTTCATTTCTTCTAGTAGCAGTTTACATTCATCATGCAGCTGCTGCAAAGGTTGATTTGCAGTTTGAGACGCATCATATATTCGGCAGCACTGAGATCACAGTGACGTGCAAAGCAAGGCAAGAGAATCACCCCTTCATCCATTCCAAAAATACTCCTCTCACAGCCGCTACGAGCACGCGCTGCAGCTGATCCACTCACCACCAAAAAGACCCAAGTTGTATTTCCAACCTCTCGATTTTTCCAAGACTGAAGGACATCACAGAGACAGGTACATCACTAAAGTTCTCAGTTGCTCATTTATTTTTTAAACATTGATGTTATTTCTCTCTGTAATAGCCTCAGAGACACACAACAGACGAACAAGCACTCTCCCTGTTAGTATGCGTAAAAGGCTACAGAGGCTCTGTGAAAAATTCACTCTAGCAGAAGCTGAGAGGAATCATGATTGTAAGTATAACAAGAAGAAAATCACACTTGTACTAAAGTGGGTCTGAATTTTTATATATATATATATATATATGCATGGGGGAAGGGGAAAAACTTGGGTGTTCACAGAATTATATTTTCCTCCCAACTAGTAATCAAATCTTTCTGATATATTGCTTTTCAATTAAACATCTGAAGGTATTTTACCTAAAAGACAGGCATCATCATTTTCTTGTGAAAAGCAGAGAAACCCAGGCACTGAGAGAGTGGATGATTTGTTTAAATTCACTCAGCAACACATTAGAAGAGCTCAGACTACAATTACATCTTCTCATGCTCAGGCCAGTGCCCTACCTTGTACCACAGTGCTGCTGCACACAAGACCCCAGAGGTGTGGTCTATCAGACAATTTGTCTGATTAGAAGAGATCGCAGCCCAGAGGCGAGGTATGGTGTTGTGATATTTGTGATATTCTTAATGTACATTGTACTGCTGTCAACTTGAGAGTGCCTTTCTTTTACACGTACACCAGAGGCAAATCATTCACATGAAATCATGCAAGTCTTTGTTTTCATTACATAACATGCATGGGAGGAACTTTCCTCTCTTCCACCAGCTCTGGAGAAGTCTAGGATCTATTTTCTAGTTGCCATGACTTCATTATCACAGTCAAGATGAGAGTGACAGACATGCTGCATTAAGGCAGATTTTATCCTTGCAATTATAAATACTTTTTGTCCCTGAGTATATTTCAATACATTTATGATAATATTACATTCTGAGGTGGTAGCACTGAAGACAGACAGACACAAAGATGAGATGCAGACCATAGCATTATTCTGAATATTCTCCAGATTGGTAGCTGTTTCTATTCTACACATCTACTGCACCACTTAGATGGATACAAAGGCAACAAGTGAAATGAAACCTTTTCTCTAATGCATATTCCAAGAAGTCTTGCAGAGTTCCACAGAATTAAACTCTTAGCTCTTTTGCAGTTTTACTACCATAATGTGCTCATTTAATTTGTGATGAAAATAGCATGTTCAAGCTATCATTACTCATTACTTTAGCTTCTTCTACAGTTTCATTTGTCCTCCTGCAACTCATTGAGTTTGCTTAGGCTATAAATAAAGATCTCTTGGGATCCTGGATCTTGCCTTCTGAACAAAAATTTCAGTGACTCATTCTCATACATATTTTCTTCCATTATCTTCATCACGGGTAAATTTTCATGTTCATTCCAAAAGGTCAGAAGGAAAGAGGCTGTGACTAGGTTCCTGTCAGAAGTAGGTCAGAATACTCTTTCTTTACATATCCTTAAACAAAGGTGAGTTATTTTTTAACCAGAGACTGTTGGAGTAGTTTTTGGTCATAACTAAATCTTCTTAATTCACATAAATGTTTGGTGATTCCTGCCCAAAAAAGGAAATCTGCTTATCAGAAGAGTGGTGCCAGACTGACTGACAAATCTAATGACTTCATTTGGCATCAATAACTTGTAAGCTAGTTGACGCCTCATTGAATTGTTTTTTCTAATGGATATGTGCAGTGCTAGAGCCAAGGATGTCATTCTTAATTACAACAAATATTAACCTGGGTAATAGGTCTGGAATGGACAAGGTCTGCAGAAGCACTACCTAGTAGGGACACAAATTATCCAAAAGACACCTCACATATCAGCTCATCAACATAATTTCTAAAGTATAATTTACTATTTGCTTAAAGCATGTATTTTGCTTAATTAACAAACTCATGAACCAGAAGTCACAGGCAATACCTCAAAACTCAAGTTTCTGAGGATGCTATGAGGTGCCTAGTCCTTTTTCATGCACTACAATGTATTGTACCCACTGCTACATTCAGCTTTTCCAGAAGACTCCCACTGTATGTCCCTCCACAGACTTCTGACACATTCATGCAGCTTCACTCACAGAGCTCTCAGGTATTTCCCTGATCTTTACCCAGACACTATTACTCATAATCCTCCTTCATAATTTAGTTCTTTATACCAAACACCGGCAAGACAATGAGATGTTCTCCAGGATAGGTGGCAATGACTGGCTGTGGATCAAGCATTGCCCAATGCTGGTGAGTAACAGCTTGTAGAATGATCTTGCAAAAACTCTCTGCAAGTGAAACTATTCTTGACAGGTCAGGAACTGCTGCCTTTAGCTCACTTTCATTTCTCACTCTCAGTGGCTTCTGGCACTTCCAAGAATATCTCTTGCAATGAGCATGTAAAAATGCGAATTCCATCAAAATCCTATTTATTACCTCAGTTAGGCAATAGCTTGAAGCAGCTGCATTCTGCAGCACCATACTGCTTTGCTCTGGTAAATAAATATAAGAGTAAATATTCGTGAGGTTATAGCCCTTTTCAGGAAGAGGCCCTTATCTTGTGTGCCTGGTGTTACAGCTCTATTGTTTATGTAAGAAAATGACAAATCGATAGCTGTTTACCATTAATAAATTATTGATAGCTCCATGAGGAATCCAAAGTACAGAGCTACTGAACTACAAAATCTCTGCTCTACTCCAAGTTCTACACTGCTGCCAGTAAATCTCCAGGTGATAGCCAAGGTGCTGGTCACAGACTATAAACTTCTTAATAGCTTGAATTCTATCAGCTTTCCTTCCCTGTCCTACTGTGTAATCTGCATTTAGCACTAGACTGCTTCAGGCAACTGTCCCAGAGAAGAGACTTCAGAGGGTCTGGGATATAGGGCCAGGCTGCTCACAGGAGCCAGCTCTCCTGCCTGGTGGCATTAGCTGGAGTTGGCAATTGGAACATTGTCCATGCTTCCTGATAATGATTAGATCATTTTTTCCTATTGGAGAGTATTTGTGTTGCTGCCCTGTTTCATTTGCTGGTGCTAAAAAGGATTAGAAACAATCAATTCCATGTAGTGATGAATGCTTCTGACTCCAAATTGTGTATAACAAATCTGGGCACTGCACTGGTAGGCACAGCATACCTGTGCAATCCGTAATAAACATTTAGCCAGCAGACTAAGTCATACAGGCCAGCCAAGATGAACCAGCACACTTTTGATACAGGTTTATTTTATTACAGTCATCAAATATAAAACCATTAGTTTTGTAATAATTTTCTTATAGAATATTATTGTGTCCTGCTGTGTTTTATTTAAACTGTGAGCCCTCCAAATGGCCCCAATTTTTCAGTCGCTTGCATGCCAAGTGATGTCTGCCATGAGCTGGCAACTGACTCATAGCTAGGGTTTCCTTCAGGCACCTGAGCCATGCTAAACTTTGTAGCATAAAACAGTTAGACTGCTGGAGCATCGATTCATTCTTAGCTTACAAATCAATAGAAAGAATTCTTTGTGAAAGAATCCAAACATACTTTAAAAGGTCACAGCTAGGTTTGAGGGGAAATCTGACTGTAAAAGAAGGATGAAATATGAGAAGAGAAGGAAATAAAATAGGACTTCTGATCAGCCAAAGTACCAAATACTGTTAGAAAATCATTACAGGGAGCACTGTGTACCCTGCACGGCCAATTAGCCAGTATTCACCATGGCAAGTCCATGGCTTTAAATAAAGCTATTTAGCTTATGTACCCAAAATTTGATCCCTGTGAAAATGGCTGCTGAAGACTAAGCTAAATCACTTTCACCTTCCACTGCCCAGTGGTTTGAGAAGGTGAATAAGGTCCTAACTAACTAATAGAGTCTTGTGGAATCAGAGATATTCCTGAATCTAACACATTTTCCTTTCATCTCCTTTAATTTCAAGGCATAGTTAATATGGACTATGGCTTCTCTTTTGGAGTGGAGACTTTTTTTTCTGCAAGGCATATATATTTCAAGCAACTACTAAGTGGGCACAAGAAAACCCTTTTAAAAGTTTTCCTTTCTCCTCCTACATTCATGGTTTTAATCCACGTTGTTCTAGTTAGCCTCCCTGCAGTATAACACCAACAAAGTGACCAAATTTCTAGATAGAGAAGAGGAAACCGATGAAGGCTGCACATTGTACAACCAAAGCAGCAGAACATGCAGCGCAGGGGTTCCTCAATCACACAGCTCACCAAGCACAGGGTTTTTTGCAACCACCCTTACATTGATATTCTGACAGATTTTCACTATTTCACTTTCACATAAACAATGACTACAACACTCTAATCCTGCACATGTCAAAAACACAGCCTCAGAGCTTTTCCTTATTTTTAATAATGATAACCTATGCTGTATGTGAGAAACTTACTAAGATTTTTATTTTTAACAGTTTGTCAGAACATCTTGTCAGCTAATATTATCCCAGTATCTCTGTGATCTCCCCTTAGTTTGTAATCAGATTCAACCTAACATGCCTTCCTGGAAAAAGTCAAAGGAGACTCAACAAAATGAAATTTTCTTCCACCACAAGAATTTCTTTTTGTGCTCCCAGAAATGTGCTATTGTTCAATGCTAGTAGGTGGAAAGACTTAAGAAGAAACCTGCAATTTATAAAAAGAACCCCGAGTGATTGTTCCTGTAGAAAAATTTTGACTGTTTTTTCTGTCAATAGGGGATGTTACAGGACAGAAGCATGTGGGTTTTTTCACCAGTACTCCCAGTGCAACCACAAGCAGAAATAAGTCGTCTCCATGAACTGATAAGAGGGTCATAAATAATAAGAAAATTGTATCATGTACACTAGCCTGCCAGCAGACCACGAAGAAAAGTCAGGACTTCACAAGTTCAAACATTTTTCCTCATGCTCTGTTGATATTTGTCTGATATTTATCTAACCCTGTGATAGTTACTTTTCCAGCAATTTTAGTCCTCTCCTGGGAAGATGCAAACAGTATTACCTTGGAGCAGGGAGAAGTGCTTAGGGTTTTTGTGTTGGTTGTTTTTGGGGTTTTTTAATATCAGCAATCCAATGGCCTAGTTCAAGCAGCCTGAAGGAGTCTGTTAATAGTTATTCATTGGTTCTACTAGCTAAGTGATGCTTTGTTTTTGTAGCAGGACAGTGTGCAGGCTGGAGTTGCTAGTGGAGCTTAAGGAAGATGATAAGAGACTTTTCTGAGAAGTAGTGCTCTACCCTCTCCACCTGCAAAGGGTAGGTGACATAAAGGAGCAAATGGTCATGGACCACATGATCTAAACCTGGAGGCAAAATGTATAAATGCAAAAAATGTATAGTTTAGATAAAGCATAGAGAAAAGGCAGAGAGGCTCAGAGGTAACACCTCCATGCTCTTGCTTTCTCTTGTTTTGGGGAGAATGAGTCAGCTTGCAGTCATCTGTGTTTCTTGGACACTATTACTATGTTGTGATATACAAGGAAAGCAAAAGAAATCCTGGAGCCTGCTAAGATTAGCAGGTGCTCTCCCTGTCTTTGCTCTTTGTAGGTCTGTTCAGTGTGGTGCTCGGTTGCAAACTGTGCACTTTGTGAATGACAGACAAGAGTCTCAGAGGAGAAGACACAAACCAGTATCTGTCCATCTGCAGCTCCTCCACTCAGTGCAGTTGTGGAATGATGGTGACAAAAACCATGCAACAGGATGGCAGCCTGAAGGGAACCTTTGCACCCAACTGGCCCCAAGGTTTCTGATAAAGTCTGGTTTGCTCTACAAGTGCAGCATCCCCCAAAACTGTCTCAGAGACCTGTAACACCTAGGTTTGTCTTTAGAGAGGATGTAGCTTGCAGTACTGTGAATTCCACCTTGGCACTTTTTCTTTTAAACTTTTTTTTTTAAGTATTCCATTTCAGAGAGACATTTTTGTACAGTGACAGCATTAAGTGGGTCCATCAGCTTCCCAGGCATTTTTAAGCTGAAAACTACACACACAGACATGCATTCATTCCTCCTACATCTTGAGACAGAAAGGGCATGTTATGAATTCCCTCTTTAAGTCAGGGACATACTTTTTCCAGACTTCCAAATACTTATCTTTTACCAGACCTGAATACATAGCCCACTGCCCAAAAAAGTTGAACTGACATCATCTTTATGAAGTCTGTTTTTGAGATGGGGCTTATATCAGTAACTGGTAATTTTGGGGGTCTCTAGCACAGCTCTAACTGAACTGCACAGCTAAAGGAGTGTGAGAAAAAATATGTTTTAGGGTGGGAAATGGGTCTGCAAAACCTAAATCTGGAAGAAGACTTAAGAGCCAGTGACAACATAAAAAGCATAGTATTTTAGTTCATTCACTACATTTTACTTAGAAAATGCTTTTTAAATTCTATTTACATAAAAGTGACAAGCACTGAATCACCACAGAAAAAAATTATTCAAAATTGGAAATGTTTGCAATCTTCTTTTGGCAACTTCAAGCTAATAATCTTAGCTTTATAAAATCATATGATGCATTTTTCTTACTCCGAAAATAAACCAACAAGTTTTAAATATCATCATTGGACAACTGAAAATTGGCATTTTAAGTGCATTTTTTCTCTTCGCATCATAGAAATTGACCCTTTCTTGAGGCTGAGAGCTTGTGTGCACACATCGAAAGGAAACTAGCCTCTGCTTAACCATTAAGTGTAAAGAAACTATAATCCTGTGTATTTCCAAAGTCCGTGGAAATTTTTCACAACTCTGCCTAAGCCAGAGAAGTTTTCTGTGGAGGACGAAGATCTGCTAATCAGCAGCAATGGGAAAGAAAGAAAGAAATTTTGTGGATGACACTATCTGTGGAATTTACTTGTTGCCCAGTGGTCCTTAGAGAAGACTTTAGAAAGAGCATTTGTACTAAAACAGTAATAACATTTTGTACCATCTGTAATTAGTAAAACAAGCAATAAAGTGTTGCTGTCTAACTGACACTGAAGTTTCTAACAAAAATAGAACAGAGTTTAATCTTTTTATCAGTATATATTAATGACTGACACCATTTACAAAACAGCTACATTATGTTGAAAATAATCTAGTGCTAAACAATAAGAATCTCATGTTTTCTCTGAGCTGCAGATACATTCAGCATATTTCAAATTTTGAACTAGTCTAAGAACTTATGAAGATGTTCTCCATGTTTCCTCAAATGTATGTTGTGTCCAGTCTTTTGCTGCTTCAGCAGGGCCTCAACAGAAGTACACTGAATAGCTAAAGGGCATCATGTCTCGCTACACATCATTGCTGAAATAATGAGTAGACCCTCCAGGCTATTAAATTTATTTTTTCATTGAAAACAATGAACTGTCTGAATGAAAGTAACTCTGCAATGAATACTATCTGCACTTCTCTGATCATATGTCTTTGATTGCACTAGCTTGAATTTTTGTCTTGAGCTTGGCAGAAAAAGTAGCCTATTTTTCACAATATCTATTCTATCATTCATCCAAAGGTAGGTAAATAGTTAACATTCATATCTGAGTTTCAATACACTCTGCTTTATTATAGCACCTGCCACTGAAGATCTCAGAGCAATTTGTGCACATTAATCAGGTGAGCCTCATGACTATTCAGCCAGTATGTTATTACACACACTGGTAAACAAAGATGTGAAAACACACCAGATTTCTCAGTAGGGCTGAAACAGATGAGCAGTAGCTTTGTCTCCCTCTTCAGCCCCTAGAATAGGACTTTTCTGCCTGTTATTTCATCTAGAGGGGCTCAGAAAGTAGCACTAGTAAGGAAGTAGATTAGTCCCAGTACTCTCGCCAGCAAAATATATTGGGCAAATAAATGTGTTCTGGTCCAACCGTTCCTGTTAGAATCCTGGTTCCCTTCACTTCTGCCCTTTCCTGCCAGTGCTGTTGGCACAGCATCCTAGACCTTGCCAGCAAGCTGGAAATGGCTGACTCCTTGAAGTCGCTGCTGAAAGGCTACTGAAAGATTTGCTTCCTCTGGGTGACAAAATCTTAAAATAGCAGCCAGAGCCAGGGAGAATGTACAAGCCACTTTGTTACTCATTGGAGGCTGGACATGTCCCACATGGTGCCACCTAAAAAACTCCCTCATCGATCTTTTCTTATCCAACCTCTCCATATTTTGCTGTGATCATATTTTCTTACATGCCAAAGGGTGAAACATCATAATATCTGGACATAATGGCCTAATCAAACTAGCTTTAATCAATTTAGCTCAAGCATCAAAAGCTGGAAGATGCAGGCTTTGCTGTAGGCTATGCACCCCACCAGAACACCAAGGTAAGCAGCTACCCTCTGCCCTCTGCTGCCCTCTGCACTACTACCACAACCCCACCGAGAGTGGTAGTGAGTCAGATGCCCTGACTGTGCACAGCTGCAATCACACCTCCCAGCAGCTGTGTCTGCACTTTCGCACCAGGACAGATCCCCTAGCCTGAGTGAGGAATTCATGGTTTAGACAGACATGGCAGAGGAACAAAGTCAGAAATCACAAACAGGACTCAGAGTGGTTATGTGTAGTCCAGCAAGAATGGTAAGTGTGAAGGATACACGTCCAAAATCAAAGGCTGCTAACTGCTTTTACTAGCAATGACAGCTCTGCCTCGGAGAGAGTGGAGGCAGAATAGCTGAGGCTAAGCTCATAAAGTAAGCATTTGTTCCTCTCCCCTTCAGCGACTCCACGACACGTTATCAATGTCATCCTTGTAAATGTTTCAAAGAAAAGGTTTCGAATGATAGTGCTTTGCTAGAGACCCTGCTGCTGGGAAAGGCTCTACAAACATCAGCCATACACTCCTCACATAAAATTCAAACAGACCTTTTGTTTACATGGTTTGTCCTTAAACTCAGCACTCAGCTGCAACTTTCAACCGTAGCTGCCTTATTAAAAATGAACCTTTTATTTTAAACACAGGACACTTTGTAACAGGGAAATCAATGTACACTAACCCAGAGTACTGCAGACAACAGCTGCAGGACATAATTTGATGACAGTAAGTTGAGAACAGCATTTTGGCAGTCATATGTTCAGCTAATCTTACACTTTTTATTTTTAATGGTAGCAGGCTATAAAGATCTAAGATTTCTCCCTACCTGGAGACCCAAAGCTATACAAAATGAAGAAACCAAGAAACCACTGTTTTCAGCATTAAAGGCTACTATCTAAAAAAATAAATCAGTTGCTACTTCTTTTTTCCTTTATAGGATACTGTAAGAGGATAGCTCTTCCCAGAGCTACAATGGGTTAACAACAGTCTCAGTGATCTCAGTCCTTCAAAGATATAGGAAGATACTTAAGCATTAAAAGTACCATGAAAAGATTACTAAATACTCTTCACTGCCTTCACTTTGGCTGTGGGTAAGGGTGTTCAGCTCTGTGCAAGGCTGGGATTCATAATGATCCTATACTTAGAAAAGTTATCTAGATAGAAAAGATGAGATGAAGCCACAGATGTGCCTGGTACATAGAAGTAGAGAATAAACAAAGATCTTAATAGAGATTTTGATGCTGATCATCTGTTACTTTTTCCTTATTTACAAAAAGAAACAAACTACTCCATGTGTGGTTTTATGCTATCATTAAATACTGAATCTATGAATAAACTAGGGATTTTTGGAATCTACCTATTTGTCCTTAGCAGGTGAAAGATGATTAGTTCACTTCGATTGCAAAATAAACTCAAATACATTTCTTTGCAAAGGGCACTAGGTCACTTTGTACTGAAATTGCTTTTTTTTAACTGCATCCCATCAAGTGTATTATCCTCAGATAATGAAAGTGGGGTTTTAAAGGTTTCTAATCCAGATTTATGTGACAAATGCTTTAATTAAGATTGATATATTCCATTGTTTAACTTTCAGATTTTGATATGGAAGTTTTAACTTGAACTGCATTGCCCTCTAGTGCTGTGCCTGGGCTGGCCGCAGTGATGTCACTAGCACATGCAGTGTGAGCACAAGCAGTCAGTTAATGCAGAGCTGCCTAAATGCTGACAACACCTTCTTGGAGACGCATGTCACAGCAGCTACACAGGGGCATCCTTCCAACAGAACCGCAAGCGCACAATGGAAAACAGTAAACCTGTCTTTCATTTCAGGGACGTCATGATCGAAGCAGCTACTTCCGAGCTCCAGCCAAGACTTCTGCCTGCTAATTTCTGTTTAAATGAGTTCGCATGAGAAATTAAGCAAGTTGAACAGCCTATTATTTCTGACAGGCTTCAGAGGACTTCATGCTGTGCAAGTTTTACGTGCTCACAGCCGACAGCTTGCTGGGGAGATGAGTATTCAATCTAAATGTGTCAGGGGCTTTGCAGCAACTTCTTGGGTAGAGAGATAACTTTCAACTGAACTCCAACCATCGGTGTGTTGTGCAGGGGATCCAATAATAACTGCTATGGAGGAGGATTTTTAAGATGAGTACCTACCTTGACAATAAATTCAATTCATCAATACATGGATATTTGAAAGTGTCTGCACTAAATAATGGCAATCTTTCTGCAAACAACTCCAATGAGACAGCAACCAGTCTGGATTCACCTGCCTTGGATATCAGTAGGGCAATAATTGTGGGGCTTATCCTAGGTGCCTTTATACTCTTTGCTATTATAGGTAATATCTTGGTAATTCTCTCTGTTGCTTGCAATAGACATTTAAGAATTCCTACAAACTATTTCATAATTAACCTTGCAATAGCAGATTTGTTGCTGAGTTTTACTGTCCTTCCATTCTCTGCTACACTGGAAATCCTTGGCTACTGGGTTTTGGGAAGGATATTTTGTGATATCTGGGCAGCAGTTGATGTCCTGTGCTGTACAGCTTCTATTTTAAGTCTATGTGCAATTTCTATAGATAGATATATAGGGGTACGTTATTCTCTCCAGTATCCAACTTTGGTAACAAGAAGAAGGGCAATTTTAGCTCTCCTAGGTGTCTGGGTCCTTTCCATGGTGATTTCTATTGGGCCTCTTCTGGGCTGGAAAGAACCAGCACCGAAGGACGATAAAGAGTGCCGTATCACTGAAGAACCATTCTATGCTTTGTTTTCCTCTTTGGGGTCATTTTACATTCCTTTAATCGTCATCCTCGTGATGTACTGTCGGGTCTACATAGTGGCAAAAAGGACTACGAAAAACCTGGAGGCTGGGGTTATGAAAGAAATGTCCAACTCCAAGGAGCTGACTTTACGGATTCATTACAAGAACATTCACGAGGACACGTTAAACAGCACCAAGCCCAAGGGTCACCATGCCAGGAGCTCCTTAGCTTTTAAACTTTTTAAATTCTCTAGAGAAAAGAAGGCAGCCAAGACACTGGGAATTGTGGTTGGCATGTTTATCTTGTGCTGGCTACCTTTCTTCATTGTTCTGCCACTAGGTAAGTTGGGAATCAAGGGAGGGGGGAAAAGAAAGGGGGTAATCAAGGGAAAGGAAAGAGGGTTAGTTGTTTACTATAAAAATACCACAGAAAAAAAATCAGATGAATGAGAAGTAGATATCATTTTGAGAACTGCAGTGAACAGATGAAATGAAGTAATTTACTTCTGATAGCTTTTTCAAAGCATTATGCTGAAACTTTGTAAAGTGAGCAGCCTGCAGAAAGTCTGCTTATCTGCTATTCCTTATCAGTGACGGGACAGTGACAAATCAGGGGACAACACCTTCAGATTATATATATTAAATCCCCATTTATGGTCTTTGTTTGAACTGAACTGGGTTTCAGAAACATTTTTGTAGGATGTTCTAACAAAAATCCTATATAAGAACACAAAGTTTCGGCACTGAAATGTTCTTGGTTCAGTTTACTGTTAGATGTTTGGACTATAATGCAGTAAGTTTTCTGGCATTATTAGGTGTCTTAAATGGAAATGAACTTGCTCTAATGAGGTGCAAAATTCCCTTGAGCTTTTGGAAGGTGCAAAAGTTCTAGTTCTCAGTTCAAACATCACTGATCAAATCCCAAAAATAAAAACACAAAGCCCACCGATCCCCACAGAAAAATTCTCACTGGTTTTAGTAGGTCTTAGTTCAGGCATTTCAGGAGATTGCCTTGTGAGCTTTTGGCAGCCACTTTGTTCATTTTCAACTTTAAAATATTATTAAAGCAGCCAAAGTGGCTCTTTGTTTGTTTTTTTGATTTGCTCTGTATTCCCAAGTCCTTATGAAATTTGCTTGTATTGTCTTTAATACTAGCACTACCTCTGGAGTGGAATATCTAAAAACATTGAATTACTAAACTCTGAAAAATATCTGTCCACAACTGATTTCTCTGAGACACAGGCAATCTGGTAGGCTAAATATGGAAAGAGATGGAAGAAGAAAAGGCAGAAAAAGCCTTTATTTGTTTTCTGTATTCCTGTTTTCCTAGTTACCTTACCAAAACATATCTAACTGAGTAGTAAGCAAATGGTTTTAGAGACCATTGTAGAAAACTAAACCAAGTTTAGCAACCAGCCCTGGTGAAGTGTTATAAAACTATAATTTTAGGGAATGTGTAATATCATTTAGACTAGAATCCTAACTGCAAGATAACTCTTTAAGCTGTTGCAAGGCAGCTTTATATCTCTAGACTACTGTATCATAAACTTAAAAATCTTTACAGTTCAAGATCTGTGTAAAGCTAATGTTAAGGATGTGAAAAATTCCAAACAGATTGAAAATTGTGAGCAAAATCCTCTTTGGCTACTGGAGTTTAAATCCTTGTGCTGTCTCTTAAGGAAAGTTTATAACATATTGTAAGTTTCCAGCTGCTGCAAAAATATATACCTGTGGATAGAAACATATTTTCAGCAGTAGTAGTACTAGATATGTAGCTATTGGGTCATCATCCCCTGATCCTCCTTGATTTTGAATTAATGAAGAAGCTTGGGGGAAAATAAGTAAATGTGAATGCAGTAAAGCATATCCTCAGCTAGCAGAAGCCAGTAAAGCTACTGGCACTATTCAACAAACACAGGTGCAGACCAGTCCCTTAAATTCATTATACTCATTATAGTCACAGGGCAGAAGCAATGTGAGGAACAATTAAGTTTCTTGGAAGAGTGACAGTTTTCCCTTTGAGAAGTTGTTTCAAAATTCCTGGTGTTTCCTGAGAGGCTTGATGAGTCATTGCTTAAGACACCTGAGTAGAGAATTTGTTTCTTGTCACAATATTATTTTGTCTCTTATATAAAATGTGTTCAAGGCATCAGTAAGGTGACAGACTGAGAGCCTCCACCACAGCACAGTGTGCTGGCAGAGGTGTTGGGTGGGCTGAAGGGCTAAACTCACTGCTGCAGGCTCTGACCTGGCACAGACTGAGTGCCTGTAACTCCTAACATGCTCACTTCAGTACTGTGAGCACTTGGTAACCCAGAGATGAGGTTCAGAAAGATTTGTCATTGTGTCAGTTAGAGGAGTGAAAAAATCAGCACCTTGGCATTGCAATACAGACTGCTGGATCTCCTATCCTCTATCCAGAAATCCTTCCAGGGGCCCAACTCTTAACTGACAGCTTTTAGTCTAAGAAAGTAAATGTTATTTCTGCAACACCTTATAACTATGTCTTAACAAATCTGCTTATACGTAGAGAAACTTCCTTCATGTTAAAAGTGCTCTCAGCTCTTCTGTTGGTTTCCCAAGCAAAATTATAATTCTTCCACTCTGGCATTTTGGTATATTCCATAGCTACCCATTTTAATAGCCTAGACAAAGGATTATTGCATCAGGTAGCAGCTATATACTGGGAACTGGTGCAGTGCTGAAAGCAGGGCTATTACATGAATTCCATGACAAAAGAAAAGAAAGACTATTCACACTTAGAGTGTTTTTCAAGCAAGAATCAAAAGGCTTGGTGAGGAAAGCTCTCTGACAGAACCCTGTATACAGCTATGGAGAGGAATTACAGCACTGAAACTATGCTGTACTAAGAGTCATCAAATGATCAACACAAAGAATGGCCCACAATCTCTTTTTGTAGGGCTGAACCATGTTGCCTTTAGTGTTAAGCACCTGATGGTGCAGCAAAACTTCTATCAAAGAGAATCTATGAGAAATTTGTTCTTATTCCAGTAGCTACCAGGTACTATTTCCAAATAGCAGTAGAGCTATAGAATACCCTTGTTGTGCATATTCATCCATGGCTTTGTAAATAGTCATGTTGCCACTCAAAATTACTTATGGCGATAAAAATAAAGACATATGTGTCTTTGAGACAACTTCTTGTGCCATAAATTCAGTGACTCAGCTTTCAAGAATAAATATCTTGCTGCTTTAAAATAAACGCTTATTTTCCCCCTCATACAAGTCCTTTCTTAGGCATCACAACTATATTAAATACAAATTGCTAAAAAGTGCTGAGTAAAAGAGACTATTTTTATCTAAAGGCCAGAGCCCTAAATAAATAAGGTAACACTCATTAAAACTCCCTCCTTTAAACAAAGGAATATCCAATTTTATGCCAATATCTTTACTTTAAAAATTAATCCAGAATGAAGGCTCATATGTCTACCCCTGGCTACTGGGTAAAAGTTTAGTCTCATTCCTGTTAATTTGAGACGTCAGAGTGGGCTTGCCAGTCTTCTCACACACATACACACACACACACACACATATACCCTCCACAAAGGGCAAACTCACCACCTCCAGTACTTAAACCAAAGCATATTAACTTCCCTAGCCTATTGCCTAACTCCAGTGGAGATCAGCAGAGCACTATTCACTTCCGAGTTCAGAGCCTAATTCCTCCTCCTCCCACAAAACCTATGATCTTATCCACTGAAATCAGAACCAAAATTCTTGAAACTTAACTGGCAGTGGGATAAGGTCCCAAGAGCCTCATAATGAGGATACAACTGGTTTGACTATCCTTATATATTAAGCTTTTGAAATCTATAAAATAATAAAAGGGAATATAAAAAAATTCTTCATGCTACATGTCATCCAATACAAAATTATTCTTAAAATAAAAAGTTATTCAAGGACAGTATGTAGATTTATATTACATCAGGCCAACCTCTGAATCTGCACCAAGTATAGCAAATTAGGCCATTCAGTTTCCTGGGGGAAACACTTCAAAGCATTAGGTCCAGTGCTGTCAATGCTACTTGGTTTTACCTTTTGCAAATCTTGTCTTTCATCTTATTTTGTTCTTGCCCCCTTTTGCCCTCTCTAACTAGCCAAGCTCTCTAGACTTGATACTCTCAAGTTAATAGTTACACAGAATTTGGTCAAATTAACGATATATGTGGCAATCTGACCATCTGCCCACTTGCAGATCAATTTTGGTACAATGTTCAATTTCACACATGATAGCAGAACCTGCTCCTCCTATTTGCTAGCCAATTTTGGTAAAACTAAATATCATAAGGGCATTTTGTGACCAGTACAGCATGTTTTGTCACACGTTGAGGACTAGAGTATTACAAGATGATTCATTTTACTACTAAAAGAGCCTCCTTTAAGCCCTGTTGTAAGCCTTTCAGTTTGAAAAGGGTGCCAGTTATCAGTTACTTCCAGAATTCTGTTTTAGAACAAAGTTGTTTGCTATCAAAGCAGATTAACTGCACAAGTTCTGGGGTATTTCATATGTAAGCTTTTGATTTGCAGGTCAGAGGAACAAAGGGAAATCTTAAAATGTACAAACTTATCAAAAAATACACAAAGCAATACAGAAAAAAATACAAAGAAACCAACTCATGTTGACTATTCGAGCTTAGAGATGGCAGCAACTCCTATCTCAGGTGATCAGAAAGCTCCAAGGAAAAGAAAATTCAGGACTGAGCCACTGGGCAGCAATAGGAAATCTCAAGACTACTGAAATCAAAGACATGAGAGAAGTAATAATTTCAGAGGAAACACTGCTTTCAGCATCCACCACAGCAGTCGACACGATGTCCTTATGGCAAAGGCATTTGCAAACATGTTATGGCTCAGGTTGCTAGTCCTGCTGAAAGCACTGAGAAAAGTTAGACATGTGCATATGGTCCTAAAGCAGTGAAGCTATACCTCAGGATTTCAGCTGTATGTTCTTTAGTGCACTTATCTGAGAAATACAAATGGTCTATTGTAGCAGAAGTTATTTAAAATAATTTTCAACACTCTATGCTTAAAGCATCAACATCAGCTTTTGTGTGATGCTGCAGGAAGGACAGCCATTGACTGCAGACCAGAGCAGGACCTCTGAAAATGATAGGTTAACTTCTGCCTATTGATCAGAGACAATCTTACCATGTTAGTAGCTCTGCAGTTAAATATACAGGCACTGTCCCTTTAAAAATGCAAATATGGTTACTTTGCAATTGCTTGTAATGTAAGAAGGTGTAGCAGCTCTGGGTTTTAGTAAAAAGATCTGATCCCTATCTGTACTACAACTTCCATCAGCAAAGCTTCAAGGGAGGTAAAGCCCTGGCTTTATTTTGGCTGTTCTAGACAAGTCTCCAGTTTTGGAGCCTTTAAAAGGCTTTCAAATTTGAGTCACTGTGAATGAAGTTCATGCTCTGAAATATGAGGCACCCTTTATCAGAGATAGATAGTGTGGATGGTAATAAATTATGAATTTTAATAAGGATAAGAAAACAGAAAAAATAACCTTTCTCAGTCTATGAGATAGCAAGCAAAATGTTTTCCTTAGGTTCTGCTCTTACCCATAACATATCCATACTATGATATACTTTTTATGGTCAGATTCTGCATTTGTGTCAGGACAGTTAGGAGAGATTTCTCTGTGTGACTTGCTTGACTCAACTGGAAAACAGGGAAATGAAAAGACTCAAGGGCTGAGAACTGGTTGAATGATATCTTCTTCACTCCTTAGGAGTGTGTGCTCACTGTAGAGCCAAAAGGTTCCAGCAAAGAGAATCCTGCAAATGACGTAGGTACTCAGTTCTAGGATTAAATTCCTCACAACCAGAACACTTAAAAGCTGGCCTAGATCCTTGGACACACATGTAACACACTTACTAATACTAGGAAGAATGAGAACTGCTGTACCTGCAACAGCATGGTATTTGTTTTTCTATTTCTCCCACATTAGCTTCTGCAAAATCATTGTCTAGTCAGTTATTCCTTATCTGATATTTCTCCTTCCTCAACAGTGAAGTGCTTTCCCCCAACACACACACATAATTTACTCCTAAACATAGAAGTGCAGCCCTACATCATGTTGGTGACTCCAGGGTTACTGTGATTCCCATGGTGTCCCCCAACCTGGCAGCCTGGGCACTTCGGGAATATGCAGCCCAAGGCACCCCACAGAGACACCAACACGCTCAAAAACTATAAACAGATGCTAGTCACCATTAGTTGTTTGTAGTAGTTATAATTTAACCAATCTCTCCCTTAATTTTCTTTATTGAATTTTATGCTGTTGATTTTGGATGCTTTTCTTGTTTCTCAAGATCTTTTTTCACTGTTATCCTAATCCCTTCTCCAGAAGGCCTGCAGTCCCTCCCAGCTTGATCAAGTCTTAATTTTATAACCATACTCTCTATTTCATCCTCTACTGTTTGTAAACTGTGGGGTTTTTCTATATTAAATAAGTCCACGGGAATGTAAACAAACACTGAATGCTGGAAGGAAAGAAATCAGGAGCTTTACAAATCAAATTAGCTTTAAAACCTTGGCATGCTGACTTGGCTATGCATGTGGTTAAAAGGACCACAGAAAGCTTAAATAAAAGATTAACAGATCCTTTCTGCATTCTCTAAACTCATAACAACTCTGGTCAGAGGCAGCTTCTTACTTTTAAAGGGAGAATTTTATTAGCTATACACATGTAGCATTTGAGCTTTCCCTGTTCATTAGGAAGTGGCTGTAACTCAGCCATTAACAGCTAATAGCAGTTAGGGCTTCAGCAGGAATTACTGAATGAACAGCAGGGAAGAAGTGGAGGTTCCCAGCCAGGCCATCAGCAGCCATCTACTGCCTAGCCCTAGGAAAGCATCTCACTGATCACATTACAAATTTACTCAAGTCACTTTTCATAGGTAAGCTGAGTTCCATCATAAAACAAATACCTTGCAAAACAATAATAATTTTTGGAAAAGTTTTCTTGGGAACAGATTGAGAGACAGGGTTTGATAGCATTGAAGTTTCCTATTTTCCATGTTTCAGCACTCGTGTTATCATTTTCTGTATTGTAATGCTTTTCATCATCATTTTAAAACAGTGGAATTTTCTCTTGTTTTGAATGTTGAAAAGTTCAGATTTAACTCCAGTCAGAATTACTCCAATCTGCAACAAAATGAAGTAATTTTCTCCTCTGAATGAGAGAGGATATGTTTGCCTTCCAAGGTTATCTTAATTATTTAAATTTGACCAGACTCTAACAAAACTTTCAAATACTATTTTCTTTTGATGGTATTCAGACAAGAAGGTGTTTCTCTCTCTAGAATACTCCCACTCAGTGTTCCAAGTTTTGAAACAATTCATCTTGAACTTGTTACGAATAAAGCCAAGTAGTTTCAAATTTTATGGCTTTTCTTTAATCTTAAGACAATTACAAAAATCTGTGCAGCGAAGCTCTCCTTCTATCACATTGTTTCACAACATATCTTATTGTAGCTAGTTTGCTATTACTGGACTATCAAATGACACAGAGTGAAGTACTTAAACAGCTCCAAAACATTTTGTTTTAATAAAAATAAATGTTGTATTTGTTCCAGTAAACAGGAACATACACTCCTCATAAGCTGACTCTCATCTAAGAAAAATGGGTGTTAGAAGATTCTGAAATATGATATTTTTGTAGCAGGCAGAACACAGCGCATGATAACCCAGAACTCATCCATAGAGACTCTCTCTCCTTAGACACAGGAAATTCACAGTACTCCAACCCAACTATTATCTAATCTAAGTATCAAATAGTCAATTCTAAAGAGAATTGATGATTCTACGAGTAATTTAGATACTTGATATCAAAGACAACTTATTAAAAAAATGATGTTTAATTAACAGGAAGTCAATTATCATATCAGTAATTAGACAAGAGAGTAGAAGCTGGAGTTAAAAACTAAATACGACATTAGGAGAGTAGAAATAAATATTTAAATATTAAAAAGGAAGAAAGGAAATGAGTAACTGTAAAGCAAACATGCCTGGACATGGAAAAAGCAGAGGTATTAAAGAGAAGGCAGATAGTAAAGGAGAACGTGGTTAATTGTAGAGGGGTTTAAATCAGTAACGGTTTTTTTATCAGTAATAGTTTAAAATTTTCCTCCAACAGGGTACAAATAATAAATACATGGCATTCTTGAAAATACATACACACAGAACACCCTCACCCACGAAGACAACTCACACAAACATTAACATAGGATGTAAAACTATTCAGATGTCCCTATCAGATGCAAGCTGCAGCATATTGGGCTGTGTAACAGGAACAGAGTCTGTGGATGAAGTGATCATGCTGTTTTACTCAACACAGATTAGACCATGTTTGGGCTACAGCATCCATACAGGCAAGACAACAATAAACTAGAGTGAGTCCAGTGGAAGCGACCAAAATCATAATGAGGCTGGAGCAGATTGTGTGAAGAGAGGGAGAGAGAATGGGATTTCTTCATCCTGGAGAAGAGAAGGCTTGAAGGGACTTAATGCAGTGTTGACCCTGCTTTGAACAGAGAGCTGGACAGGAGATTCCATCACATCCCTTCCCACTGCAATAATTCAGTAATTATCTTAATTTCTTGCTTTATGTATACACACACACACACACACACACACTCTTTGAATGAAGGGAGGAAATATAACCACACAATGGAACTCAGTGATATTTCACAAATGACTGCATCACAAACAACTGTTGGCCACTTACACACAGTTATTTCCTCCAGGTGGCTGAAGTAGCACACAGAGTAGAAAAACCAGAGATATCAAAGGCAATTTCAAAAGTTTTAGCTCATAAACATTATCTTACATGTTATTTTTCAGATTTAGATTCCAGGTAATCACTATAGTATCTGATCACTCTGCATATGCATACAAGTGGAGTAGTAAGCTTTCTCCCTTCTCCTGGAAGTAGACAGGGGAGTTTTGTCTCGTTGGTTGCATTAGCAGGTCTAGTTTTGATGCTAAGTTCTTCCATAAAGTGGAAGTGGAAACTCAAACATGTCCTGTGTATTACACTTTTGTCAAGAAGTTTGCCAACTATTACATTAAGGATCCTTAAATAGAAGGTCTTAACTTCCCCATCCTTCTTTCTCAAGGAATACAGCAGCCAGTTGTGAGAGGTAGCAAAGGAGCAGATATTTAGATGGAAGAAAAATAACAGAGTAGGAGAGAATATGGGAGTTTTGTGTGTGTGTGTGTTTCTTCTCTGCAGAGAGCTACATCAAAACCTCCTTCAGTGAAGAGTCTTCCATAATTAAAAGTATTGGGATTAAGTCAGTCCAGAATATTTTCCTGCTGCTCTCCCTTCTATCCTAATGACTCTTACAAAGTCCACTGAAGTCCTTATGAGCCTGTACAAAGACTTTCAAAGACTCCCACTTGCTGCAGTGGATTCTTACTTTATTTACTTTCTGTGTAATAAAGCATTTATTATAAAGAACCAGTCAGATCCTAAATGAAATTAGCTTTTACCAAATAAAATACTTAATTCCTTCTTATGATATTTGCTGTTGCTCAGTGTGTTTCCAAACTGAATAGCTCTATAAAGTCTACTGAGCACTGTCAAAAAAAACCAATCAAAACTGATCAAGTTGATTTAGTTTATGAAATATTTCCTGTTCTTCATTTGTGCTGGACACAGGCTTTGCTAAAACTTGATTGATGTCAACAGTGCAACCAGAGATAAGATTGTGATGCTACATTTAATAAATCACAAGGATTAGTGCAGAAAAATAAAAAATAATAGAAAATATACATTCCCTCTGAGTGAATCTATTAAACATGAAGCATTAGGAGAGTGACCAGTTTGAGTAGGGAAGTCACTCTGGTTCCCCTCATCACAACTAAATCACTGAGGACATAATCATATGCAAAATTTTACAGCCATTTTGAAGAGCAATCTAAATCAGTACAGGGAAATATTTAATCTCTTTATCAGACTGCGATGGGAAAGTACTTGGACATTGGGGGAGGAAATACTAGTCTGATGTTTAGAGAGTGTGTACAGTAGTCTTAGCTTTATCATTTTATCCAGGTACCAAAGCTGACCACAGTTGTTCGCTCCCAAAAGGTTAATTATGAGGTAAAGCATGTGTGTAGCTAAATAAAAGGTATTGTTGTTAATTCCAAGAACAAGGCAGGGAAAAGGGTAATGTTAAAAATATACAAGCTGATCAAAGTATTTTTCACTTCTTTATATGGGGAAAGGCAGTGGAGCTTTGCATAATAGTCACTGAATTAAACTATACTTATAAGTGGCATGTATGGTGACATCCAACTAAACCACCTTCTGGATAATAAAGAACAGCTCTCTTTCTGTAACACACTCAGGCTGGGATTCCACCCAGTGAGTGAGGGACCTGAGCACAAAACCTCAGAAACTTTCCATAGTCCTGAAAAGAATAAGTGCCCAAATAAGTATCTATCTCAGACATTCCATTTTTCTAACAGCTAATCCTCAACCTAAATAAAGAATATATTTACCAAGGGGATCTAAGACTACAGTGTCAGTGAGATTCCAGTACTGTAAATACAAAATGCTGCTGGGCTGCCAAAACTTAAGCCATAATATTTTCCTGATGAACACAGTTATATTCTGCAGAGTTATTCAGAGAAAGTACTAGAAGGGATCTAAAAAGGTCATTCAGGGCATCCTCTAACCAAAAGGCTGGATCAGCTATACATAAATCAGTAGCTATGCATCTGCTCTGTTTTCAAGAACCTCCCAGGTTGGATTTTTACACCCTTCTTAGGCAGTATGTTCCAGAATTTTCCTGTCTTGGAAGACAAAAAGTGTTTCCCAATCCATAATCTCAGTTTGTCTTGCTGCAGTTCAAATCACCATTCTTCATGTATTTGCCACTGTGAACATGGAAAAAAATATCCTGCTTCTTTGCAGGTAACTTTTATGTTTTTAAAGACAAATTGTCATGTCTCTCCCCCATCCTTTTTCCTTCACCATGGTGAAAGTTGTATTACAAAAGTACTACACTTCAGAGCACCTGTAGCTTTTGGTGGAGGGGGATCCCCTCATTAGCCATGGATCCCTTCACAGGTGGAGTTTTGCTACAATCATGTAGTCTTCACATATAGCCTCTGCAGCACCAGCAAAGTATGTGAGCAACAGCACATTATACCACAGACAAAATTCAGAGATTAAATCCACCTCCCTTCACAGTAGTTGCATATATATACAGAAGTATATACAGCAGAGAAGTTAAGAAAAATTCTCTCCAGTTTTAATATATCAGTCTGAAATATGAGCAACTTACACACCTGTCTGTAAACCCATGGCTTTTTGATTAACTTAATACTCCTTATTCAGAAAATCATAACTCCTTATCTTCTTGTGAAAACTTGATCTAGCTTCTGTATAATTTAAGAGTCAAGCAACACCTGCACTGTGTTGTTTGCAAAACCAAGAAAAAGTGGAGAATGAAGTAGTGTTTAATGATCAGTGTTTTCATTAATTCCTTGAGACATAATCCTGAATTTCTTAGTTTTAAAACTTTTCTACAAGTGTAGCTAAATGCTTATCTTTATTTCTAAATCACACCACTGCATAGCTTTCCAAACTGATCTGCTTTCAGATTTTCTGTTACTGACTCAGCTTGGGTCATGACAGCTTTTAAATGATCTATTGGAGCTCAGTGATTTTGTTCAAAATCAGACCTGAACACAAGGTGCCCCTATCAGTCAGGGCTGCTGTGAGGAAATTCTCTGCTTTTTTGTGTTACTGCCCCTTAATACATCAAAACTTTGAAAAAGCCTGCTGCAGCTGCTGAAAATGGCCTGCTGTCATTTTTTTTTTCAAATGGCATTTGGAAAATAGATTATCAGGCAAGATAAGAATAAGCTCCTTACCTTTTTTCTTAAGGAATACATACTTCTTGAAGCAATTTACAAAGATTAGCCCTTTTTTAGCATTCATCTTTTTACCTTTTTCCCTACTTGGTCTCTTAGTCTTTACTGTATGTAGTTATATTCCATTCATGTGCAATACAGATTATGCAAGCACAACTCACACATCTGCATTGGTTCCCAGTTTTCTTCTCTATAGCTCAGCTCATTTTATTTGTCCTTATGGAATTTCACAAAATTCATAAGTAAAATTCCTTAATATTTTTATTTATGAACACTATACCATAGTATTTACTCTGTCCATATTTAACCTGTCTAAAAATACTTAAATCTAGTAGAGAAATGTCCTGTAGATTTTCAGTTGTTACAGAATGAGAGAAAGGCAAACCAAATGATGTGTAAAAATTCATCACTGCTTATTCTACATTCATACATAAGAAAAAAGGGAGCTCTTTAGCCATTTCACAAGGTTTACTGGCCTTTAAGAGCTAAAAATATATTTTAAAGGAGTTCTGGAAAACAATTTAAGAAATTTTTCGGTATGAGCTTCAAAAAGTTCCTTATTGTACTGAATAGTGCTTTGTACTTGTTTTGTGAAGCCACAAAGCTTCTCTTTTCCCCACATTGAAAGGAAAATATTCGCAATTATTATTTACAAAATGAATACTGAAAAGCTTTGCAGCTGTGCATATGGAACATTATGGAGTATATACCTCCTCTTAGCTACAGTTATAAACTTTGATCAACTTTTCCTAAAGCTTTATAAGAATTTGACACCTATTTAATGGCTTATTCTGTAGAATCACATGAATAGTCACTAAATATATTCATGATAGAGTATGTAAGTCTCACAAGATATGGCTTTAAGTGCTTACATTGATTTGAATTATCTGTTGGAAATTCATCAAACAAGTCATAGTTTCTCTGATTTCAAACATGGTGTACTTTGTACTTTCTGTATCAGTCAGGACAGATGTATCATCTCCATCCGATGGAGAGAAGAGGTATTGGTCAAACCCTGCAAATGATTAGCAGCAACAGAGCAATAACATACATGGGTTCAAATTAACAAGAGTCTGGTAAACATCACAGAGTCAAACTCAGTAAAGTGCAGGAGTTATGAAAGAAATACTAACAACCTTTTTAAAACCTTCATTTTAATCTTAAAGGTTAACATGTTGCTCAGCTCTGAGACAATGGAGGATAGCAACAGCTGGCACTATTCCAAAATACTGCCAGGGAAAATAACCTATTATTTAGGATTCACAGGACATTTCCTGACTCCTATTGCCCAAGTGAGGGGGAGGAAGAGTCTCTCATATAGCTGGATGCCATCTCAGCATCTCAGTTTCTCTTCTGAGCCAGCTCAAGGACTAGTTGACACACTGAGGGTGGTGGATGTGCGAGGAATGATACATACCTCCCTTTGGCTTTCTGGTGAGCTAAGAAGACTCAGACACCTACAGTCAGCAGCAGGCCAGCATTGTCATCTAGATAAACAACGGTATCTGCTGTGGCACTTAAGAGCTATTTACCCAAGAAGTTGGGACATGCTTTCGCATAGTTTTGAGGTCAGAGTCATGGCCTCTACATTGCTATGAGATGGGAAATATGCCTAGAATCATATCCCTCCCCACTAAGGCATCCTGACAGTTACAACTGATTCGTCCGCTTTAACAGCCCATGGAATCTGAAACCACTCAAGTGTAAAAGGTTGTTCTTCTCACAGATGTGATGTTCATGCTTGAGTGTCACCTTCTGTTTGAAAAACTCTTCAAACCTAACTCCAGTTCTTGACATAAGAATTGTTTCCTGAATCCCTGCTTACCTGAGCCAGACACAAAGGTGTTCTCTCAGCTGGATAACTGCTGAATGCCTGTTTTGCTTTAAAAATGTCATGCATTCTTTTATAAAGCACCATTTGCTAAATTTAGCTGATAAAATGCATGGTTTTAATAATAAAAGTACATGAAATGGATTTCCCAGTATGAGTTTTTTGTTTGGGCAGCCTCTTTAGGGAAAATGTTTGGTTGTGAGCAGAAGAGGAAGTATTCATAAAATAGCCTCTTTGTCTAGGTTGCATCATTCTTATGAATGCCTGTGACAGAGGAAGTACACAATTAACTTCAGATTTCAAGAGGTTTGTACTAGCACAATAATTTAGACAAAGGGTGTAATGTTTAGAAGCTGCCAGAGAATGTAGTAGAAGTTATAAGGTATATCTGAACACACTCCTTCTGGGAAGCCTGGCATCTTTTTCATCAAAAATTACATCAAAAAGCTTTTTGAAGAAGGTACAACCTTATACCATGTGTGCATTGTGTAACAATGAAGGTTTGAATTTTCACTGGGATCAACAGATGTTAGGGCAATAGATGCGTACATACAAATGCAAGGACTGTGTTTTATTTTTTAATCCTACACTAATTATGTATCCTTTAACATTCAGATGGCAGAAGGTATTTCTTATTAGTTTTAAAAATAACAAAAATAATGTTTTATTACCAAAAGGCCAAAAAAGAAACAATAAGCATTAGCAATTTTCAGTAAACAGATTCTAACACTGATCTGATGAGACATTTACCCTTCCAAAAGCCAGACAAGCCAATTATCTCAGATATTGTCTCTTCTTGTTTCTTCTGGACAGGATCTCTGTTTTCAGCTCTGAAGCCCCCTGAAACAATCTTCAAAGTGATTTTTTGGCTTGGCTACTTCAACAGCTGCTTGAATCCAATCATCTACCCTTGCTCAAGCAAAGAGTTCAAGAGGGCTTTTATCCAGATCCTAAAATGCCAGTGCCACCGTCGAAAGCAGTTCGGGTGGTGGGCCTACAGCTACAGAAACTGGAATCGGTGCTCCTTTGAACACCACAGGAAAGACTCTCTGGAAGACAGTGGGAGTTTTCTAAGCGGCAGTCAGAGGACATTATCTTCAGCATCTCCCAGCCCTGGCTACCTGAGCAAAATCACTCACCCACATATGGAGATGTGCACATTCCAGGAATGGAAAAATCCCAGCTCTTTCCTGAGCCCCTTCCAGGAAGGCAGCAGACAAAAGGACCCATGCCAATTCTTTACCTTCAATCTTTTAACAGAGCGCAACGGACATGTTCCTGCTGGCAGCCAGGCTTCCAGCCATGGGGACCATGAGGCCATCTGTGGCACAATGAATGGCAAAACTGACTGCAGAGGAAACCTAACGCTGGAATGAACAGATTCTAAATTATCTGTTCGCTTTGTACACCAACCTGTTTTGATGTTCAGCCCACATTAAGAAATGGACCTTTGCACAGTTTCTTGGTATAGCATTAGAAAGAAGCCAGTGAGGAAAAGGCAGATTTAGGTCACAAGAGTGGCAAAGTGCAGGGCTAATCATATTCCAAGTCAACTGCTAGAAAGGCTCCCGAAGCAAGAACAGAATGCAGGGAAGGTGCCACATAAACCCAGGGAAGTGCACATCCAATTATTTAGCTGTCATGGAAGTGCTATGGAACAGCCAGACACATGTATATAGAGAGAATGTATTAAATATGGAGGTGAGGAAGGGAAATGTGTACGAATATGTGGGAGTATGTGTGTGCTAGCTGCATGTATGGATGCCCAAGAGGGGAAGTGAGCAGTGCAGTGTTGTTTGTACCTCTCCAGGGTACCAGTTGCCACTGTTTTTTCCTGTAAATTCTTATTGTTGTTGTACTTCACTGTACATTAGCACTTTAGAAATGGAAAGGAATGTCAAAAATTAAAGTAATTTCGCAACAATTTTAACACTTGCACCTATTATTATGGGACTGGAATTCAGCCAACTTCTCTTATTATGATTTTCAGTTCAAAACACTCATCTTTCTGTAGTTTCTTCCCCTTCCATTATTCCCTTATCACCAAGATATGAAACTTCTCTATCCTTTGCCATGCTTTTTTTCTGAAAGTTTGAAAAAAGCAGCAATAATCTACAGCTCATAATCTACATTTCACCACATCAGTAAGTGTCCTGTAAACATACAGGCTACTAGAGAATCTGATTTCTAAAAGCAACACTCATAAATCACTTCAAAACCCTCATAAACAGGGTTGTGGACACAACACAAAAGAGTACTGATCACTGGAGGACCAAAACCTAGCCTTAGGACAAATATGCAGAGCCTCTGGTTCTTTCAGCACACTTTGAACCTAGTATTGCACATTTAGAGGCATTTACTTTTCCACTCAGATAAGAGAAAGAGTCAAAATAATGGAGTAGTGTAAGTTTCATTAATATTTTTCTGCTCAATAATATAGTTCTGAAACAAAAGTCCTGATAATATCTTCTACGATATTCTACATCATGCTCGGATATTATTTCCATCTGTTGCAATTAAGTGTGAATCGTTAAACTAATGACTGGCTTTTTTTTTTTTTACATGAAGTTGTACAAACCATGAAAATTGGTATTTACTCCTTCCTCCAACTGAGGCTTTCCTTATTAGGAATTTAAGTGACATTTTTTTCAAGCTTGAAACAGAGAAAGAACTATAAACTGATGTACTGAAAAGAGAGACAATTTAACAATGCTAAGTCCCAAGGGAGAGACATTTCGTTTTGTTTCCTTAGATGTGTATTCTCTCATTTAGTTGACAAGGATGGATATGGCTTGTGGTTAGATGAACTATTCCCCAGCTCAGTAAGCAATGATAGGAAAGTCAAGGTCTTCCCATGGTCCTATGTTGTAGCGTGAACCACAAGTTTATTTTAAGTATTATCTTGATTGAAGTTATGGCCAATCTCCTATTTTAATAATTCTATTTTGATTGTGGGGAAGGTTGTAATTTCCTCTTAAAAGAACAATGCTTATAAAATTTAAAATTTTATAAAATAGTTAAACTCTTGTTGCTCAAATACTGATGTTGCTATAAGAAACATTCTATCTAGCTGTAGTATACTAGCATGAAGCTACCCTCTTTGGGTCTCTAAATGGCAGAGAACTGTATTTCTACCCTGCTGTTACAATTTTTGGAGGGAACCTACAGTGTCTCTTAAACACTTCTGGGTTTTATAAAGCTTCTTCAAAATTACTGTTAATGGGAAATAAATTTGTTTAATCTAACCACCTGACAGCACACTTCAGCTAAATTTTGAGTCACACATGACTTGTATAGTGTCAAGTGAATCCAAGTAATGTTATCCATATTTGAGATGTTCTAAGTGATACTACAAGGTTTCAGAATAAATAGCATCCATTACTTTATAATCTTAAATTATGTAGCTCTCAGACACTGATAATTAATTAGTTCCTAGTCCTAACCAAGGTTATGTGATCTCTGATTATGATTTAAGCTCCTTACACAAAGTCATTTCATATCTGCTCATAAGCTGCCAAAAACACCTACTTCACTTCCAGCCACAGCTCAAATGAAGGTACAGGCAATGAAACCAACTGTAAAAATGAAAAAAAAAAAAACAACCAAACTATGCACTTCCTTCATCCTAAAATATGAAACCCTTGCAAGGCCACCTGGCTCCTCTAGAAAAAATCTCCTCTTAATATTTTTATTTTTACCACTAGAATCTTCTACAACCTCCAGCAGGCAAAGCCAGCCCAAATGAGGCCATACAAATCACCCTCTTCCCTTTCTTAGTTCTTCATTTGTTGGAATGTTTTCCTTTAAAGGAAAAACTATGTGTCAGGGTGTCAAACCTTGTGGGACAACCCCATATTGGACCATTTTTTTAGTAAACCCAAGATTAATTTGACAAGCAGAACACTCACAATCTAGTGAAATGGCAATTGGCAGACAATGGTGGTCTATCAGATTCAACTATACTCCATCATGTATATTTTTAATACATATTAAGAGACCTGCTGATGAACACATTTTGTGGGCAAATAAATTTGCCTCCAAAGAGGAGTTGTTGCTGTTTAGCACAGAAGGTGTTCATAAAACACTGTGCATTTCTCCAGGTTAAGAGCTCCACTGTGTGGAGCTTAATCACTAACTAGGGGCTTGTACAAAGCCATTCAGTTGAGAGGCACAGCTGTAATGGCTCAAAGAGTATTGTTACAGCCCAGCTGCACACAAATTAAACCCATTAGGCTTCAATGCACTCAGCTATCACTGAAAATGTACTTCTTATTTTTGAAAAGAGTTATGGTAAAATCAATCCAACTGAATGAGACTGAAACTCTAGCGCAATCTACATTCTTTCCTCTTTGGAAATGCATTTTTCTATTATCTTTCCAAACGTGACAGGGAGAGGAGAGGAGACTTTAATATTATAAGCTAGAAAATGTAAAAATGTAAAAATAGTAACTTTCTATTCAACAGATGGGCTCTCTGCTCTCAGTTTCTCTGCTTGACTTTCTCTTGATACAAATTAGCATAAAAATGCACAACACAGGAAATAATAATCTGCAGCAGCTAGGGTATGAAAGTACTGGTATACAAACAACTGCTTCTCCTGTTAGTGGCCACAATCTAACCAGCTCATTCCCACAAGAACAAGCTGGATTCTGTTTTGATATACTCAACAACAGATACACTTACCTTTTTTCCAAACCATCCTGGTCACACCATGGCTCACACACTTTGTAAGGCAGAACATGGTGCAGCATTGCAGGGATGAAGCATCAGACATAGAAATATAACTTCCACCCTGAAGTGATCAAAAAGAAATACTTCAGAATATGAAGACACAACATGGTAGTTTAAGTCACTTTAATGGAATCAAAAAAAGTTCCCCCCCACTATGACTTTGGAAGAGGTACTAGTCACCTTCCTTGTGAAGTACGTTATTTGTGCAAAAGGTAAGCCATGATTCCCAAGACCAATAAAAACACCTGAAACAGTACCATAGTGGTCAGGGCACTAAACCTAAGAAAATTCCACCTTCTGCCTTGGCAATCATTCTTATGTTTTGCCTCCAAGCTGTATAATAATGTACACAGTCCATAGATATTTTCTTGCCTTAACCCTTATTTATGTATGCATTTTTTAAAGAAATATTTTCCCACATACTTACAAGAGTTTAATATTTTCTAGCACACCTATGTATAGCATTCAGCAAATATGTTAGCATGAAAAAACCTCCAAAGGCTCACAGAAGAAAGGGAAACAGCTATTTTACATCTAAATGGCTCACTGAAGCTTCCTAAGCTCTTTCTATCCATTACTTACTCTTTTAGGTTTGTACACTTATACATGCAAACAACTCTAAACTCCCTCATTATTCTTTTGGGATGTGTAATTACTGGTTTGTCTATGAAATGGAAGAGAAATTTCTCTCTGTACACGTAGTAAGCAAAGCACCATTAACCCTGCTGTCTGTGGTAGAGTTTACAGAATTTTTTTACTCCATTCTGCTGCCTGTGTGGTTATATTTGTACCAGCCAGCCAAGAACAAGCATGACGTTTGAAAGACATCAACAAAGTTCATATATACTGCAGACATGTGACACTTTTGGGGAAACAGAATGAAATCTAGATATAAAAATAGGTGTGGTTCAGCCTATTCAGAAAATCATGGAGCTGGGAACAAAGACCTTACTCCAATGTACTACGCAAAGCTGCTTTCACCTTTAATTGTAAAGGAATATATGACAGTATATAAAAGTTGGCAAAGAATCTGTTGCTTACTAACTTGAGTCAATCCTTACCCTGGTATTTTAAAGAAATGATGCTCACACAATCATTCTGTCTGTCCATCCATCTATTATCTCCCTTTTTAATCCTCTTATTTGAACCTAACAAATCAAACAAGAAGTTACATTAAGAAAGTTAATTCTGTTTATGAGCTAGTGTCTTCTCTCAGGAGGAGACCTTTATAAGTCTGTCCTTGACCAAGTTCAAAGCTTGCTGGCTACTAAGCTTGTACATGCTACCTAGCTAGACTGACTAGTTAGCTGGCAGCTAAGCCACATACTCCCACTTGCCCAATAAGATAGGGCAATGTGGAACTGGGCATGTGAGAGGACAGCACGGAAGACAAATGAGGGTGCTGAAAATACGAAATTAAGATAAGAGATAAAGGTTGTAAAACCATGAATCATTTGATTCATCCTAATGGTCACAGGACCACTTGTTATACCATGTTTATCTAATTGGCTTATAATTTTAAAAAAAGGAGATAAGTAAAGCCTCCCTATAGAGAAAAGCAAGGTTATTATGTCAATTTATGTCACTATGACATGGACAGATGCATCTGCACTCATAGGTTCTCTTGTCTTGGTTGTAAAATGCCAAAGGTTAGGTTCAATTTATATTCTGTTGTAATCTATGGTTTATCTTTTCCCTAGAATATTCATAATTTTAGGAATATCATATTCAAATTTGAGTACATAGTGCTATTAAGACTAATCTGAAACAATTTTTTCAGCTTTTTAGTCATTTATGATGATACCTTTATGCTGATTTTGATCAAGCACCGAATTAATGTTAAAGTTACCGGGTTTTCTTTATTCCTGTAACAAGTAAACTCCATAGAAATTACAAACATATCTTAGTCACTTCACTTTCCCATTAGCATAGCTGAGGGTGTAAATCTGAAACCAGTATAAGAAGCAGCATGCCTTGAATGAAAGTTACTGGTAGGGCAGGCAATCCCACCAGATGAATCAGTGACTTCACTACAGCAATTCATGCTTTAGATACTCTAATGATGTGAATTGGCATCATTTAGAGATCAACTGAGACAAATTAATTTACCCTGGCAGAAAAATGAGCACCCTGCCTCTATAAAACACATGAAGAGTGATAAAGGCAAAGAATAGTCTTAATTAACAAATTACTCTTTTAATAAGGCTTGAAAGAAATACAGTGATAGGGTTGTTCAGATAAGTGGAAGGTGACAGGGAGAGGAAATCTGGTGTTGTTACTGGAAATGCCTTATGTCAAAATATATTAGCTTGACCAAAGAAGAACATGCTTCCTATCTAGTAGTTCCCATAATCTTTACAGGACTTCAGCCAAGAAATGGAGAAAAAGAGAATGGATGTTCAAAATTAATAAGAATCCTTCCCAATCTCTTTACTAAGTCAACTTAAAAACGGATGTAGTAAAACTTTAATTTATAGCTGTGATTAAAAAGCCTTTAATTGCCTATTTCACCATTTCCTTTAAAACATTCTTTGGGAAGCACAATAATTTGATTCCACTGAGACTTGTGTGCAAATGTTTAATTCTAGTAAAGAATGTGAACTTCATATGACCTCTGGAAAATAGTAATTATTTTTTATTTGCTTGATTTGTTGAGCTGTGGTTTCTTCATTGTGAAGATCAAAAAAGATGTCCCAGAAAGTAAAATTAGCATATGCTCTGGAACCCAAGGTAACTATGGAACAGTTCATCCCTCTCCTCGTTAGTTTACACTCCAGTCCTGCATTACTGTAAAACAGAAGAGTTTCAGCCCCAATTTCAATAAAAACTGGATCAGTTTTACAAGAAAACGAATGAGGACCTGGCTTTGAAAATCCAACATCGCCATCTATTGGATTTCTATTCCAAGTAAAATTCACAAATAACTTTAACCCAGCTAAGAGTTCCATGGATTTTACACACCACAAATTCAGCCTCTTTAACAGTAAATCAGGAAGATTTTTTTCTAAAGGCAGCAAGAGAACTTAGATAGCCTATCTTCAATTTCAATTAAATCTCTTCTAGAAGTGATGGGTTCCCAAAGCTCAGTTTGTTTTGTCAAAACATTTCTCTTTTACAGTAAAACCCATGAAGTAAAGCTGATGGACAATCTTACAGAACAAGAAGCTAATTAACTGAATTCTGCAGATGCCTTTAAAAATCCCGTCCTTAAACATTAAGTGCATAGAGTGGCAATTTGGTTTCCATAGAAACTCAAGTCTCCTAAAGTTTTCTTTTTAAAAAGAGAGAATACTGTTGGGCAACTCAGGACTAGAACCTGACAAAAAAAAAGGAAAGTTGTGAAAAGCACCTCTTCCTTTAACTGAAAGCTTCTGGATATAACATGTACTCTTCTAGTAGAAACTCTTTCATTCAGTCTTCATTTCTAAAACAATTCACCTCTTGTGCAAAACGTATCAGTTTACTATACTACTAATAATAAAATACAGAAGTTATTTCCCAGAATGCTGAGTTTTAGCAGCATAAATTGTACTCAGCTGCAGCACGTGCCAGTTGGCCCATCTGTACCCTAGCTGTGACTGCAATAGTTCATACACATCTTTGCAGTGCTGGTATTGTACCAGTATCACAGCCAAAGCGGCCTGAAGTGCCTTACCATCCACATTAACATGTGCCTATGCATTTGCATTTACATTTGTCCTAAGCAACACATGCCTGATTTTTTTTATGAAGGAATGTATACTTTTAAAATACATTAGGAGTTACCAGCAGGAGATACTTTATAAGCTTGAATATAAATTAGCCATTTTCACCTAACAACAAAGGCTCTTGCTTCCATGACTAGGTAAAAATAGCCAGCCTAGGGATCTTATTGAAACACTTGAGAGGAGCTGCACTCAGGAGGGCAACAGATCTAGCCCAAAACAGGCTACAGAGAAAAGATCTTTTAATATGCAGAATCCCAAATTTGCTCTAGCCCTGCTATGGTCCTCCTGCAAAGCTTAGACATCTGTGAAAACCAAGAAGCATGCATATATATTGTTCAGTTTGTGAATCTCACTTTGGCTCTACCTTGTAAATCTTCTGCTGTAATTATTAGTGTTTAAGAACGTCTGAAGACAGCAAAATTCAAATGCATATTCTCATAGTCTCTAGCCGTTTGAATGTAGAGTTTTGGATCTCTCTACTGCCAAAATTTAAACCTTCCTGCAGGCTTAGATTTGAAATACCTCACAATGATATGTGAGACTGAACAAGCATGCGATCATCTCAAAGTCACATGGGAAACATCAATGTCCTCCTCTCAGCTACGATGGGGTTAAGCTGGAACAGGAAGCTGGGAGAGGCGAAACCCAAGACAGACAACGGAACCAGCCAATGAGATAGTCTATACTGTATGACGTCTCCCCGATATATAAGGCGGGGGGGGGCCCTAGCGTGGGATTTCCGAGGCGGTTTTTGGCGGGGTTGGTTCGGTGGGTTTTGTGTTTTATCGCTTGTTTATTTATTTCTTTCATTAGTTTTTCGCTTAGTCCTGTTGTTTTTCTGCTCTTTGTATTGTTCTATTAAACTTTCCTTATCTCACCCCACGAGGTTTTGCATTTCATTCCGGATTCCCCTTCCAATCCCGCCGGGTCTAAACCAGGTCATTCAGATTTTCCTGAGATACGTAAACATGAGACATTCATCACAGTAGCTGGGAAACTCGCAGCTCATGGGAACATTCAGAGAAACAATGTAACTTTTTGGAGTGAAATATTAATCGAATTGTTATCCACAAAAGACACGTGAGTATCGCAAGGCTGCAGGAGGGGCAACAAATTTAACAAGCAAAAACTGCTTTTATTGGAACCAGATGATCTTTAAGATCCATTCCAAGCCAAATCATTCTAGGATATGATATATTTATCACAAGACCCTGAATACTTTAGGGATGTTTTTTTTCAAAACAGATGTATCTTTTTTGTACAGTCACTTTTCTTGCTTTTTCATTTATATCAAGCAAATGAGCAAACACATGGAATTCAGTAGTAGGGTGGCACCCAATGCGTCCCTGAAATCACGGTAATTGTGCACGCAGATTAGATGCCTAACTGTGTGCAGAGCTGTCTTGAAAATGTGGCCATAAATACCAGAGCTACAAATACCCACTGTGAGGTTTAGTTGCCAGGTATTCTTGTAAGGAATATGTTCAGCATGAAATCAGCTGGTCTGTAATATTTGAATTATTGTATGTCTTGTTCCATTTAATAAAAATTTTACACTTGGAAATATGAGAAATCCTCATTGTCTTCAGTGCTTTTAGTAAATGTTTTAGTGAACTCAAGGATATTAGGCTATGAATTTCCATAACTTTATTAAAAGAACAGTCATTTCACCAACTGCCAATTAGGCATTGCTGCAAAATAGCAAGTAACTATTATGAATTTTTAAAATGCGTGTTTAACAATCTGAATAAAATGTTCTACTCCTCCCAGTTGTTCTTGTATTCTATAATATTAATAGTTTTAAAAGGTAGGCAAAATCTAAGTTTATCCTGAAAGCAGTAAGAAAAAAGTATTTCTATACAATCGAGTAGAAAACTTTCATGTCAGAAACAAGCATATAAATCTTATTTCACATTGCTTTCTATTTCTTTCAGTGCTTTTGAGAAAGCTGTAATCAACACAACAGTCTTCACTTCCAGCAGCTTTGCTTTTGGCACACTATGTTGTAGCTGAGTCTGTTGGTCATGCCAGAAAAACACCGCCATCATCACACTGTGGGTTTGGAAAGAAACAGGAAAAATTTTGGAAGGGTAAAGAACTTTCTGCTGGAAGAAAGTATTGAGATAGACTCTCTGATTTTATCTTTTCAACTTACATCTGGCTCAATAAAAGTGTTGTAATATAAAGTGTTCCACTTGAGGTACTCCATGACCCTGGATTCTGCTGTGTGCTTACCCAGAGAGTAAACCATTTTTACTCCCATTAAAAACAGGAGTAAATCTCAACAATGCAAGCTAAAGATTCCATCACTGAACTTTTATCCAAACATATCTACTTATTCAGGATTATATGTTCTTGATTTTTTCAACAGGTGTTCACTTAAACAAACATCAATCCTCTGAAAAATCCCTTAGCACCAAGAAGATTAAATAAATTATACCAAGCTTTCATTTTACGTATATACACAATCTTCAGTTACTCCTATAATTTAACTTACAGCAATGAATTACAGGTTCTAAGAGGCAGATTAAAGCAGTAACATGCTCTGTGTTTGAACAAGTAAGATTTAGTGGTAAAACTAGCAGCTGCCCTATAACCTCTGGGACAAGTGTTCCTTACTAAAATGTATATATTTGAAAATGCTGTTAGACAACATGTTCTTGCATTTTCCAAACATAAAGTAACTCATGACCACAACACTCCTGATGACTAATGTTTGAAGAAAATTAAATAATATTTTAACCATTGGCTTTAGCTTGAACTATCAATAGGTTTGCTGTGCAAAACCAGCTATACTGAGTAAACTTGCACTCTTTGCAAAGCTGCTAATCCTCTGGAGGGTAGTTACAGGGCTGAAGAACAAGGAAAATCCTGCCCTGGAAGGAACTAAAGGTAAAATAGCTGCCCCAAGGTCTGAAGTCACCAGAAAAATACTGTAACTAGGGGAACAGTAAAGGTGGCAGGGGGAGATCACAACCTCCAACTCAAAAGAAGACCCAACCAACTTAAACTCTCCCCTGCCTGAGCATGTGCAGGAATAACAAGAAGCATCATAGCCTTAAATGCAAAACAAAGTAACAGAAGAACCAATACTGAACAAGGACTAATTTACTAACCAGTGAAAGTAAATGTAGGTGGGTTTGTGCTAACCATATAACAGAACAAATATGCAGCTGGTTTTGTCCAAAGCCAAGGTAGTTTTGTGAGATATCACCTAGCTCCCAGCTTTGTGCAAACCTGCAATAAATACCTCGACTCTGTGTGTATTGGCTGCTCAGTGGGTAAATGCTCTCACGTTTTGGGACATTTTGGTGAACCAGATTGGACAGCCATAGAACCTTGTCCAGATTGTCTTGCCATCCCCAGCAGGAATCCACCACCCGAGGGACTTCCCATAGTTCTAACTACGCCTGATCCTTGAGGAGCCTCTGGGGAGGCAGCTTTCAGCCTCCATGCCTCCTCAGAGCTACCCTGCACCCAGTCCAATAGGTGCTACCACAGGGGCAGTTTCAAGGTGTAACTTCTAACCTTATAGTGAGCCCAGACAAGTGCCTTCCACGTGCGCAAAAGTGCTCTGAAAGCGACTCGAGTTAAACCACCTCAACCTGGCGGACTCGGTCAGAAAGACATCAAGACTCGGCTCACCATCACTCCTCACCTCTCCCTCAGCTCCCGCCCTCTGACTGAGGAGAGCCCGCGCACCTCACGCGCAAGGCGCGCGCCGCGCGTCACAGTCCCTCGCAAGACTGCAACTCCCAGTAGCCTGCGCGCGGTCGCCTCCTATTGGCTGGCTCCGGCAGGAAGCGGCCCGAGGGGTGAAGGGTGAGGAGTGCGAGGCGAGCGGAGGCCGGAAGGGAAGGTGTAGGTCTGCTTTGGGCCGGGGAGGTGTGGGGGTGGGCCCGGGGCCGGTGGAGGTAGCATGGGCTGCGCTGCTCTTAGTCCGGCCTCTTATCTCGGGGGGCGAGTTAGGGCCTGGCTAAGCGGGGGTGGCGGGGGGGCTGAAGGGGAACGCGGTGTAGGCGAGGGCTCGCTGTACGCAGTCCATAGGGAGCCGAGGTGGATAAGGGGGTGCTGAGACTTCTGGGTGGGCAAGTGTGCGTGACTTTAGTCCCATTGCAAGGAAAAGCCGTCGCGCAGCGCTGTGCCGGTCCTGGGAATCTGAGCTTGTGAATTAACTTATGGGAACAGTGCACTGGCCTAGTGTCGCTGTGTAGTGCATAGAAGAAGCGTGCAGAAATTGCTCCCACCCCTGAGGGATAATGGTTTCCCTCAGAGGAAGATAGGAGTACTTTTAAGTACTTAAGAAAGTCGTTTGTTGACAAGTCACTTATGTTATCCTTGTTGAAGTTATTTCTTTCTCATTTCTAAACACCGAATTTCTACAAGGACTCCAAAATGGAAGAGTTTAAAGATACAAGTACGCCTGAAAAATTACTTGATCACTTAAAACTCTCTGATCAGAAGTCTTCAGAGACTGGCCCTAAAGATGCACAGAATCCTGAAAACACTGAAAGTGGATATACTCCATCATCAGCCAAAGATCCCACAACAGCAGATGAGTGTTTCCATGACTGTCATGACTCCTTTGAAGCAAAAGAACCTGTGCTGGATGATGAAGGGAATTTACAGAGTGATGAGAATAGCTCAAGGAAGCATACAGAACTAGATGAAGAATACTTACTAGAACTAGAAAAAGATATGCCAGAGGAAGAAAAACAGGTAATCCAATGCACCAGTGTTGAAAAACATACATTTTCAGTGTCACATTTCTGAATGGACTGTCACTGGCATGAAAATGGATCTTTAAAACTCCTGTAGGTTTTACTGTTCTTAATTTCCTCTTTTAGGTAACAAATATTTTTGCTAACTTCCCTTGCAGTTCTTAATCATCACATACCATTGCAGATTTTTGACTACTTTCATCAATGTGTAGGATTACTGGGACTCAGATTTAAGAAACAAAAATCTCCCTGTTTCCTCTTACTTAATTTGCATGCTTTCATTGTATTCATCTGATTAACTGCAAGGTGCTTTTCCAAAACTAAAAGCAAGTTTCAGGATAGTTTTCATAGCTGAAAGGCTAGGTTATGTAATACAACTAATTAGGATTACATTTGAAAGTATCCCTATAGATTACTGAACTTTAATCAAGCAAACACGTAGGTGGTTTTGTTTCCTTTCAGTATGGTTACGTTGGACAAAACGTTTGGGTAACAAACTGGATAACATTAATTTTGGTAGGAGTAACAAAATAAGCCTATGGGGAAGTCCAACAGCATCTGTAATGGTGTTTACTCCCATGTAAGTCAATGTGAACCATTTGTTTTCACCCTCAGTCAGTGGTGTCACGTGACAGCAGTTAGTTTTCAGGGTTCTAAGATATTATGATCATCAAATAGAAAACAAAAACACAAGTGGTTTTTTTCTAACTTTGAGAAAACTTAAATCACTTTCAAGATTAGAGTGCTCACTTGAGTAATGAGGCAAATTTCTGCTGGTAATTATGTTCTCATAGCTAATGGTGGAAGGCTTTGTACTGATTTATGGATTTTTTTTTCCTATTTTTTTAACTCTATTTGCAAATGTTGGGGAAGTAAAGATATTAAACTAAAATTTGTGTCCCAACACAACTCTTGTATTTTTTTTGGAACATTTTAATTTGACAAGTTACATCTCTTGGCCTCTTGAACAGATCATGTTTCAAATAACTGATCCATCTTCTTAAAATCTGATTGAATTATCCAAATGAGCAGTTACTTTATAGTGAAAACTGAAATAGTGACAAAAAGTGCTATTATATTCTTTGCCAGTTGGGGAAAAGATGGAATTCCAACATACTGTAACTTATCTGAAGGGAAGACTTCAGCAAGCTGTATTTTACAGACCAGTAGGCATGAATTAGGTCTTAATAAATGAGATAGTCCTTAATGGAAGGCTAGGTGCACCGTTTGGATACTTAATATTGTGAACTTTGTGTCCCATAGAGAGCTTTCCAAGTGAATTATAGAAGCGGTCTGTATAGATATTTTTTCTCTAAGAAAATACCCTTGGCATCTCTTACAAGCAGAACTTGGGTAATCCAGGAACTAGAGAGGAATTAGAAGCTTACAGCAGTTCTTCTAACTACTAAAGTAGCCCATTTGCATGGTCTTACCCTGCATCACCTTACATTCTCTTGTATAGTAAAACCAGGGGTTTGGGTCATTCCTGAATTGCCACACCAGCTTTCCTCATAGTACTTGGAATTGATGGCTGCAAATTTTACTTTTAAAAGTGAAACGTTCTTCATATTTTGGTTATGAAAAAAATCTGTTAAATGGTGCAGCTTTTAAGAAACAATACTGCAGTTAGTCTGAAAACAGCAGCTATATATCCATTTATTCAGATTTTTTCAAACATTTTAAATTTCCTTCCAGTTACTCCAAAGGATGTTTTTGAGAAGGGCAGCATGATTTTAATTTTTGTCGTGCAGCTGGAGAAAATGAGGCAGAGACACTTGGAATTCCCTTGTTGGACTGTTTAGGTTGTGAGCAGACATTGGTCAGCAGTACTGTGTTTGCTGCTTAGGTGGTCCTTGATGAGTTACTCTTGGCCCCCTGCTGGCTTCTTCGCTGTGCTAGCACACCTCTGGGTGACTGTGCAGTGAACCAGTTATGGGGAATGATTCAGATGAAAAATAGTGCTGTATTTTTAGATCAAGGGCAGTGCTGGTAATCAGCCTCATGGTGGCATAGGGGTAGATGAATTTTCTTCAGTTAGACTACTTGTCTAAATAACAAAAACTTCTTGTGAACTGTGATTGCAACACCAACCATAAACCATGTACTGAAGTCATAAGGAGAGCTGGATGCCCAGATCAAATTTATCAAACCATATCTTAGTAGTTTTTTGTGGGTTTTTGTTGTTGTGGTGGTGTGGTTTGGTTTGGTTTTTAATCTGAGTCCATTGTTATGTTTTAGCAGCTTTAAGTGATTTCTTTTGAGCGATGTCTGAACTAGTCTCTTACTCTGGAGAATAAATGCCCTTGCTCAATGTATTTATGCATATCCTATGTGAAAGCTTTCACAGTAGCAGCTCTGAGTAGAAATTCTCACCCATGCAGAAGCTGCTGCAGACATCAAAGTGAAGGAGTAAGTGGCTGATTTTCTCTCGGTTCTATTTCGAGAGCCCCATACAGTGAGATTTCTGGTTAAGCACCAGGAATTACTTCCAGGGAAACAGTGCAGCTACCATAAGAAATATTCTCTGCATAGTGAAGCAAAATAGAACTTGAAGGGTTATTAAGACACAAACCTGTGAGAAGTATTCTTGAAAACAGATGCAGTGTAGAGCCTAGTTACTTGCTTGGACTTGCAACTCTGAGCCTTTTAAGGATCAAGGAGCCTAAAACAAAATTCACTTTTATAAGATTTTGTTGTTGCTGTTTCAAAAGCATGCTGATTACTGCCTCAGCAGAAGCACTGAACAATAAATTACTTCTGATGCATTACAAACAGATCTTTCTGGTTACTTGTCATTGACAGTGATGGCTTTGACGTTGGTCTAGTCAGCAGAATTAATCAGAAGACACCCAACAGCTGTTACATGATAATTGCTTCAGTTTGACCGAGTCCTCTTCTGGAGAGACACCCATTAATTATGAGTTTATCCAACAGCAAGATTCTGAATCCTTCATTCCCTTCCATCGTGACAGATGTTAACTTGTTCTTTGGGCCTTGTCTGGCAAAGATTTAAGCAGTTGGCTTAGTAAGCTCTTATTTTGGTTACAGAACACTCCTTTCTAGCTGCTGTAAGACCCTGGAATAAATATCTAATGTTCTTCAAAAGCAGTTCTCTTCTTTGGGTTGTTGAATGTGCATTACAGCTACAGCTGGCTGTAATCACACTCAACTTATATTTCAACACTAGGAAACAAGTCACTAAGACAAGGAACACAGCTCTAGTAGCAGAGATTCATTAGTGTCTTGTTAGCAACTCTGTAAGAATTAAATGAAACTGATCTTTGAGAAATAGTACTTCAGAGTTATACCTGAGATTTTTTTTCAGTTCTAGGCTAAACAGTAAAACTTCCTCCATTTTATTTTTGTTTTCTCTAGAAGTTCTAGGATGTATTTTAGAACATTGTCTTAATCAAGAAATGTCTTTAAAATGCTCCCTTCCTCACTCTCTTCCTTTATTATGCTGCAGGTTGATCCCATTTCCTTTCATAAATTACAGCTTCTGTATAGAATCTGTTTTTCCAGGGGTTGAAGAACAGATCTGCGATTTCTTCTGAGACACCTTCTGGAGTGTAGTCATTCATTTCAGTATTTGATGTTTTCCTAGTTCTGTCTGTCCAAGACAATGTGGTAAACTTACTTCTGTCAAAGCTGCTGGGTTTTCTACAGTTTTTACAAAATAAAAGCTAATGTGCAAAATGGGAGATGGGGTACAGCAAAACGAGACGTATTTTGGAGTAGTCTTCAGGTCCTGGTCACTTGGAGGTGGTCTCAGAACTCTTTCCAGGAAGAATTATGTGGTTGGACCAAAAAACTCCAGGTTATTCATACATTAGACAATCCTATTGGCTGTGCAGCAGTAAAACTTACTACATAAATGACTGAAAAACATCAATAAGGAATATATTTTTTGTTACAAATTCTCATCAGCATTCAAAATAAGTTTGTATTGCAGTGTAGAACTTGCAAGACCGTTAGGTTCTGAAGGTGTCACAATGCATGTGAAATACAATAAAAAGTGATCCCCTCTTTCAGATGACCTACTTTAATAACCTGAATCCTCTATACAGTACAGCACCAATACTAAATATGCTAGTGTTTTGGTCAAACTAGAGGAAAAGATGGATTGCTAGACTAGAACTGCTCTATTTTGTGGCTTGCAAAATGCTGTCAAAATTGAGACCTTTTTGACTCATGGTGGTGATGGACTAAATGGTCAGCTCCACTTCTCTGCCTGAGGCTGTTGCCTCTGGAACAGGACTGAGTGGCATCTATTGTCGCTTAGGAATTATCACAGTCAGTCTGACAGGTTAACTTAAACTGACTGTCGGGATGGATGTGCCCTGTTGTCCCTGGAAGCACTGCTTACCATTTCAGGAAAAGCTAGCGGTTTACTGTGGAGTTGCAATGAACAGAGGCTGGTCAAAGTCTAGCAATGCTTCCTACTCTGCCTCTTGAGGAGAGAGGGCAGATTTGGCACAGCTTTCAAGTGGCAACTCTAGCAAGATTTTTAGATGGAATTTTGAGTGACTGCAACCTTAAACTGAAACTCAAGTCCTTGAGTGCATGATACAGCAATAAGTTCGCCAAACTGCAGGGGGAAGCAGATGACTACTAATGGATGACTTAGAATTAGTATAGGAAGGTGAAAAAATAGGCTCCTTATCTGTTTAAATTCCTTGCTTCTGTGCACCCTTTGAACGCCAGTAATTTTAAATTGATTGTTACTCAGTGACCTTACAAGATGGTATATGAGATGCAGATGTGCATTGTCAAACTGTCTAAATAACCTTATAGAGAAGAGGGAGCATTTGCTGCTCTTGACAGAACTGGAGCCAAGAACAGTTCCCTAGCAAAGTTAAATCAATTGATCAAATCAAATGCACAGGAGCAGCCAGAGGAAGCATAGCTGGATGCATTACAAACTAAGGGTGTTTGTCCTTCAGCTCTCACCAGCTATATTTAAGGATTTCAATTCCAGCACTTTTCCTATATTGGTTACTTCCTAAACAAACGGTGACAATGTGTAGCTTGCTTTCTTCTCTAATAGTAGAATAATGCTTGAATGCTTTTCTTTTTAACCCTGAGGTTTTTGGCAGAGTAGCTAAGGTCTAGGGAACTGTATTTGATGACTTTTTTTTTGATTGTTGTACTTCATTGTCAGAAGGCCAAGCTGTCTTTTCTCATTACTTTGGATCAGGCCTTAATCTTCAGTACCTCTTGCTTGCCAGGCAGGTTTATGCTAAGATCCTAGTTTCTTCAGAATATGGATGATTGTAATTCAGTATCCAAATCTGTAACTATTTCTAATCCAGATCCTTTAAGAACATATTACTACTTAAATATAGTAAATATAGTTATTTTTTCTGGACTTTTTTTTTTTAACTGTATAAATCAAAATCTAATGCCTGCCACTTTGTATGAATAAAATTTGCAAATAACAAACCTTAAGGTTTTACTGACTTTGAAGAGCAGAAAACCATAATGGAGTCTAAGTTGGGAAAGTTGCATCTGACCCTGTCATAGATGGGCAGCCTCAGGGAATGTAGTGGGTCAAGATATCTTTTGCTTAAGCAGAGCATTCTAGGAGTTCAGTCTGACCTACTTCCCTTGCTGAGGGAAGGGTAGCCTGCCCTGCAGCTACTTAAATCTTTTTCTGAAAAATGAGTGGGTGGGGACACTGGAATGACATTGTGCCAAATTTGTCCCAAGGACAAGTCACTTGCAATTTTTTTCACTCTGGGCTTATACAATGACAGTAAACTGATGACCAGTCAATTTGCAGTTGTCTATTGTAGCTGCAAATTGAGCATACTGAGTGAAGAGGTTGTATCTTCTAACAGATGTTTAGTTTTTGGTTGGTTTATTTTTTTTACCCTGATTCTGAATAAAAGATAGATTCTAGCAGCATTCATTGGAGCAGTCCTTTCAGGTTAAATGTAAATTCATACAAAATAATTGACTTTCCACTGCTTTTGTGTTAGGAATTTCTATTTAAGAATTGTGTATGTGGAGAAATAAATGCCTATTTATTTCACAAATACACAGTGTGCTTTAGAGGGTAGTGCATTTGAGGTATGATGTGCTAATAGGTATGTTTTACATTTTGGGGAAAAGCTAGAGGAATTTGCTTTTAGAGAAAGTCTGCTGCTATGCTTATGGGTCATACTTCAAAGGCAAATCCAGGGTGGTGCCTGAAGAACCCTATGGATTTTACAGTCTTGAAAAATACTGTGAAAACTTGTACAGTTTGGAACTGAAGGGACAGCCTGAAACCCGTAATGCAGGGATAGCTTGAAAATGTTGGTCAAGCTGTAACAAATACCAGTTTTGAACCAGAACTGCATTGCTTGTATTGCTGCTTTCCAGGGAGCTGAGTAAGCTGCAGAACCATATAAGGTGTTCTTAACAATGCCGCTGGCTCCTGGAACATGCCTGGACAGCACTGGTTCTAGGCAAACAGTCAGAAGCGACCACAAGGTTGTCACTGACATTATGTGACTAACAGTCCTCTATCCTTCAAGTTTGTGTAGTTTGATTTGCAGGCAAGAGGACATACCAAGGAACAGACTTTTGGAGGAGGAGAGCTGTATGAATCATCAGCTTCCCAGTGTGACACTCCTTAAACTCTTCAGTTGCTCAGAACTTTCATCTGACTATGGTTCCCAAGTGAATATGGCTGTACAGCCCCCTTGTTCTTTCTCCAGTGCTGTTGAGACTTTAGATCACAATCCTCTTGGCTACCTGAGAAGGAATTCCCACAACTGAAGACATTTTTGGTACCTTTTTTTTTTTAACATAAAGCTTATTCTCCTGAAGCCTTCTTGTTGCAAATCACTTATATTAATATTTACTATTTAACTGGGGTAAACAGGTAATATTTTATAATAATTTTAATAAACTGAAACAAAATGATAATACAAGTGTAGTTTTTCATCCAGAATTCCTTGATTTTAGGTTTTCTGCATCAGGTGTACTGTTACCCTGCTCTGCTCTAGTTTTCATTTTATACAGAAAAAATTCTTGTTATTTAAGAGTTTTAGCTCTGCCTCATGCAACAGTGAATCAGTTAATGGCACCTAAAGGCCAGTTCTAACTAGGTCATGAGCAATGAAGTCAGTAGGGCCAGTGTTTCAGGAATGTCTTTTCTTGAGGGTTTTCTATGTAGATCTTTCATGTTTTCCAGTAGGATCATCATCTCCAAACCTGTTCTGTCCTGAAATATGGCTGCTTTGTTCACTGGTATGGAAATTACTTCTGTTGAGCTTTCACTCTATGTGCATTCAAGAAGTTTTAAGAATTTCTTTCCATGGAGGCCCAACTGTGTGTGTGGCAGAGACCTTGCTGGAGCTGTTCTGGGTGGCACTTGGACACTTTGGCTACAGCATTCAATTGCAGTTACATAGTCCTTGTGCTAAACAACAGAATCCTGCATAAACACAAAGAATTTGTGCTTTTAATGCAGCTTTTGCCTGAAGTGCTTCAACTTTGTTTGTATGCTTATATTTAGAAATGAGCAACACTAGTGCAAGTGACATTGTGGAAGGACTTGTGTGGATTTGTCAGTCTGCCCTGGAGAAAAGCTGGTTTCCAAGTAGTGGTGCATCTTTTGTCTGACCTATGTTTTGTTGCTGTTTTTTAAATAAGAGGAGAAAGTATTATTAGAAGACACATTTAATAGGCAATAGGAAAAAAATATAGTGATCTAGGCTTGTATCAGAAAGGTCAAATGATATTTACTGTGTCACTTTGTGTATCACAGCTGAATGCTGTTCCCCTGAGCCTATTTTTTTCAGAGCATTGTGTTTTGTTATTAACTAAGGTGGTGACAATGGTCTGGTGAATTACTTTTCAAAGTAATAAAAGCAAGAAGAGAGAACCTCTGATTTTGTATTGTTTGTCAGCTGCTTGGCATAGCTGTGAGATGGTGCAGTGCTCCACAGAGTACTATATTTAGCTGTTTCCAAGGAGATGTTCTGTGCGATATTGATAATTGCATTAATCCTTGATTTACACAGTCTGCAGGAAAGGAAACTGCTCCTTTTCCTAGGGTTTGCTTTTTAATTGCTCAATGCTCTGTAATTTATAGACATTTTGATTTAAATCCTCTGTGTGTATGCATGTGTGTTGGGGGCAAAATCAGTGATCAAATGATCATTTTTCTACTATAGAAATTGCTTCTCCATGTTACTGTCTTACTTAAGCTGCCTTGGTTTTACTTGTGTGAAGTATGTCTGCATGTGAAAGTCTTCCACTGTAAATAGGTTGAAGAGATGGCTTGGTGACATCCTGTGTTTTCTGTGTCAAAGGCTAAGAGCATTCATGTCAACTTCACTTGTGCCAAGAGTACTGCTAAGATATTCATGGTTGAAAACACAACTCTGCTCAGCATGTGCAATTTGCACTATATAACACAACAATCTTCCTGTCTCTGAGTCTGATGGTTTAGTCACTTTATGCAGAAGAAATCTTTCAGGGCAGTATTACCCAGGGACCTGTTTCTAATGCAGGCAGCAAAACATGCTTTGTACTTCTCTGAAAGTAACTGTGAATTTTTGAGGTGGAATTATTTCGAGCAAGACTTTTGAGACTTTACATCAAAAATATATTCTCCATAGTTGACCTGCACTGATTGAATTAAATTGGTTTGGAAGGTAGAAGCAAACAGCCAGCTAAAAAGCTGATGTAGTAGTTTAAAACATGTAAGTCACTATAAATGCTCTTTCTGCATACTGTTGCCCATGAACTGGAGATTTTTAATTGCCTTGTGCAATTTGTGCATGCAGTGTTGTGCATATCATGTCACAATGATTACAAGCAAGCATCCTTAGCACTAGTTAAAATTCTTTGGGTTATATTTTATTCTGACTTCCATTCATACTTTATTTGGAACTGCAGCTGACCTACTTGTTCATTTCAATTAAATACTTTGAGACATTGTCTTGTCTTTTGTAGAAAAGAAGAAAGGAGAGTACAACACTGAAAGAGAAGGGAAATGAGCAGTTCAAGAAAGGAGGTGGGTAGATAATCTTGTAATATCATATGGATGTTAGAGAATCTTTAATACTTAGCCATTATGATGATGTTGCAGAAAAACCCATCAAAAGATCTCATGCCTATCATTGTTCAGATTTATCATCTCTGTAGTTTTTCATCCAGTTGTAGAGAACATAAACAAACAGCAGACCTTAAGAGTTAAGTTTAAATCACAGTGACCTGGGTTACTAAAGCAGGCTTCTCATGAAAGCTGTGTTTGAATCCAAGAACATGATAAAAAATTGACTGCCTTCCAAGTGCCATTCTTTTGCTAATGAAGAAGGGCTTCCACTAGGCTCTGAGTTTTGCTAACATGTGTGCTTAGAATTGATGCAGGACTCAGTGTCTCTCACAGCTTTGTATATTTGCATGTTTCTTTTTATCCACTGACACTCTGTTGCACATTTTATTTATGTGCATGTACATATATACACACGTGCATCTATATCTGCATACATGTACCTCTACATACACATGTACATACATGAGTCTACATACATGCATATAGAAATGTATACGCATGTCTTTAGAAATGTACATACACACACACATACATTAAAACAAAAGTCTGTGTATATATGTAAGTGCCTGGCTTATGCCAGAATTGGTCATGTTCTCAACACAGTTAATACCTAACAACAGGGGTGAGGTCAGTAATAAATAAGTGTACCAGTGCTTTTCATTAAAAAACATAAAGAAGGAAGTGATTTTGACTCCTGCCTTTCATTTAATGTTCTGGTAGCTAGGGGATTCACAGAGAAAACAGGAAAGGCAGATTCATATTTTCCTCAGTCAGCAGGGACACAAACAAGTAACTTCCTCTTCCCAGAAGTATACCCTGATAACCAGACAGTGGCCTTCCTGTTGCAGGTCTCTGTGTGTGTGCTGAGAGGAGGATTCCTGGGGAATGATTTACCAATTCAGGCAGGCACCAGAGCAGGCAGAAGGGAACTGCTTGGATGCAGTGTTGGCTGAATCATCTTGTGAAGTCTCATCCATAGCCTCTTGTTGACAGATTCTTTGGCAGATCTTTTCAGCATGCCTGTGCCTGCCAAAGTACTTACTAATCAGGAATATGCAACATTTTAAGCACCTCGATGGTCACCAGCTAATGGGCAAAGAAAGAATTACTCTGTTTGAGGACAGTGCACTTGTCAGCTAGCAGGGCATTGTTCAGAGTCAGTATAGGGCCTTTTCACTCTTGACTGTATCTTTATTAGAAAAGGAGTAACTTGATAATCCCCTGTGGTTTACTACTAGTCCTTGCTTTAGAATGGATCTGATGACAAATGACCTTCAGGTGATAATGGGTTTGTGGTGATTGACCTTTAAGTCAGTCATTGAATATGATGTGGCAAATAAAATACCTCCGTAGCTGCTTTGAAGAGGTATTGGTGCAGTGACATCTTTCAGCATATGCTTCCTTTCAGATCAAGGGCAAACTTAATCTAAGGAGACTCTACCTCTAAGGCTGGTACTCAAACAGAATGAAACAATTTCAGGGATGATAATTATATGCCCATCATGCTGCACTTGTTACAGTAAGCTCAGGACTTTATTGCTTCTTTTTACAAGGGTTTTGATTTTAAAATAATTAGTTGTCATTGATCTGTGTACTACTGAGTAATGTACTTTGGGAGCAAGGACTAATTCTGGTTTAATAGTGCTTTGTACACTGAGAAATGTTTCCAAAGAAACCTTAGCCATGTGGTTCACTGACTGTACTGGCATTTGAAATAATTGGTCTATTTTGCCTTTTTTGCTATTGCTTCTGCAGACTATGGAGAGGCAGAAGACTCTTACACGAAGGCTCTGCAGATTTGCCCAGCATGCTTCCAAAAAGATAGAGCTGTTCTATTTTCAAACAGGGCTGCTGCAAAAATGAAACAGGTGAATATTCTTTTTATTTCATGTATTGATTATATGACAAATGCAGTAATGAAGTCATTAGGAGTGCATAAAGGAGAGCAAAGGAATAAAGCTGCTGCAGGTTTTGTTGCTTGCTCAATCTCTTGTGCTCCCAGTATAAATGCTAGTGTACTTGGTTTTACTGAGGATGAATACAAACCTGTAAGTTGCACTTGGAACAGCTGTTCAGAGTTGGCTCTGCTGCATTATGTTTAAAACACTGATTTTTGTTTCACTCTCTCTGTTCTAATGAAATTCAGAGTTCATGTGGAACAGATTTCTTTAAGCATATTTAATGTATGCAGACCACATCAGACTGGTTAGAGTTTAGTCAGTGTTTTTTCTAAAAGCCTGGATTGTCATATACTTGTCTTCATTTAATTGGCTCAAATGCTTTGAGGCAAACAGAAGACTTCCTAACTATGGCTTTATTAATTCAGTTAATCTGCTTCCTTCACAGTTGCTGTATAGTAGGACAGGCCTATATCTAGGGCATGGTCTGGATAGAATAGCTGCAGCTTTATTCGTATGTTTGCTGTTCCTTCAGCAGATACAGGTGCCCAGATGTTACCAGCATCAGCAGTACACTTCAGTAGCATGGAAGGCATAGAACACAATTGGTCTGAACAGAAACTTCATGAGAAATTGCCCCTATTTTTGCCTTTGTTTTTAAGGTTAAATTTTTCTAGAAAATATCACAATAACTCCTATCCTCAGTTCACCCTCCTGCAAAGGGAACTTTCTTGCAGTTTTCTTCCAGTATTGAGACAGATACAGCTCTGCTTAGAAATGCATCTTGCAGCCATATTTAGGCATAAATAAATAAATTCTTAATCAGCATAGAGTATTCTTGTTTGGCTACAATTATCTAACTTGCTGTTGGGGTACTAAATTGTTTCAGCAGACAAGGAATAAATGGAATAAAATCTGTAATAACAGATGTTGGAACCTTTCAAATAGGAAAGCTGTAAACTGAAAAACCTGCTTATAATCCAGATGTTAACTATTCATATCACTGGGAAACTAATCCAGTAGTCCCCAGAGGAGCCCAAGATGATAAAAGAACTGTGCACAACCTGTTATATCTCACCAGTATAGATCAATGGAACCTGACTGACCAATACATTATTCTGAAAACAGATTCATATTATTAATAACTACCTCATTAAGTTTGTTCTTTCATACCTGCTCACCCATTTTCTTTGTGCTACAATAAAAGCTTGTGAGGTACTCTTCTCTGAGACAGCTTTCTGTTATATGGAGTTAAAAATAATTCCTTGGGTTTAGAAAGATTACTATTACGTAGGTCAACAATGCAAGCACAGAACACCCTGATTTTTATTTTATTTTAAGCCCTGTTAGTTTGGATGAAAGTAGGATCTTAGTCTTGTCTCTCTTGGCTTTTTTCTTGTTTCATGATAAGCAGATTGCCTTGGCTCTTGTCTTCTAACTGCGGTTGTCTGGGTGCACTAGTCCCTAACACTTCAGTCTCATGTATGGTCCCTTGTAGAAAAAGCTGCATTACTGCTAAAGGCAATATCTGCTTTCCAAATGTAGTAGCTCTACAAACAAGAATGTATCTGGGACCCTTGGGAACTGTCAATTCCAACACCCTGTTTAATTGAGAAAGGTAGAAAAGCTGTGGCTCTGTTAAGCCAAGGCCTGCAGATGTGACTCAGCCTTTTGACTGTAGGCTGCTGCAGGCTGCTCAGTGCAGAGCGATTAGCGGGGCAGCCATGCAGTGTGAACACTGGCAGCCTTCACAGGGAGGGAGCTAATCACTGGTAAGGAGCTTTACATCAGAAGCAACGGTATGAAAAGCCTTGATTACATAAACATCCCGGTTCCTTCAAGTGCCAGTCAAACCTTTTTGCTTGCATTTGTAAACAATTTGTTTCCCAAGAAATAGGACTTAAATATAACAAAATTATTTTATGTTCTAGGATAAAGCAGAAGCTGCCCTAAGTGACTGCAGCAAAGGTATGTCTCTTCCTATGTGCTGCTCCTGTGCCAGGTCTTTAATGCATAAATTATGCCATTAGTGCCTTACTGCAGAGCTGTAATTTTGGGCATAAGGGTCTTTATAAAGTATTTAAAGAAAAGCTGTGATGGAAGACATCTGAATATAGAATTACTTACTTATTTTGCAAAATGTCTGCCAAACTTTTCTGGTGTGGACTATTGTACTTTCTATTCTTTGTGCTAATTAGGCTGCTGTTTGTACTTCTTTCTAATAGGAAAACATTATTGTTACGGAAGCTGTTTCCTTACACCTACTATTTTAAACCCATTTCCACCTGCCATTCCCCCCATATCTTGGTTTAATCCTCAATTCCAAAGAACCATGAGGCCTTACAGAATTAAAAGCATTATTAAGTCCCTTTTATGCAATGCTTTCGCTTTGTCACAAGGGCTTAATGCTCTCCTGTTCTTCTCCTGCATGGTTTTGTCTCTGCAGCTTCTGGTGAACTTGTTTCAGCTGTGCATTGCTTTATTGCTTCCACCCACTCACCCATGCTGGAATATTTGTTAAACTCCCCATGACAGCTGGGGAAAAAGTCCAAATTACCAATCAGAAAACTAATCCAGTGGCTGTGTGCCATTGCTTTGTGCAGCATTTCATCTCATTTGCCTCTGCTCCTACAGCAAATATGAATTTGTACATGCTAAAAGTATTCTTGAAGGTAAAAAACTCTGTTACACTTTGGGGATTTGCCTTGTTTTGGTGGTGGTGTATTTTGAAAAACATTTCTGTCAGGGCTGAAGGGGAATCAGTCTGCTTTGCAGCAGTGAGATTTAAACCTACCATTGCTTGACGCTCCCCAGGGACTTGGCTTACAAACTGCAATGCAACACTTGAAGCACAGCAGAGCTATTCACACTAACCTGCAACTTGCTGACTGTAGCATTGTCTTTGTCCTTCCAGGAGAATAAGGTAGAATATTTAGCTAGAAAATCTTAGATTTGATTGTCCAAAGAACCATTTAATCAGTTAGTAATTATAAAACAGGCAGCCTTTCATACTCCAGCTTTCTGTGATGAACAATGGAGGAAGAAATTGCTGAAAAATTACATTTGCAGGTTAAGTTTAGCATTCAGTTTTAACTGCATCTGTAGATGTGGTCATGGCTATCAGGGGAGTAAAGAGAAGAAAAGCTTAAATTCAGTCAGTGTTGCCCCTCTGCTAACTTGTAGAGCTAATATAACTGTTTGTGGATCCCCAACCCAATTCTGACTGTTTGATATTAAATTTAGAAGAACACAGTAGTTCTCCAGGAGTTTATCTCAACTTAAAGTGAGATAAGCAAGGAAATGTTGTTTTCCCCTGGTGTGTGTTGCTTTAGCTCTATTTAACTGTAATCTAGTTCTATGCATGTGTTAAATACACAAAAGCTGAAAAACACCTTAACATTTCTGAAGCATCCTATAGAATCTCTGCAGGTGTAGGACTGCAGAATTCAATGTTTGTGCATTATGAATCACTTCTGTGATAGGTTATAAACATTGAATGAAATACAGTCATTTGCATTAGATTTTCACAGGCAGACATATGCCTTTTCTCAATTATGACTTAGCTTTTAACCTGTGATTCTGCTTGATTCTAAGCTACAGTCTGAAGATAACTGTTAAGGATTTAATACACACTTAAGAATTCATGTGAAGGGTGTAGGAACATTTCTAGTAAAATACTGTGCTTTGGTTTTGTTTTCTAGCAGTGGCATTGGATCCTAACTATATTAGAGCTTTGCTGAGGAGAGCAGAACTATATGAAAAAACAGAAAAACTAGATGAAGCTCTGGAAGATTATAAGGCAGTCCTAGAAAAAGACCCATCAGTTCATCAAGCCAGAGAAGCTTGCATGGTAAGCCTTTTTAGTATACTTTGGCCTAACTTTAAAGCAAGGTATTTGCTTTGCTGTTGTAAATATTCAATGCTGTTTATGCAAGCAGCTTTGTATGCTGTGATGATAACTTTGGAGTCTGAAAGTGTAGTGGTTTTCTCATCTAGTTTTACGTAAGGAAGATTACATGAACAGCCACAACTTCTGTGAGAAGTTTCAAATCCACAAAGCACAGCCTTCTGTTTATCTCTGTGAAATGAGTGAATGTAAATGTGTCTTGTGAGCTATAAGCATCTAGGTGCATGTTTAGCTGTTGGCTAGTGTGCATGCACGCCCTCTTCAATCTGGTTTTCTGATTGAGGCTGTTAGCTGTGTTTATTCATGTGCTAGAAAAGGGTTTCCTGAACCACTGCTGCATTTTAGTAGCCATCATTTCAATACAGGTCTGCAGTTTGGAAGTCAGAATACAAGCAACCTGTAATACAGTTCTTGCTAGCTGTTTAATTAGTGAGAGTCTGGTAGAGTTATTTTTCTGGTTGGTAAATTTGCAGGTGAGTGCCTTTATGGTGTAATTGTAAAATAATGACTTTATTTTGTTGTGTGACACTGAGAATGGCAGAAAGACCAGATTCTACCAGTCTGTATCTATGTTTGTGTCTACTTTAAAGTGCTGATAGTTTTGTTTCTTGATTTAGCTGTTTTCTCTTCGTGCTTTCTGCTATGCTTTGTGTGTGTATTGGCCACTTTGGGATATTTTACTAACAGTGATTGAAGTCTGCTATTAATCTTCAACAACTTAGCCTTTCACTTGAAGAAAAAGGCACCTTGTGGTTGCAAACAGCACTCTCCTGGTGCGTTTTATTTCTTAATTCTAAAAAAAACAAATTAAAAAATTCTGCAGTGAACTGTGTTCCAGTGTCCACTTTCACCACTTTCAATCAAATTAGAAGTACTTCAGGATTAAACATATGTTGCCTTATCTCTCCAAGTGTAAGAAAATGCTTTAAAAGCTTTCTTGGCCTTTAGGATATCAGCTTGGATGAAAAAAGGTAAACTCCTAGCACTTCCTGAACCCCCATGTAATATGTGAATAAGGGATTTCAAGTCACTAACACAGCCTGCTGATTTGAGGTTTTAAGTAACTGTGTAAAATACCAGCAGGTAGTAATTTTTCTGGTGGTATTTGGTGTGTTAATGTTCAATGTGGAAAACAGCTGTTGATTTGAACAAAAGTTCAGAGGGTTTTTTTCATAAAGGTAGCAGAAAGGGAAATCTATTTTGTGCAGAAAGGGTCCTCTTACAGGCTGCTTGCTGTTCTTGGTTTTGGAAAGAGGTTATGAAGACTGTTGAACAAAAAAATGTGGTGAAGATGCAGCCAGACAGCCTGTGGTTTTGAAAGAACATGGGCCCATGAAAGGTAGCCACTCTAAAAGTACAGTGGTGGTCACTCTCTAGCAAAGTGGGGGCTTCAGGTCATGGTAGGTGATGGTTTGCAAGCACCAGAGAGCCTGGAGAGAGCTGACCATCTTCTGCAGGGAAAACAACAGCTGACCTATTCTGTACTTCCTATTTTAAGGTGAATGAATGCAAATTTACAATGCAATTGTTAGTTGGGCACCAGAATCCATATGCCAGAACTTGACTTTATTTATATCTGGTTGAATTGTCAAAGGGTGTCATTATTTCAGTTGAGCTTCACATCAGTGGAACTGCAATGTATTCTGCCCCATAAAGGAAAAACAAAAAATCATTTGCTTCATCCACAAAATCATCTCTAAAACCACTTAGAATATGTCAATGCAGAAATATTTCTGAAAGACTTAGGTTTAATTGTTTTAACTCTCCATCTGGGAAAATAAAAAATTAGTAGCCATTTCCCCTCCCCTCCTCCTTCCCTCATGCTGTGGTGTTGTAAATGACAGATTAGAAACTGCTTTTGTAGCATATTAGACAAGAAGCCTTGCCTGAAATTACTTCCTTTGGGACAGGATCAGTTGCACTGATGACAGAAATATATTCTGCTTAACTGTGTCACTACTGTTAGTGGTGAGGTTATGGTTTCACAAAACAGCTAAACTGATCCACTGTCTGTGTGCTGCTTACAAAGCTGTCCAGTTGCTTTCCTTGTGCTAGTACTGGTACTAGCTGATATCTGACCCTGGGAATGGGTGGTTCTGTGTATGAGTCTGGCAGACAACTAACTCTGCTAAAGAGAAGAACAACAAGCAAGCAAAAAGCCTCAGAGTAAATATATTGCCTTAGCTTTTTGCAGTCCTTTTTTTGTCCTACTGCAAATGCTAGTGAGAAGGAAATGAGATGTGGTCAAGGCAGTGCAGGGGCTGTCCCTCTGGGCAGCACCCACTGACAAGGTCAGTTTACTGTACTGTGAAACAAGCCCCTGATGCTTGTTGCATGCATCTGGTTCAGAGCAGGAGAGCACTTTATCACCTAGCTCTTGGCAATGGCTTAATAAATGACAGCTTGTCAAACATCATTACTGTATGCATACTGAATGTGATGGGTCCATCACAGTCTAGCAAAGAGTATTTGTGTTGGCCTTGTATATAGTCTTCTAGCTGAGACTATGGCTTATTTGATCCAGGAATTCAGCCAAGGAGCCTGCTGCCATTTCTAAAGGAAATGAAGTTTAGTTTCTGTAGCTTGTAGTCTTTTAGCATTAGACTAGCTCCAGCATGAGGCCTAGTATAAACTAGCCAGTTACTTGGTGAAATAGTATTATTATTTCACTGAATAAGCCTCTTAATAATCTCACAGAAGAGCCCTTGCTCAATAACCAGTGGAGATTTGGGCTATAAGAAAGTCATAAGCAGTGCTGCTGTTCTTCCTGGCCATTTTCCAGGCATGTTTTAGAATGATCAGTAATTTATTCTTCATTTTTGTAGCTGGGAAGTACAGAGGTTGACTGTTACATATGCCTTCTACTCCTTGACCTCATTTTACTAGGCAGAGGCTTTAGGATCACATGTGGTGCAGAACACTTTGTACAAAATGCCCTCAATTTACACTCCAGTGGGATTTAGGACATTCTGCCCTGAGTTGGTCCTGTTCTTTGTCAAGTTTCAGAGTGGAAGCAATCTTCTGAGATTGAAGTTTTAAAACAACTTTTGAAAAATGGCTAAGGAAATACTGACAGCTACTTTTACACTTTTTTTAAATGTTCATAATAAATCTCTACATTTCATAATAAAACAATTCCAGCTGTAATGCTGCCTCCACATATGTGGTTAACATATCTAATATGCAGGAGACTAAGAAGCTTTGCTTGATTGCAAGGTGAAGTGCATTACTCTATGCAGAAATACTGCAACATTTTTTCCCCTTCATTAGTAATGACCATGATGCATCAAGAGATCTGCAAGTCTTTCTCCTTCCTGTCCATAGAAAAGATTTTGCATAACACTTTAGGGAGTGTCATTATCTTGGCAAATCTTTATCTTGACAATTTCCAAATACTAAATAAACAGTAGTTCTTTGCTTTGATTCCTCATTTGGTAGCTGCTTGAAAATTTCAGTACTATTTGTATTTCATGAATACAGTGCTAGTGTTTTGATTTAAACCCTAGTGTCACACACTTCAGTTTTTTTTTATATCTTCAATGACAAATTATACAGATGGAAATTGCAATGTTTTGTGGTCAGATTATCCCTATCTGCTCTTTTCTAGGAAGTGTTGAATTAGATAGTACCAATCTTTAGGTTTTGTTTGTAGCAGGTGTATAACAATGCTGTCTGAATTTTAGCTTCAACACAGTTTTTGACTTACAGACACCTTTCTGTAAACAGTTAACCTTGCAAACACATTTCTGGAATGAGAAATGCTGAGTCTTTGGAATAGTAGTATTCAGACAGACAAAATGTGGAGTAGGTATTCCAGATTGCAGATTGGTATCTTCATTTCCTGCTGAAGCTTAATGTCCAGAGCTGAGAGCCACACACTGTGGGTGCCAAACTCGTCCAAGATTCAGCAGATTTCACAGCCACGATGCAAACTGAATTTAGAGCCTGGGGATATCCACACATGCTTTCATGCAGGCAGCTTAAGTCTAGATCTGCACCCAACTTAATAAGCCCCTCTGGGTCAGCAGGAGTCAGATGAGGTCTGACTGGGCTAATTAGATCTGGCTCACTGATGGTGATGCTGGGCCTGGGCTGGTTTCAAGCTTAGCCATCCATGTACATCTGCATTCTATTCCTTAGTACTTGTTTTTCTATATTTTTTTCTGGGATATGCCACCTCTTTTCCTCATTACTAGAGAAAATGAACTGTATTTGTCTGTGTTCACCAGTGTATCATGCATTGAAGAGGAGAGGAATAGCCAGGCAGCCTTGACAATGGGCTTTTTCTTGAAGTGAACATCTTATTTCACTGGGGTAATATCAGGATGACAAACCTATCCATGATGACTGGGGCTGTAGATGACAGGAAGGAATAAGATGAGGAAAAGAATTCTTTAACTATGTTGAGAAGCCAATTATCACAAGGGAAATGTATCAGGAGTGAATTCCACACCTGTTAACCATAGTCTGCAACTGTAATTAATTTACCAATAGCACTGTTACAGCAGATCTGTCTTATTTGCTCTGACCTCCACAAGAAGAGGCAGCATAGTTATGCATATAATTGCATGCTGAAATGCAGAATTATACAGTAATAAGCATAGCCTAGAAGCTTGGAATAGTACTTCTGAAAAATATGAAAAAAAATGTTTAAAAAGTGACTGTCATTCATAGTAGAGTTTGTTTTAATATTGTATTTAACTGATGGATAGAAAATACACAATTTAAATGATAGAATGGTAAATTTAGTTGTAGTGAATATAAAGTTCTAATCAAAAATGATCATTACAGACCTATAGTAAAACACTAGTACTGCCATACTCCCATACATCCCATAAGAATGGGAGATGAGTCACAGCTGTTTTTCTAGCATAAATGGGAATCTCAAATCATTAGGAATGCATAGAGACCATGCAGTTATTGCAGGCTATCCTCATTAGAAACATGGTAAGGTTATGATGGTGCAACAGACTTTTAACAATGAGTTCTGAGAAGAGAAAAAGCTTGTTAATGAACTGTTGCTTGGCCTATAGATTGCTCAGGATGAACTGTTGGAATTCCCTCCCCATGATGAACTGCTGAGTCAAGGCCCTCATTATAATACCTTCTCCTCCTTAGAACTATGCCATGCATTGTGTAATAAGGTGCTGCTCATTAAACGATGTCCTGAAGTTCATAGACAGTTAATTTCGATGATCTTCTGATAAAAGTATTTGTAGTTAGAAGCTCTTAATGTTTTCTCAGTGTGGATTCCCCCTGCAGTGTAATGCTACAGAGAGATGACTTTCTGGGTGTTTTCCTCATTGCACCTGTGTTTATGTTCAGAAGTCAAATGCTGTGCTTGCTAAGTTCCTGTAGCCTCTCTTACCAAATGCAATGCATGGAGCAGATGAAATAGGGCTAAAATATACTTTAAGTCTTCTAAATTCCATAAGCTTTTCAGTTAAAATTCCAAGCAAACAGATCAGACCTCATTTTCAGCAGTAAAAATGTATGCCTGTATGAAACCTGCACTTAGAAGTTCTGACTTACTGTTGATGTGAACTGATGGCATAGGATGAATTATGGGCTTCCAAAATAAGGTAAAAGTGTGGTTTGATATAAGGATTCCTTTTAAGCCATAAACAGTGTATCCTGGGTATGTATATGAATATTCCATTAGCTTAACCTGCAGTCTTCCAGAAGGCATGGGGCTGATTCCAGTTTTCACCTCTCTCCACAGCGATTACCTGGACAAATTGAAGAGCGGAATGAAAAGCTAAAGAAAGAAATGTTAGGTAAGTGGCATGGACATAGAACTGGCAGAGGAATCTCCTGAGTCTGCTAGAAAAATACAAATGCATGAGCAGAATCTCTTGTATGAAATTTAAAGAAGGTAACTCTTAAAGGAAATACTCTGTGTTAAACTAACTCCCAGTTTCTTCATAGTTCTCTATTGCTTGGTTTCACCTACAGTACATTCTAGCTAAATAATTCTCCCACACAGAAAGGGCTATTAGGCAAATTTAAAGAAAAAAATACTCCAGACCTTCTAAAACAGTTTAATTGATGCATGTAAAAGCAGAGGAAAATGATTTGAAATAGACCAACTGCTCTGCCCTTTCTACAAGTAAACCTTGAAAGGAAACATTCCCATGAAAGGGATAAAAGGGGGTTTTCACTAAACCTTTACATAAAAGAATTCAGCCATCTGTAATAGCTGGGCATGTTTGATCTTGTGTCTGGAGAAATAGATTTGGTTCTTTTTGTAGCACTTCCAACCCACAGACCTCCAAGTCTTCACATATATGGTCATTTATATAGTATTTCAGTTCTGTTTTGTTTGGAGGCTGAACTAGACCTACCTAGTGTTATGAACAGGCATCTGGTCTTGCTAGGAGTGGAAGTAGATTTCCAAACTGCATATCTCATTGTCTCTTGACCTTCTGCAATTTATATTAAAGGACTCTCTTCTTCTTTGTAGAAAAGGCAATTTGATTAGTATCACTCATTTGTCTTCCCCTATGAGGACAGGCTGAGACAGTTGGGATTGTTCAGCTTGGAGAAGAGAAGGCTTCGGGGGGGACCTTACAGCAGCCATCCAGTACCTAAAGGGGGCTTGTAGAAAGTGGGAAGATAAACTCTTTATCCAGGTTTAGCACTGATGCTAAACTTATATTAATTGCCAACAAAATCTTCAGCAAGAATGCCACAGTTTGAGCTTTGGCTCCTTTGGATAGTGAACTCTTATTTCGGTCAGTGAATCAGCCACAAACATTGTTTTTTCTAAGCTTTTATTCTATCAACTAAAACTAAGGCCTGGTATAGCAAACTAACTAACACTGTCAGGAAAACTGGAGCTGTGTGCAAACAAACCAAAATAAATGAAGTGCATCTTCCTCTTTCTCCAAGTGTGTTTCCTGTTTTCCAGTGCTACAGCTCATTACCACATAGTTTGTCAGAAGCTGAAACCACTTCTTAAGTGATTGTGCGTAAATAAATCAGAGCACACATTCTTGGCTGGATTTTTCTTCCACATTACCCAAGTATGAATTCTTTTGTGTACAAGTGATAGTGCATGTGACTGGTGAAGTTGATGTCACTAGAAAAAGCATGTTCTATTGCCAAACCAAGTCCATTTCTGCAGTGTATTCTGCAAGAGTCTAACTTTTCCAAAGCTGACATCTGTATTTAAATTCTTTTCATATTTTCCATTCAGCCTTTGCAGGTTAGTGCTGCCTCTTGCCACTGAAGTTTGCTCAGTATGAACTGATCTCTGAGGTTCACATTAAAGAAAGCTTAACTTACAGCACACTTTGAAAGTAGCTTTTAAATCCATGTGGGTGGCTCTTTCCCTTTATATTCTCGTATCATGAGCATCCTCTGCCTTAGTAATTGTCCAGGGCAGGAACATGCTCTGACCATTTTCTGTGTTCTTTTTTACTTCTCTTCTGACTTTAAAGCCAAAGATTTCTAACTAGTGTGCAACAAGCTAGTCTTGTTTAGAGAAACTATACTTGTTGTGATAATTAGGTCCAGATCCTTTGAGGAGAGAGTGAGAAGTTTGGAATAGTTTTAACAGGGTTTAATAGCTTGAGGGCTGTGACAACAGTACAGGCTTCTGCATGGCTACTGGGGAGCCAAGTATAGTGGATATAAAAAAATGGGATGAAACATAATGCCAACCTGTGTGACCCATCTTATACATACAGATTTCATCAAATCTATTTAAAAACTAGTGGGACTTTCAGCTTAAGTTCTAAATGAATGCATTCCAGAAAACAGTGAAATGTTCTTGATTATCAATGTGATTAATGGGAAGGGCTGTCAGACCAGACCACTTGGGCCTTTCTGCCAAGAAGAGATTTTATGGTTTTTTAGCTACCTGAGACCAGCAAAGATATTTATTAGGCTTAGTGTCTAAAGAATTAGGGGGTTTTTGATACTGAAGAGTATGTTTTATTTGCAGCTGAGCAAAAAATAGGGAGGTCACTTTAAATAGTTCAAATCAAAGCTAATACACAGTTGCTTTAATTCAGTCAGCACCATTTAGGGAAGGGAAATGGATTTGCCCTTGTTCTGTTAATTGCTTAAGAAATGTTGGTAATACAGAAACTTACACAAAGGTGAGAGCTCATCAGGAAATTTGTCCTTTATAAAAAAAGAAAATTCTTATCACAAACAGTATCTAGCTTTTCAACTCCAAACACTGCATTAACACTAGCAGCTATACTAGAACTATTGCCAGAAAGTCTGAAGAGCAGTTAATTTTGGCTGTTGCATCTTAATGTAAATTGTGAGAAATCTTTGTGCCATCTGCCTTTTGCAACAGGATGTTACATAGCAGTTTAGGTGAGTAATGAATCACAGGCTTCTGAGCCCTAAATTGATTTTTACCAGTTAGTTTTCTTGTTAAGCTCTGAATATTGCTTTGAATAGACTTAAAATGCTGGAGTTGCAGGTGGAAGGTAGAGATAGGTTCTCTGAAATAGGAAGAACAAGATCTATGAAAATACAGTCTGAGTGTGTGACCCTGCTCTGGGACAAGTGAGTGTTTGATTGCTGGGAACTCTCTGCAGCTGAGTCACTGCTCCCCATGCTTTTTCCTTCCTTCCAGCACAGTCTGTGTTTTAAGAGAGCTTTTCTTTGGGGAGAGAAGGATGTTGGACTTAACTACAGATCTTAATTTAGGGATGAAAGGAGGCTGGGGGAAGGAGGAAGTAGTGCTTTCCTACAATGATAGGTTTATGTGTGCCAAGACAGCAGGAGCAGTGCTTTGGGCTCGAGTTCCCGGAAAAGGCCAGGCTTTCTTCTGGTTCCTTAACAATCTCTTAAATGTGGCTGCACCAAAAGGCATTGCTGTGTGTGAATTTCAGTGACAGAACAGGAAGGTGACCTATGACTGTATTGTTTTAATTAGGCAGTCACAGTGAGATGAAGAACAAAGTACTGAATATATCATATTGTAGCTGGCCCAGCTAGGAGCAGGAATACCAAGGCAGTTGTTGTCTGTTTGTTGGCTCTGGTCTGAGCGGAACAGAGCCATCCTGCTAACTCCAATTAGAAAAGACCTTTCAGTTTGCTGAAACAGGCAAACTCCTCTGCTTTCTCCTGAGCCAGCTGCAGTGCCTGGATAACTTATGAACTGTTTACAACTGACTCTAGGGATGCCAGACTATGCCAGGATTCTTCCACCAGTAGACAAAGACACTTCTCACCCCAATCCTGAAGCTAAGCAATGACCAAATGTTTGTCTAGAAGTACAAAAGCAACTATTCATCCCAGTCATAGAGATGCTATGAACAGTTTTATAGTTTTATAACCAAAATGCTCTTAGGGTGCAGTGTAAAATGATAAACTTAAGAGTTAACTTAGCTTAAGCAGGGTGTAGCTTAAAAAGAAAAAAAAACCCACCACCAGTACAAAGAAGCTAATCCTAGCAGAGCTACTCACTGGCATGACTTTGGCCAGATCTCTCAATCACCTCATCTGTTAATCCACACAGAAAAAAAAAATCAAATTGAAGAGCAATTCTGTCTCTCCAACAAGCTGCTTTTGTGGGTAGTTGTCTTTCTTTTTTTCCCTGTGTAAGGCCATGGAATTTCCATGCTGACTCTCAAAGAGCAGTGTCACTTTAAAATAATGACACAAATCTCTGGAAGATGCCCAGTTGTGAACCAGCACTTTGATGCGAGCTCTTAATTACTTTGGCATATTTAGCAGTACTGGAGTATGGTGTTAGTTTCTTATGGAGGACTGAGCTGTTCCTTAGAATGTTTCCCTTTTCCCACAGCTGTTGTATCTTTCTGTGTTTTCTGTGGATGGCTTCAAAACATCTCCAATTCACTTTTAGAAAAGGGATTTAAAAAAAAACACAAATAAAAACCCCAACAAGCATATTTTGCTTTATTGTGAGGGTTTTTAACCTGTCTTGAACTGTTGCCAGGTTGTAAGAGATAAGGGCATACTTCCATGGGGTAAGGTCAGGCGTGGACACGATTTCTGTTTTGAGCAGAGTCGCAGGCCTGCAGTGTCTGCAAGGCAAAGCTCCTGATCTGTTTGTGCTCCATTTGTGCAACACAAATACTGCTTGTCTCCTTCTGTGAAGAACTTGCATAGGGCTTTCCTCCTTATGTTTCTGTGCTTCTTTATCACGGCTGTGAAGTTACTGCTTCAGTATGGCTTAGCAACAAAGCCTGAATTCAATTCAGGCTGGTGCTTTGTAGTGAGGACACTTAATAGCAGTCATGATGATTGCACTGCTGGGCAGAAACAGGGGTTTCAAACAAAGAACAGAACTTGGGAAAAGCAAAGGAACTAAATGGTAAGTGTTCATATAACCTTACAGTTAGATTCTAATATGTTAGTTCAGAAGTAGAAATACAGGTGGAGATAACTAGAATAACAAAGATGTTTCTCATGACTTAAGCTGGCTTGCTGGAAGCATGCACATGCAGGTAGGAATAGGCATGGTATTTACACATTTGAGTAATTTGATTGTGACTATTTCAGTTGCTCAGCTGCATTTCCTGTGTGCCACCTATTTTGTAGTCACTTTTCCCCCACCATGTGCATGCACAAAGCTCCCAGCAAAACAAAATGCCTCACCTTGAATAATCTAGTCGGTAGCTTGTGGATGCACACCTCTTGTCCAGACTTCTCTTGTTTGTTTGTTTGCTGGGAAATTAGTCTACAGTTCTGCATTGAAGCAAGGAGGCCAATAATGTCTTACTTTGAAAACAGAACATATTTCTCCTTTATCTTATCATGTCAGGGGCTCAGTTAGCTTGTGCTTAGCCAACACTGTAGTAGCTACCTCTGCTTCTTGTTGAATTTTCTATTCTGTCAATTCTATATTTAGATATGATTTTTTTAAAGGATGTCCTTTTGTTGCCCTTACCATTTTACATGTGGTAGCAAGATTCACTTTCTAAAACCATAGAGTATTTATGATACATATACATTGATTGAAGTCTTCAGATTTTTTTTAACTGTCACATCCTATGTCTCTAACAGTGCTTGTTAAATAGCAATTGTTTAGAGCTCTTAGTGGTAAGTTTCTCTTGGAGAGCTATAGTAGTGAAAAGTGAGTTAATGGTCATGTCACATGACATCATACTGATGCTTTTTGCAGGCAAAAGGGTTGTAAAGTTGTATGCATCAGAGGGAAGTTCTTAGTTTGCAAGTGCAGTTGCAAGAATGAATGTTTCGTTTTTCTTTATATCAACATGCAGATTTAGAAAGGGATATTTTAGTAACTACAAATGAGCAGTTTGAACTTTGGGTTTCCATTGTGTCTTTTGCTAGTCTAGGAAACTGGGCAGTTAAAACATTCTTCATATAGAGCTGTAGCTGCATCAGAAATGACCAGAACTGAAACCTTTGTTGCAAACTGAATGTTGGCAGCTAGCACGGTTATATCCAAGCATAAGTATAGGCAGAGGCCAATGCTCTGTTGTGAGCAGTTAGAGGCTCTTGAGGTAGAAGAGTTTACCTGAGGAAATAAGGTGCCTCTGGGTAGCTATAACCACATAGCTGTGACTGTCTGCAGCCACTGGCTCTTCCCCAGAGCTGCCTGACAAACTGTTCACAACTAGCATGCTGATCTGTTTTCAAGCCCAAACCTGACTATGTCACAATTGGGATTTAATTCCTTTTAAGAGCCTGGATATTCAACAAACTGCAAACTCAAATGAGTAGATAAATTGGTAGAGCTAGACTGTGCAGCTGGGTGTAATGCAATGGGAGTTTTCACTTTGCTTAATACTTAACTTGTTATCTCTCCTTTCCATTGTAGGCAAACTGAAGGATCTGGGGAATTTGGTTCTCCGCCCCTTTGGCTTGTCAACAGAAAATTTCCAGATCAAACAGGATTCATCAACTGGTTCATACTCCATCAATTTTGTTCAGCATCCAAACAACAATAGATAACATGAATTCAGGCTACTTCTGCTGGCTTCCAGGCATGGTGACCGTGCGCTCGCACATAGCAGTAAAAGGACTCGGCAAACATTCTTCACTCCCCAAGTGAAGATAAGACTCAAGCATATTCACTTCCCTGCTTCTGAAATTATTTACAATGTGGATGCAAAGCAAAGTCATTTGACATCTCTTAGTGATAACAGTGTCCAGTGTGTGATTTATCTTACTTTATTTTATTCCCTTATGGCTTTTGGCTTATCCAAGAGTTGGGTTCATTCTTTTGGCCTGTTCAATTCTGGCAACAAAATTCTAGCAAGTAATTCAGCTGAATCAAAATGCTGATGCAGCTGTAGCCAAGTGTTGTGGTTTGACCCCAGCCAGCAACTAAGCCCTATACAGCTGCTCTCTAACTCCCCCCTAGTGGGTTGGAGGAAAGAATCCGAAGGGTAAAAGTGCAAAAACTTGTGGGTTGAAATAAAGGCAGTTTAATAAGTAAAGCAAAAGCTGCATGCATAAGCAAAGCAAACCCAAGGAAACCATGCACCACTTCCCAGCAGCAGTCAGGTGCTCAGCCATCTCCAAGAGGACAGAGCTCCATCACATGTAATGGTTACCTGAGAAAACAAACTCCATCACTATGAACCAACCCTTCCTCCTTCCCCAGCTTTATATGCTGAGCTTGACACCACGTGGTGTGGAATACCCCTTTGGCTGGTTGGGGTCAGCTGGCAAGCTGTATCCCTTCCCAATTTATTGTGCACCCTAGCCTCCTCACTGGTGTGAGATGCAGAAAATGCCTTGACTCTGTGTAAGCTCTGCTCAGCAGTAATGACAACATCCCTGTGCTATCAGCACTCTCTCCAGCAAATCCAAAACGTAGCCCACACTAGCTACTGTGAAGAAAACTCTTCCCTCAGCCAAAACCAGCACACCAAGAACAAAGCCTGATGGTGTCTTGGGAAATTGATGAATCTAGCAGAAGCCCTTCTCCATGCTTAGCAGGTGGATGTGACTGACAGCATGCATGGAAGCAAGCCAGTCTCTTCTGTGGAATAAATTTTCTTTGTAATAAAGGCTTGGTATTTCTGTTGGTTTGGTCTGTGAAGTTCTTGCCCTGTTTGTGTCCTTCCAGTGCTGGCCATGTGTGTGTATAGGGTGTGTATGTACATTGCAGTTGAGTGAAACCCAGGGCACAGACTTAAGCTGCTCCACATTCAGAATGATACAAAATCCTACATGAGCTCCTCAGGACATACATCAACGGAACCACTTTGAAGCTACTATGGACACTTTAAATTTTCTATATATCTTTGTTACAACCAATTAATTGCTGTGTTTACACACACTGTGTTTATATCTGTTATTTACCAGTGTATGGCTGTTGTGCAAAGTTCTAAGCAGTGGCTTTTAGCAACCTGCTGCTTGCCTTTTGTACAGATTACTTCAGTGACATATTTTCTTCCTTCCATTCTGTTTGTGCTTCACATCTTTAGAGGGCTGGAGGGCTGCAAATGTACCTTCTTGGGTAGAGGCTGGTTAACTTATTCTGAAAAATAAAAGCACAACAAAACTTTGGCAATTACTGCCTGCTGTTCAAACACAGTATCAAAGAAGCATGCAGCTTTCCTACTGAATGCCTGATGTGTACCTAAGAGTTTTAAAATGAAGAGAAGAACAAATGAAGCTGAAGGGTTGCAGCCAAGCTGCTTTCCACACTTGTGTTTTTAATTTAATTGCATTGTGTGAAAGAGGCAGGTTAGTGTCACTGGAAACTGGGCACACCATTACTGATGGCTCAGATCTATAGGTCACACCTCCTCAAAGTGATGCTCTCCAGCTAAACCAGAAGCCCTTAAATGTGTTACTGCCTTTACAGCAAGTTCTTCCCTAGGTAAAATTCCAATTAATTGCCTGAAAGAAGTCCTTTTGTCTTGTCCAAATCCTGTACAATTGCCTTTGTTTTGCTTTTTATTTTTAAGGGATTTTTTTTTTGATGTCTGAACTACTCATCACAGCTGCCACCAGAAAGATAATTGGTACTTCCTCCTGCTGGAGCTGGCCACAGTTCCACTGCACTGGCAGAGTGGTTTAAGTCATGTGTTTGGCTTACAACCTCTAAAGGAAAAATTTGTTATAGGAAACAGTCTCTTAATATAAATGCTTTAACACCAGCAAGTTCCTTGCTAACTTGTTCCAGTAGTTACTCACCTTTACTGTAACAAGCATGTGCCTCTTTTCCACTTCAAGTTGTCTGTCCTCAGCTGCCAGCCTTTTTTCCTTCTTACACTACCTGCAAAATAAACAAAAACCCTTTCAGTACTTGGCCTTTTCTTCCTGGACATGTTTGCATAGTAACAAAGGGGCCTGCTGATCTTCTCCAAAAGCTGAAGAGACAGGACTGCTTAAAGTTCCTCTCTACAAAGAACTTTCTCCAGGATTTCCATAATGTTTGTGTCTCAGACCTCCCATTTTTGTGATGTTTAGGAAGGGACATCAGAACTGACAGATTTTTCTCCCTTCTGCTCTAAACAGAAGGCATGACATTCTTACTTGTTTGTACTCTCAAAGACTGTCTTAACCCTTCTGGCAACAGATGAAGTTTTAAAACCTCTGCTCAGCCTTTTCTGGGCCCTTTCCTGCAGCTGTGGGTGTTTTTGTTAATGCAGCTAAATGCAAAGTCAAGTCACACTGTTTGGCAGGGTCTGGCTTCCTGAGCAATACATGGGTTTCTAGGTGTTTTCCCACCTATTTCTTACCAGTGTTTTCAGGAGTGACTTTAGATTTGCTGCTCAATCACTGATGAAGGTGGCAACCAGTACAAGGTCTAGCAGTGATTTGAACAGAAGCCCACAGGAAGCATCCCTGTTTGAATGACAGTGGCCAACTGTTTGAGCTATGCCAGGGAGACAATGCTAATCCCCATGTGCATCATTTATTTTATATTGTAGATCATTATCTGTAAACACTGCAGACACTGCAGAGTGGCCATGCCACATGATGTGTTGGAATAATATCTTTCTAAGCCTGCTTGAATGATAAGGGCTATTTTTTGATGATTTTAATTGCATGTTTGCCTTTAACTCTTTATTAATGGACTTCTGGTTCTGATCCCTGATGTCAGATTGCCCAGCCTGTATTTCCCTGGGTTGTCATCTTTGCCCTCTGTTGCTCCCCTGCCCTGTCTCTGTATCCAGCAGACACTAACGGCAGAGTGGGTGAGCCAGTTCAGGTGAAATATCTGGGCTTGTTTTCAGTCCTGTTAGTGTTCTGCCTGGTTGCTAATAGAATGGCACTTCTAGAATAGAATCCCACTTGCTTTCAACTGAGAAATACCAAACACCAGTACTTTTATGGTCAGCAACAGGCTGCCACTGCATTTTGAGCACTGCTTTTGTTCCTAATAGATTAACATTTCTCTTGTATCCTCCTTATCTTTGGCAGTCATGCTTTTTCTAAGCTTTCCTTATTAAGATTGTATTCTCTTACATCAAGCTTATAGCCACTACCTATTTTGTCTTTCCATATGCCTTCAGACCACTGTTGAACCTCCTGGCTGTATAGGCAAAGATTACTTCATTCTGTATGTTTAAAAAAAGTTTCTCTTTCTTTTATCTAGTATTTTAGAAATCTACATTTTCCTGCTTCATTTTCTTATTTCTAGTCAAGTTTACCTTCTAGTTTTAGGGTAGATGTGCACAGATCTGTGGTTAAATCGACACTGTTGGTCTGTAACCACTAGCTTCCAGGACACTGGTATTTGTCTCTACCCGTTGATGTCTTTGAGTAACAAATCCAGCATCTTGTATTAGAAAGCCCTTCTAGAAACAATTTTAGGAAGCTCAGACTGCCCAGTACCAGTCTCCAGCAGATTATGTTTTCATTACAAGGGCACTTGAAAAGTAGCTCATCTGTTTTCTGGTGGGCCCAGTATTCCTTGATATGTGCTTGGTAGCCATTTTAGTCTATTTAAAATTGCTGCTGCTTCTTACTCTACTCTGTCCTTCCTGGATAGGTAATGCCCAGTAATTGCCAGTCATTTCACTACATTACCATGTTCTAAAGCCTGTGTCATTATTTTTTCTATTTATGAGGCTATGCAAATGTTCTTATTGTGCAAAAATATTAGGAGTAAGAATGAGAAGCTAGACACCTCTGTGAGCACTCTGAGAACCCAGTATGGATTATTTACAACAGTAAATTCCAGGTTATTTCACTTTTGTTACCTCTACCTTTTCCTCTTCATGTTTGATGGCAGTGTGATATCCAAAGAGAGTCATCTTCACTGTCCACTTCTCTGCCACCACTTAAGCCAGCTCCACCTCCTGAATCAAACCTGGACACAAAGTTCAGAGTGGGTATTTGGGTTAGCACAAAACCTGACTTACTAAAACTCCAGCAGTGAGCTGCCCCAGCAGAGCACACAGGACTCAGCCCACCCAAAACGACCTTCCCCACGATGGAGCTCTCCATGCCATAAACCCCAGATGTGCAGTGAAGTAACAGCCATTTCCAGCATCTGTCTTCATTTATTCAAGGGACTGGAAGAATCACTGAGGTTTTATAAATAACTTTACAAGGTCCTTGCAGTGTCCCATCCTCAGTAACTCCATTTGTTCTCCTCTCTGTGGTTGTCCCTAGCAGCAGACCCCTGCAGAGTCTCTGTAAACCACCCAGCCCTGTAGCTGTAGCTTTCATTTCTGCCCTTGTAGCAGTGCTCTCAGCAGTGGCTGATCAGCAGGCCTTCCAAAATGGATGTTTCACAAAGCTCTAAGGTGTATATAATGGATTCCTGAGAAAACTAGCACTTACTTATCCCCTGCAAAAGCCTTGTCTTACTAACTCCTCAGCAAACTGCAGCTATTCACCCAGAGACAGGGAAGGCCTCCACAAGTCTTGTCAATACCTTGTTTTATTGGACATCACTTTGCAGCAGTGGGAGGAGGATGTCCCATGAAGGTCTCTCCCACAAACACTCACCCTGCTACATCCTGCCATGTGCCCTCACAAGAAAACCTGACAGAGCATCACAAGCAAGATGTCAGAGGAGCAAACCTAGTGTTGTTTCTGTTACAGTGGAGCAGGCTCACTTCTGCTTTTGGCTCCTTCTGCCCTTGGCAGCATGCAAGGTCCCATCCTCTTTTGGTACCACCACCTTGCTCCTTCCCACCTGCTCTTGCCTTTTGGCTTCTCAGTGAGAAGACTGTGAGATCTGTCCCTTTGCTTCACTTATGTGGCACAGCCACACTGGTGCCCACCTCTATGCATCCTTGCCTCCCCTCGACCCCCAGCATTAACCCACAAGTGGGCTCCCTCAGCTGCAGCTGCCAACACACACAGGCCATCTCCACACCCTGCTGCTCTGCCACCATCACTGAGCATCCCAGGCAGCAAGTCCTGCCTCACCTCATTTCTCCTCCCCCTTCTCCCAGGTCTCCTCTAGGGCCAGAGCCTCCACTAGCAAATCAACCCAGCTCCATTGAGCAACCAGCTACCACTTTAGCCCACTTGTGACCATCAGACCATGGCCATTGCCCTCAGTGGCATGCTGGCAGGCAGCTTGGCCCCACCATGTCCAGCAACAGCAGCCTGCCCTTAGCTGGCATCACTGGAGGGCCTAGCTCTGACACAGTGCTATAAAACTCAGGATAGCCCAACCCATTGCAAATCAGACTAACCAGCAAAGTAAGGTCTATTAGTTTCTTGTAGGAAAATAAATCAGGTCCACAAGATGATCTCAGCTTGCAGGGCACCCTTAAGGGACATAAAACATCAGTGCTCTGACCTACATGGGCTCTGCCAAAGCCCTGGGGACACAGTGCTCCTGGGAGAGGCTGCTTGGGCAAAAGGATTTTTTTCCAGCTAATATTGGACTCTGACTGCAACAGTCCTAAGGCCTGGCCTTCACCTGTAGTTCCCTCTACCTCACCAAAGAGCTGGGGGATTTAGCATCTCTTAAAAGAAAAAGAAAATGAAAATAAGTTCTCCATTGACATAATACCAACCCCTGAACACTCTGGAGTTCAGAAAAGAGACCATGGGACTGACACATGCCATGCCCATGGCTTACTGGAAGCACAGTGCTGCTGATCCCTGCCTGCCCAACTATTAAGCAGGGATCTCAGATCTCTCCCAGTTCATCCTGTTGGGACATTCAGGATTTGATAAAGCCCCAAGCTTTGAAGCCAAATCTTTCCTTCCCTGATTAGCATATTTCAGCACAAAACTTCCTTGAGATCTGCTCACCTCTGATCAGCACAGACATAGCCAGAGAGAAAGGAAAAGCTGCTGGTCACCAGTTCCTAGGCTTTAATTAGCTGTGCTATTCCCAAGGGATTACTGCAACAGCCAAGCTCTGTTGCTGGCTGCTGCAGACAAGAACCAATTATACTAAAGTGCCACCTCCTTTTAACAGTAGGTGAAGATGTGTGGGGCCACATTTAATGTGCAGCATTAATATGTTGCTCATTCATAATCTTTCCCTGTCTGGAAGAATCACAGCATTTTCTTGTTCAGCAACTTAGCATTTTTTAAACTTGTGCAGCCTCCTGCTCTAAAGGATGTCATTGCTGGGGAGCATTTTTATCAGCAGAGGCTCTAGGCAGCCCATTTGTCTGCTAAGGCACAGTAAATTGTCAGGCTCTTGGCTGCTGTGGTGTTAAGCCAGAGTAATTACTGTCTACCCTGAGAAAGCAAAGCTCTCTATAGAACATAGAGGTCTCTTCCAACCTAAATGATTCTAAGATCATCAAGTCCAACCATCGACCTAACACCACCATGACACTAAACCAAGTCACAAAATGCCACATCCACATGTTCTTTAAACACCTCCAAGGACAGTGACTCTACCACTTCCCTGGGCAGCCTGTACCAATGCCCAAGCAGTCCTTCAGTGAAGAAATTTTTCCCAATATACAAGCTAAACCTCCCCTGGTACAACTTGAGGCCAGTTCAGTAGCAACCTGAGAGAAAAGACTGACTCTCACCTCACTACAACCTCCTTTCAGGTAAGTGTAGAGAGTGAGAAGGTTTTTCCTCAGCCTCCTTTTCTCCAGACTAAAGAATAGCAGTTCCCTCAGCTGTTCTTCATAGGACTTGGCACTAGACCCTTCACCAGCTTTGCTGCCTTTCTTGGGACACGCTCCAGCATCTCAGTGTCCTTCTTGTAGTGAGAGGCCCAAAACTGAAGACAGTATTCAGGATGTGGCCTCACCAGTGTCATCTACAGGGGGACAATTACTGCCCTGGTCCTGCTGGCTACAAATAAAAAAAAGTCCTAAAACACCTGAAAACTATTAACCACATTTTTCTGATTCTGCATGTTCAGTGGTAATCCCTCCAGCTGGAAACTTCAACATCTGCAGCTCCAGTCTAGAGTACTTGTACCTGCCTGTTTCTCATCCACCAGTTCTCAAAAAGATCATTTTCAAAGCCAATGCTCCTTAATCAGACAGAGCTGGTGCAGGTTTGCCTTTGCTCAACTGAGACTGATGCTCTGTTCCTGGCTCCCGGTACTGCCTGCACTGCAGCTCCCTGCAGTGACTGGGTGGGCACTGCTCTCTGGGTGCACATGTGTGGATCCCCTGCAGACACTAAGAACACAATCCACCAGCAGCCACAGTAAATGAGACTTCAAGTGCCCAGGCATTAGTCATAAACATTTTCTTGTTCCAACTCTGGCATGTGCCTATGGCCACGGTTGAGCCCTGAGTGCAGTGGTGTGGGAGATGCTCCTGAGCAACACTGTCTCTGCAGACTGATACATCACTGAAGTGAGACGGCAGAAAGAGTGGGGAAAATGGTATTATCTACTCTAGGTGGTAGCTTTGTACCCAGCTCCTGGAATAGCTTCCTAAATGTATTACTGGAGTGGTGCTGGTGAGTGCCAAGAGGGAAAACAGGCCCTTGGAGAGGCAGCAGAGCTTTGGGCTCTGCTTGCTTAACTGCATCTAAGCACAGCTTCTCACAAGTGCATCTTTCTTTATCTTGGTGAAGACTGACACATTTCCATTAGCTTATTTGGCTTTAGTACTCCATCATGGGGCACTTTTCTACCTGAGGAAGGAGGAATTGCAGTATTTGAAAACTCTGGGAAAGGAGAAAGCTGGAAGCTGACAGATTTACTACCTATAGCTACAGCCCCTGACCTGCCCTTGAAGCAACAGTTCTCTCTGTGCCCAAATGTACTTGTTTGTCCCTGCTTAAAGCTCCAATACAGCTGAGGACATGGTACTGGCAGCCAGCAGAGTTGACTAAGCCAGCTAGTGGTTTCTGATACGACTTTGCAGTACTACTGAAAAGGTGTAGGAGGTACAGCTACCCCAGCATCTGTCCTCACAGCTCATTCACAATGTTGTCTCACTAAAGGCAAACAGAGCAAACCGAGTGAATCCCAGGGGGATCGCTCACATCTATCTGTGCAGTAGTAGTATTTCTGGGATATTATATTTAGCATGGTTCGGTATTCATGCTTTTACACCCTGGAGCCCCCAGACCCAGTGTCTTCCTCTGATGGCTCAGAGTGCTTCAGTGTTTGAACGAGCCTTTCAGCAGGCACAGCCTTAGTTTAATATTTAATGACCAAGACAACCACGTTTGGAAATTCCGGTCCCTAAGCTCTTAAGATGCAGAGCTCCTAACTGAAAATCTGCATTTCAAAATTAGAACTACCCATCCTGGGCTTTGAATATTTACCCCAAATGCAGAACACCTCAAAAACATCCACAGGGATGTTCAGACTGCACAGTGTGGACCACCCGATGGCTTGTGCTTCAAACCCAGCAAGGGAGTAAAAACAAAGACCACAGAAACACTCAAGGGAAAAGCAGGAGCAGAATCATCGAAACAGGCTATAGGGTATGAATAAAACCTAGCCACCAGCACTACAGAACGTGATCCTTTTCCTCCTGTTACTCAGCACGCACTGAAGTTGCCTGTGCACTGCCTTCAAGAAGCCCTGACTCTGCTCATCCTCCCTGCACGAAGAGGGAGAATGACAAATCCACCTACAAAGACTGGAGCAAGGACAAGTGAGCAAGAGCAAAATAAATGATGACAGTGAGCAGCAGTTGATACCAAGGCCGCATGCACACTTGCTTGTTTCTGCCCTGGCAGTTGCTTAGAGACCTGCTGGTACTGCTGTGTCGTGCTGCTGACAGCCTCTTCGCAGGCTCGTTAGCATTTGGCAGTTTGAGCATTGCTCTACCTGCGGTTGAGCAGAAGATGAGCTGCTTCAGAGCAGCTCAGGTTCTCTGCTGCACCACGAGTGCTCTTCACGAGACACCACACCTCACCTGCCAGAGAATAGTTCCAGCCTGGTGGCATTCCCAACCTTCTAGAAAGCGCAGAAGCACAAGAAAGACCTCACCATGCAAACCTCAGCAGCCCCTTACACTCCTGGCAGCCTTGGAGGATACTGTCAGTCACGGAGATTAGCCCAGGGAGCACAAAGGTAACGTGAGAGTATCCCTTGTGTGATTTCCTCTCCACAGATGAGACTTCAGGCAGGTGACTGCTTGCACCCTGACACTATGCCCCATACCACATCATGCTTAAAAATAACTACTATGTGACAGTGTCTGAATTTACTGCATCATCTCTGTTACTGATCTACCTGATTTCCATCCAAACTGGACTCACCCTAAAAGAAATCTTGTTTCTCTGTACTGATCCCTCACATTTTAGCTGCCAAGCTCTCACAAAAGCCTCCTGAGCCAGGAGCTGCACTGAGCAGCTGCTCTGTGCACTTTTGCCCTCATTAAGTATCACCCTTTTGATGCTTCAGGGCAGCAGTAAACACTATTACTGAGTGGCATTGTGCAGGGCTGGCTTCATCACTGAGGGTTGGGTTACTTTTATACTTTTGTGACTGAACTACTGGAGTGAAGATTAATCAATGGAGTAACTGCAGAACTCCGAAATCTGTCTGGCTAACCTCTCCTGTGGGCTTCACAGTCACGCAGCAAATCCAGCAGACTCCCACAGCGCGACGCTACCAACACAATGTCACAAAGGAAAAGCCATTAGTGAGCAATTACATTTCAGCAGGATATCCCCTCTCCACCACAGCCTAATGAGGATAACCAATTCAAGAGGAACTGCTGCAAGAACTAAGGAATAACGAGAGAGAGAGAGGATGGGAGTTCCTGTAATCCAGAGTAAGAAACAACCCCGTGGTGAAGGAAAAGAAAAACACATATGTTGGAGCTCTGCTCCAAGCAACAGACAGATGTGGACGTTTGCTCACAGTTGCAGGAGGCACCAACGGGTTTCAAAAGCATCACAGAGGCCTAGGGCCAAAACAACAGTTGCTACAGACAATGCACATGCATCTGATCACACCAGAAGTTGATTCAGTTTTTAGGAAAGGCTTCTGACTATCAACAAGAGGTCCCTGCAGCAGAACACCTTACTTACTAAAATTAGGATCTCTTTTCTTTACAGCAGTAAAAATGCAAGTGAAAAAAATCTATCTTCCCCTTAATGGCAGAGTGCACATCTACAGACTGCCATCTGGAGAAACATTTGCCAAGTGGGCCCCACTTTGACAGCAGAGCTGGAGATGGAGAGCTCCAGTACAGGAATTACCTGTTACAGCACAGCTCCCCCTCCTACAGGGCACCATGGCAAGATAACACGACTCAGTGCAAGGTACTTCTGCCCTAAATGGAGAAATATCCAATTACACTTACCTGCAATGGGCAGACTTGTCTGTTAGTACTGCAGTAAAGAGCAGCCACAGAAAAGATCAGCAGGCAGCGCACAGGGATTCAAAGGCCCAGCACTTTTCCTGTGTTTCAGCTGCTTTGTGCCTCGCTGCTGCTGCTGCGACAGCATGGACCTTGTCTGCTCACAGTGAGATTTGCTGTGCCCAGCAGAGCTGGGGGAGCCCTGAGCTGGGCCCCAGCTCTGCAGCTCACTCGGCACTCACCGACTGCGCTGGAATCGCGGCTACAAGGGGCAGCAACCTCTTCCCATGACATCCACCTTTCTCCTTTAACCGGGACTTAGTGTGCCTCAGTTCAGCCTCGGAACAGAGCCAACAGGGCTTCTTTGCCTCTGTCTCTACAAGGTATACATCATCTTTTCTTGCTAATTACACAGAAGAAGAGAAGTTTTTTCCTATTGCTTGTGGGAAGCACCTGCTGGCTGAGCATGACTCGGTATCTTTCAGCCACTGTGGTGAAAGGTAAGGTCGGATAGAGGCTTGTCCATGTGACAGACTTCCAGCAGTGGACTAGAAACCTCAGTTTAATCTTTGTTTAATTCAGAAAAAAAATCTTTACCATAAATCAAAGGCTTTTGGATCAAGGAGTAATAAAACAAGCAAGTTAAGACATCAAAACATTATTCAACATTATTTCCCTTTAAAAGAGCACTGAAAAAAATCAAGGCTTTATTTGAATAAATGTTACACAACATTCTTTATCATTTACTTCTCAGCAAACCTTAAAGGGTGAATCATAATTTTCCTCATTCAAGTCTACAAAATGAAAGAGGCATAGTGACCATTCAATATACAGACAAGAAGGTAGCACGAAGCAAAGCTTAAATATTAAGCAACTAAAGCAAAAAAGTGAAAAGCAATACATTACTGTAATTCTCTATCATTAGAATATCCCTGACAATTTCATTTCAAAATAAAAATCTGCTTTCAAACAAAATGGCTGCAATACTTTCTGTGAAAACAAATGCAAATACAGATAGCTACCTTGTCTATTTTTATGCTATTTGCTTATATACCCATATTCTCCAATGCAGAGACCTGCATCTCTCTTAAGCATATTTTTTCTATTTCAGCTGCTGTGCACAAGTGCTCATGAAGGTGAGGAAATAAGAGCACTGGTTCAGAGTCAGATGTCACACAGGCAGGCACTACTGGCTTCTACTTACAACATCAATCAGTTTTCAATCCAATGTGCAATAACCCTGCTATTACAGACCTGGGCCTTTTTCCTGAGCAGAAACTGGTTTGTGCCATGTTGTTTGGTGGCTTCTTTTTGTTTGGGTTTGTTTTGATTTTGTTTCTGTTTTGGGGACTTTTTTTTGGGTGCGTGTGGGGATAAAAACATAATTTATTTGGCCAAGACCCACATTCTTTGTCAATACAATTGGGGTTTGGTCTCCAGAGGTGAAAGGCTAGCACATACACCACACCAGATCACTTCCCCCTTCCTCAAATTGGATCTCCTCAAATTTTTCTAAGTTGTAGTCAAATCTCAAGCCACAAACAGGACCAGACTGCTGATCCTCTTGAGCTGGTGAAAAGGAAAAGCTCTGCAGAACAAACATTATTCTCAAATTTAAAAAAAATAAAATTGTAGGGTTTTTTATGAAAAATGGTACAATTTGAACCTACTGTAAAGCAGCACACAGCTAGTTTTTATGCAGCAGGCAGTAAGTATGAAATTTCTGGCTTTATAAAGAAAGAATATACCTCTGAAAAACAGAAACTGAACAAGCATGAAGCATCAACTGCCTCAGCAGCATGGCTGATAGAGCTATCCTGGATTTGGATGTCTGTCCCAGCCTCTCACTTCCCCCTCTCTGACTGTTTAACAGGTACAAACCTGTCGCCAATATCAAAGCCAAATGACAGAGTTCCCAACTTCAAATTCTATGGGATTAATTCAGGCCCCACAGACAAAGGCTGTGAAACTGCCTTTGTGCTGATACAGATGCCCCTCAGGAAGGTATCTCTGTTTTTAAATGATCTTGACAAAGACACTATTTTCTCCAACCAAATCAGGATATCAGTAAGGAGGAAAAGAGTTTGCTACAAGTCTTTTCACTTCTGTAGAAACAAAAATTTAACTTTTAGTAGATTATGTGCACATTTTCATTTCTTCAAAGCAAGTATTTCTTTTCCCAGGTTATGTAATAAATCCCCTGCTAAGAGCTTTGTACAAAACGATACTGCTGAGAAAGTGTGCACACAATGTCCCATAATTAGTGACAAATAAATTAATATTTAATAACTCAACACTTCAGCAGCGTGTCCAGCATTCACAAGCACCACCGAAATAAGTCTTACCAAACACCTTTTGGGGAGGGGAATAAAATGGAGAAAACCCACTGGGTTTCTCTTTTTTGATTTACAGCTATTCAAAGAAGTCAATGTAACTCGGATCAACAAGCATCAGAAACACTAATAAAACCTTTGCTCTACTAGTTATCTACCTGAAAAATACTTATGTCAAAAGGAAAATAACCCATGATTTGAAATAGAAATGCCATTTCATTTAATCACTCTCCATTCATGATTCCCATCTTGTTATAGTATTATAAGCAAAATGCTGCTCTCTGAGCTGTAGCCCTTCTCAACCTTCCTCCCCAATCCTCAGTTCCCTAAGTGATACAATAGCATAAAGGAAATGCAACCATATTCACACAGAAGGAGCTTTCCCATAATACAGAGATACATGGAGTTCATGGTCACTGTCCTTTCCACCACCTCTATGGGAAATATTGGTCTCATATAGCAGGACTGTTCATATTTTACAATACATTTGGGTTTGGACATGCTTTTGATCACAGATCACAGCTCTGCTAACACCTGCACTAAATACTAACTAAGCCTCATAGAATGGAAAACTGCAATGCTAAAGTTAAGAATTAAAATAAAAGTTCAAAAGTTACAGTCAACTTCCCAGGCAATTGGCTCCATCACTGGCACCTATCAAAACATACAAACGTGACTGTCACATTACAAAAAATCCCAGTTCTTTGCAGTGATTCTTCATAGCAGTAATTCAAGTGGTTCCTTGCATGTAAGTGTCACAGTCTGTAGCAATGTCATGCGTCATTTATTGCAAAAAAGTTGTATAAAATATTTCCTAACATCTTTTTAAATTTTAAAGAAAATGTATATTAGGTACAGGTGCCCTAGCAGGGTATGAGGGGAGCTTAACATATTTACCCCCTTCCCCCTTCAAAAAATGTTTACTACTTGGTGAAGATTTCAGAGGAAAAATAGGACAACTCAGTCTCAGATTTCTTTCAGTCCTGATGAGCTGGTGCTCTTCGTGGCAGTGTAGTGAGGTTCCATAAAAACAGCAGTTGACTAGTGTCTCTGAGCTGAAAAGGGGAGAGAAAGGGAAAAGAGTTAAATGCCTTCTAGTATATAGAGCAAAAGTAGGTAAGTCAAATTCTGAGGCAGCCAGAAAAGTTCCCAGTTCACCTGCTTTGTGCATTGTGTTCAGAAGGAAAAAGATTACATCATCACAAGACATACACAAGTGAACAAACTCCTCAGTTCACTGGAGTTTTAAGAGGAGCTCCTGCACCAATCTCTGTTAGATCTCACCCCCTTTCAGCATCCAGAGAGAGTTTCAATTTTTAAAGACATTTAAAGATGGCTTTAAATATCACAAATAGAATGAAGGAAGGAGATTAATACACAAAGTCTGTACAATGCTCTGTAGTTCACAATACAAAGCTAAATCTGATACTGTAATGCCATTAAATGTGCAAGACCTAAGTGTGCATGGGAGCACAGAAGTATAAACCTGCTAATCAGGTTTCTTTTCCATTATTGCTTATGTTTTCCCATTGGGTCCACAGAACTGGGATAAAATGAGATCAAGCAGATAGAAGCATTCCTAGTACTGCCTGAGACCACCACCAGACAGTAACCATATAGGGCAGTGTAAATCAGCACAGACTGCCCTGACCTGCCACTTGTGTAGCATGGAGGAAACAGCCTTCTAGAATAAGCAAAGCTGGAGGAGAGACCTCTGGAGATCATCTGCTCCAAGCCCTTTGCTCAAAAAACACACAGGAGAACAAAATGGTTCCAAAAGGACCAGGCTAGCCCTGGTGATTCCTTTTACCATTCTGTTGAGCTTTTGACTGCTAGGATTATTTGAGAGGTGCATTTTCCAGTATTGACCACAGCATTGTGAGTAACAACTGAATTCTAAAAAAAGAGACTCAGCGTGGGCAGGAAAACCCTAAAGGTTTTCTACAGAGACAACTTCTGAAAAACACCCAGAAGACATAAAAACTGAGAGGCAGCAGAGAGGAGTTTGTGACAACAATCCTGTGACAAGAGAAGGCAGGGAAAGCAAAAGGGAGAACTATGGAGTTTCTCAGTTGCTCAGTTGCTCTCTGTGCCACACAAGGACAACATAAACCACTGAAAAAGAATTCATTTCATACCCTATGCAATGCAGTAGAATTAAAATAGGAATGAAGTTTTGGAGAAGTTGAAAGAGAAGCCAAGAGGGCTAGGTGAAATTTAATAGATCCAGGCAAAGATTTACTGAGCTTCTATATGCTGACAGTAGACTAACAGGCATTCATTGCAATACCCAAAAGGTTTTCATTTGGGTATGACACTCAGAATTGCCATGTGATTAAACCTACTTTAGCTATGGTCCACTCCAGGCCACATGAGAGAAACCTGCGGTGCTTCTCCACAGAGAAGGATGCTAGACAAAGTTCCAGTGTGTTCAACAGTACTTACTGTTGGTGCAGGTAACATGACACCACAGTACTGCAGGCTGCAAACCAACCAATATTGAGTATTAAAGCATATGACCAATTGTAACTTCTCCAAAATAAGATTAGTATTAAATTAGCATCATATATCCATGAAGTCTTGCAAAGAGAAGCTTTTATACTACGCCAGAGGAGCAGACTCTTCTCAGAAATATCAAAAATGCCATTAAACATTGGGTGAAGGTCAGAGCCACCATGCCCCAACATCCACACTTCCAAATTCAAGCCTCAGTGACACTATCAACAGCCGGGAAACTTCCATGATCTACAAAGGAATAAAGACGACAAGAATTTGGTTCCGTTACCTGAGCATGCATACAAATAGTGCTAGGCCTAAGGAAACAGCCAGGTCACTTGAACACGAGTGTTCCCTCATCCTGAGCACAGGCAGCTTTACTTTTCACTCCTCATCTACCAAGTATGCAGCTGGTGCAGCTGCAATGATTTTCAGAATCAGCACTTGGCAAGGTCTGTTCATTAGAATCCTGGCACACATGTTCTGGCCCAAGTCTGTTCCTACAGCTCTCCTCTTCACTTCTCCCCATTGAGAGATTCCAGAATGCCCTCAGCAAGCACCAGGAGCTTCACTTCTCCCCCTGATGTTTACATGCCATCACAGTGACTCCAGAAACATTACTAGCCTTATCCTCTGTTACAGTCCAATCTTCTGTTTCACCAGCAGTAAACCTTAGTTTATAAAACCTGAAACCAATGGCTATCAAATACCTCATATCCCAGACCTAATGCAATAATGTAATACTGGACCAAACTTTCTAATGCTCATAAAGTAAAAATCATGACTCTGTGCAAATCAAGGTCCCTGTACAGCTCCTGTAAGTTCTCCTCACTGCTCTATTTCCTCTCCATGTCAGGAAAAGATACCAGAGACATGCGGACATCCATGACAGATCTATGTAGCAAATATGTATTTGGGCTAGAATTCCCAATAATGTTCAGCATCTACTTGACTTAAAGAATGTACTTTAAACTTCCTTATGGACTTAGGCATGCACTGAAAGTTAGCCATGCTAACTCCATGCTTCTTACATGTTACCTCCCTCACATTAGGGCTTTGGAAAGGCACATTAAAAAAAAAAAGCAACAAAGAAAACAAACTTCATTTTCCTAGAAGAGTGGATTTCTAACTCTGATCCATATGTCATCTGTGAGTCTCTTACAAGATCAACCTACTCATGTTTTCAATTCTTTATCTTGTCTTTTTAAAGACTAAAATGTTACCAAATTCCTTCCTGGTTTTACTTTTACTTTTGTCAGCAAAGGCAGCAAGCCATCCCTACAATCACAAGCAGCAGATCAACTGCCCACAAGGTACATTCTACTAAGATGTGATCCACATAGCAAAAATGTGTGAGGACTGCTGCTCTAGGAAACAATCTATTTTTTTATTTTATTTTTTTTTACCTTTACATTATACCTGTCAAATGATTTCATCTGATCATGTAATGCAAATTTCAAGAAGCAAGCCTAAAGAGAAACTTAGTGTGGATCTTTTCAATAAAACATATGTATCAAACCTGGCATTAGATTAGGTCATGGAAAATAGCTGTATCTGAACTGTTCAAAAAGAAGAGGGAAATAACAGGTAGCTCATTACCTCTGCCCTAACCTGTTCTGCATAATTAACTGACAGCATAGTGCACCCTTCACTTAAGGCAGGGCTTAAACCAGACAGACGTGCCAATTTCACTGAAAACTTCAGTGCCCCCAGTCTGAATCCACAGTGGTCTGGCAGACACTGTAAGGGAGCAGCAGGACTCATCAGTCAGATGTAAAATGCTGCCATTTGTTGAGACCTATGGCAGAAAAAAATCCAGTTAACAGAAGTAAAAAATACAACTGGTAGACAAATCCACTTAATCAGTACTTTCTTCCATGTCACAGATTTGTCTTGCTTTCTAAAATGTGAAAATCACCAGCTGCTCCTCCCCTTTTAAGTACATGGCTCAGATGAGACACCAGTTTTCCCCTCCACCTAAAAACCATAAAGATGAGATTGTGCCTGCTTTTGGCTTTGCATCTTCACACAAAACTGTGCCTGTACAGTGTGTTCATTATGGTCAAACTATCAAGAATTTAGTATACTAATTAAGTTTGCTTAAAAGAGAAGCAGATGACTCACAGTTGTGCAGTATACTAGAGTTTTTGTACTTTGCTTCTCCTACTTTACTACAAGTACTACAGAAACTGTTTCCATTTGGTTGCTCAGACAGTTTTTAAACTGAAATGCCAGTGGCATTATAATCTTTGATGAAGTGATTATAGGATGGAACATAACTGAGATCACAGAATCACAGAATATGCTCTCATGGATGTAATGATTCAGAGGCAAAAATCCAGGCTAAAATGTAGATTAAAAACCCCATAGGTTTCTTAATTTCAAGGGAGTGTTTCTGACCACTGCAGAGGGTCACTGTTCCAATACACACTAATAATACATTTGGTAACGTCCATATTTGGCAAAATTAATGAATGTGCAGTATTTTGTATGGGAACCTTTGTACTGTGACAGTGAAGCTGACTTCAGAGTGCTGCATGTGCATCTAGCCCTGGCCAGTCAGGAATAACCTTGGGCTGGATTGCTATAAGGTATGAAAACTGCTCAGAGGATGTCTGATTTGCACAATGAAAATCTAATTGGGTTCACATTGTTTTATTTAGGTCAATAGCAGGTTTTTGTATAGAAAAGGTTCAAGTCAGGAGTATACAAGATCAGGCTCTCAGATACAGGGACTAAAAAATAAAGCCACACAGATGCAGTCACCTATCTTATTATTCTTGTATTGTGGAGGAATGTTTCTTACCCTGCAGATTTCCCTTGTGTGAAGCACATGGAGCAGGGACTGGTGACCCAGAGAACAAAAGGTACAAAGAACAGAGCTGCCACAAAGGATGAAGAGTCCCTGGGTCCTCATAGACTGCCCTTCTATGGATGCTTGTCACCTGCATCAGTTCAATATCCCTGTCTTTAAATTCCCTGATCTTCCTGCACGCAGCAAGCTGGGGTTTTTATCAATCATTCACCGACTTGGTTCACTTCATCACATAATCCACGGTTTGTAGGTGAGTGATAGCAAAGCCTAATTCTGAGTGTAGAGCTCCCCACTGATGTATATTGTGCTCACAGCAGTCTGAACTCTGTTTTGAAGCAGTTTCATTCAACCGCTGGAGACTATGGAGTCATCCTAAGAGTTACCACCACTAATAAATGCATGTTAGAACAAGCACAAATATGGCTTATGGCCTTTCACCACTGATGTCAGGAACATCTGCCCCACTCAGCTGCAGTTTACACAACCACTTCCCTAAGAGTCATCTCTCACCTGGATTCCGAGTCTCTCATGTGAAAACTTTCACGATCCTATGTGTTCACAAAGAGAAACACTGCCTTTCAAAGTATTTGTTTTTCTCCTCAAAGGAAAAGCAGAAAGACAACAGGCAGCCATCAAGAGGAAAAATTTTCTCCCATCACATAGGGTGAAAATGAAGATACACAGCTTTTAGAAAGCCCAAATTTAACATTTATGCAACTTCTTTAGGGGACTAATTTCGTATTTTATGTCTATATGCAAACCTATGTAGCAGAAGAAAGAGCACTGCTACAGATCAAAATTTTAACTACTTAGGAAGAGTTAAAACATGCTTCTCTTCCAGACAACAAATTACTAAAAGCAAGCAGAACTGCTGTATTTCCTCTACAGCCCAAGACAGTCTTCAACAACAGGGCCTCAACTACAAGGAAAACCAAGAGCAGCATCACATTCTTCAGTTTCCATGCCTCATTCTTTGAAATACATAACATAGTACCAAGAATTTCTAAAACCCAGCCAAAACCAGCTTTTTCATACAAATGCATCACAAGAGATTAGGTCTCTAAATCCCTCAATACTTGAAAAATCTCAAGGAAGGATTTTTTTCCCCCCTTGAAGATAATGAAATATTGCTAATATGATCTTCCAACCAAAAAATATTCAGTGCACAAAACCTTCAGCTATGATTTTTAACAGCAACTTGTAGCGAGAAAAAAATCTGGGTTTGTTTCTGGTTTGGTTTTGTTGTTTATTTTGTTGTTGTTTTGCAATATTTTCCCTAGAAAATAAAGGAAAACAGGTTTGCTCTTTTTTGAGAAGCAAAGGTAAAGGGGACCTACTTTTAGTTCTAAGCCTTCTCTGTTTCCATTCTTGATGGATTCAGGAATCACAAGTGATTTGGGAGCTTTCACGAACACATCCCGAGGTTTTCATGACATCCAAGTTAAATAAGCATCATGAAAACAGTAAGAGTAATCTGATGATTTCTTTCTCCTATTGCTCCATATCAATCAGTATCAATCTCTTGGTATTTTTACCAAATCATAAAAAAGTTTGTGTGCCAGAATAAAAATCTCTGCCTGCACTGTAGTAAAAACACTGCAGATGACCAAAACCCCAGAACTTTGTCATCAGTCATGTTCCAGCTGAGGTTCCCCAGGTGTCACCCTCAAGAGAGCAGAAATAACTAGATCATTCCTAGTACTAACAAACTTAAGGATGTGTTCCTGACTACATTTATCTGCATTCCTATATGAAGTAAGTTTAGTTTCCTAAAGCCCAACAAAAAATTTCTAAATGTTACTAAACAAAAAAAAAGATACAAAAATAGCATTTAAGTATTTGCAGCTGTTTACTTTACTGATAAAGCAAGTACCCTCTTCCCCTTTAGGCACCTGTCAGAAACAGGCAAGCCAATTCTGTCATCAGAATTATGCTGTTTCTGTTATAGAAACTTCTGGTGATGGTAACAAGCCAGTGAGAACACAGCTGGCCTCCCATATCACAGATTCATAGCACATAGCTGGCACATCAGAGTATTTCTTACTCTTGTTGTGTATCTGACATCAAAACCATGAGTAAGCAAATGTGGAAACTGACCTAAATCTATTTAAAAAAACCCTAAATCTAATTGAAAGTTGACATGTTATACAAATTGTGTCATCCAAACATGATTTTGCATAGAAAAGGCCCCTGGCAGGAGTTGCAGTGCAGTTTTGCTACATGTGGAAGCTATGACTCTGCTGCTTGAAGGCCATACTTCCATTATACCAAGTGTGACCCCTGCATGGCTGAACAGGACAGGAGGCAGAATCCTTCACTGTACACCTACTTCTAAAAGATTCTGATTTTCCAGAATCAGAATCATTAATAAAACTACAGAAAACAGAGCCTTGCTAGAGTCAAGCTAGATCATCTGTTCTGTCTCAGACAAACACAGGATAAATTTAACCCATTCCTGGCAGAGGTTAGCCTAAACTATTGGTTTTATTAAAACTGGAATTTTGAAAACTATGCAACTCTCCACTAGAATAAATATTCTAGTGCCTAATCTTAGCTTCCTGTCTTACAATTTTAAATATTATTTCTTGCCCTAGTTGCAACTAAACAGAAGCATGTTTCCCTTTGCCTCTGCACCTATACTGCAAGTATTCTTAGACCTCGAATACCCTCGGTTCCAATAGTCCTTTCTTCCTTCTCTGGACTGAGGAATAAAATCATAGGCATGGAAACTGCATTACTGTTTTTAAAAATATGCATTGTCCTGATTTTGAAAATAACTTCTCAAACATGTAGCCCAAATAAATCCCACAGATCCATCTGTCTTCATGCACTGAAGAAGTAAAGCCCAAATTTAAACTTGCATGAGAGGATCCCAGTTTGTTCCTGTGCCAACTGGTACCCGCAGCCTGTGTTGTGAATGTTATCCCCTGGGACCATGGGTACACAGCTAAAGAAGATCAAAGACAGGAAATCACAGTCTTCAGCCCTGTGTGTACAAAAACTATCTGGGAAGGTTACGCAGACATACAAGACCATCTCTTACTCCCTACTGGATGTGCAAGGTGGCTCCTCTCTTCCAATGTATAAAAGCCCTGGTCTTAGCAATGACAGGCATTGTCCATGCTCCTGATTATCCTGCTTCACACCAAGGACATTGATTGGATTTGCTGGGGGAAAAAATTTGGAGCAATGGATCCAAGTTCCCTTTAGCAATCAGCACCTGGCATTAAGGTTGCCAATGCTACTCCAGGGAGGTTTATCCCCAACTGCCAAATCTGGTAGCAATGACAAAACTCTGCAGGAAAAAAGCATGAGAGCAAGCCCGTGACCAAATCACTGTCTCACAGCCATGCCTGAAAACTTATTTTGCTTGTGTTCACAGAAGGGCACTTGTTTCAGTTTTATCTAAGAAAAAAAAATCCTGTCACAGCACAACAATATGCTGTACAGGACAACTGTTCTGAAGGCTGAGTCGAGACGGTCCTGACACATACACAGATCGTGCAGCGGTGGTTGGCTTTAATATAGGAAAAGTAGGCCAAGCAGAAAAGGTAGAAAATGGTAAGTAAAAAGCTATATACAAGAATGGCTAGCTAGCACCGCTCTGTTGTTAGCAAGCATCTTTTATACCTTTACAGAAAGAATACTGACCAATTAGTAACTAACACCTTTATACACAAAGCACACCAACGAATTAGCAAGTGACACTTACATATACAAATTATACTAACTAATTAAGAAGCAACACTCACTAGGTAAAAACAACTACCATAAATGGGGATAAAAACAGTGCACTTCAAAGAAATGTGAATGTGATAGGACTGGCGCTGTGTGGTGTGGGAAGGATAAGATGTTAAGGCTATGTAGGGCGTCAAAGCCTTTCTATGCAGCTGCAAAGGCTCCTGCTAGCTGACTCCCACTTTCTCTCCCAGGCTATCTAACTTCTTTCTTGTGAGAAACTGACCTCGGCCTTGTCCAGTCTCCCCTCTGCTAGGACCTAGACCCTACAGCCCACAATAGCATACCACAACAAAATCCCATAAATTAATCTAAATTACAGCCTGGATTGGTATACACATCCCAGGCATTACAGAAGGCTGAAATGTATGAGTGAGTAACAGGAAACTATAAGCTGCTATTAGGACCTAAGAATCAGCAGCCAGTATTTCTGACTTAGGAATCACTGCCACTCCATAAGTTTTGTAAAATCTAAATTACTGTAAACAGTTCCTGCCACTAATGTCAGAGAAAGAGGAGTTCAAACTAGAACAGGTGCATAGAAATGCCTGTAAGATGAGCAGAGAACAGAAAACTTGTCTTACAAGGGGATCTTATTTGATCCAGTTAAATAGCCAAACTCTATAAATACACTAACAGGATGACACCATAGGAGAACACTATTTCAACTAAAATATGAAGCTGTCATAAAGAACAGTAGTTGAATAGGAACTATAGGAACTTACTATCATAATTGTTAAGGATATGTAGCAAAAGAGGTTCCTCCCATTACAGCTTAAGAATAATTTGAAGATGAATACTTACATCCACATCTCACAAGCTTGCATCTAATGGATCTTCAGATAGCTTGACAGCTATTACAAAGTTTTCAATGCTATAGGGCTCTACCCATCCTGCTGTTAAATCTGAATGATCTCTGATCACTGCAGTCACATCAGGAGAAGCTTTACAATAGGTAGGTACAAAAATCCTGTTATTATTGCTACTTCATGTCGCAAGGGATCATTTTACCATATCATTGCCTGTATAGCCTGCCTACATCCCCAAAAGCTATGTTTCTGTATTGTATCCTAAAAAAATAATCAAAAATACCTACGCACTTAACATAAGCACAATTTAAACTGGCAAAATACTGTAGCAGGTCACTCCATTTCCACAAGTTTGAAGTGGATTCTAGATGATGTTCAAACCCCTGACTGTGAGACAATGACATACATTACACTAAAATTCTTCTGCAAGCTTTCTAAAATAGGAAAGTACTACCCCCTTCTACTGAGCTTGAGTAAAAAATATTCACAGACAGCCAATTCCAGTTCCCCTTCCAGTATCACATCTAGCTCAATACACTGAGTTCTTCTCTTTTCCTTCAGGTTCCCTATAGCCTTTCCATTTATACACTTAAAAAGTAAACTGAACAGAGAGCATCTCAGCCTTTAACCACTACAAAGCATGGACTGTAAGATCCCTTTTTTGTTTGTTGTTAAATAGTATATCTACACTTTAACCAAATGGTTTAATGACAGAAAACACTCCTATCTCACTGCCTTTAGAAGCTCACTCTACTTAACTTCCCGTTCTCAGTCTTCATCTACAAGTCAGTGCAGTGCTCCCACTGCATTGACTTAATTTACTTATTCTTGTAGGCATTTATTAGAATACAATTATAAAGAGAGACATGAACTGAATAGCCTTTCACTGATTGTCAGCCTCCTTCTTTTCAGAACTCTTCAGGCAAGAAGGCAGCTCTATTTTTTCACTGTACTTCATAGCACATGCATGAAGACAGATGACACTGCTACTGAGGACTAGCTACTAAGATCTATTTTCCAAAATTCACACTACTATTCCACTCTGACAACTTTAGCAAGAGCTTATAGAAGACAAAGAAATCAATTTTAAGACTTAGAAAAGTTAACCAGAATCAATCAGGCTAGCAATGCAAAAAGCAACTCTTACTCCTTCCTCACTTCCACTGATGTGCTCTTTCTCAAACCTAACCACATTTAGAAACTAGTTTTTAAACTAGGGTTTTTCTTTTTCAAAAAAGTATTTTACAACATGCAGAAAAAAAGAAGTCTTCTCAGCTTTATAGAGTTGACCTAAATTACCCCTACTAAACACATCCCTCTGGGTGAGGTAGTTGTTACCCAGGTTTCAAACTAAAGATAGCACTGTCTAAATGAAAATACCATATAATCAGAGATGATTCTCTCTTTTACAGGTTGACATAAAATTACAACTCTGATTAGAAAAATAACAAATATTTGTCCGATTTCCTGCAGAGCTGCACTTCAGGGACATAACAGCATTTCATGTTTGCTTCTAGCCTCACTCAGGAAGCGATCATAGCTTCAAACACTCCTGTTAAACAAAATCTTTGTTAAGTTTTTGAATAACTACTCTCTCCCAAAACAAACTGAAGTTAAAGATCTTCACATTAAAAGTAGCTTGTTTAACTAGAAACTCATCACCACCTACCATGTTTTCCCCCCTAAACTGGAAGGCCATTCGTATTGAGCAACCACCCTGAGGAATTCCATCAATTCAAAACCATCTAATTTGCAATTTACTGTATTAAGCTGACAGAAGACGAACAGTCTATCTATTGGTGTTTGTCTTCTCAGGACACAGGCTGCTGGCAGCAATGCACAGCTGACTTCCACAGATGCACTATCCTGGCACTGTACAGGCCTGTTCCTAACAGGAGTTCTTGGAAAGTCATTTGAACTGTCAAGCTAACAGACTGGTAGATGTGTACCCAACCACAAGAACACGACTCCACACTCCAAGTGAGAGCAATAACCAAGATTACTTACTGTAACCAGACTTCACATGAAATCAAACATTTTTCCCCCCGTAAACTGTGTATCTAGAGTGTTAGCTACTTCAGAGTGAAAGGAAAATCATGGAGGAGTACAAATAGGATATTCCCAACCAATGTAACAGGGCTTTTCTTTTTTTCAAAATAAGAGAGACCTGTTAAGTCTGATGGGATAATGCACAGTCACTATGAAACTTAGGAAAGACTTCATAAAAGACTGATCAACTACAAATCAAAAATAAAAGACTCCTTAAATGCCTTTCGCAAACTGCTCTTTTGAACATAAAACACTCTAAAGAAACCCCTCATACTTGTTGCTCTCCCATCAGAACACCTGAGCAAACTATGTGTGCTTTAGTACTATTCTAACTTTATATAATTTAAGAGAGAAGAGTACAAAGCTTCCATGTCTAAAAGAAAAATTAACAAAGTAAATTTCATCACTACTTGGCTCATAACAACTTACAACCAGTTCACTTGAGGTTCTAAACATCAAGGAACTAGTGTAGAGATCTAAAATACGTTCTGTGCGTTCTTGAATTCAAAAAGCAGTTTGCTTTAATAACAAAGTAAGGCTTATTTACTTTGAGTAACTGTTTCTGTTTGCAGGAAAGAATACATAGAAGTGAAAGGATTTTTTTTGTTTTTCCACATTATGAAATTTATTGTGTGTTTGTCACATTCAAAAAGCATTGACTAGTGAGGTTTTTCTGTTAACTGTTAGAATGCCAAGGCAAAGCTGGTATATTTGGAAGCATAATTAGCACCTAACAGAGGTGACCATAAACTTGAAGAAAATTTGAACGGCCGTGTATTTTACACTTCAGACTTCCAATTGTTCTGTGGGCACAACAGAGTAGCTTAAAAAGAAATTAAATGCTTTGGAAAGACCAGACAGTATTGTGAACATATTAAATTTAATCGTAAATTAAGAAGATTTTAAGGGTTTGATGATTAAGTCCTTACCCCCATTTTTCACATCTATTTAAAAATCTAATTTCAGTCTTAAGCTTGAATTTTTACATCTGCCATGATTGTCTACATGGGCAATTCTAAAAAAAAGAGGATGAAAACTGCTTTGGGATGAATGCTGAGAGACTCTTCACAAGGCACTGCAAGGCTGAAAGAGGAGTGGGCTGGAGAAGAGACAGTAATTGACATGGTCAGATAGGACCAAAACTAGAAGGAAAAAAACCCACCACATAAAGTCAGTTGCATGAAAATGCCCAACACTGAGCAAACGACATGCAAGAAAAGCTGAAATAGCAGTGGAGAGTGGGTCTGATTAGGTTTTGATAGATGGAGAAAACTGAAAACAATTTCCCCACTGCGTAAATGACATCACCCACAGTCCTTACTCAAATATATGGAACAAAATCTAGGGGAGAAATTTGATAAACTTTACAGAAAGCCCTCTATAGAGCTAGTTTTGAAACAAAAGGGACAGATAATTGCTTAATCTCAAAATCAGGACTGAAGTAAACCAGTAGTACTTTACATCAAGCAGTTATCTTTAAGAAGGTATGAAAAAGGACAATTGACTTTGTTAAAGGGTGTCCTCTGAATACGGCATACACAGAAAGTGCTCTAACATCCTGCGTTTTTTCAAAGCTTTTTGAGAAACACACACAAATAATTCAGATTTAGTCAATTTTATTTACAGTTTGTTTTTGTACATTTCAGAGCATTACACAATTACATATTCTCATTTCTGACCTGCAAACAGATACCTTAAACGGAAATATTAAAAAAAAAGTGAAGTTAGATACATCCAAAATGCAACAATTACACATCTGACAATTCACAAAGTGTAATTTACTAGGACGTATCCTAAGAATTTAGGAACAACCAGTCAGGAGAAAATCTGACCAATTTCAGCAATCAATTATTTACACATTCAAAACAAAGCCTCTCTTATTCTAAACCTCCAGGCAAATGGCCTGAAAGATTTCTTCAGGAAGAAAGACCAGAAGTTATGATTCACACCTATGCAGCATTAACAGCCCTTGATCCCAAATACTGAGTGACTTCTCAGTTTTGTCTTAGAGCTACAGGCATCCCTCTCAGTTTCTCAGACCCTGAAGTGTTATATTTGTGCCCCCGTGTGCATAGAAAGGCTGAGTGTTTAAGTGGTCACTATGCTAAAACCCCATTTAATCTGGTCTTTAAGTTACACCAATTCTTCTTCCTTAAAAATTTTATCAAGTCTTCTAATGCCATTTAAACTGGCCTATGTGGATTGGGGCATGACTCCTCAAGGTGTTTAAAGGATGCTTTGAACCAATTTGCACTGGCCAGACTACATACATTAGAGACTATGTAAAATTTTAAAGACCATTTAGACAAGGCTTACATTTCTAAATTTCCCTGATGGGCCACCTAATTTAAAACAACAACAACAAAAAAAAGTCACAGCTACTACTTCCATCCCTCGTGTTAACCCTTTGCCACACAGCAACTAGTTATATACTGGGTAGAAACTACTAAAAAATTCCCTGCAAATAAGCTGCCTTTCAGCTGAGGCTATGGCTCCTACGCATTGGGTGTTTGAGGAGTTTTCTTTCTTTAAAAAAAATTCTCACTTGAAAAATACTGAAGTTCTCATTTTAGGCTAATTTTGATTGCATGTTCACTTTGTTTTAACTGTCAAGAAACCGCTACAAATGGAACAACTTTACTATAAAAAGAGCAGTCAACCGAGTGCAACTTCTGACTTGGCAAGTCCTTCATGATAGTTCTCTAACTAGGCTATGAATTTTGTGGAGCCTCCAGATTTCTTGCCTACCTTACTTTCCATGTTCACGTTTCAAACTGTGTCAGCAGGGCCCGCACTTCGGGAGTCAGCTGCTTAGCAGCCTTAGCTGCCTCTGTGACGGCCTTGCGGTAAAGGCCCTTTCTCTTCTTATTAAAACGCAACTGGAAGCTTTCTAAAAAGGGGGATAGCTGTGCAAGAGCAAGAAAAGATGTTGTTGTGGAGCCAAACCATGAGATACGAGCCTCCTGTCGAACTAAAAGGCCGTTATCTTTCCGGCTCACAGTTATGGTAAGAATACGGGCTGGCCACCAAGGGAAGCCATAAATCTTGGCCCAAACAATGTCCCCTACACATACGGTCCTGCCATCTGGTGTGACACATTTAGAGACGTTTTTGGAAAAGACTTCTGTTTTCAAGGAATTACTGAGCTTTTTCTCTTCCTTTGAAGAGGAGGAGGAGGATGAAGGTGCATGCATGCTGCCTGGAGGAAAATCAAAGCTTTCAGTAGAGCTACACTCGGAGTTGGTAGATTTCATATCATCTGTGCTATCACTACTACAAACTGATGCACTGGAAGAGTCAGATTTCTTTTGATTAAGGGTCATGTAAACCGTTATATTGCTTTTGCTGCCTCTCTTGCCCAGTGTCTGCTGTTCATCCTGATCAACAGTTACATGCATTTCACTCGTGTCCTGAACCTCACTGCTGGCCTCTTCAGGGCCTTCTGAGGGGCTCTGATTTTCTGACGGGGCCTCACCTGCTGAGCGGGTGGAGGAGCAGCGAGACTGGGGCTTAGTTGCCATCTTGCCACTCCGTATTTTCTCAAGTCCCGTCTTGAGAGAAGAGTCATTTTCTTCGTTCCGATACCTTTGTGGCTTTAAACGCAATCGGGGCGGGAGGGAACCTGAGCTGGTGTTCTGAAGACGCCGTGTGAAGTGGACCTTTGAATGTGCATTTTTGGAAGAGGAGGTTGCACTCTGCTTCTTTTGTGCCTTTTCTTTGGCCATTTTCAAGACTTCCCGAGCTTTTGCATGATCCATGTTTTTGCTCTGGAGAACTTTTTTTGTACTTAACTGCGCTTTTGAAGTATTTGCTTGTGCGGAAACTTTAACTACTCTGCTTCTGCTGTGGGCAATATTTGAAACCTTGACCACAGCATTCCTTTTCTGGCTTTCAGTTTGGCTTTTTCCATCCACTTTATGGTCAGTCTTAAGTTTTTTATTCACAGTAGTCACACTCTCATTCCTTCGTTTTTTATTATCCTCGTATTTTGAAGAGTCACTTGCATTGCCACCTTTTTTTATTTCCTTTTTGTCTGCAACAACACTGTTTTTGCACTTGTCACATAAGACCTGCCGGGGTCGTAGTTTTATAGCATTCATGATAGAAGTGGGTTCCTCCCTGTACATTTTACGCTTGGGCCGCTTAATTTTCCGGGGTGGAGGCTGAGGTATTGACTGGTTATACGTGTCCCTGATAAACAAAGGAGGAGGATATGGCGCTCCCTCATGGAAGAGAGGAGGTGGTTTAGAAGTCCATAGGCTTTTAGCTATGCTAGGTTCTGATGGCTGTGTGAGAGAAGAGTCATCAGGGACTGCAGCATTAGATTCACACTTCACCTGTGCCTCATCTTGGAATGGTTTACTTTGGAGCTGCATGGCTTCAGGTTTATCCTTGTATTCCCTTTTAGGAAATATGGTCACAGGGATTCCATGGGGTCCAAACCTTAAAGAAGGAAAAAAAATAAATTAAAGATTGAGGGATCTTCTGCTGCATTTATTAAAAAGCATTTGAAAACTTGTCTACGTAGCCACCGTTTTAAAGACACAAGTCCCAGGAATATTAAAACTTCAGATCTAGCCTTATGGTAAGCTTTGATAAAGCAGGACACCAAAACAAAGTCAGTAGAGAACATGAAATACACAAACTTCACTTATTATCACTTTCTCTTGCATCAACAGGATGCCCTGAAAACATAAAAAAATCACCTACAGACAGCAGAAAAAGAATTGGCTTTAGACTTTTAGAAAATGCTTACAAACATACAAATTGCACACTCATCTCATCAACTCCAAATCTACCCAAGATTCATTTCCATACTAAGCCAATTTATGTGATGAAGGCACCTTCAGTAACTTCTGCAAAATTCTTCCATTTTAGCATAGCACTAAGGCCAAGTGTGTTTTGGATTTAATCAAGACAAACAGACTGTACAAATACTTGCACTGAGCAGAGAGTACCATTATTCTTCATTCACAAATATTAGCACTTGATCATCTGATGAATTACAGCCCAAAACTTGCTAGCCTATTACAATTTCTTCCAGCAAAACACTCCTTATTTCAACACAGTATAAGCCATTCCTCCCTGTTTTGCAAACAAACAATATTTTAAACCTTAGCCTACTTTTCTCCAGACAGTTCCAGATTTCTGCTGCCCCATGTAACTCTCACTGGTCTTCTCACCACCCTGATCAGGTCTAAGAGAACAAAAATTCCCAGTATGATTTAGGCATTAGTTCAACTTTCCCATAGGAACAGAAGCAGCATGTTGCCTAATAGGTAACCAATACTTTCCACACAGGGTTGTACTACGGGAAATATTTCTTGCAAGGAATTATCCTTGCCTTTTCCTGAGCAAAAAAACCCAAATTTTAAATACATGCATTTTACAACAACGAATCTATCAATCCCCAGAACAGCACAGGAGGGATTATAATAAAAGCTTGTTTAACTTTCCTTTTGTTCTGTTCTTGTTTTCCTTTCTCCAGCGCTGTCACTAGGCTGTTCACTGTTCTTGAGCTCTGCCTGACTTCAGGTCCCATACACACACTAGTGCTTGGCTTATATTAGTTGGTATTTTAATAATGTGACCTTCATGCAGCAACAACATCGTAGACAAGATTGCAATTCAAATGCCAAATCATCTATTTCAAATCACTAAGCAAACACCATTATGTTTATCCCACCCCACATCCCATCTTACTCAAGATTTGTCCTCAGGTTAATGCTAGCTCATGTTGCACTGCAGCTGCTCATCTCCAACATCCTCCTCCCTGACTGAAGTTTATTTGCAATCTGTGGTTGCCTCTCAACTGAAGCTAAATGCTGAATACCAGTCTATTTTCCATTCACACTTCTGCAAGAAACATGCAGTTGATACAAGTGTATACATGTTGGCTTTCTTTCTTCAAAACTGGTTCTGAAAAACTTCATGTGTTAGAAGATTCTTTACACTGTCACCAAAAAAACCCATTACTTGTCCGTCCTTTTGCTTATCTGTTAGGCCTCTTTTTAGATGTAAAAGTAGCAATTGAAGCAAACAACCCATCCAAGAGGAACTTATCCATCCTGCTTGCACCTCATTACAAAAGGAGAACAGAACCAAAAGACAACCTAAGCAAGGAGCAGCCAAACAATTTTGTCACTATAAAAAAAGAAGGAAAGTTGAACATGTGACGATTTGCAGTTTAGTATCAACACAGGCACTGTTACCCTGCACCTAGGTACTGTCACATTCATAGCTTTGACCTGTGGAGACAGATGCAGGAGCCCAGGTTGGCAGCTGCTACAGCAGTTCTGTCCTAACCTAAGAGCTGATGAGTGTTCATTACCACAAAACACCCCATCATCTCACAAAAGTTCAATTATGACATGTGGATCCATTCCAGTTGAATCCCTCATGTCCCTCCAGAAATGAGCAGCACAACTAAATGCAGACTACCGCACTAGAGAAGGCTACAGTGAATTATAAACATGTAGCAGCTGATACAGGCATTTCTCCAGCCTACAGCCTGACATGAAAATTTAGATGAGTGAGTCCCTTGTGGCTTAAGTTCCCTATAGTCTCAGAAGTCCAAGTTTAAGAAGTTGCTTTTCCAAAAACCTTTTTCTTTCCACTAAGGATTATAAGTGATATATTCAAATCCAAGTAGTGCTTTAAAAGAAACTATCAGCTGCAAATAATTAAATTAGCAATATTTTCAGTGTTACTTGCATCAAGAACTTAAGCTTCTTTAAGAGCAATAAAGAATCCCATGTTTCACCACCTGATAACAGGCTTGGGAAAAAGTTAATTTACTATAAAAGAGTTGAGAACAAGACAGGACAAGATCTCTGCTGCGCAAATTTCAATTCCAGACAAACACCACAAAAGCAGAACTAGACAGGAAATTGATATCAAAAGGGCAAAACTCATGCTGAACAACATCACTTTCACCTCTTTTTACCATCTCAGGAACTGCATTTCCTAGCCCCTCATATGACATTTTCATAGTTCAATGCACAAGTCTTTCACCTAGAAGACATTTATGCTGACTCTGTGTTACGAAATTGAGCATTAGCAGGGACCAGAGAAGAAGCAGATGAAGTGGACTGCAAAGAGTTTCTCCAGAAAAATTCCATTCTTACTTCTCCTTTCCCACTTTTTTGCTCTGCTGCCTCACAAGTAAAATCAGCACAATTAGCACTTCAAATAAATAAATAAATAAACAAACCTAATGGAAAGCTCAGCATATTACTGATAGCATGAAAGCATCAAAGGATTAATGCTGCACTTTAGACTATCCTTTCCTTCAAGCATCTTCAGGTTGTCCAGAGATGGCAGATGCCTCATCCCAGTAAACATTCAAGGTCATACTGGATAGGGCTCTGAGCAACCTGATCTAGTATAGATGTCCCAGCTGACTGCAGGGGAGTTGCACTAGATGACCTCTAACGGTCCCTTCCAAATCTAACCATTCTATGATTCTAAGATCTGCGTAATACACAAGCCAAACAGCTCAAGAACAGGGCAGTGAAATTTTTACTTAAGACATAAATTTGCTTTAGTAAGACACAAAACCAATCCAGACTGAACCTCTGAAGTCAGACTCTGTCTCACAAAAGGTACTATCTTAAGAAATGAACTAGAACCTCCCACCTCTGTTCACCTAAAAATTAATGACTTTTAGAATTACTGAACATTCAGCAATATTGTCTAGCGCCAGTTCTATAACAGCAAATGAAGGCACTGCTCCTTTAAGCAATGTTATCAATACATAAAGACACAACAAGTCTCGACATAGTCCACCCAAGTACAAGATAAAGTTGCTAAGCCCAGAGACTGACTATTACTTCCAACAGCTGAGTGTACAGTGCCTTCTCTTCGGCCTCATCCAATAGCAGGCTGCATTCATAAACATTCAGTTTTTAAATAATCTTCATTTCTTCCCTGGTGAAGGAAGTTCTCCAGCTATGCAACTTAGAAGAACTGTATGAAAATTAAGAGGTGAGAACAATGGCATCAAAACTTAGGAATGGAACAGTGTATGATACAGGACAGAACGGAGACAAAGAGCGAGATAAGAAGAGAGTGAAGATGAAACAGCAGCATAGAACGAGGATGTGATCTTAAACCTATTCAAGACAAGGCACGACAGCATCTAGTTAGTTCAGTGAATATATGTATTTCCTGTAAATACTAGAATTTCAAACCTTATTTTTGTAAGTCTAGTTGGTGGACTTTGAGGACAAGAGCTTCTTGTACGATCACAGTAACAACTTGTTACACAAACTACAAGTTTGCAATAGCTAGGCGTTCAACAGTTATTGAGTTTAGACAAAAGTTGTGGAAGTTAGCATTTGATTCATTTATTACAGATGTTAATATGGACTAAAAGGCTGCCATATAAAACATGGTTAAAAGATCCAAGCAACATAACTCAGCTGCATCATGACATTAACTGATCCACAAGTCAGTCAATGACTTGGCAACAGACGATAACTTCTTTAAAGAAACTATTTCAGTAATGCTACATCAATGAGACTAACTACATTTCATGTCACATGTTTCATGTTTAAGTATTATATGGAATTGTCTTGGTTTTATTTTGAAAGACATATTCCAATTACTGTTTTCTCAACAAAAAATTCAAATCTCCATTTCTGCCTAAATGCCAGTTGTTCACTGTACAGCCCATTTATGCATAACATAGACCTACTTCAGACTATCACTTGAAGGAACAGAAGGATTTGTTGATTGGGGATCTTAAATTGAAGTGTTAGGAAAATCAAACTAAGAAATAGGTATCGGAACCTAATTCAAGGCAGTTCTGGAAAGCAATGCACTGCTGCTTCACACCCACTCAAAATTAGAACCAGTTTTCCATGTTCCCAGCTTCCCCTCCCATAAAGGTGTCCTGGCTCTCCGTTGATTTGCAAAAGCAACTCCAAATGCGGAGATGTTTGAGACTTGTCATAAGAAACTTATCTCTATGAAGTGTTACAAGTAACCAGAGCAATCAGTAGGATCTAATCACAGTTGTGCTATACATATCACTTCAACATACATATGCATTAAAGACAAAAACAGCACAAGGAATATCAGGAACTGTATTTAAGTGAGAGACTAATGGAGTACACGTGATCAGTTCTGACAGTCCAGTGATCTCTACACCAAAAAGTGCTTTCAATATAGAGACAAATATGATGAGACTAGGTTTTATTTCCACAGTTTGTCAACTGCAGGTTAATGACTATGTAGCCATTATGCAATTATGTAAAAGCTAGTTTGGGTATCAAAGCTAGAAGCTTGTCACTTAAAGCCACGTAGGTTTGTATTACACATATGTAAACTTAAGTACTTTAAGCAAAGTAAAACCACTTTTTTTCAAATCTCAGTTTTCTAGCAGAATCACTATAATGAATACATATCACCATTCAATTTGTACACAAAGCACAACAGTATTTTTTTTTAAATAAACATCAGATAGGGAACATCTCATTTAAATCCCTAACTGGATGTACATAATCATCTAAACAATATATCCTGGGGCAAAGTTTTTTTACATTACTACATAAAGCTTTAAGCTCTCATCTTTAGCCTCCAATGTCTAACTTTTACTTCTCTATCAAAAAGAAACAAAAATGAAAAAGCACCTTGTTCTGCCAAGAAGAGCCAAAGGAGAGAACCCACTGAACTGGTTCAGAAGGATTTCACACTTGTCTGCAAACACACTGAACTAATGTCAACCAAGCACAGTACCTTCCAATGTTATGCTAAGTGTTAAATCAAGTCTGGTGTAAATGACTATGATCAAAACTCATCTTCACCAATAATCACCAACTACCTTTTTATGCACTGCTCTTATACTCAACATCATCCTTAGTGTTTTGCAAAAAGTCACGACAAGCAACAACTGAAGCAATTCTTATTGCCTGTATTAATGTTTAAATACTGAATGCCGGAAGTATAACATGCTGAAGTAATGTAGAGCTAAATATATATATATTTTGTGCCTGTATCTAAACTGATGTTTTAAATTATAATAGCCAATGCAATATACAATTAGATCATAGCTATCTGAACAGAAAGTATTGCAGATATCCTCAAAACAACCTATATTCAAAACAAAGGTTATGCAATAAGCTGGTTTTAATATACAATTTATTTGGTGTGCTAAAGCACAATATGGAACACACTGCTTTAAGCAGCAGGCACCTCACTGAAAAAAAGCATACAGAGAGGCCAAACAATCAACTTAATGGTTTAACCACCTCCAGAAGCAACTAACACCAGGCTAAAAAGACTAGCAAACACATGTTTCACTTAGACCTCTAAAAACATGGCAAAGCACTACAAGGTACAGCGACTTTTTGGAAATAACACTTCGTCAAGAACAGATGTTACCTTACGATCACAAGATCTAACCAAACTAGTAGGAAGCTTATGTGCTCAAAGGCTTTCACTGAACAATGTTAAGCCTACTGTTTTTCAAGCAGATGCACATGCCTAAAATCCAAGCTCTTGCTTGTGGCAGTTTCAAGGCAGTGGAAAGACAAAGCAGGGTTATTTCACAGAACTGAATTTAAAAGTAACCCAAGAAATCTGGTTACAAGTATCCAAGCAGCTGATTTCAATCCTTCCAGAGCACTACCACCTGGGTCTCCCACTGCAATCACTACGCAAGTGGAAATCAACTAATAATGGATAACAAACAATATGCAAATATACAAAAGGCTGTATTAGTTTATAGTACACATAGTACACTCCATGAAGTTATTAGCCCTTTGACAGACTTCCAACTTCCGGAAACTGAATCGCAGAAGTCTATGTACTCAAGATGCCAATGCAGACTACGAAAAATTATCCACTGTAGAGAGGGAAGAATCTCTAAGTTGGTAAGACTGAAGAGTATGCAGGTGGTCCCCTAATCTCTGCTTTCCCCCCACAGAAGCAGGAAGGTACCCCTCACCTTTTCATTGGAAAGGTTTTACAAATGAATTGACAGAATTTCCTTCAGTTTTCTGTAACTTGGGAGTTTTATCAAGGATAAAAAAAATAGACTTTAAGAGAGAGAATGTTTTAAGTTTAGGCTGCCCACTAACTACCACAATTGTGCTGGCATGACTATAAAGGTCTGACATTCTGTCTATACTGAAGTTATTGTTTAATTTTTGCATCTGTTGACATTATTAGTTTCAAGTGTCAGTTGTATTTTAAAGTTACACTTTGTTGATATATTTGAAAGTGCTACACAACTGCAAAACTTCATGATTAAGATAAAATACCTTGAATATATACTCTAAGATCCTCCACATACCGGTCAATCCAAGACACGTGGAAGAAAACGATACTATCTATTAATGGATGAACTTTAAGCAAAATAAGTTTCAAGATAGACAAAATTGAGTCTTGTAACAGTGTAAAGAAAAAAACCTAAAACATACTGAGAATTTCACCTCCACCCTCTCTCTCAAACCAAGTCAAGTCAAGCTACTCTTAAAAAGCAATTCCAACCCATGCTGTTAGAATGCAAAAAAGCATACCATAAGAAATAACAGTGTAACCATCATCTGTTGTTTGTCCAACAAAGAACAGCAGTAGACTACATCTGTTTTAGGAAAGGCAAGTCTGAGACAGACTGGTCCACAGACCAGCAAGGGAAACATCACACTCCTTGCACTGGCTCAAAATCAGAAGCAGATTGGTATGTTTTTTCAGCATAAGCAGCAGCTTTAACATACTTTATACGTATACTAGCAAAATCCTAAAAGCTAGTCCAGTTTTGTTAGCCAGTTTCACTTTCCAAGTCCTGTCTTCTAAGTGAGGTTAAATTTGGCACTATAGTATTCAATATATCCTCTGTCAGTCACAAGCAAAGTGTATGTGATTAACTCAAGCACACAAATACAAATCACACCTGCGCTTCCAGTGGGTAAAGCCTTCACGCCTGCGCAATGGATTTTTTAGGTGAGATACAGTATGCGTGGAACTGAACCCACCCTTTAATCCTAAGGTTCATCTGCCAGGGCCAAGCGAGCTTGGACAGTGGCAGCGAGATCCATAGGACGTAGGTTTAATTAGAGTGACCTTCTCTTAGATGGTGTGCTTCCAGTATTCTGGGGATAAAAGAAAATATCAAGAAGTGTTATGGCTGTCCCTCAAATGCTAGAATTACACCAAGCTCCTTTATACATCTGAAAAACAACACAAGAGAACAGGTGATGAACCGCAGGAATACCTTGCAAACTGAGCATTTAGGAGAAAAACCACAACACCAACTCAAAACCACAACTCCCACAACACTGAGCAACAGACATTTCTTTACTGTTGAGAATGTGTACCAGAGAACACCAGTCCTTCTACAGAACTTAAACCAAATGTTGTCCCTATTTATTAAATAAAGTTATCAGTAAAAGAGAACTTAAAAGCAGGGAGAAACCTGCCACATTTTTAGGACTTCTGCTGTTTCCTTCTCACATCAACAGACTGAATTTCTCAACTTGGGAGAACCTTTTTTGGCCCTCCCACCTTTCTCAGTGTATACAGTTAAAACACACCAGAGGCACCCTGTGGAGTTTATACCAACAAAATGTGAGTATATATAGAGCTCAAGTTTCAAGAAGTGCTACATGTAAATGACTTAATTTAACAGATGTTCTGCAGATTACGATAACAATGGATGCAACAGCTCGTTATTTATCCTACTCTTTTGCAGCAGAGAGTTCAATGAATAGGTTAGGAAAAGCACATGATTCAAGAAGTTGGAGAAAAACAATGGGAGAAACAAGTCCATCATATCTGTAGGATTAGAAGAAAAATTTTAGTCACACGATAAAGCAATATAAAGTCCAAGTCCTGACTGCTGGCAAAACAACAGAACATAAATTTTACCCTTCTCCCCTTAATCTCTGGGAAGGGGCAAAAGAAAAATTGCAGAAATAATTATCCTCTCTCCAGAAAAGAAAACTAAAACCAGGACTTAATCCTACATTTTAAGATTTACAGATGCTACACTCACCAGGTATTTCCTTACTGTTTACTTCCTCCAGGTGCAGAGCAAGATTTACACTAATTCTGAGCCAACAGGTGGCATGAACATCTCATATACAGTGTTAGTAAGTGCTGGGTAAAGGCAAGCTTACAGGCCCTATTTAAGCCTCATAACTACTGAGTAGTTTTCAATGATAATTTGTACAGTGTCAGGGAAAATTAATTACAGTTGTGCATGAAGCATGCCACTATCCAGTCTGACAGAGTAAGACAGGATTGCCTTCTCCTGCCTGCCTGATGGCTGGCTGCATACCCCATCTCTCCTGCCAGCACAACTCCATCAGGCATACTTTGAGGAACTCTTATCATAGCATGCAATAAGATACTTACAAGGTAATGGAAACAGTACTAAAGTTTAACAGTAGGATCACATTTTTAATTTGTGCAATAAGCCTTCAGAGTAATAAAAGTGCAGATACGTCCCTCTTTAAATTATGATTTACTGCATATGAAATTGATTAGGGACTCAGTAGATGTAGGTTCCTATTTTCAAAACTTCCTGCGCACCTGCTGACAGGTACTTCAGACTGTCATTAGTACAGGCAGAGAGAATACTTCCCTACCTCAAACAAATGTAGGAATAAAGTCCACTAAACACTGAGGTGCTCGTGTTCTTGTGTTATAAACTTCTAAATGGATAGCCTATTTACAAGGGGTAGGAGAGGAAAAGGAAATCAAACCTTTAATACAAACACCACTGACTTCAAAGTCCACAAGAATAAACCACAAAGCCAGTGCATCATTTTGACACCGGAAACCAAATTAGGAAGGAAAAACAAAACAAAGCCAACCTAAAAAACCCCCAACATTTAAACACAGAAACATAACAGGAGCACCTCTTCTTTCACTTCAAAGTTCAAGTAATTCAGAACATGACTCAAGAAAGCCAAAAAGAGCCCAGTGAACAGATTCTAAGTCATTAAAACTTACTCATCTTAGCATTGTACAGAAGTAGTACCTTCATCCAAGAGTGGAAAGTAGAAATTAAGATACCAAAAGGACTAGGAATTAGAAATTCTAAGTGTATGATGAAAAGAGTATTAGCACATGCAGCGAACACTTCAGCCACTTTATGAAGCTATTGAATGAGTGAATTCTAATACAAAACTTAACTTTTATTTATTAAGAACTAGCAATCTTAAGGTAGTGACCCTCTTTGCACTAGCAAAGTTTGTATGATTATTCCCATGCACTCAAATGAACAAGTGGAGACAACTCTCATTAACCACACATCTTCCATACTAGAAATCCCAGTATTTTCATGTTAGGTGGTTTTGATTTAACCCTACCCCTCCTCTCTTCCTCCTTCCTTTTTCCCCACCTTTTTTTTTTTTTTGGGTCCAATGGAAAAAACTTGTTCTAAGAATTTCTGTGCCTGCCACAGATAAATGAAAAGTGTTGATATTCTACAAGTCCACAAGCTGCTACACAAACCAAAACGAAAAAGATATAAAAAACCCCCCAATACCTAAACAGCACTATCCCTCAGACACTTACCACCAAAATCAAAGTCTAGAATAAAATTTAAATCTCAAGCATTCATGTAGCACCAATAATGCTTCAATTTCTTACAGGTAGCAAATTCTTGGACTATTTCTAGAGTTCACTTACTACTGAATTTCCTGTTCTGAGACATTTGGGCAGAGATTCTGATTCATCTACAAATACTCACTTGACATCAGCCAAATATTGCAGACTTTATGTCTCAAAACTCAATTATTCTTGTCCAGGTACTCCAAAGAGCTTGGCTTTCAGAATTTCACCTTCTGTATTCCCACGTAACAAGCACCTCTGAAGAAACTCCAAGATCATATGAATGGAGAGAAAGGAATAAGTGGTTCCACTACATAAGAGAATCTGGGATATCTGAGAATAGCACAAGTCTTTATGTATCAGTTCTCCACAGTTCTTTCTGTGAAGACTTGCCCTAGAACCTGTTCTTAAAAACAGGGGAAATTGAAATGCATGCTTCCACTGAAGCCACAACGAAGAGAGAGCCTGCTACACATGACCTTTACTGCAAAAGGGCTGCATGAGAAGGATCGTCAGTGTACAAGAAAACCTCAGGCAAACATGGAGATGTTTGTGGTCAGTGGGTGTTTAGCAAGAGATTCTCTCTTTCAAGAGTAAGGGAGAAGCCAGTATTTTCCTTCTTTACAGACACAAAGCCCCTAGAAGTACAGAAGCACATGCTTTGTCACCTTGCTAACCAAGGCAATATAGTTTGGCCGATATAACTTCAGACCTACAAAAGAGTCGATGTTAACTAGCACTACAATGTCAGTTGTAATGCCTTCTGGCCTGCTTTGAGACATTCAATATTTCACAGTAGTAGTGAGTACAGTTTGGGTATCAGTATTTGGCTTCAAAAGAAAAACTGATAACTTCGTCAACTGTGGCTTGAAATGCAAGTTTAAAATTTACTTCCATAACATTATCCAGAACTCGGGTTTCAGAAAAGGCCTTCTGTTTCAAAAAATCAAGCAAGAAGCAATGCCCAGGATAAAAGTGCTGATACCCAACACCTTTCCTTTTCGAAAGCACTGACAATACTGATGTTACAATAAGTTATTAAACTGCTACTAGTAATGTAAAAAGGAGTGATAAAAGACACATGACTACAGATGCACCTCAAATCTCCAGGAAAAAAACCCACACTACATTTTCTGCATACCAACTATTTTAAATAATAACCATGATCAAGTTCCACTTTTCTCTCACGTACTTGCATAGTCCTTATATGTCTACAAAACAAGCAGGAAGAGGAAGAAGTACTTTCACCTGTAAATAGCAGGTAGATTATAAGATGTACAGTATCACTGATGACTTCCGGCCTCACAAGAACCTCTTGTTATAGGAAGGCAGTGTAAAACGCAACCTTCAAACCTCACATTTTGATAAAGGCTTGAAGTTATTTTGATATATATAACCACTCCCCCCAACCCACACACAAAAGAGTATTTAAGAACCACTAAACTTCACCCCATTCATGGCATACAAGGAGCAATCAGTACTAATAACTGTACTTCAGGACTGTAATCGCCTAGATTGAAAAGCATTATTCTGAAAAGAGTAGTTACTGAAAAATAAGGTTACCTAGGCAATGTAAGGGAAATAAAAATGAAAAACAAGATTTCTGGGTCGGAAGGTTTGTACAAACACTGGAATAAATGCCAAAAACCTGTAGCTCAGGTTGTTTTTCCCCGGCAAACAGGAATGCTGGAGACCCGACGTGAATCCCAACGGAGTCAAAAGGATATGCCCATGTGCTCGCTCCTCCTTCCGGCTCCCTCATTTTCTTACTCCCATTCGAAACTACTTTTGTTAAGGACAGCACTACAAACCGGACAGCCGGAGAGCCACCGGCTACCGCTCCCTCCTTCCGCACGCTGAGGCCAGGGGCGGGCAGAGAGCGCGGGCTCAACCCCAGGCGGGAGCAGGGCCCTGCCCGCCCGGCCGCGCTCCCCCAGACCCCGCTAGATCTTCTGCGTCCGGTCCCTGGGGAGGACAAGAGGGCAGGAGCCACTTGCCTCCAGGCAGTCCCACGGCTCCAGCCTCCCACGGCGACGGAGGTGAGGTTTCTGCCACCGCGTCCCTCGGCCCCTGCCCAGGTCGCTCTCTGCCGCGGAATGAGCCCACGAGGGCCTCGGCGGGGACCGCACCGCCCCCACCCCGCCCAGGGCAGGAGAGGCGCAGGGCGGCGCGGGCAGGCGACTGTGGGCCAGCTCGCTGCCCTCGTTGCTGGGTGGGGGGGCTCAGGACGGTACCTTCGTGAGATCTCACCTTTTAGAGAGGTCCATGAGGACCCCAGAAAACAGCTTCTCTCCCAGCCGGAACGAGACCACCAGGGCGTCCTCGATGATGTGATCCAGGGTGACCCGCACCTCGGAGCCAGGCAGCAGCGGAGCCTCCGCCTCCCCTCCGGCCGGAGCCACGGGCACCGGGGACTTGGGCTCGACAGCGGCGGCATCAACAGCATCCGGCTCCTCCTCCTCCGGCCGGGACGGCTCCTCCCCGGGCTCCGGCTCCGCGGAGCCCCCAGTAGCCGGCGGGCAGGGCTGCGGCTCCTCCTCGGGAAGTTCAGGGTGCCCAGCAGGCGGCGGGCAGGGCTGCGGCTCCTCATCGGACTCCGGGCTGGGCGCTCTCCGGTGCTCGGCCTGGGGCGAGTCCACCTCCGGGGTGGAGGGCGGCAGCTTCTCCGTCCTCTCAGCTTCCGGCTCCCGAGTCCCGGACGGGCTCCGAGCAAGCTGCACAGGCGGCGGCTCCTCGGCCTCACCGGGAACAACCTTTCCCCCATCGGCCTCCTCCCCATCAGGCACCACCGACTCCACAGCCTCGATGACGGCAGGGAGAGGGTCCGCGCCGGCCTCGCTGCCCGGGATAGGCTCCATCTCAGGCTCAGCTTCGCCAGCCCCCCCATCGCCCGGCACCGCTGCAGTCGCTGCCGCCTCCGCAGCCATGGCCGCCATTTTCTCTGCTGCTTCACCGCCGCCTCCCTCCAGCAGCGGGATCGATAACCACGGCCTTCCCCGCCCGCCTGGGAGGGAGAGCCCGCCCTCTAGGCTTGTATCCGGCAGCCTATTGGTGGGCGCGGTGCAATTTTCTACTTCTACTGGACAGCGGAACAGTCCGTCAAGCTCAGGGGAAACTTCTCGTTGGCCAGGTAGGACTTCATTCAATGAAGAGTCGGGAAGAGGAAGAAGGGGTGTGGCTTAGCGCTGTATAGGCCATCGTACATTAGAGGGGTTGGGCCTTTAGTGTTGCTTTGCTATTTTATTGGTGGGAGGAAGAGCTGCTCTTGAGGGAGGTTAGCTACTGGTGGTGTTAAACGTCTGTCAGGGGAGTGCGAAGTAGGAGCTGTGTTGCGGGGTGGCCGGGAGAGGGCGTCGGAGAAGATGGCGATAGCGGGAGGAGCGGTTGTCGGAGGCGGTGGGTTAGCTGTGGAGCGCCATCCCCGTGAGGGACAGGCTATTTCTGCTTCCCACCTTGTACCGGTAGCTGTCCCTGTGTAGGCCGGGGTTGCTCTTGTTCTGTGACGCTGTCTGCCTCCGTGCTGTAGCGTCGAGTGGGGCTCTTAGTGAGACGAGGGGGTAGGTAAAAAACCACTGCGGTGAGCGGGAGAGACGCAGGGGAGTGGGATGGCGTGAGGAAAGCAGAGGGCCTGGCATCTTTTGTGAAGTAAATCAACACTTTGAAAGATTAAGTGGCATGAATTAGGTACGTTGGATAAAGGTGAAAAACGCAGTGTTGAAAAGGGGAGAACAAGTGTTGGCATTTTCCCTTGAGATGCTTCAAATCAGTGATTTTCCGTCCTGTGGCGTCAATAGTTGCTACCGTGTGGGCATTTTGTCACCCCTCAGGTGGGAAATCTCGTTATTTCCCGAACAAAAAAAAAGAATCATGAAAAGTGGAAAGGATTTATTCAGTTATATGCATGATTTTACATTTTGGGAAGCTGAGTCCTTTGTAGAACTCAGGGATTTGTTGTAAGGATGGATGAGACAGTAAAGTAGGAGCAACTGGAGACAGGAAGACAAAAGTGATCTTAAAGCACAAGTGGTTTTATTCTTCCTCTTATGCTCTTATGAGGCATATACTCTTCAGTAACAAATGAAATTCTCTGAGAACTAGCAAGTGAAATTATAACATTCTTACAGTTTAAATACAGAGAAAGTATTAATTTTATTTCATCTTAGTGACTTTTATAGGCAGACTACAAAGTTGCTAGCAACCAATATGTTTACAGTAGAAACAGAGCTAAAGCCTGGGTTATCAGGTAAAAAAACTTATATAAATAATGAGTATGAAGAAGTAAAAAAAAAAAAACAACTTTGCAAGAGAGATGAGAAAGAAAAGTCCTTTATCAGGTTGAAGGCCTTGTACTTAACTCACCTCTCTTCTTTGTAGGAAAAGTGAGTTATATGCCACGTGTTTAAAAAACAGTGAAAAACTGACCTTTATTTCTTTTAGTTAGGTCATCCAGAGAGGAAATTTGGGAGTGTACCTTAACATTAAGAGCTGGCCTCGATGGTCCTATTGGATTCCTTCCAGCTCAGACAATCCTATGATACTTAAAGGACTATAGTAATGCAAAGAAATTTTTTTTTTTTAGTAATAATAAATGAGGACATGTAATAAATGGTATCTGTAACAGCAAAGAGCTGTGTATAACTGTTTGCAGGTAAAACATGATCTTGCAAGCTGGTAGCCCTAGGATTTTAGTAAGTAATAAAGGCATGCTTAACCTATTCTGTTGTCCTGATTGTAATGGCCTGACTCGCATACCAGACATAAAGGCTCTTCCTGTTGTATCTAGTAGTGGTTTACTTTGCATAGTGTATATACTGTGTGCTTTATTGTTAGTGTAAAGTGTGTATGGAACAGATGGGAACATCGGGAGGAGCAGCTAGACGCGTTTTTGGAGTCATACATTAGAAATACCATTAAAAGAATTTACTGAGGAGAATCCTGCTTAATAAAATTTTTGTATGTTTTGCCACCGTATCTGTTAAATCAATGATTTGTTGGTGTGGGTGGGTTGACTAGAATGTGTTTGTTGAGACAAGGAGTTGTAGATACTGAATTACAATTCCTTTTTTTCCCCAGCCATGCCTGCAGCTTTGTCAGTCTGTATCGCAGAGAAACGGCAGATGGATTCAGAGTATGATCTGTGGCTTAAAATAAATCAGATTTGGTAAGCTTTTCCAAACTACCTACCATTAATATTAATTTCTAAATAATTTTGAAATAATTTTGTTACACTATATTTGTAAAAGATCTTTATTCCATATCCAGAGGCCATAATGCTTTGAATCAGATGGCAACTATCTAGATGCCCTTAAGGCTGAATATGTTCTTTGCTAGAATTCTGGAGAATAGTGAGGAGATCTGTGTTGATACTGAGTTACCTTCATTTCAAAGCTAGCCCTGTGCAAGATTTAGTTCAGATGGGAGACTGCAGGTTTTCTGTGTGTGCTCCAAGGAGAATGCAATAGTGGGTCTGGAAGGTTCACAGAGGTTGCAAGTGGTTTGTAAAGAGTTTTCATCTCGAAGAAGCCTGGTGTAAAAGAAACAGCTATAGGAGTGGAAGGACTCTGCTGCTCTTTCCTCTCATTTTTGTTCTGTGCAATTATGACAACATATGATGTGTATGAAAGGAAGATTTGTTCCCCAGAGATTTTTCACCTTATTCAGATAAGTCCAAGGACAGATTAAAAAAAAAACTTATCAGTGAAGATAGCTCATACATAACACCAGAACTGTTTTTATATTGCTCTCCTATGCAAAGGATTTCACTGTTCTTGGAGGAACTCCAGCTGTATTTCAACATAGTAGAATGTAGACCAAACCATACTCTGTGTGCACAGGACTGTTCTGCATGCTAGAGGTGTGATCATCTGTTCAAATGCTGTTCTCCTTATTACTGTCTTATACTAGTAGTAATCAATTTATTAATCTCAAGACTAGTGTTGTGAGGAAAAGGCATCAGATTAGCTAGGAGGGCTGACAGAGTATAGGGATATGTGTTGTCATATACTCTGTTCTTTTAATGGTTTGGTTTGGCGTTTTTATGTGGGGGGAGGGGTTGTTTTTTGGGGTTTTTTTTGCTTTGGTTTTCATTTGTTTGTTTTGTTTTTTCCTTAGGAAATATAGTACTGTACTTCAAAAGCTTATGAACACTTGCATTCAGAAGTTTTAGAAAGCAAAGTTGCTATACAGCTTTTGTGCAGAGGAGGCCAGAATTGCTGTGGTCCTTAGTCTAGAACTAAGATACTTTGTGTAGATACTTTGCAGTTGATGATTTTAATTGTGCCAGCCGGTCAGTTCAGTTAGCCACAGTTCGTTTCTCTGGTGCTGCTCTGCCACGGCATAGAAGAATGGCAGTAAATTCTGAGCCTACAAGAAATTGCAACTAATACAAAGAGACTACTCAGCCATTTTACTGGTGGGACATTAAGATTCAATAGCTCAGCCCAGCAGGCTTTTTTGTCATGTTAAGCTCAGACTTATGTAGAGGATGGGCATAAAATGGAAGATTTCCTCTTGCAAACTTCAGCGAGGTTGATGCTTACTGAAATCCACTTTGTTTTTCAGCAGATGTGGCTTACGGCAGACAGTTACCATTAAAATGCTAACTGTCTACTGGAGTCCTCAGCAATCCTTATGCTAAGCATAGGAAACAAATCTTTGTGTGTCTTGTTAACACTGACGTGTTTCATTGCAATAACAGAGGAGATTATGTGCTTGACCCAAACAGTTTAAACTGCTGGGAGGTCTTAGAATGTAAACAGCTCTTCTGCAGTATCATTTGCATGTTGAAAGGTGCTATATGTGTTGTTAAAAAGAGGTAAATAAAAACATTTACATACCACTCTAATGGCCAACAAAAATGAGACCATAGGTAACCCTTAATGAAACTATACTAGCAGTAGGCATGTAGATGCAGAATGAAACTTGTAAGTTTAGCAAAAAAGTGCTTGCTATCTAATTTTTTATCCACTCCCAATTCCTTTGATCACCACTTAATTTCTGTTTATTTTAAATCTAGCCTGTAATCTCTTTAGGATTGGGTTTGTCTTTCTGTGGCTGGTTTGCATCATGATTGGCATAGTTGAGGCCTTGTTTCTATCCTGGAACCTTTAGAAACTGCCAAAATAAAATGAATGAAGTTAATGAAACAAATTGCACTGACATTTTCTGTAGATTAAAACGAATCTCCATGTGTTCATTACCTAGCAGAAAGGACAGAAGTGGAAAAACTGCAGTTGAGAGAGGAACTGGTACAATTGCAGGGAATAAAATGGTAAATTTGAAGGCAGGAAAAATGGAAGGCTGAGTGACGGTGTGTAACAGCATATTGGCTGGCTGGGTAGCTGAAGAAGTTGTAGGAAGTTTGGGTTGAGTGGGTGAAGAGATGTAATGTGGTTGCATGGTGCCTGGAAGAAGTAGATACACAATTCTTTCACCGCTCTGTACCCAAGCATACAGATACAACTGTAAGCAGGAACAGGTAAGGATTGGGTCTGACAGACTTCAATGTTTAAAAGCCTGTGGTGCTCAATGTTAGTGTTCTAATGTCTTCTGTCCTATGAATAGGAAATCTTGAAGTCTGAATACTCAGCATGTGTGTTTCAGTAAGTGCATTGAGTTAGAGTGTGTAGTTTAAGATGATGTATGGTGGTAACATCATTCTCTGAGCAGCAAGTTCTGTAACAGTGCACTGTCATGAAAGAGCCAGCACAAAACACAAGGTTGTAATGGAACGGTATACATAAACGGAGTGTAATTAGGGAAGCCGAAGTGCATGATTGCAGTACATCTACAAACAGCTTCCTTGAAGTTCATGTAGCTGCCAACGGCAGTGAAACTGATAGCAGTCTCCAGAATGAGCTGCACCCTGGCAATTGCCTAGTTGCTGGAATTTGTGTTGTTACTGCTATCCAAGCTAGCTGGTTGTGTTTAAGTTTGCTATGCCTGTTTGTGCTGCAGTTGATGTTAGTGTAGGCAAATGAAAGCCTAAATGAGTGTGTGGATTTATAGGGAGTGTTTATAGTGCCGTGGTAGTAGATATTTTTCCTAGTATCTGGACTGGGACATAAGAATTTTAGATGAGAGGTTTACAATTTGAAGTTCTAACAACTTTGCTGAGACTGTGACCGCATGTTGAAGGGAGTAGCTCCAGTCTTGGCTGGCTCTTCAGCAGTAACACTGAGAAATAGTGTACTACTGAAAACATAATGCTGTTCTGCCTGTGTCAGCCTGAATCATCCTGCCAATAGCCTGCTGTGACTGCTAGAGTGACAGCAATTTCCTGTGACCCTGAGGAAGGTCTGAGGTTCTTGCAAAAACACGAGCCGTGGTTAGAGACCACAGTTTTATGCTGTTTTAAATCCATTTTAACATTGTTCAGTTTTTGCAAGACATAACCTGCTATTGTGAAATTTTCAAAGCTTTTCTATTTAAAAAGTGATGAAAGCCAATGTGTGTAATCAATGCAGAAGAATATCAGCAAACAGAAAGTAGATTGTTTGCTGCAGGCTCACTGCTTCTACAAAAGTTAGGAAAGCAGTGCTCTTAAAACAGTTGTTAATCACAGTTGAGATGGTTTGAAATTTCCTTATTGATTTTTTTTTTTTTTACAGAAGATTGGTATAGGAGGAAAAGGGAATCAGTCATTCCTGTAACACTTGGTAACTGACAGCCTTATGAATGTAGAGCTCATTTTTTAGGTTTATGAATGATCATCAAAGGATTTGTGAAATCTCACTGCATGCAGACATGCCCCAGAAGTCTACCCTGCAATTTCAATAGTTAATTATATGCTAAATTTCTTGTGAACAAGAGATTAAGTCAACGATTGAAGCTTTACCTTATGTCCATATGGAGAATTTATTTAAATCAATTACCATAGTTGGGTTTGCTTAAAAAAAATTTGCCACTGTAAGTGAGCCCCTGGGGCATAGCATTGCCATTAGCTCTCTACTGACATGTCTTCCACTTATGTTATAATTGTAAAGAAGTATGAGTCTGAAACGGTTTCCTGTCTTTTCTTGCAATCTAACTAATTTCTGCTGTCTTCTGGAATGTGTGCACCTGTAGGTACTGATGCTATCTGTTGTATCCTCTCAAGAGGTAAGGAAGGTTCTACAAGCATTAACAGGTGTCCATGTGGGTAGTAAGTGACCAGTCTGAGGCATCTAGCTTGATTTTTGTCTAAATGTTGGGTGCTAAGGCTCAGTATGTTTGAAAGTATAAAGGCCTTAGACTCAGTAATTTTGTAGCTGAACCAATGTTTATGTTTTCGTGTTTTGACATGAAGCCTAGCGCAGTTTCTGACTCTTCAGGAATCGAATTCCTCATATACGTTCTTTAAATAGACTTGAGTATTACTTACACAAGTATTCTTCCTCAACAGTTTTTGATTAGCTTCCCTTGAGAGTATTTGGAAAGTTTCATTTTGCTGTTCAAAAAGAATGTGGCTTGTACTTTCTGTGCTTTGCAAAGATCAGAACTGTAGCTAGTGTATTCTCTTTGGATGACTGTTAGAGCAGAACATTTGGGGATTGTGTTACTGAATTTAAGAACTAGGGAAACTGAAAAGCATTTTCCTTTAGGTGTTAATCTTTTTTTCCTTTCTGCCTGTTTCGATATCCCTGTTTATGACTGTAGTGATCAGAATAGGACATATTAGTCGAGTTTTGGATTGTCTTTTAGCCAGAGTCTCACAGTGTTTTAGCATAAATAGAAGGTTTCATAAAAAAATCTAATGTAGAGGAAACCACTTGCTTCAAGTAATCTATACAGTGTTGTTCTTTCCTGTTGGAATGCACGTCTTTGGATGTGGTCAGTTATTTCTGATTTTGTGACTTAACTGTAATGTACACATTCTCATTTTTCTGACCTGTCATGAGTATTTGTGTGCTCTCCTTTCTACCATATCTGACTGCTGCTTTTGCACCTCAATCACTCCATTTGCAACTGCAGATTTTTGCAAGTAAAAACTTAGGTTTTGTTTTCCAGAAGCTGAATTTATAGGACAGTCATGCATATTCTCAAAGTGTCTACATATTTCTAATCAAGCTCCCTGGGTTTGATAGGATGTGGACACTTAATGTGAAATTCTGCAGTAGTACTTCAGATTCCTTTATCTTTAGGTATAGCTTACTGCTCTAAAATGCAGTCATGGCTTTCAGAATCCCTGGAATTGCTAACGTCTTAATTTAGCAAGAGGTCTTAATTTAGCAAGAGGTCGTTTAGTTTTGTCTTCCTTGTTAAGAATTTACACTCTCTTGGTCTTTTGTGGAGGGGGATAAAAGGGGAGATTTGTTGTGACTTTATGTCCTTGTTTTCTTTGAAAGACTACAAACTTTTAGCTATTCAAATTAAGGTCCTTCTGTCCCTTTCACCTCTTTTCCCAATGTGAGGAAGTTGCTGCCATCTTGTCAGCAGCCTAGGGGTATGCATATAGCATGCAGCAGTTAGAGCTGAGTGCTCTTATCCCACCTTATCTTTAACAGTAATCTTGCAGAATTTCTTAATTTCTCTGCCATGCACTGAACAACTTTTCATTTGGATCAAGAAATGTATGGTACTCGGGGTTTCAGGTGGGACACCTGTTTGTTAAGTAGCTTCCTTCACCTAATAAAGGATAGCTATGCTGTAACCCTGTATTGTCACATGCCTTAATTCCACCAGCAGTCTTCTATTTGTGCCACTGTGTAACCGGGCTTGCTTAGCCTAAAGTTTGAGACTTTTCTTTGAGTAGTCATATTTTCTATGAGCATTAAGTGTAGAAGGGAGAAAATACTGTACTGGTTTCAGGACACAGACATTCCCCTGCACATTGACAGCAGAATATGCTTGGCATGCAGTGACTTTCAGTGCTCTCTGAAGTAAGAGCACTTAAAAGACACAGGCCACAAGACTGCAGTGTTAAATCATTAACGCAGTGAAATGACAATGTGAACACTGGGTTCTGGTTACTGAGATACCTTCACTTCTGACCACTCTAATTCTTTCTAGATCTTATAGCCATAGAAAAAACGTTCCATCTTCTAAAACAAAATAGGCTGTGGTTCTGATACTGTAATCAATAAACCACTGTGGTTTGTTACGTCAGGGTAAGTGGGTGGTGGGTGGTCCACAAAACCATGTCAAGGATAATTAACATGAGAACTGATTACCCTGTCAATGATAAGGACACATGGTGATCAGTTGAAAAATTTCCAAGATGGTAAATGTTGCATGTTCAGAAGTTTTGGGGATGTAGAGTTGGAGTAATGCAGTCAAAACAGAAACTCTGAGAAATCTTTTTTCTTAGTTCTGTCACAGGCAAGTCTATAAATTACAAATATACCAGATAGACCAGATAAATACTGCATCTGTGTTCAGATTGGAGGCCAGGAATTCTTTGCCAGATCAGTGGAGAGACTGTAGTTAAAATTTGACTGTATTTTTTTTTTGCTTTTTCTACACCAATATCAATTTGATTCTAATTTCTGAAGTCACCCAGGGTGAGTCAGATCTGGTCAAGCCAAAATAAGCTCTTGAGTCATTCCTAAATGATGGAAAAAACGAGTCAATTCAGAGACCTAAGCAAGTTGAGACAATCATTATAGGCACAAAGCAACCTATAAACATAAAGCAACCTATAAACATAAAGCAGAACTTTATATGGGAAAGCTTTTCAGTGGAGAGAAGGTCCACCCAGTGTGTCAAGGTTGAATACAACTGGATTTCAGGGCTCTTTTGTTAACAGAGCTGGTAGATGGCCAGAAGAGAGGTAGAAGAGCTATGAATGGGGAGGAAAAATGGACTGACACATTGTTGGATTTGGATCAGTGTAAAGCAGTACACCCAGAAAGGAATAGGTTTGAGCTGTGGCTTGAATTTGAACGTTGTTTTGAGGCCAGACTAGGATAATTAACAACATGGAAATAGGCAGTGGACTTAAAACTCTGAAGGCAGGTGGTGAGGCTGTGACACATCTTACACAGCGAGAATACAATTCCTTGCATTCGCTAGCATTTTTGTCACAAACTATACTGGCCTTGGTACATATATTGCAATCAATAACTGCTTTCTCAATAGTTCTGGGGAAATCTGTGCTACTGTCATATACCACAGGGAATAGTTACTATTTTGCATAAACTGGTGTTCACTGTGGGAAAATTTCTAATGCAGAGCCCTAGAAAGCAGGAAAATTTTATACAACATTGTTAACACTTCAGAAGTCATGTTTAAATATGCTTTATTTTTTGATAGTCGTGCTTCCCAGCTGTTCATATCACAGGCAAAATACAGTGCATGTGCTGAGTCAAGAATCAAGAAGAGTTACTATGTTCTAGAGTTGGCTCTATGACTGTAGTTACAAAATTTGTTGAAAATCCTTATATAAAAGTCAGGGCCTCAGGTATGTACCAAGACAAAATCCTTTTCTTTTAGCTCTTTTCTCCTCGTTTGTAGCCTGTTATTACTACCTCATTACTATGCTGTTCTTTGCTAGTGCAGTAAATCTGGAGACCTAATGATCCACAAACCCCTTTGAGGACAGCACTGACTTTTAAAATATTCATTTCTATTCGGATCAGGGATATCCCAGTCTGGCTGTAATCAGAGGAAGAAGGAAGGAGACAAATAATCACTGAACATGACTGCTTAGGGAGCAATTTCTGTCAAAAAACCCCAATCAGCAGCAAAGGTGGATATGAGCTGTCTTTGCACCTCCAAGCACAAGTAAGAGTGATGTGGGTTTGTTTGATAGCCATAATAGTCTAATTGCTTCTTTCTGTTTCTTCATCCTCTAGCTGGCTGCTTCTCCTTCACTGTGCTGAAATGCCTGTTGTTTCTATCTGCCAACTGCTGAGTAATGTAGGGATGGTGAAAAGAGCCAGACTGACAGATGTGGGATCCACACTTTTGTTATATCCAGAGTGCAGGTGTATCGCGAGTCCTGACAGTGCCGCTTGCTCTACTAGTGAGATGCAGCCCTGACCTGCAGGGACAGATCACAAACCAGAGGATCCTTCAGGGCAGTTCAGTTCATGGTTTTGGGTTTTTTGCTTGTTTGTCAAAATGGTTCAGGTCGTGGTAGTAAATTGCATGTTCTAGAACAGTGGTACAACTCTGCTTCAAGCTAGTGATCCAGACAGAGATCAGTTTGTAGCCTGCATTATTCCAAATGGAATGGACCTTCCTTCTACAAAATCAGTTTGCAGCAAGTCTTCAGACAGAGACTCAGAGTTGAACTGACAACCAAATTTATCTTGCCCAGGCTTAATGAACAGTCATCAGGTAGTAATGATCCTACCAGTCTTGATTTGAATGTAAGTTAGAGCAGGGGTTGGATTCCATATCCCTAGAGTAATTTCTTGTGCTCTCCAAATCTCATCAAAGTGTCTTGGTGAAAATTATTTCAGCTACCATGTTGTACTGCATGTTGGTGAACAGCTAAGGGAACCAGTTACTGTGGCTCAGTAAGGTGTTAACTCACAGTGAGTTCACTGTGTGCCTAAGTCCTGTGTTTTGTTCAGATAGAGGCATAACTCTAGGCTTCTTTTTGTTGTTGGGGTTTTTTCTTAATAATCAAGATAGCAGTAGCAAAGGTGTGTCCATCAATGCCACCTTCAGTGGGTAAACTATTCTTTTTTTGAGAGATATTTAAACATTCATTATGATAGTGAAATAAAAAAGCAACTAAACAAAAATTATGTAAATTCATATCTGACCCTATGTGAAAAAATAAGAGAGGCCACTCCAGAGCTGGTTCAGCCAAGCAATGTTGCAGAAAGCTCTCTTTCTCTTTAATTTTTTATTTGGATCATGTCTGTATGTAGGTCACAATGACTTAGAAGGCACTGACCAGACAAAAACAAACCTTTGCAAAAAGTACTGTTGTAGCAGAAGGATTCTTTCTCAAGCAGAAGACTGAAAATTAGTACTGAAAGGATTTTGCCACTCACTGCTATTTCAGATAGTTGTGATTCCAATTACCAGTGACTGAGCAGAAGAGGACCTGCAGTGGTTATGTGTGCACAGCAGCAAAATGCTATTGTTCAAGTTATTTCTCTTCTTGCCTTTTTCTGCTGTGATGTTCTCTTATAAATAAATTCTACCTTGATCATCCTTCGTCAGAAATGATGTGAAACCTCTCACTACTACTCCACATACAGGTCGACATTTCTCCTTTCTTTCAGTCCCTAATTACAGGGTCTGACAAAAAGCTCTCCTGCTGTAGCCACCCTAGTGATTCTCTGCAGGAATCACTCCTTTATACAGGAACCTCCATAGCCTGTACATTTTTTCAGAGCAAACTACTTTTCAGCTTTGAGGAGCCTGAAGAGGGAAGGGAAAGCAGATGATCTGCTAGCCCTCTGGTCAGCCTTTGTGCAAGCACAAGAATAGCAGCATGTAACAATCTAATAAGCATTTCTTCTAGGAGAGAGGTAGCTGGAGGCAGCGATGCAGCTGTGAAGAGTTAGGGTGCAGAAGGTCCAAATGCCTCTGGCCAAAGAGCTCTTAGGGACACTTGGGTTACAAATAGTAATGCTGTGTGGCAGCAGTGCAGATGAACTTACAAACCAAGATATAAATTGAGCCTAAGAGTCCAAATCACTTGTGCAAAAGTTGTATAGAAATGCAGATTGATGCTTTTAAAATCAGCAGTGGGAACCAGCATCCTCATTGCACTTCCCTCTGCTTTAGCAAGTTGAGAGGGATTTTTATGATAAAGCCTGATCTTGCAATCATCCTGTCTTTGCATGCAGGAATCATTATCATGGCTTATTCTGCATGAAGAATTCTGCATTATACCAAGAAACAAAATTAAAACCCCAAGTGCAACGAAAGCAGAAGGCAGCCCACCTTGACTCAAGGCAATGTTGTTGCAAAGCAGTCTGTAACAACTGGAAGCCAAACAGAGACCCTTTGTGTTAACAGAGAGTAAACTCGAGCAAAGATGATTGTGGCTTTGAAGACTTGCTGTAGTTTTCTCAATCAATATATTTAATAATTTGCCTGTCTCAAATTTTGTAAATACAACAAAAATTCCAGTATTATGCAAGAAGAGGTTAAATATTTTTGTTTCTTTAAATCTCCTGGGGTTTAGTACAGAAGCTGCAGCTAGCCTTATAAGCCACAGATTTTGGTGCAGAAGTCCATCCATCTGTGGCATACTTGAACTTTTGTTCAGCTAAGAAGCAGAATTAAAGGCTTATCACTAGATGGCAGCATGGCTTATGACACAGGTGTCTCTGCCTGATTGCCAGAGCCTGCCGGGAAAGGCCATCCCTGCTCTGGAGAAACATCCACAGAACTTCAGAGTGGTTTTAGAACCACCTCAGCACGCTCACCAGGGGAGTCACAAGTGTAATCGTGGGCACCAGAATTCTGCATTAATGCTGAATGCAACTGGATTTTGTACTTTGTGCAAATTTTGTCAGTGTTTTCAGACTAAGGAAAAGAATGTTGGGAAGTTGGCACCCTACCCAACCACGGAACTAAACATCTAAATTTGTAAGCATCCTGAGAATAAGTACTCTGCATACATTATCAAACTGAGCTGTTCAAAAAAGCAAGTTTAGGTTAAAAATGAAGTTTAAAAAAAAAAGTGTCATTGCTTTTTTGTTTTTGTTTTGAAGAGTTTTCCAAATTTTCCTTCTGATTCTTGAAGGAAGCATTAAAAGAAATTTGTTATTCTAGTGCTTAAGATAAAGTCATGGCTGTTAACAACATAGTCTCATTTTCCCAATTTTACATCAGTGTTGTTTGATTAATAACAGCAAGTTTATTGCTGACCAACTTAAGAATAAATAAAACCATTGAAGAGGGACACTACAGGCTTAGATGTAATAACAGCAGTTAGTAGAACAAGCAGATGCGAACATCTGCTTGTTTTGGAGATGGTGGTGAAATGGCATGTGAGATTTATGTATTTCCTCTGCTACAAAAATATATTTATTTCTCCTGTTAAATGATTCTAAGGAAATACAAACAATTTCAAATTGTTGCAAAATATGCACTGAGATGTTACTGCACATCATACACATCAAAGCATAGCTGAAGCCCCCAAAAGTACCTATATGCAAAGAAAATTGGGGGTTTTTTCATGTATTTCAGGAAAAGAAATGCATCCTCTGCTTCGCATGTTTTCAAGCTTTCTCTTCTTGTGCACTTAACCTCCATAATTATTTTCAGTGTGGCGCTACTATAAGAAAAATTCACTTACATGCTGGTTGCTACAGTGTGCCTTGGAGATTCTTTAAGACCAAATCCTTGCATGCTTGGCTTACTGGGGCAGCAAATAGCTTATCACCAACAGCAGATAGCTATCAGGTGAGCTTCAGGAGAAGACAATAGAGCTTGAGAGAGTGAAGGAGATGGGAGGGAACTGGTAAATGCAGTTTTAAAATACCAGAAAAGGTCAACTGCAAAACAAAAATGCCTTCATAAAAGAAGTAATTTCTAAATAATATTGCCTTTAGCAGAGATTCAAGAACTGCAGATGAAGGAGTCCTTTGGAACAGCAGAATTTTACTGTGCATGGGGTTTATGTGCACAAATGAAGCATCAGGCTTTACAAGTGTAATGGGGAAGATTAATGCACTTCACAAAAATCAGTGGAGGTACAGGGCAGTGTGCTGGAGAAGCCTTTGTGTCTAGAAATGGAGAGGTGTCAGCAGGGAATCAGGAGTCCCATCTTGTATGACCTGGGGAGAACCACATAATCTGTATTTAAAATACAGCACTATTGCTTAATGGTGGAGTGCTGGGGACCAGCAATCTGGAAAGCAGGATGCATTCTAAAGTATACTGTGTTTATTCCATGCATACTGAACTCTGAATAACCCTTGGAGGAGAAGTTCCCGTGTCAGGCCGAGTGGGAAATTTGGCCTTTCTTTAGCTCCACAGCTTTGTGTATTTGCTTCAGTAACCAGTGATGATCCAGAGTTGTTGACATTACAGAAGTAAAGATGCATGAAAATCAGGAAGTTGTGAAATTGCAATATCTTAACAAAACAAACAGAAACAATGTCTTTCATGGTGGAAGTAAGAAAATGTTGTGTTAGCATTTTCAATAGAAACAGTCTGTTTCAAAATCAAAAGATGTATTTCAATTCATTGCAGTGACCTAGGAAGTTTTCTTTTGAGACACACAAATCAAGTATCTGTAAGCCTAAAGAGGGAATTGTCCTTTTGAAGCTGAAAGTTAAACCTTTGCTCAGCACCCACTGCTAGCCTGCAGTTTTCCTTATATGCATCATGCAGTAAACACTACAATATGTTAAAGGGTAGTGAGCATCCCAGACTAGAGGGAAAAGGTGAGAGGAGTAGGACTGCTATCAAGGTACAGTTACTAAAAGGCATTTGTATACTACGCATTACTGGATTTTAAAACAAACATTTCCAGTGTTTTTAAAATGTTTGGTTTAAAGCAAAGGAAAAAAATGTCTTTTTTCCAGTATTAACTCTGATTAAAAAAAAAAAAATCCAGAACTAGGTTGGCCACAGATATGGAAACCATTCAGACTAAATGCAGTGCTAGGGTTACTTGAGATCCTTACCTGTCTCTCTAGGTTGCTGTCACTCTCTCTCGGCACATTGATTGCTTAAAATAAAGGAAAAACAAGGAAAAGAGAGAAGCTCTTGATGTCTTTGTTCTTCCTTGAAACTACTTAAAGAAGGGGCAATGCTGGCACAGGTGCAAACAGGCTTAGAATAACCACGCATTAATTTAAACTAGAAATTAAAAGAAGACTTTCCATACCAGGGAGTAAGCTGCCTGCTATGGTAACAAAGACAAGAAATTCTCTAGAAGAGACTCGAATGATAACACAGATGTTCCTCCCAGGTCTTTGTTTTGGTGCTTCTGAGTCCAGGAGTGCTGATTTGGTTTACTTGCTGTTGGACTCTGAATGTAGAGTAGGAAATCGGGAGTTCAGAGAGTTTGTATTGAGCCTTCAGCTTGCAGAAAGTTTGTTCAGTGAAGCTGAGCTGGGCACACATCACTACCTCAATTAGCATGAGCATATTTCTTCTTTTCCTCTCCAGAGCCTTGTTTACAATAATCAGTTTGGACTACTTTATTCTTTTAATACACATCATAAAGTATATCTCAGACCATGATTACAGTGAGCATTTTTCAGTGGCATACCCACCTTGTGCTGATACTCCACCAGCTGCTTGCTCCCTTTTCCATGCCAATAGTTTCATTATGCCAATACAGCTGTATGACTGCATAAAGAACTGGATCAGAGCATGAGTACAGCTGAAAAATACCTTTTTTATTTTATCTTTGATATTTTTAATTCAAATCAGGCCCTTGCTCTGGTATCTACATTACTGTATAAGCAGTTGTGCCAGCATAAGGCAGGAAGTAGCTCAAGAACAGCTAGGAATCACTTGAGCAATTAATGCAGCATGTCATATCCTAATGCTGCTCTCAGTCACTCTGGTTTGCAGTCATTGTGAGGCCAATGGAAGGGCTACCTGTTGTTACTGATGATGGTGCCTTTCATCTTTCCCTCTCATTCTTGTACCTCCTGTTGTACTGGCATGGCCTGACCATGCAATTGGGACTGTTCTGAGGGCCAATGAGCTGAAAGCAGATGAAACCACCTGAAAAATAAGAAAAATAATGCAGAGCTGGCTGCTGCATTTCTGTTAAAATAGTTGGACCCTGCACAAGCATTAGCTTTTCAATAATTCAGCCACATCTATTGGTAATTACTTTTCTACTGCTTATGGGTTTAGGATAGTAATACCTAGCACTATACTAGATGGATACTAAATAAGGCAATATTATAACAGGACTCCCATGGAATTACACATTACATTAGCACCAAATGAGTTCATTCTGAATTCATTCTGAATGATTACTCTCAATACCAAAGGAATTAATAATCACTAGCCTTTTACTATGGAGGGTTGCTGAGTAATTGCCAGATACAGCTATTTTAAGAATTTACAAGCTTTCCTGATCAAGTTGCATTCTGAAAGAATCATTAAGTGTAACTTTCTTTTCACTGGAGAGTTCCTACTTTTGTTTTGAATCTGTACTCCTTTTTCAATTGCATTCCAGTTCTAAAAGCACTTCAAAGATAATCACTCAGCCTAGTTCATTCACTAATGGAATTGCTTTCCTTATCTCCGTTTTGTCTTTGAGTGTATCTCAGTTGGCTTTAGACAACACTTCTGAAGGTTACTAAACCTTAAAGCTTGCTGGGAGACATTCAAGGGCAGAGTGACTCCGACGTGACAAAAAAGAATGCGAAAGTGGTGTATTTATGGCTTTGTGGCAAGTAAATTCTGAAAGCAAAGATACACAAGGCCTTTGATTTGGGTCCTGAAAATTCCCTCTGTTCCTACTAGCATTTGAAGACTCCGTGCTTTGCATATCAGAGGTAGCTGACTTGGGAAACACAGGGACTTGACTGCTTGCTTTAGATGAACTTTTTCTTTGGGTATAAGCTTCCACAAGAGTTTACTTCTTGGACAACTTATGCATGCTGATTGTCCACAACAGCCACACAGTTGCAACTGGCATCATCCTGACAAATTTAAAAGCAGTGTTGAGCTTTTCTGCATAACTTACTGTAACTAGTAGTTTGATTCCTGCCCATAGTCCTGGCAATATACATTGAAATGTGAGATTTACTGTGTGTTGATGTGAGATCAGTGATGCAGGTTTGCACAACTGTGAATGCATATTTTTGGGTTGTTTGTTTGGATTTTTTTTCCCTGCTCAGTGAAACAAATTTGGTGTAAAAAGCCTGTGCACCTTAGACCTCGCAAATAAAGTTTGCCATTTCCTTGCATGCTCTCCGCAAACAGTGCTGCTCTATCTAAGCATGCACACCACAATTTGTGTTTCTCTGTGACAGCTGAATCTAGTCAGGAAGTTTCACAAATGCCAGTCTGCCACAAATAACATTTGCATGTAAAGTCAGATTCATTAAATGGTGTTGAAGTGTTAGGTCAGCTGTAGATGATTCCCACTGAATTCAGGGGAGCCAGCAATTGGCCTCTGATCTATAGTGTTTAATTAAATCTGTATAAGCAGTTCTGTGTCTTGTTGATTGCCAAGATAGCAATACAAATGTGATTGTGTTTAAGCAAAGGCTGATACTGTATGGTATGTGATGCCATCAAGCAATGCTCAGAAAATCATCTGAATCTGGGACTGTGTCCCAAAATGAAACATTGCTTGTATGTAGCTCCATGAAGATAATTGCTTGTATACTGATATATTTTTATATATTATATAAATGGTACATTTGATGTGACTTACCAAGCTGATTATAACCAGCTCAGGGGGCAATGATTTTTTTTTTTTTTTTTGCAGTTAGAGAATGAGGGGATTGGTGAATCACCTTGGAAATTCAGCTGTGGCACGGGGCTATCTGCAGACCCTGGCACGCTCTAACTGGGTTTACATGGGTGAGGTGGGGGCTTAGGCTCAGGACGTGCTGCCTGGCATACGGGCCCTGACAGTTGGCCACCAGATGGCAGACACAGTCTCCTATAGAACAATGGTATTTTCTTTGACCTAGTTGAAAGAACAGCTGCAGCTTCCTCCTCTGAACATTATAGATATTGGCAATCACACTGAAGATAAAGGCTACTTTCTGAAAGCTGTTTTCAGCTTTTACACCTGAAGCTTTTTATTTTCTTTGCCTTTCTCTGTTATGATTCTCACATTGTGCTAGGGAAATATATTTTATTTTTTGACTGGTTTCAGTTATAGCTGTTACTTAGTTGAATATGAACTGAGTTCTGTTAAGCAAAGTATAACATAACCAAGTTTGTTTGCAGCAGTCTGCAGGCTCTACGTTGTAGTGGTTAAAATGGATTAAATACATGTAATGTGTTTAAAATACATGTAAATATAGACATAGATCATTTTGGTTTAGTTTATTCTTCTTTTTAGTGGATAATTCTGTAGTCCTCTGCACCATGAAACTGAAGAGATAGGGACTTGAATGACTAACCTTAGCAATTGTGCAAGTGATCATAAAATCTGTGAAGTCAGAGACCCTCCATCCCTTTATTCTTGGAATAAACTTTTTCCTGACTTGGTATTTGGAAAAGTACTTAATGAAATTCATTCTCAAAGACACTATCGAATTTCATTACATTTTATAAGAAAAAAGGCGAGAATGAAATATGGATTTATTTCAGAATAAGTGAGCAGAAGCATGGGTGCAAATTCACACTTCACAATAAAAACTCCTCTGCATAGACAGGTGCAGGTGATGGCATGTTTGCTCAAAACTTGTCTTGAACTGATTCTGATTCTGAGCAGCCTGCTCTGGAACTCTTCTCCATGGTGTGGTGTACAACTCCTTGGGGGTGAATAAACTTGGACTTTGTGGCAGGAGTGACCCACCCAGTCAAATAGTTATTCAGTGGTAATTTACTGTACTACATGCTGGCTCCATACCCACCACATTCCCACCGAAATCAAGCTCTATGTATTGTGCAGTTGTGTAGATGTCAGCATGTTTATATCGCAGGAAAACTATCAATATCATCTAATCTTTATAGGGAGAGAGAGAACATAAAAGCTCACATAGTGTTCATATAATCTGATTATCTTTTTCCTGTTTCACAGAACTGTGGTCTTTCTCTTATCCAGTTTGATCTATCTTCCAAGGTCCATGTCATGTTACTATGCCAGCAGTATTGTCCCCCAATAAATTTTATATAAACAGAAGAGTTTATGGCTTGAGTTCCTTTACCTTCTTCACAGGATTGTGCATGTCTCTGGAGCATTGAGAGCATAGTGCAAGACAAAGGCCTTCAGGGCTCAGCTAACCTGAGGACTGTCTCACAAGTCATTCACCCTCTGGAAGCACAGCTGGGGCTGGACACTGGTTATCTTTTAGTATACACAGAGCCACATGGAGACAAGAAGAATCTTAACAAGGGACTTGCTCAGCCAGTTGTGATAAACAGCTGTAAAGATTCTTGCTGCTCATTCCTGGGTGACTGAAAGTAAATGGTCACTCAAAGCTCTTGTTTGCTTTTGTTTAAATTAATGTGCCATGCTGTGGACACTGGGTTAATGCTTGGGCTTACAAATTCTTACTGCCTGCATCATCCATTCAACTATCCATTCATAAGCACTGATAGGTTACTTTTTCTCAGTGTTTCAGCTTTCTCACGTGTAAAATAGGCTTGGTGATTGCAAAACTTGGGTATTTTCAAAACTGACTGAAATTTCTGTAGGGTTTTGGCTTTGTTAATGGCATATAGTTTACATGGTCGTAGCTTAACTGGTATCTGCTTGGCTTTACCATGGCAGTAAGAACTGAGGCTTCTATGTATGTGCAACCACAAATTGGTTTGAAAGGATTGTTGTCAACATCAAAAACCACATCTGCACTTGAAAGTTGTATGTTTTCCTTAATAAGAAGATGTAAGATTTTGAAGTGACTTTCTCTCAGACTTCAGAAAAGGAAGCAGGTTAAAAAACCCAAACCAACCAGAAATAATATAAACTCCCAACTAATAAACGTGAGTTAATCTCTTTCCCAGTCCACAAGTATAATCTCTCACAAAACTGACTCAGAATTTTGAAGCTTTTTGTGGTCATAAAATTCTTTTCCATTAGAAGTCCCCTTCTTGCCTGATCCAGACTTTTCAACCATCAGTGTCTTATTCTAGAATCTCTTTCATTTTCTTCCTGTAAGGAAATACGACAGGCAATGTTTACCTGTTCAAACCTCATGTGCCTTCTGTATTCTATAGTTAGTTTAAAGGCTGTGTAATTTCTGGGCACCAGGGGCTTTACATACAAGAAAGCAGCTTAGAAAGTAAAAAAAAAAAAAAAAAATTACAAATTAGAGAGGATTTTTTTCACTGAGTTGCAACATACCCTGACAAGTAATATGCCATTAAATATAGATTGTATATAGCACATATATTTCATAGAACTCTAACCCAACAGATACTAAGTTAAGGAGTACAGGCAGGTGTGCTGTAGCAAAACAGTTGGGTACAGGCTGCCCTTTCTAGCTCTTCTTGAATTTAATGCTGGTATGGCATAATTGACATCCAGTCCTGAATCTGTGAGGCTACATCAAGGCACAGCCAGTAGGTGACCATATGAGAGAGGACCCATAGGTGGCCACATTTAACTACAGGCACCATTCAGTCTCAACTCAATAGAGCAGCTTGTAAACTACACTACACTCTCCAACATGCAGGATTTAGAGCACAGGCTGAGGGAGTGTACAACTGACTGTGAACAAAAAGAAAATGTTATTGCTAATAAAACTGTTAGATATAGCAATGCTTCTAGTTCGTGCAGTTTTTCAGTAATGATACACTGTCATCTATGATATTTAACATTTTACTGAAGATCCATCCTATTACTGAAGCTTGTCTCATTCTCTGACAGACTGGAGTAGGGATAAGTCTGTTAATTAGAAATACAGAGATGGTTGCATAGAATGCATTAGTTTGAAAGTATACCAAGGAGAGCAGTGATAAAGTTTAGTGGACCTTTGTTTTTCTAGCTTCTTAATCACACAACCTACGATCCTGTTTTTCTGATCCGTTTCTTGGCTCTAAATAGACATGTTCTTACATTAGCATGTGGGATTAAATTAATTGTATTTAAGAAATGGAACCTACTTTGCATACAGCAAAATTTGTTGAACACTGTGATACATATTTCTCCAGACTTCTATAAAACCAGGGAAAAATAGATTGTGTTCTTTCCCAAATTCATTTTATTGAAATACAATTCCAATCTATGACACCATTTTCACATAAATCCTAGCAATATTTGTGTTCAGATTAAAAATTGCTGGTCTGTATCCTCAGCCAGTGGAGCTGTGCCAGTACACAGAGCCGGGAATTTCCTGCTCTGCTGTCTGTGTGTGGCAATGGATTCATGGGGGGTAGGGCATCTCTTGTATGCATTCTAAATTACCCAGCAGACCTTTTGACTTTTAGCATAAGGTTATCTTACATAAATCAGAGCTCTGCTTTTCCAAAAAGTTATGTTTTTTGTTCTTTGTGCAAACACTTCATAAGCAATACAAAGCACTATTTGTCTCTTGATATTAAATAGGGTATGGGAGCATGGTGCCGTGGGCTAATCTAAGGTAGTTTCCACCCAAGTAGTGTAAAATGTTTCCAAATTCTTATGTTGTTGTTGTGTGTGTGAAGATAAGGTAAGATCTGCAGGTGCAGTAACTTCCCCAGAATCTTCATAGAATCATAGAAAGGCCAGGTTGAAAGGAGTCTTAAAGATCATCTAGTTCCAACCCCCCCACGATGGGCAGGGATGCCAGTCGCTAGATCAGGTTGCCCAGGGCCACATCCAGCCTGGCCTTGAACATTGCCAGGGATGGGGCATCCACAGCCTCTCTGGGCAACCTGTTCCAGTGCCTAACCACCCTCCTGGTAAAGAACTTCCTGTTAATCTTGAATCTTGTGCTCATATCCTTCCAGAATTACTTAGAAATCTGTGCAGCTTGTTTCTTATTTTACCTTATACAGGCTATGCTTTCAAAGACAGCAAGGCTGTGATCTCAGGACACTGCTTTAAAGCCATTTTCTCCCTGTTCCATTATAACATTTTACCATTATTTCATCTTGAATGCAAAATCAGTGGAATCTTAAAAGTAAAAATATGTCACTAAAATGAAAAGTGAGCTTTTGTCCTTGATTTCTGCTGATCTCCAGATTGTTGTCAAGGGTGTATAATTGAACTATAACTTTAATTTTCCTACAGGTCAATGGCATCCGTGCTAGTGACTCACACAGATCATAAAAGTATATCTCCAATGGGTGTGGGTATAGGTGGGCTTGGCAGTTTGGGCTGGTTTATAAAAAGGAGGGCCTCAAGCCATCTGTACTTATCCATTCTTCTTTCTTCTAGCTGTTACTCTACTCTAGCAGCCACATCACCAGGGCAACATGGCATTCACAGGCAAATATGAATTCGAAGGTGATGAGAACTATGATGACTTTGTGAAGAAGATTGGTAAGTATGTCTTGGGGTGTAAGTCTTAAAGGTTATAAAGTAGTTTGTTGGGTTTTTTTAAAGGGGGTTTTTAATGAAGTGTGATGAGATTAACAGGAGCTAGGCCTGAAAGGATTGATCTGCACTTCGGCAAGGGGACTCCATTTTCATTGTTATAAGCAGCACTGTTACCTGCAGGAAATTGCCTGTTCTACAGAAGTAGTATTCCTTTTCAGTGGCAGGAGGATGAATGTTTGCAGTATGACAATTATGAAGGTCATTTTTTCTGTGTATTGTTTCTTGGGGAAAGAATACAAGACCAAAACTTACTTTTTTGGCAAATGCATTGATGTACCTTTATCTTCCTTTATACCAGTAATTTAAACTCAGAGCTTTGATACTGATGAAAAAAAGAAAAATCACAAATCAGATGCTCAGGCATTAGTGCAAAAGATACCCTTAGCGTGCTTCAATTCAAATACAGCTGGTAGGCTGTTAGATGTGATAAACTGTATGCTTCTGTTAAGGTCTCCCCAGTGACAAGATTGAAATGGGAAGGAATTGCAAAATAGTCACTGAGGTGGTGCAGAATGGAAATGACTTCACCTGGACACAGCACTTCCCAGGAGGCCGTACCACGACTAATGCATTCACAATTGACAAGGAATCAGAGATGGAGACAATGGGTGGTAAAAAGTTCAAGGTAAATTAATTTAGCTCTTAATTTCTATGCTGTCTCAGTTGTTTTTTTAATTTAGGGTAAAATCAAATCTGTCATAGGGACAACTTCCTTAGATTGTTTTTTATCTGATGTCATAGCTTAGAAACATAGAATTTTTACCCTCTTTCATAATGCCCCTAGCAAAATATCCAAACGTGATTTTAAAGAGAGCTAGAGCTTCAGAACAATCTGTATCTTCTTAATCTCGTGGATAGTGATAGGACATGGGGAAAATGGATGAAGTTGAGTCAGGGGAGGTTCAGGATGGAGATTGGGAAAAGTTTCTTCACTCAGAGAGTGGTTGGGATCTGAAACAGCCTCCTCAGGGAAGTTGTCTCAGCAGCATGCCTGATGGAGTTTAAGAAGCATTTAGATAATGCTCTCAGGCACATGGTGTGGTTCTTGGGGTGTCCTCCATGGATTTAAGGGCTGGACTCGATGATCCTATTGAGTCCCTTCCAGCTCAGGTAATACTATGATACTAATAGTGAACCAGAGTAGAGTGTCAAGCATCTACTGGTGTTGCAGCTCAAGTAAATGTAATGCTCATTGAAACTCTTAAGACCTGGTTGGCAGCTCTGTCATTGTCCAGCACCTTACAGCAACTGCAGCACACTCTGAGAGAAGATCTGTGGTCCCTGGCTCTGCCCATGCCTATCTGCAGTCCTCACCTTTCATAGTCACCTGTGCCCAAGAGTTAAACAAAAGACTGTGAAGTTAAGGGGAAAAATATCTCTGCATCTTTTTTGTTGTTGAGAGTACAGAGCAACTTGCAACTTAAGCAGCCTCTAGCAAGGTGGAAGATTACACAGTGTTGGTCTGCTCCTATGATGGACAAAATCCGGATACAAAATCAGCTGTAAAATGGCTGGTTTAGTTACTTAGCTTATTATTTTCTCATCTACTTACAGGGATAAGATAGTTTGTGATAGCTAAACTCTGCATCCGAGAGGTGTCCTGAACCCTACAGTAGATTACCAAATAAATGCTTTATACATATTGAAGAGACAGGAAAACCAGCAATTGCATCTGGGAGGCTGTGGCAAACAGAGAACAGCAATAGCATTGCATTATTTCCAGAATGCCTTTGTAGTCATTACCTTTCTGAGTGGGACAGGAAAAAACGCAGTGTCTTTGGCGTTGGGAAACCTAGCAGAGAGAGCAAGACACAATGCTACTTGGTTTCTCACAAACTTAACAATTATGAAATATCACAAATTCCCTTCTCTTCTTTTTAGCTCCAAAGCCTGTTGAGTAGCCAAAGATGAGGGCAGAGTAAGTGTCTCTGAGTGGAGAAACCACTGCCTTTTAGGATAGTGTAAATAAAAGAAGGAACTAGTAAGATGGTTTCCTTGTACCTGCTAAAAAGTGACTGCTTATCTCTTCATTTTGCAGATTACTTTTTTCTCCTCTAAATATGGCTGGCTTATCTATCTTTATTACTAACAGTATAGCTAAGACTGAGTAGTTGCACAGACAAGAGTGACGTTGAGATGGAATGGGTGTCTGGTTTTGGCAGTCAGTTGAACAGCTGTAGTATTTGTGATCTTTATAGTAGCATATTGGCACACTTCTATGCAGAAGCAGCTCTTAGAGCACTTGGCACATGTCATAGTGTAGAGGTGTGATTGCAGGCTGTGCACCTATACTTAAGTGAGCAAGATGAATTCTGATGTAGTAGATGTAGGTATGAAACTCAGGATCGAAGGTCACTTGTCCACAGTGGCTTTGCTGCTGCTTGCAAGCAGGTTATTAGTATCTGAGAAAGCACCTTCAGAATTAACTCTCACAATCATGCCTTTTACTTCACTGTCAGAACAAGAGAACCGCATAAAACACTGACTTAATGAGAAGCATAGTCTGTAGTCAGATCATTTTTGAGCTATGAATGAATTATGAGTTATGGACTTTGCACATATTATTAGATTAACATTTTTCTAGTTCACATTTAAGAAGTAAAGCCCAAGGATTTTAGTCTTGTTGATGAAGCTGCATGTGTAATACACAACTTCTGCTTTTTCAAAAGTAAAAGCTTTAAGCTACAGGCGTACAGATGCTTACAGTGTATCTGGTAACATAAATGCCAGTAACTCCAGCAAACATTAAACCTTTCTTTATTACAGGCAACTGTCAAAATGGAAGATGGGAAAATAGTAGCTGAGTTTCCCAACTATCGTCATACTGCAGAGATTTGTGGAGGAAAACTAGTAGAGGTGAGTTCTCAAACATCCAGGTTAGTTTCTAAAACCCAAACAAACTGAAGAGCAGCAGGCTTAAAATTTTGAGCCTAGAAAAGAATGTTAAAACAACACTAAAATAACTTTCTCCTTCACTCTGGCTAAATCTACAGTTTTGTGCAGTTTTAATCCAAAAGTTAAATGAAACATTTCATCATATATTTTTTATAAGCTTGAAACACAGATCTTGCATCTTAGGCAGACAGTTTTATAGCTGTAAGACCGGCATATTCAGACTGAAATAGTCCCAACCTGTCATGCCTTTGACTTTCACTGTGCCTGTACCTCAAGAACAGAAAATAATAAACTTTTCACCTACTGCTTACATGTTTCTGTAAAATTAACTTTATTCTTCGAAAACTATTCATCTGCAATTTCTCACAGACCTGCTGTAGAATCTTACTTGCTTAGTCTTACCAAAGGATAAAAACAAAACCCAAAAGAGGTTGGATTTCAAGCAGCATCCTATTTTATGAGCAAAATGGTAAGGTAGCTTTGAAAGATACTGAAACTATAATACTTACAGTAAAACAGATAGGATTGTGAAGCATCATCATTTCTGATTCTCAGCATTTTCCTGAATTGACTTACATCTGTGCCAGTTACATGTGTCTGAATATGTCTTCAATAGAGACTAACCAGAAGTGAAGTTACTCTGTAAATCATAGAAGAACACTCCCTCCCTGGAGGTATTAGTGTCAGTTCTTTATTGCTTTTGGCAAGTTATCTCACTTGTCTCCTGGTAACTCAAGAGTTGGTGAAGCTATGTCTAACCCAGGAGACATTTAAGTTACTGCTAAACCACTGTTCAGAAGTTCTGGGTTTTGTGTAGGAGTATTTTTGTGCTGTGCATTTCAGACTTGACAGGGACATTCAGCTTATTTTCTAGGTACATATTCTACAAAAGAGCAAATGTTTCTGCAGTAGAGGACAGGTTCTGTAAGCAGGTCAGCAGGTCTTTTCATTTGTGACACTGAACCTCCAATCATACTGTTCAACTGGATTTCTGGTTTCTTCTTTTATTCCAGATTTCTACCACTTCTGGTGTAGTCTACAAAAGGACCAGCAAAAGGATTGCTTAAGGCAGTACAGCCAGTCTCTTCTAGTGCACTGAAAAACAAACAATACAAATAAGTACAACAGAGTGCTGATTGCCTTTCCCTCTCTCTTCTTTTGTATTACACACATTAATTGTCTTTCAGACAAATGTTATCCTCAAAATTAAGGCTTACCCCATACCTAAAGATCTGGCACTCAGAAAATCAGAATGCAAAAATCAGAAGATGCAACAAAGCATTTAATGATCCTGTCCACTCTAAATATGATACCTGCTTGGCATATTTAAATGTCGCCTACCAGCTACTTCTGTAGAAGCTCTATTCAGCTTCTGTCTAGAGAACAGGACAATGCCCGAAGCCTACATCAAAATGCAAGACTTGATGGAAGTCTTCTGCTCTATTGCTGGTTGGAGGATAGAAACTTAGGAGCTTGAAAACAAGAGAAAGTCAGTTTAACGCTTGTTAGAAGATGTATTTTCATACTGCTGTCGTGGTTTTCTCCTTCCCATCAGTATCTCCTTTTGACCCAAATTCTATGAGGAGACCTTAAAGGTTTCCCAGGCAGACTCCTGCAGGAAAATGTGGAGTCTTTTATTTTCTTAATGCAGTCCTGATATTTACACAAAGTACACATGAAAACCGTTTTCCTGAACACACTGGGAATTAAATTACAGTCTTTGGATTCACTGTTCAAAATCACTTCTGGGCAGTATCACAAAGCCTTTCCCTTTTCAGACTCCTTATTCCAGCTGTCTTGCCTTCTGGATCCACCCAGCTGCTTGCCCTCACAAGCTAATAAGTAACTACCTAAGGCATGTGTCTTATGTACTCACAAAGTGTGTTTTCTGATGGTTCTATGTACATGACTGATAATCCAAATAATTTTAGGTATCTTGCATTTTAAAAAAGACTTTTAATTCCTTTTTTATTTTTTAATCAGTAGAGATTACAAAGCTTTTCAGCTGCAACAAGGTTTCATCCAGACTCCCATCAGTTTACCCAAAATAGGCTGCACATCTTATGATGAGGTATTGGTTCGATATATTACTTACTCTGATCCCAAGGCAAAGCATATTGCTGGACTCGAGTTCAGATTTGACTCGTGTTGAATCTTGAGACATTCTTTTGGGTATTTGCAACAAACTGATCTACTGATTTAGTCTCTTCAATTCTGTGAGGTCATATTGAGAAGTAATAAGGCATCTCTTCAGGCGTACTCCTCATTTATGTTTGAATCAGCTAGTACATTCAACTAGGGGAGGTTGTAGAGAGGCAGGGACTGGTCTGTTCTCCCTACTGGAGAGTGATGGCATGAGGGGAAACGGATGGAAACTGTGTCAAGGGAGGCTCAGGTTAGATATTAGGAAGAATTTCTTTACTGAAAGGCTTGTCAGCCATTGGAACAGGCTGCCCAGGGAGGTGGTTGAGTCACCATCCCTGGAGGTGTTTAAGAGATGGGTGGATGTTACACTGGGGGGAATCGCTTAGAAAGTTGATAGGGCTAGGGCAAAGCCTGGACTCGTATGATCTTCAACATCTCTTCCAGCTGTAACTATTCTATGATTTTACACTGCTAGCCATGTTTTTCTGCATTTGCTTTTGCAGCAGCATTTCTTACTTGAAAATCTGCCAGGGAAATACGAGTTAATCAGCATGTAAAAATTCTGCTCTGTGACTGTGCTGCGACTAACAGCATTAAAAAGCACAAGCACAGGCTGGGAACTTTTGCATCCATTAGTTTAAAAATTAAGTCAGCTTTGCAGGCACTTCTGCAGCTCCTCTGCAGCATAACAGAAGTCCAAAGTATGACACTGCACATGACACAAATTGTAAGGGTGATAAAACCCAAAGAAACCTACACAACAGTACCACCTCACATGATGTTCTTCACATCTGTCAATACACTGAAGTCTTCTGAAAATAAACTTCATTATAAATACAAACCAACCCAGTAAAAAGACGAACCAGGTTCTCTAAACTTCTGGAGTAATTAAATGAAGCACTGCTTTTAAGGAACTGTTTTAAAAAAAAAAAAATAAAACAAGATTCTATTCTCTCTATATATTATAAATATTATATATCTATATAATATTATCTATATATTGTATTATAATATCAGATTATAACTTACTAAAAGTTGTCTGAAGACAGTTACATAAACATATAGTAGTGCTATAGTACCTTTTACCAAACAGAAGATCATTCTAGCACAAAACTAAGCCTCTTACCTTGCACTGAGATTTCGAGGAAATAATATGCATATTTCTGCACAAGCTCTTTGAATCCGGTCAGTGAGGGGATTGGCCAGCCATTGTAAAGGTCCTTTTCACTGACAGACACAGAGAGGTAGTAGCTGATGTAGTGTGCTGGTGTTGGTATGTTGATACACCAGCGTAACTCTTGTAAAAGCTGCAGCTCCATTTCAAGCATGTCTTTCTTGTTGAGTACCACATCGATACCGCATATGCGTGCCAGGTAGTTTAAGTGTTGCAGTCTTGGAATTTGAACTCTTTTTTCTTCAAATTTACCTGCCAGCAGAGATGGTTTGCTCTATACACCATCTATATATTATATTATTTATACATTATATTATCTGTATATTAATATACTTACTAACAGAATTACCTATTCTAGTGTCAGTTATCCATTATTAATTTGTAAGATTATAAATTGCTAACAGTAAAAGTTGTCTGAAGCTGTCTGAAGACAGTTACATAAACTCTCTCAGTCTGTCCTCGTAGGAGAGGTGCTCCAGTCCTCTGATCATTCTAACGGCCCTTCTCTGGACTTGCTCCAGCACCCCCATATCCCTCTTGTAATAGGGGCTCCAGAAGTGGACCCAGTATTCCAGGTGGGGTCTCATGAGTGCAGAGTAGAGGGGGAGAATCACCTCCCTCAACCTGCTGGCCATGCTTCTCCTTGATGCAGCCTACGATATGGTTGGCCCTCTGGGCTGCAAGCGCACACTGGTGGCTCATGTTGAGCTTCTCGTCCACCAGCACCCCCACTTTCTTTCCGCAGGGCTGCTCTCAAGCCAATCCTCACCCCACCTGTATTGGTGCTTGGGATTGCCCTGACCCAGATGTAGGACCTTGCACTTGGTCTTGTTGAACTTCATGAGGTTGGCGTGGGCCCACTACTCCAGCCTGTCCAGGTCCCTCTGGATGGCATCCCTCCCCTCCAGCGTATCAACCACATAGACACACAGCATTAAAAACAATTTTTGTAAAAATATATTTTAAAACAGCACTGTGACAGGGGACTTGAAAAAATTGCCCCAAGGCAGTAAAAGCTTATTTTACATTACTTGTATTGCTATCCTAAAAATCTTCATATAAAAGACAAACGAAGAGTTCTGCATTCAAAGTTGCATATATCAGAACTAAAGTTTCACATTTGTAGAAGGCCCTTTTTTATAAATCCCTACATTACCATTTTAAAACTATATACAGCTTTTTGACCAATCATCCCTGGTTTCAGCTGAGAAAGAAACCTCTAGATATGAGACAGTAGGTGTATATCTCATTGCAGAGCAGCAACGGGATTGTCAACTTAGCAACTGGATTTGCCAAGAGAATGCAAAGATAAGGTTCTAGAAAACTAAGTCAGCAATGTCCAGCACTGCAATCAAATTATAATTTCACAGTAAAGTTAACCAGTTCCTTATCTTTGCTTCCATTAACACCAGTTCCTCTGACCTAATTGCACAAGTCACTGAGCCCAAAAGATGAAATAACTCAAGGAAGTGAACCAAGAGTTATTTCGTTGAGTAACATTAAATCCCTGATGAAGCTCATGAACAATTTTACTAACAATAATCTCCAGTCTCAAAAGCAGCAGCATGTTAAAGGTAAGAGGCAGTTTAAGGTTTTCGTTCTAAAATACTGGAAGGCAGAGTAGGACTGCTGAACATGTTTAGATTCCAAGAGAGTTTTAAGTCAAAAGTTACTTCACAGTCTTCTGGCTAGGTTCCAGTGATGTGTGGATCCAGATCAACATCAGTGGGAAAGCCTTAAGGATTCTGTTCTTTTATGGCTTTCATTCAGATCCATGTATCACAGAGTCTCTTCTTCAGCTTCTATTCACATCACCTTTTTCTCCAAGGTCAAAACACACATGCTGCATATGAGTGATCATTGAAGTAACTGCTGCCATATGTTGTGTAAATGCAGCGTCTGGGCTCTGCTCCTAATGCTGCCTGCACAGCAACGGGCTGCTGGATGGGCAGACTGTGGCCAGATGGCCAAAGGCTGCCCTGACTATCTGCACAGGAGTCCTGTGAGCCACTAGCCCTGTCAGCAAGCTGGCCAGTGGACCTGCAGGCTTGTAAGGACTCACGATAAGCAGCACACAAATCTTGTACCGCCGAATGGAAGTGGGAAGAGGTGTTTGAGTGCTGGCCTAAAGGGTTATAATTGGATTGCTGGAAGACAGCTTGAGTAGTGACTTGATGGCTCAGATTTCCCCCTGCTTCCTGGTTCTGATGTTGAATTGTTACTTTCTGTATGTTATCAGCTTCTTCTATGTCATTCACATATAGCCTGAAACAAATCATAAGTAAGATTTATCAAAGAGAGAATGTGACAGAGTTTTCACCAGTCAGGCTACATTTTCAGGCTTTTTTGGCCCTAGCTGTATAGAATCCTCAGCTGCTTTCACACTTAATTTGTAATTATCCTGCTGCAATCTTCACCCACTAACAACAGGTTTATGGATCATTTTGCATCATGAGTATGTTTTTGGAACTTTAAGTCCACAAGACAAAGACATTTTTAAATAATCTGTCTTAAATATTTGCAGAGTATTAAAATGCATAGCTATAAGAGAATGAGGCAAATTGCTGTTAGACATTAGGAAGAAACATTTTCACACTTTCGATTACCCCGAGAACGATGAAGCACTAAAACAAGTTGCCCGTAATGGTTAGGAAGTCTAACCTTGTAGGTAGTCAAAATGCCACTAGACAAAATCCAAGGCAGTCTGATTTAACTTCAGTTGGCCCTGGGATTCAGAAGGTCCAGCATCACTCCCAAACTAAATTATTCTATCAAAAACTTTTATTTTCTCTTAAGACTGTATGTGCTCACATACCAGACCTGCCTTGTCCTTTACTGGGGGAAAAAAAAAAGGAGTTCTGAAACGTCTCCCTACAGTATTCTTGATGTTAGAGATACACTGATGTCTCTCTGCAGCAAGTATCTTGCAGGTACAATGAGAAAAAAAAGGGAGGAAAGGTTTCATCAGCCATCTCTAAAAGCTTCCATTCAATCACATATAGAACCACCAGTACAAGAAAACACAAACACTAAATTGTGCATTCCGTTCTGCACTGATCTTTTTTTTCCCCCTCTATTCCTCTCCCCAGACAGAGGATGGAGATTACCAATGTAATATCGTACCATCTTAATTCCAGTTAACAATAACCTTAACAAAAAGAGAAGACTATTAAAGATGGCATCTTCCTAAGAGCATTAAGAGGTTGGTTTCTTTCTGATCTTACCTGAGCATCATATTGGTACATTGGGCAATGTCTGCAAAGGAATAATGTGTTAGCGATGCAAGGTCTTTTGTCCAAGGAGGAAAAATCTCCATACAGGTACGTGAGGCGCACACAGAAGCTGCAGCAATCAGAGATGGACGAAAATGGAGGAAATTGTGATCTACAAAAGAAAAAAACCAAACGTAATAATTCTACTCTTACTAATCACTGCAGTAAGCCTATTATGTGTATACATGGCAAAACAGGACAGAATTAAATCCACAACTTTTGTTCCACACATCTCAGAGTATTAACTCATGACCAGAAAAAGGCTCTCAAAACAGGATGAAGCTTTCCTGAAGATATCTGCACTGCTTGTTTGTAATTACTATGAAGGCTTCACAGTAGTTTATTTATAATTTCAGAAAAAGCCACGAAATAAGACTATGCTGAAATTTGTAGACTGGCCTCAAAAGAACCAAGGGTAGGTACTGACAATCACACGTTTACATTAGTGCTGAAGCCAGCAGTTCACTGCTTCTCCCACGGGCAGCTATTGAAGCGATGCTGCAAAATCATTAAAAACCCCATCATTCTAAATACGTCCTGTCTTGCAGCATAAGGCCCTCTACAAACTAGCATTAAAAAAATTTCATGCACTGAATTGCATGAAGTTGTCTGCAACTGACAGTAGTTCATAACCTGTGGCAGATCAAAAATTAGACCTCATTTCTGGCATTCTCACTGATTTTTTTTCTAAGCTGAAAAAACCCCATTATCTAGAGACCTCGAAGAAGAGGCAAGAGGCTTTCGTGCAAGGAAGGGACACCATACCATCTGCCATCTGACACAACTGCAAAGAGAAACCATTCTAGCACAAAACTAAGCCTCTTACCTTGCACTGAGATTTCGAGGAAATAATATGCATATTTCTGCACAAGCTCTTTGAATCCGGTCAGTGAGGGGATTGGCCAGCCATTGTAAAGGTCCTTTTCACTGACAGACACAGAGAGGTAGTAGCTGATGTAGTGTGCTGGTGTTGGTATGTTGATACACCAGCGTAACTCTTGTAAAAGCTGCAGCTCCATTTCAAGCATGTCTTTCTTGTTGAGTACCACATCGATACCGCATATGCGTGCCAGGTAGTTTAAGTGTTGCAGTCTTGGAATTCGAACTCTTTTTTCTTCAAATTTACCTGCCAGAAGAGATGGTTTTCAGATCAGACTTATCATTACGATTGAGGGTCCAAAATCCAACAAAGAACACTCCCAAACCCAGAAATTCTAAGGAGAAAAGGGGCTCGTTAAAGAAGGACAGGAAAGTACAGTAACACAAGTAGGAAAGAGGCCAACAGGCTGGTCAACAGATTCCTTTTTATGACTGATTTTTATTTTTAATTGTTGGTATAGTACTGATGCCAAAACCGAGCAGGTTAATGGCAGGATAATGTCTCTGTAACCCAGAAACAGGGTTTACAAGCTTGCAGGGTTAGACTGCAATTCTTTGAGGCACCAGTCTCGCTTCCGTCTGCTTGCACAGCGCCGGCTGAATGCCAAAACTAAAACTTCAGTATTACACAGCAATTCCTAGCAATTTGATAGGAGCCTAGAAGAAGCAATATGCATTCCAGCATCACCAACACATCCATCAAGTGCCTCGATGTAATGGTTTGACCCAGGCCTTTTCCTGGTAACCAGTTTGTAACCAGGCAAGTGATCATGTTTCCCAGTATTCCATACTATTTTACATAACTGGGGGTATAAATAAGGAGGGGGAGAGGCCCTCGCTCTCTTTTCCCTTCTGGTGGATCTGAAGACGCAGGTTCTCTGCTACCGGTCTCACCCGTGCGGAGGAGTTGGGCCTTGCAGGCCTTGAGAGGTAGCTGTTGCTGGCGTCGGTCAGTGCGACTCTGCTATCTTAAGGAGAATTGTAAGATTCTGTTTTTATTAGTTCTATCCTGGGTTTCGAGTGTGCATACCTGTTTTAGTCTCCCTTTTTCCCCTTTTTTCCCTTTCCCTTGGGGGGTTCCCTCTACTGTGTACATAGTATTTTTAATTGTATATAACTGCTATATATGTAAATATACATACTTCTGATATAATTCAGGTTGTTTCGGGCTCTTTAGTTTCTCTCGTAGTTTTTTTTTTTAAAACTCTGAGAGGGAAAGGGGGGGAAGGATTTCACTGTGAGTTTGGGCATTTGGCAGGGAGCCAGGTCCAAACCATCACACTAGAGAAGCAGATTTTCCTTTGGCCCCTGTATAAGAAGCCACTGGTTTGCAAGGAACTGATTGCGCTCAGTGGTCACAACAGGGACACAGATTGTCCAAGCATGGTCTCCAGGAGAGGCTGCGTGTTACAGAGATGTCATTCCCTGCTACAAACTCTTCCTAGGAACTAACTCTCCTGGTCTTGCTGCTTTGCTCCCACCCTACCACCCCCTGATCTTAACTGTCCCCTTCCACTGACCCAGCTTCAGCTGCCAAAACTGTCTCTGCGCAGTAACACCTGCATATAGATGCGCAGTGCAAGCTATGCAGTTGAGCAGAGCCGCTAACAGACTGCCTTCTGCCTTTACTTGGACTTCATTAGGCCTTACCTTAAATAGGTGGAAGCTGTTAACACAGAAAACAGCACATGATATATAAGGAAAACAACCATCTGCTAAGACAAAAAAAGTGCCTTAATAGCAACCAACTTACTTGCTAGGGTAAGACAGACAAATGAAATGAAGTTCAGTTGCATGACACTGATATCATAGTGATCCATAAGGAAGTCCAGTAAATAGATAGCGAGATGTTGCGCCGTAAGACAAAGTTCACAGCTGTTGCTGAGGAAAACCAAGAGTCTGACGAAGTGTCGACGCAACCCCAGCTGTGGTGAACAAGCCTTATAGATAGGCAACACAAGTTCCTATGGGGGGAAAAAAGGGGACAAAAGGATAAGCAAGTGCAACTCTATGGAAAAAACCCTGACATTTTGGGAAGCAAGAATAAAATAATCTCAATTGCTTAATTTTTTTTCCTCCGTTTTGTTTTATCTCCATGTAAAGCAACAGAAGAAACCGGGAACCCTGTCGTGTGCTGGAATTGCCCTTTCATGTGCCACTTCTGCTTCTCTTTGACCTGTTCATCTGTATCTACTTCTACAACTTTGCTTTGGGCCACTGAGCAGTTGCCACACAGCCACAGCACCTTTTTTGACTTGGTGTGTTAAGCCTCTTCTATCACAAACACAGTATGCTGCAGTTTTTGTTTTCCTTCCTGTCTCAGTCTTGCAAGAGGTTTAACATTCTCACCTAACACAAGGGAATACTTTAAGTTTTCATTTAAAGTCTAAGAATGCATGTAGCATTTTTGGAATGTAAGTGTTTTGCTCCACTAGGTCAGCATGCTCAGTAACTGACACAAAACAATCCCATTAAGCTTACCAGTACATCCCAATAATCACAGCACAGCTATTTTACTACTCAAGACAATTCAGAGGCTACTAATTTCCTCCACATTCAGCTAGAGTCCTTGGGAATTCACAAAGCCTCACACCATCTTTCAGCCCTCTCTGCTTTAGAAGCCAGGTATACCACACGCAGTCAGTACCGGCACTCTTGCAGAACATAGCCATCAGATACAGCACATAACATCTGTCATACAGGACACCAACTGCCAGTGAGGTTACGAACTCCTAAATTCAACTGGGGGAATGGGAGAAATGGCATAGCAATTTTTCTAGTTGTTAACACAAAAGCTACATTGTTTTGCAGTAGGCATACCTCTCCTATATTTGTGTGTCTGAATTATTTCTAATGATCCTTCAACTGTTATAGGAAAAGAGTTATGTTATTTAAAAGGGACATTTTAGTTCTCACCTTAAACTCAGACTACCTAAGGAAATGTGAATAGCCAACCAACAGCCTTAGTTCTCCTACATGCTCTAGGCACAAGTACACCAGTTCATCAAACTGCCACAAAAGGAAAATGCAAGAACTAAAAAAGAAATACTTTAATCAATATAATTAAAATAAATTATGACTACAATAAAATCCACCAATCAAATTGGATTGCGTACCATGCACTATTTTACTGCTATTCCGTGTGTAAATGACACACTAACTTTCAGAAAGGCGGTTACAAGCCATGTCTGTGCAGCTTTCAGCAGCGCTGCATCCCGCCAGGGAACAGGATCATAGAATCATAGAATCATAGAATCATAGAATGGCTCAGGTTGGAAGGGACCTTAAAGATCATTTAGTTCCAACCCCCCTGCCATGGGCAGGGATGCCAATTACTAGACCAGGTCGCCCAGGGCCACATCCAGCCTGGCCTTGAACACCGCCAAGGATGGGGCATCCACAGCCTCTCTGGGCAACCCGTTCCAGTGCCTAACCACCTTCCTGGTAAAGAAATTCCTCCGCATTTCCAACCTAAATTTCCCCTCTTGCAGCTTATAACCATTTCCCCTTGTCTTGTCACAGTTTGAGAACCTAAAAAGTCTCTCCCCTTCTATCGTATAATCCCCCTTTAGGTACTGGAAGGCAGCTATGAGATCCCCTCGAAGATCCTCCTGCTTAGACTCGAACGTCAGCATTTACCCCCTGGAATGAGGAGGAACGCTGTCTCCCTGATCCTAACACGGGCCGATTTGTTGCCGGTCAACACCAGCATCCTCTTAGCATTTAACGCAAATCGTTACCTGCAGCCTGCAGGTATTTTTCGTTACCTGCAGCAGGTATTTTAGGCGGCAGCTTTCGCGGGTCTGGTTTTGAAGGAGTCTCGCTCAAAAGCGGAGCAGAGGGAAGCACTCGCTCTGAGCAAACCTCTTCCTTTGGGACCTGCCTAGGGCGAGATGCCAACGGCACGCCACAAGCAGGCAGTGATCGGTTCAGCCCTCCCCCGCCGGCCAGTGCCCAGGACCTTCTGCAGGGGGTGCTAGAAGGAGGAGGAAAGAGAGCAACACAGCGGGAGCAAACCTTTGCCCTCAGGGCGTTATGGACGTCATCCTCTATCCACCGCTCGTCATCCATCCTTTTCCTTCCCACCTAGGCAAAAGTCTGGAAGAGAGAAAATCCCGCTCCGCTCTGCTGAGACGCAGAAGAAACCGCAGAAGCGTCCAGAAAGCTCCGCCCACCCGCTTGGGCTGGCTCCGCCAACGCACTGAGGCGAGTAACGGTCTACCTAGTGGGCGTAGCCCATGGCCACGTGCCGGGTCTCGCTCCTGCACGGGGAGCCCCAGGCTCCTGACAGGCCGGTAGAGGGACCGCCCCCTGCGGCGCGAGCTGGAGAATCCGTTACGGTATCCCCGCAACCGGCGGCCCTGCCCCGCTGTTGCCTTAGGGCCTATCACTAAGCTCTCCCTGCTGCCCCAGGAGTCTGCGGGTGTGTGTGTGTGGGTGTGTGTGTGTGAGGGGGGGGGGGGGGCTGGCACGGCCACTCTGACCCCTAACCGTCCGCGCGCGCGGGCAGTGCTGCTGTGAGGGTACGAGAGGAGGAGCTGCTCCTCCTCTGCGCAGCACAGCAAAGCACTCGGACGCGGCTAGCTCGCGTCTGAGGCGTTTAGTTTTCCTCTTAGGCGTACTGGAGGTGGTAGTGCCAACCAAAATCGCCAGAAAGAGTGAAAGAACGCTTCAGCCAGTAATGGAGGTTCTCAGTAAACATCTCCATATTAACAGAAGAAACAGACTTTCTCCTTGTTTTCTGATTCCCAGTACCAGACAACCTTAGCTTAAGCTGCCAGGAACCTGCAGGTAGGAGTGCTTTAAATGTCAGAGCACGGCTTCCTTTTGGATCACATGTCAGGGTTTACCTCGACCGTGCCAGAAAGTACCTCTGTGCCTTGCAGACGCCAAGCTGAGATTTGCTAGAGGATACACCTCCCTCATTCTCCATACTTCAGCTATAATCCACATCTCCTGCCTTGGGGGCAGGTCCCATCCTTGTTACACAGCAGAGCACAGCACCGTTTTATACCCAAATCTCACTCTTAATCCAGTAAGGATGAAGAATCTTCATGAGAAAGTTTTTTGAAATGCCCTTCCTGTTTTGACAGCTAAGCCTCCCAGCAAGTACAAGTAGTCTGTTCACGGTTCATAAAATAATAAATTAATTTACCATAACAGGTTTTATATACATATATCAGGATAATTCCCCAGGTTGTTTTACAGTGTGAATCAAACCAATATGATTATTTGAAAGAAGGAGTATCAGTGCTTTGAAATAGTTTCAGTAATGTGGACATGGTATGGTCTTTCAGAAACTCATGTCCATAGCATCTAGTGTTAAAAACATCTTGGGTTAAAAACATAGGCTTTAGCTACAACAGAACTGTGTTGATTTAATTTTCAATTTTTTTAACAGACTGAAAGAAAAGTACATTCCATGTAGGTTTGCATAGAGTTTATATTAACTTTGAGAAGTTCTGTGATCCTTTTTCATCATTACTAAGTGCTGGATGGGTAAAGCACAGGTGCAGAGCCAGTAAAACTTCACTGACACAAGTTGAGTTTGTGAATCAATGAAACTGTTAACATTGGGGGGTTTTGCCCTTAAAAATCATTTTAACTAAGCAAATTAACATCTTTACCACTTGTGCTGCCATTCTGAGTGCTGGAGCTATCAAATTGCTTTTAGGCAAAAACAAGTAACTGACATCACCAACCACAAAGTGACCAAGAAGTGGCTCAGGCAAACCATGTCCTACATGCCAGCAGAAAGGGCTTAGGGGAGGCTCAGACTCAGCTGGGGGAGCAATGCAGTGGAGTACTATAGTAGAGAGAGCACCAAGTGCAAAAAAGAGGCTGTTCCTGTGACAGCAAGGAACTGGGTTACCTTTGGTTGAGCTCGGATGGAAAAAAAAATGTTTTTTTTCTTCAAATCTCACATATAACACAGGAAGCAGCAGCAGAATCTGCTCATTCTGCTCATGCCTGTGCTCCTGTTAGGGAGGCTGTGTGTATCAGCAAGACCCTTGTACAGCCATCTACCTCACCTGCAAGTAGAGGTAGAATCATAGAATGATAGAATTATCAGGGTTGGAAGGGACCTTAGAGGTCATCTAGTCTAACCCCCCTACAGTGAGTAGGCACATCTCCAACTAAGTCAGGTTGCCAAGCACCCTGTCCAGCCTCACCCTGAACACCTCCAGGGACAGGGCCTCAATCACCTCCCTGGGCAACCTGTTCCAGTGTTCCACCACCCTCATGGTAAGGAACTTTTTCCTAATATCCAATCTAAACCTGCTCTTCCCTAATTTAAACCCATTACCCCTTGTCCTATCACTACAGGCCTTTGTAAACAGGCCCTCCCCAGCCTTTCTATGTGACCCCTTCAGGTACTGGAGGGTGACTATTAGGTCCCCCCAAAGCCTTCTCTTCTCGAGGCTGAACAATCCCAGCTCTCTCAGCCTATCCTCACAGGGGAGGTGTTCCAGCCCCCTGATCATTTTTGTAGCCCTCCTTTGGACCCTCTCCAGCAGGTCCATGTCCTTCCTGTGGTGAGGGCTCCAGAGCTGAACACAGTAGTCCAGATGAGGTCTCACCAGAGCACAGTGCAGTGGTAGAATCACCTCTCTCGACCTGCTGGTCACACTTCTCTTGATGCAGCCCAGGATGCGATTTGCCTTCTGGGCCGCCAGCGCACACTGCTTTCTCATGTCCAGCTTCTCATCAACCAACACCCCCAAGTCCTTTTCTGCAGGGCTGCTCTCTATCTCCTTGTCCCCTAGCCTGTATTGATAGTTGGGGTTATTCCACCCCAGATGCAGGACCCTGCACTTGGTCTTGTTAAACCTCATGAGGTTCATCTGGGCCCACCTCTCCAGCCAAGAGTCACTCTCCAGGTGGAGAGGAGTTTCTCTCATACCCAGCAAGGAGGCCAGTACTAACAGAAACTATCTTAGACTTAACCCTACCCAGGACAACCTCTTCCCTAGATGAGGAGCTCAACTTAATACTACCCAGATACCTCCTATTATTGCTAAAGGACCCCAAAGCTAAATTGGCTCTGCAGCAGCTTGAGCACTAATTTAAGTCAGTTTGAGTGTTTTTACACAGCATAATGGTTTCCTGCTGATGAGAAGGAAGATTATTATCAATTCTTGTTGTTTTTGTCTAGCTATGCCTTTTGGTGCTTTACCTGTCTGGTTCTTTTGGTGCTCATATGTTTTTGCTATCTGATCTACCTTACTGAACCTAGTTTTTCTACTGAGTTATATTTCTGCAATTTCAGAGAGCAATGCTGATTCACAGAAGGATCTGAAACCAGCACAACCAAGCAGTAAAGGATGCACAGGCCCAAGCAGCAAAAGGTAAGCAGGGCTTCTTTCAGGAGCGTTAAACTGGGATGATGTGATTTGTGGAGTTGTGTCCAACTCTGGCTTGTGCTGTTCTCTCCAAGAGCTGGCACTGTGCAGCAAGGGCCAAATGACTGACTTAGCTAGGTCAGATTTAATAGAGAACAATTAGCAAACTCCTCAAAGGCATAGGAGCTCTTTGCCCTTGTAGATGGCAGGGATGAGCAGGGCTGCACCTTTCCATGTGGAGTTCATGGGTTTGAAGAGCTGCAGCGTGCTTTCCTCTACTGTTGGTAGAAAGCAAGCTATAAATTACTTTTTATAGTGTTACAGGATTAGGAGTGTCCTTGGGAGCCGTAATTATTAAGGGTGGTTGGTATGAAGGGCTTTAACCCCAGTGAGCTGCTATTGGGTGTGTATCTATGCCAGACTAAGCCTGTGACAGTGCAAGGAAAGAGCAATATTACAGATAGTGTTATAGGATTTAAAGAAAACATGGATGTGTTTCTACATAGCTTGAAGAGCGTGGTTATTCAAAGACTTTTAAATGGTTGCAAGTTCCTAGCTTTCTGATGATGTTGAATGGGTTGAGTTGGGATTCTTGTGCCTTGCCTTGGGGTGCTGAGAGCCCCCAGGAAAGGCTGATGTGCCTGTTGCTGCCCAGCAGCCTGAAATATCTGAGCTTCAGGCCTGAGAATTGGCATGATGCACAAGCTAACTCCCTGTCAAGCACACCATCCTCTTGTCCTCAATCCTTCTGATTTTGAGTGCTCATTTCCTTGTTCCTCCTCTAAGCCAGGGGTTTATGTGGAAATTAGAAACTCTGTGGACATAGAACCTTCCTTGTAGAGGTCTTTTACTTCTGGACCTGCCTGTCAAGCACCTGGGGGGCATGGCCTCTTCTGCAGACAGTTGCTGAAATATGTAGGGAGGAGTTGCAGGGCCGTTATGCTGGGTGGAGCGTGGGGAGCTGCAGGTCATTGGCGTGTGCTGTCCTGATGTAACTCTGCAGTTTCTATTGTTGGACTTGGCCTCTTTCAAATGCAGAACCAGCCTTTGGCAGTGGGAAGGGGCTGGGGCTGTGGCTGCTAGGAGACAGGACTGCTGGGACAGTGTGGACCAGCAGTCTTGTGTAATGTTATCATGGGCATACCACAACGTGGTCTTCAGGAACATGGTGCTACTTAGTGAAGCAGCATTGACAAAACTTGGAAGAATGGGAAAAAGACTTTTCCCTCTCCTTTTTTTTGAAGCACTGACTGTTGAGTGTTTACTGGTGTAAGTGAAGGTGAACTCACTTGGGGAGCAGGGTAAACCAGGATGACTCACAAATGCACCTGGATCCTCCTTAGATCCCCAGAAGTAAGATGTGATGAAGACTTGAGGTATTGATCTGCCTGGTCTGCTTGGGCTGGCACGTTGAGCACATGGCCAGGGCTGCACAAGGGAGAGGCCACCTTGCTCTGGCACCTTCCCTTTGTTTCCCACTAAGACATTGCATCATTACTTTCCAGACACTCCATGTATGTTGAGTCATGTTAATGTTAGTTTTCCTCAGTAAAAATATTTTTAATGTTTATTTTTTCTTTTCATTGTTAGCATTGAAATGTATGGGTTTAAAAACCAATCTTGAGCTCCTTTTGTGTAGAGCAGCTGTGAAGGAGAGGAGAGGAGCTTTAGAAGGCTAGGTTAAGGGGTCAGAAGCTGCATAAAGCAGGAGTTGTCTTCGGGCTCATCCAGTGCTGAGCACTTCCCGCCCTGGTGACGTCTGTGGAGAGTGCTCAGAGAGTGGAATCACAGCTTTGCTTGAGCTGGAAATGTGCTGCTGCAGGGCTTGGGGATGGATGTGGGAGAGAGAAGGCTCTCTGGGAGTGGAGATGAGCTTCTGGGGCAGAGAAACTATTCACTGCCTTGACGGGGCCCTTGTCATGTTCCATATGTTCATGTCCAGGTCCATGCTGGTCTCTGATGAGCTACAAGCTGGACCAGCTGAGCCTCTTCTCTGTTGGTAAATGAACACTGAACGTGGGTGCTCCTGCCTTTTCTTGCCCCCCCGTGCTGTGAGGCATTCGGTCTACTGGAGGGACTTGCTTGTGCCAAAAACGAGGTGCAAAAGGTAGCTCTGACACTTGGGGTGAAGGAGGATGCTGTGGCAAAACAGGTCTTGCACAAGGGTGGCAGATGCGGATGCATCCTGTTCAGCCAGGACATTTCTCCTTCCTTCCTGTTGACATCTGCCTATGTGCTTGCCCAGCTACCACCATTCCCAGCTCTTCTTCCACCATACCAGAGGTGCAGGCAGCTGCTAGGCTAGAGGGGAGCAGCCTGTGTGGGAGTGGTGCTCTCTTGAGACAGCTTGGCTGTGAAAACCAGAGCTCTATTTGGTGGTTTTCTGGAAACTGTGTTTTTGGACTAAAGAGACTCTATGTAAGTTTCAGTTTAAAAACAAAGTGCTTGGCTGGAGGATAATGACAGCACAAACCAAAATGCAGCCCGAAGATGCAGGAGCAAGCCAGATTGTGTTATTTTTAAAATTCTCCAAAGTCTAAGCCAGTCATTTTGAGTTTGGGGTAGGTTCCCCCTCTAATATTTCTATTATTGACCGTGTAATGACCCCAACACACGAGTACCTTGCCAGCTGCCCTTCCCTCCCTCCTCTCCTGAATGAGGCAGGAGGAGGGGAGCCCGCGACTGCTTGAGATGGTTCTTCGGGCAGGATTGAGCTAACTGGAGACATTTTGTTCAGCATGTAAGTTGCTTTTTAAGGCATCATCAGAAGAAATTAATCTTTTGTTTCAGAGGAACCTGTGCAAGAGAAAGCTACACCTATTCCTTCAAACACTCCTGCCCCTTTCACTGAAATACATAAAATATGTGATGTCTTTAAATTAGTTGAGCCCAATGGGAGGCTAAAGAATCTGGAGAAGCTGTTATATTTTATTTTGGGGGTTTTCTGTTGCTTGGAGTCCTTGATGGCAGCAGATGCCCAGGCTGGGATTTGAGCTGTGCAGCACAGAGGGCAGTGCCATGACTGGGGGCAGTTCCCTAGGGTGGATGGAGCTGTCTGGTCCTGTGCTGCTCCTGCGAGAAGGAACTCACAGCTCCAGACTAAAAGCAAGCACTATACAGTGAGGGTCAGTGGTTCTCTTTGTAATTTGCATTTTGATTTTCCAGACATAAAAGACTCATTTGCAGGTTTTCCTTGTCACAAGAATGAAAAGAATGCTTTGCCAGGTACTTAATAGCTTCCCTTACCTCTCGTCTGAGGAAACCAGCTTGTGTCTCCCTGAGAGGACTGATAGGGGGAGGAAATGCTCCCTGCTGGGGCCTTCTCTGGAGATAACAAGGAAGACTGAGCAGCTGAGCTGATCTCATTGCTCACTGCTGCTTCCCCTCCACCCTCCTTTTCTTAGGCTTATTCACTGTGGTACTGTTCCAGCTCTGGTGCCAAGTGGATTCAGCCCATAAAATCAGTGGCAAACTAACCTCACTACAAATAAGACCCAAACAAAAAAAGCAACCCCCAAAATACCTACTTTTGGGGATAGATAGTGCACTGAATTGATGAGAAAGAACTGAGGAGATAGCAAGGTCTGTCTTTTGGCAGCAGTGGGCTGTGAGGACTACTAGATTAATTAAAGCTGCACTATGGGTGCAGCACAGCTAGATGGTATTGTGAAGAGGCAACATCTTCCCATGTGTCCCACCACCTCCCTTGAGCTGCTTCTGACAAGTACTGTTGCTGGGGGACCTGTGTCTGGGTCAAGACCTGCATATAACTCGGCTCAGCCAAAAAGCAGTTGTTTCCCTTGCTGGTCTCGTGGGAGTGTGCAGGGCTGAGGGTTGAGCCAGAAATGCAATTCTTGAACTGCCACTGCCTTTGGGAAGCTGCCTGAACATGCACCCCAGGACACCTAAATGAGGGAGCTTTGGAAAGAGGAATATTACCTGAGCAACCACCATCAGGGAAAGGACACAAGCCATCTGGATGAGCTTCTTCAGGGGAACAAACAGATCCTATTCTTCTGCCTTGCAGGTATTCTTGCACAGAGAACAGAAAACTGTGCACTCCACAGCTTGCTGCATCAGCCCCTACAAAATCCATCAGCTAAACCCAACAATGTCTATGGAATCTGTAATACAATTTTTGAAATACCTTCTGGGAAACCACTTTTATAAATGTAAAAACTATTCCAGCAAGACTATTTTATTTTAAAACATATTTGAGAAGAATTTTGTAAGACATAACACAACTACTGTAGCTCACAAAAGTCATGCAAATATTTTGACTTGTAAAAGAATTTAAAAAAATTAAAATCTTTGTTCTTAAGGAATATCCCTTTAATGCCTGAATAGGAGAATTAGAGGAGCTGAAAGTTCATGAGAGTTTTCGCCAAGTGATAAAGGAGATGAGAAATACAACTGGAAACCAAGAAGAAGAATCCGATAATGAGGAAGAGATTCCTTCCATATGACTATGGAGACAGAGACCTCTGTTACAGGAGTGTTGGATGCTTTGGTGCAATGCAGTCTGAGTGGCTTTAGAGCAGGAGAACTCTTTGCTCTGCTAATAGTGATTAATTTTGGAGCATGCCCCTGTATTAGGTGATACAGAGGAAAAAAACTTGAAAAAGGAAAAAAAAAGACAAAATCTCAATTGAGCAAAAGTTTAGCTTTTAACTCTTGGTTTTTTTCCATACATGTTAGAACCAAAATACTGATTTTTGGAACTTCTGTAATACTTGACATACAACATCAAAAAAGCAAAACAACAGTACAATAGAGACTAGCTGTAGCATTAAACCATTGAGGAGGATCTCAGCAGCACCACAGGTATCTCCTTTCAGCACAAGCTGGCAGGGATGAAGGGAAGGTGTTATTAATGAATCTTTATGGAGTGAAGGTTCATGCTGCCTTTGACAGTTGAGTCTGAACTGTAAAGTTCATCCTCTGCTGTGGCTCAGAGGCCCACAGGTATTTTGTTTGCACAGAACAGTTTAGGCTCTGGTCTTAGATTACCAAAGCTTGTCTGAAACCAGATGCAGGTCTCCAGTGCTGGTATATTGAGGCTGAAACCTGAGAAATGCCAGAGGTGCTCAGTCCAACAGCTTGTATCTTATGAGGAGTCTTACCTTCAATCTGAAATGTGAGATCTCTCTTTTGTATCATTTCCTATTTGGATCAGATGTCTTTGCTCATTAGTATTGCTTTGAGGCTGAGAGCTACTTTTACTTTTATAACTTTAGTTGACAACTTCCTGGCTCTTGAGCAGCTGGTAAAGTGTAACTGTATTAACAGGGATTATTACTGTTATGGGATGTAGGAGTGGGAGGTGCGGTAATACAGTCTCCAGCATCGGTGGCACTTCCGAGCTCAGCTGTCAAGAAATGGTTGGTGGATTCCATGCTTTATAATACAATAAAAATCAAAGCATTCTGCATCAGTATTTGACTTACATGTCCATGGTGGAAATCATCATGGAAAACACAATGGGTGGCTTTGAGATTTAGAGATTCTTGAGATTGCTTAAAGGTGAGCACTGCTGGTCCTGGTACACAGTGGACTAGTTGATGACACCAAGTAAATATCCAATACAGGCTGTTAGCCCCCAAAATGTGGGATTGTTATGATCCTTCCACACATGTCCATGTACAGGCTACACTTTGCTGCATTTCCTATATTTTTCCCACAGGCTAGCTTCTCATCCTATATTTCATTGAGATAGTCTTGATCAGGATATATCAGGAAGCCAGTAAATAAGCTGTCTGTCCAGTAGGGATCATAAAAGAGTCCATTTTGTTCTGAGTAAAAGATCTGTAGCCATACCTCATCCTCCTGCTTCAGAGAAAGGATGGTTGATCCAGAGGCAACATCGTGGTTCCCAGTGTTGGCATCAAAAGTCTTGATCCGGTACTGCCCATTGTGGACCAGACCAATGGCCAAATGTTTGTTGGCCAAAGTGATATCATAAGTGAAGTAGTAAATACCTGGGATGCTGCATATAAATTTCCCACTGGAAGCATTGTAATGTCCTCCCTCATTCATCAGGATCCTGTCAAATTTGATGGGCAGCCTTTCCCTTGGGTAGCTCTTCGAGACTGCCACAGAGAAGGCAGATTTGGCTTTGTTGCTGTTACAGGTGCAGGGTCCTGGCATCCCAGTCTCACCTTTGTTCCCTTTGGGTCCTTTTTTTCCTGGTGCCCCATTTTTTCCAGGATTACCCTTTAAACCCTTGGGCCCTCGTGGGCCTGCCTTGCCAATAGCTCCTGGTTTTCCCTTTGGTCCTGGCTTTCCAGGGTTTCCTGTTCTGCCTTGTGGTCCTAGAAGAGAAATAGCCTTGTAAGTTTTTCGGTGAACAAGATAGGGCAGGTGGAAAAGGGTTTTATTGTTGCAGCAGTATCTTTTCCATTTAGAAGGAAAACCTTGCTGGTGAGAATCCCAGTGAAATACCACCTGGGGCTGGACATCTATCAGAACTGACTAACCATGTTAAGTAGGTAGTTGGCATGATAACAATAGGACTGGGATCAAGACAGTTTGTCGCTTTTAAGGACCATGAGGCTGGTTCAATTATCTGTCAAACTTGAGAAAAAGGAGTAATTAATTATAAAGCTAGCCAAGAATAAGCTTTAAATTTTCTTTGTTTTCAGGAGTGAGACAGGTTTGTGAAGCTTTTGGAACCTAGCATTGAGCAGATGGAGTACTTTCAGTAACCTGTCTCTTTCTATTGTTTCTAGTTTGTTGGGTTTTTTTGTTTAGTTGTTTGGGTTTTTTTACATTTAACATGAAACCGTTGTTTAAAAGAATAAATTTAAAAATGCCTAGGTGTAGTAAAAAGCCCCACCTGGCTCGAGGCTGAACCATTTGTGAACCAGAAGATACCTGGTGCCAGGACTGCCTTGAGAAGGAAAGTGAGTTTGGCTATCACAGTGATGCTGAAACTGCTGATCAGTGCTCAGTGCAGTAGGTTCTTGTATAAAACAGATTCTTGGGGATTTATACCCTGTCTCTTGACCTGCTGTAGCAAGACTAGATTTAAATGCAGCTGTGGTGGAAACCTGTTGGCCACATTCCCTGTTTTGGAGGAGGGAGAGGTGATGCAGCTTTGGCACGCTGGTGTTCTGCTGGATCAGGAGTGCACTCTAGTGCGGCAAAGCGAAATAACTGTTTCCTCACCATAGCTGGTCCTGGTGCTTACTGCATGTAAGACTGGAGCTAAAGGAGAGCTTCACCTCAGGATAAAAGAAGAGCTGTGGTTTGCTTTGATTTAGGTTGAGCATGGTGAGAGCAGAGCCTGTCAACAAGCTAGAGCGCTCTGGGGAGCAAGTACTTAATTTTTTTCACCTGACTTTTTTTCCATTGAGAGCAGGAGTCGGAGAGCAGCACTTTCTCTCATCTAGAGAGTGTATGTCAGAACAGGGAGAATCTCACTTCATAACCAAATGAAGGCAGTAGTGATTGCATACAGCATTAAGATACTAACAGCAAATAATGCAAGTCTGAACCCTCCTGGCAGGAGCAGACAAGTGTGAGATGTTGGAGAGAGGAGGGGGAAAAGTTCAAGGAGAGTTTCCTATGAGATGTTGTCTGTTCTGGGGTTCAGATTTGGGGTGGTAGTTGCTGGTAACCAAGCTGTTGCACTATTGCTTTTACATTTCACCTTTGCTGTGTTGAGAAGCACTTTTCTCTTACCTTCGTCTCCATGCTCGCCTTTATCCCCATCCTTGCCATCTTTGCCATCTTTTCCTGGGAAGCCCATCCTGCCAACTGTCCCTGGAGCTCCAGGTGCACCGGGGGGGCCAGGTGGCCCAGGGGGTCCTGGCAGGCTACATGCCAGCTGGGGACCTTCCTGCAGTGCTCCCTTGGCAAAGCCCCCAAGGATGTGGTTTGCCACACAGGGCACGGTCCAGAGGAGGAGGACGGCAGAGATCATGGTGCAGCCTGTGAAAAGGAGATGGAATATGGCTGTTGTGTGGTAGCCAGGGTGTGTGGGTACAGTGGTGTCCTCTCTGCTACGACACTGTGTTGTAGGGACTTGTATGGAAAAGGAAGATAATTTGGCTTGTTTTTTGACAGGGCTGGGGAGCTGTTTCTTTTGGTATGACATGAATTCAAGGATTTGGCTCATGGAGTTTTCTAGGTCTGACCAGTATTTTCTGCAAATATTTTATGGTCTCTGTGGCCATCCCTTGTTTTGTTTCCTTTTTCCCCAAAACACAAATAGATGCAGCAGAGGGATGCAGAAAGCACCTGCTTGGGACTAGCAGAGTGGAGGAAGGAGAAAGGATTTTGGTGTGAACTTCCCTACTAGGACCTGCCGTGCAGTTTGGTCACTCGGATTTCTTACCAAGAATAAAACCCCTCGTGTGATGCTGAATTTAGAAGACAGGCTTGCAGAGGCTTTGGGTTAAGGCAGTTCTTACTGCATTTTTGCCTGACAGTACCAATTGAGCCTCTTAGCTAGCTGAGAATGTCCTGTTCCTCACTGCAGTTGAGCTGTGCAGTTTCTGACTATCCATGGGTAAAGATGCTCCTGCCATCCCCTCCCCAGAACAAAAGGCCTCCTCATGCCCAGGATCCTCTTGCTGAGGATTTTTTCCTATCTTTGCTCTGCCAGTGAGGGAGGTCATGGCCGTGGCTACCAGCTCCCCAGCAGGTCCGGTGCTTCCTGGTGGGCACTGAGCATGGCCTGAGGGAAGATGGTGGTGAAATCAGGCTCTTTTCCACTTGCATGAATATGGAAAGCAGTTGGTGGGGGGATGAAAGGCATCTCCTGGCCCCATTTCTTTCTTTCAGCTTCTGTAGCTGGAGTAGCCCTTTGAGAAATGAGATGTGGAGTCAAAAACTGCCCCATACAAATCTGTGGCTGGTTCACTGTTTGCTCAGTAGTGCTTTGATTAGGAGAGATCAAGCTAAAGCCAAAGGATTTAAAAAAAAAAAAAATTTAAGGAATTAGCCATGTATCACTTTGGTATAACTCCTTCCCCCAGGCTAAGAGGTGCACACTCCTGTCTGGTGGGAGTCTCCTACAAAATTTAGGGGTTTTTCCCCTATTACAGCTATCCTCTGACAGTAGAGGCTTAAATGTTTTACAAGAATCCCCTGTTTGCATGAGCTTTCTTATCCTGAAGTACTGCTGAAGAAATAACAGGCAAGGGCTGAAAAGCAAGCAAACTGCCTCTCACAAGCTTTGGTGCTGAAGCAAGTTTGTAGTTAAATTCGTATGCAACAGAAGATGAACTGGGATACCCCAGAGCTTACAATCTGTTGGTGGCCTTTTGGTCAGGCAAGGTCCTGCTTGGCATTAAGTCAAATAGCAGGAGACTTTAGCATCAACCCAGGAGTGTTATGTTTAACTCCCGCACTGGAAAGAAGATGCTCAAAATACTGTATAAATTTCATGTTGGCCTTAGCACTCTCATTCTTCTGTTGGGGGTGGAAATATTGCACGCTCCAAATCCAGCAAGCAGTATGCTACGTATTAATGAGTGGGAGCCCTCCAGTTCTGTGATACCTATAATTAAGAACATGCAGAGGAATGGGAAATGCAAATCAGATCCCTGGGCTGGATTAGGCTCTAAGACATTGGGTTCTTCAGCTCTCTTTTGCTTCCCTAAGTTTATTAGCTGCTAGTGAAAGTTGTTGGTTTAATGGCCTTTTGATTAAAATCGCCAACCAATAGTAATGTGGACAGGAGTATAAAGGAGATCTTTAGGAAAGCCACATCCCTGTTCCCACTGACCACCTCAAATGGGGCAGAAGAGAAGTGAGAGATGTCTGGAGGTGGATCAACTAAGTTCCAGCAAGGAAAAATGTCATGGTGGAGCATAACCTGGATAAAAACCTGGGACTGCTTCATGTGGAGAAGAAATGGGAAAGAGGGAATGCAGGGCAGGAGGGCAGCTCCTTTGCCTAGTTACTTATCATACTGTGTTCAGCTGGTGGGCCCCCAGCATAAGAAAGATATGAACCTGTTAAAATAAGTCCCAGAGGAGAGCCACGAAGATAATCAGGGTAGGAGCAGCTCCCCTATGAGGACAGGCTGAGAGAGTTGGGTTTTTTCAGCCTGGAGATGAGAAGGGTCCAGAGGGACCTTCCAGTACTTAGAGGGCCTACAGGAAGGATGGGGAGGAACTTGTTAGGGAGTGTAGTGACAGGATGAGGGATAATAGCTTTAAACTGAAAGAGAATAGATTAGATTAGATATAAAGAAGAAATTATTTACTTGAGGGTGGTGAGACATGGGAATAGATTGCCCTGAGAGGCTGTGGATGCCCCATGTCTAGAAAGGTTCAGGGTCAGGTTGGATGGGGCTTTGAGCAACATGGTCTAGCAGAAGGTGTCCCTGCCCATGGCAGAGGGGTTGGGACTAGGTGATCTTAAAAGTCCCTTTGAACCCAAAGACTCCTATGATTCTGTTCTGTGGTAAGTACTTCTATTAACTTCAGACAACCCAGCTGGTTGACCTGATGGGATAAAAAGTGGCAAAGACAAAGTAGCCTGAGGCTAGGAGGTTGTTACTGCTGGTGCTTGAATAGATGTGGAATATTTGACTACCTGGAGTGGTGCTGTAGTGCAGCTCCTCAGTTGGTGTTAATTAATGGCTCCACGAGAACATTTCATCCTACAGCACAGCAGTGTGTGTGGGACGCAAAGCACAGTCACGTGCACAAGAGGATCTATAAATAACCTCTTAAAGAAATCTCTTTGAAAGAAAACAAACCTCATGCTGTTCCACCTTAAAAGGAAAATTACTCCTCGATGTAGAATGTATGATGAGCTCCAAAAAGCAAATTGGAAACAGATCAGCATCTTTCCTCTCCTCAATGTTAGCAGCAGGCCTGGCACTGGAGGCCATGCAGCATGATTTCAGCTGAGGTCCTACTTTCTCAATGACATTTTAATGAATGTCTTTGTTAATAGGGTTTTGAGACGTTTTTACCATGATTGATGCCTATTGTGTAGGAGTGTGCACCATGCCCAGGTGGTTACTGGTTGGTGGAGGATGGCTTTAATACTCGAGGCTTTCTTAAAGAAACCCACTGTCTTCCTGCTTCACAATTTCCCAACATACCTCGAGGTGTCTTAATTAGTCTTTAAAATAATCATTATCCCCATGAGCCTAATTCTCAGCTCTGGTGGATGCTCTGCAGCATCCCTTTGGTGGAAGCACAAGGAGCCCTTGGGCATGCAGGGCTGATACAGATAAAACAAGGTGTGCTGCTGGTGACAGCAGCTGAAATGGACGCATTTAATCTCTGTTAGGACCCAGTGAAGTAGTTATACCAGATATGAGTTTGATTTGTTATCTGCTATTGCACAAAGCAGTGTCAAAGGAAATAAAGGAAACTGATGCATCTTCTGTGCCTAACCCTGCATCACAGCCTCAGTTTCAGACAGTCGCAGATGCCTGTGACAAACCTTTCATAGCCCTGAGCTAAAGCCCTGTTACAGAAGCTGTCAATCGCCACAGAGGAGGGAGAGGCTGCGATGTCGGCAGTACGAGGTGGGTGCTTCCAGTAAAAGTCTGAGGAACGTTTCCTTCCTGGAGTGTTTCTTTTAACTGGTGACTGTTGCCCTTGTGGATTCCTGTGCAGGCATTGGAAACCTGAGTGCTCAGTGATTTAGACCTTATTTGGTAAGTTTTCAAAGCTAAGGTTAAGAGGAGGGAGGAAAAAAAAAAGTTAATTTACTCACCCCGACTAATTCAAGTGAGATCTTGACAGGCGCTGGAAACCTACCCAATTTTAAGCAGATGTTTTACTGCAGGTCGCTGTCATGTGCAGAGCTCAAGCCCCATCCTGCCACAGCGGTGTCCTTCTGAGGGGTGTGCAATGTTGACTTCAGTTTTTCTTCTTTATTCAAGTTTTACTCCTTTTTGTGCAGATTGTTAGCTTCCTGCAGCAGCTCCAGGTTTTGGCTCAATGTTGCCAAAGGCATATTTGTATTATTGTGTAATGGGTCTGAGCCTCTTCCTCTGTCACGTGGCATGGGAAGAAACTTTTACGCACATATGGCTGGAAAGCTCTTGATGCTTGGGAAGCTTTTCCCTTTCTCTCCATTGCAGCCTTGTATGAAAGGCTCAGGAGGTGCCTGGATCATTTGGATAATTTCTGACCGGTTCTGCCCCTGTCTGCTGTGGGTGCTGCCCATATAAGCAAAATGCACAAGGGTATCAAAGTAGGGAACAGTTTTGACGCTTGATCCTGGAACATTCGCAAGAGAAAGAAATCTCCTAAGGGTGGAAACTTGCTTCTGAACCAATTTAGACACACAGGTAATGGCAGATCACCCCAGGCTTGAATTAAAGGACAGCTGTAGCTTTGCAAATGCAAATTTTGAGAAGAAACTGCACATATCCCAGCACTGCTTCAGGTGGATGCACAGGAGAAAATACAGGGACTTTGCCACGGGAATGACAACGCAGGAATGCTTCTGTCTTTGGAACAGATTGGGATTTAGTTTTGAGGTAGCAAAGTAATTGCAAAACCCTTAGCAATTCCTTAAGGTGAGGCAGTAACACCAGGAGCAGTGGCTGAGGCTGGAGTTCAGCTTTAGTTCTGCCAACACAGAAGTGTTGAGTTGCAGTAAATCACTGTCCTTCCTTTCTCTACTGCAGCAGGTCAGGGTGTTACAGCTCTGAGCAGTGTTGATAGCCTGGCTTATACCAGCCCATTAAACCCAGAATGTGCAGACGCTTTACGACTCAAAATCGACAGTAACAGCCCCTGGGGAGGTGCAGAGAGACAAAGAGGGGTTGAAGAGTTTCCTGACCTTTCCTCCCTCCCCACTTTGCAGGGTGTTCTGTGATGCTGCTGTTGTTGGTATGGATCAGATTTGTCTTTTTTAAGGGAGCAGTGGGGAGAGTCTAAACAGGAGCTGTGAGATGACCAACATAGATCCTGGACCCACAGGTGCCTGGGTTGGCAGTATAGGAGGTTATGGGGGACCCATTACCCTGCTGGGAGGGCAGCAATGGTCCTGGGGCAACCATCACCCATGCACACTGGATCACTGGTGCTCCTGGTTGCAGCATGTGAGTCCCAGTTGTGGGTACACAGTTCCTGCTGTGCCCTGGCCAGGGTCACGTGTGGGGCTTGGGGCAGGAGTGTGCTCAGTGGCAGGGCTCCAGACCCTACCCTGCTGCTCTCCAGCCAGTAAATCTGCACTGAGCAGAAAATGTTATTAGCTGATCGGTAGTGTGGTGGAAGTACTCATTCCTTCTTCTGCCAGAATTCATCCTTATTGGAGCTGTTGTGGTTTTTTTGTTAAGCTTTCCCCTGTAGATGCTGTTGGAACGTGATGGGAATGGATATAATGTAAAAGCCAAGTATACTGTTTGCTTTGTGAGCTGAAATCAGTTTGGCTGCTCCTGGGAGGTGTAGGAATGTCTGGCTGAGGAAGCACAGGGCTGTTTGTGCTGTGCTGATGGTCCTACGGAGGTACTTCAGAGCTAGCACCCTGGCCCCCAGCTCCCTGGCAGCTCAGGCATGTTCCTTGCCAGTGAATACTCTCCAGGAGAACAACCTCCCTCCTCAAACCCACACAGTCATCATCTTAAATTTCACTGAGATAAAGCTGTCTTAGCAAAGCTGCCCTATGGCTGCAGAGCTCTGGCATGCCTGTGGGGAGCTGCCCCTTGCCCCACTGCTTCCATGGCATCAGAATGAGTGCAGGTGGGGACACTTCCAGACACAAGCTCTGAGAGCCGCGCTCCCCTGGAGCAGCTCTGCTCGTTGGTCATATTTGAATTCTCACTTTTTGCCTTTTTCCATAAAGTTTATAGGAGCCCAGTTCTCTTGGAGAGCTTCTCCTAGCCCAGGTGTGGGGCTGGAGTCAGCCAAAAGGCTTAAGGCCTTGCACATGTGTGGGTCCTACCTCTGGCTTCTTATGAAACTAGATCATAACTACTCATGGCTTTGCCAGGGAGCCACGAAGTGACAGCAGTTTCCTGAAACACTAATGGTGTGGGGAAGAAAAAACCCTTATACTTATTGTGAACCTGCCCCATGGCAGCTGTGCTGGGCCACTGGGGCTTTGGGCTGGGCTGGTGCAAAACGGGCCAGGGTGATTCTGTGTCCAGATCCACAGCATTTTGAAGGCAGCAAGAGCCTGACCTAGTTCAGCAGTGAGGGGAGGGGCAACACTGGGAAGCTCCTGCCAGGCACATGGAAAATATGTCTGCTGCAATGCCGAGCTGAGCTCACCCAGGGTCCCAACAGCTCTGCTGGAGAACATGTTTGGCAGCGTGCTTAGTTAAATAAAATAAACTGCCCCTTCACAGTGAAACAGAGCAGCCTGAGACACAGTTCTCAGTTTGCCTTGTTTCAACTGGATGTTGGAGAGAAACGTTACAAGAGATCCTGTCACTTCTGTGCTGCTCTTCAGCAAGAGCCTCCCTGCCATGCCTTATGTGGTTTTCCCCATCAATCACGGGGATGGCAGCTTGTTGCAGTGTGGGGAGCTGGCTTGGACTGACATCCACCCTGGCAGACCCCAGGACACACGTGGGACTGGGGGTGCAGGTCCCCACCACAGATGGGCTGTTGGGGCCTGTTGTGGTGCTTCTTCCCCAGCAGTGAAGCGTCATGCCTGTGCCACCCTTTGTAGGCTGGCATGGTCCTGTCCCTCTGCCCAAGTCCCCAGCACAATGTGCTGTGGCTTCACGTCCTTTAGATAAAGCTTGTTGGGGGACTGCATCCCAAAGAGGATGGATTTTCCCTGTTTAATACCCAGGTACTAATGAGTTTCACTGTGACAGATACTGACCTTGCAGCGATGACTTGTAACCAAATAAAATGACTCAGCAAATGCCATAATAGCTGCAGTTCACCCAGAGGCCGGATGCAGCCTAAAATACAGCCTTCCTGTTGCACTGGGCAAGGCAAGGAAGGTGTACCTCAAAGGTGAGTGTAGGTGCTCTGGGGTTGTTTTAGAAGATAAATATTAGATGGAAAAAGTGTTTTTTCTACCCAGCAGACCTCCTGGCTTAGTGTGGAATGGTGTTTTGAGTAATTTTTATTGCCCTGTCTAAAAGGAGTTTGGAAATCTGTGAGCAGTCTTTGAAGAGTGATTGTCTCTCCAAAAGCACCCATAGAAAGGAGTCAAATCCCTGCTTAAACTTAAAGGATGCCCTTGAGACCATTAGCTCTGCTTGGGAACTGCAGTCCTAGCCCATTAAGATAAAAATAAATAGAGCTTATTTTAGGAAGAGGGAAGTGGGAGCCAGCCCAAGCACCATGAACCACTGCAAGCACAGTGCAGATGTGTTAAGGTTGGGTCTTTTCTCGTCTCATGTACCTTCTAATTCAATGTGAATTTCAGCAATCTTTTTCCTTACTTGCCACAACTGGCTCCTGCCCATGTATCTAACAACACAGTTAGACAAGAGAAGACTTTTCTGAAAATGTCTTGTATTTTCCAAAATACAAAAATCTTCATCCCCTCTTCTGGAGTCTGTGGCACCATCATCAGCAATCCCCAGTACCTGAGGACACAGGCAGCTTTTACCTGAGCCAGGAAAGCCAGTGACAAATGGCACTTAACTCATGTCATGGTACAGTGCCTCTGTCCTTCAGGGCAAAGCAGCATCACCCAGAGACAGGTGAAAAACTACTTACATTATGTGTAAGTAGTGACAGTCTGCAGACAGCACCAGCTACAGAGAAAATCCCCTCTCCTGCTCCTGCTTTCCAAGCACAGAATTTTGCATTAGAGCTGGCATTCCTATTCTCAGAGAATCAATGTGTTTTTCTAAAAGTGGTCTTTCAGCTGTTCCTAGAGTACTGAGAAAATCCTAGACTATTGGCAGAATATACTGTGGGGCTGTGCTGCCTCTCGGGTGTTAAAAGGCTCCAGGCAGTGCTTTGGCTTCTGCAGGTGCCCAGCATGAGTCTTCTGAAAACGACAGCTGAGCAAAGGCAGAAGCCAGCTGAAGGCACCAGCTTGGATCTCATGCAACCCAGAGGCTGATGGCATAACCTCTTCTCAACCAGGATGTGCAGAACCAGGAGCAAGTCTAACATGAGGGAACGTCTCCTGCACCAGTGCTGCTCTGACAACCACCCTGCCAACAGGGCAGTAGCATAGGTGACTGCAACCTCAGGCCTCGTGCTCCAGCAGCCACTTCCGCAAGCCACTGTTGGCACACATTGTAGCAGCTTGTGAATAAAATACAGCAGTGGGTTAAAACTCTGCTGTGAGGTGGTGTTGGAGCCAAATTTGTAGTTCCAAGCTTTCTACCAAAAATCAAGACACAAATGTGTAAGGCCTTAAATGCATCTGTAAACAATTCCACTCCTGAGAGACGTAGTGGAAGACTATAGAGCAGTGGGTCAAGTGCTTAGATCCAACTGCTGTGTAGATGAGTAGCTGAGAAGGGCCTGTTTCTAAAATGTTTTGGAATTAGTTGGAAATTCTGGGTTTGCTAATCTGTCCACTGAACAAGGGTTTCTTAAGCAAAGGGATTTTTTTTTTTCCCCCTGTTCCACTGAGGTCTGAAATATGCTGGTATTTTGCAGAAGCAAAAATCATTCTTACCCACTACCTCAAGGGGGTTCTGGTTTAGTCATCTAAATGATGTGAACAAGTTTGTTTCTTGTAAAATAACTAGCTTAAGTTAGAACGGTATTTCTGTCTATTTGTTCCATCTGCCAAAATAAATGCAAACAGAAGTGCTAACAAACAGAACAATGGGGAATTGCCTGCACACAGCTCAGGCCATGGTGTTTTGGCCTGAATGGGGAGTAATCAAAGTTATATCCAAAAGTGGTATGGGTTGGAGTTATTGGGTTGCACTAGGCACTAGTGGGAACAGAAAATCCTGTATCTTCTGTTTTATTTTTTCCTAAAAGTTGAACTCCTCCTCATCCTTAACCAATTGCTATCATTCTTGCTTTTTTTCTGATCCCTCAGCAGCTTAAAACAATTAGACTCGCCTAGAACAGTGCATCTTTTCATTAACCCATGCAGGAAAGCCATGAAGATCTTACTACAAAGAAATGTGGAGACAGTGAAAGAACTACCTTCTGGCATGCCTTGAAAGGTAACACAGAATGTTAAACTTTTCAACAAAAAATAAAGGAGACTATTTTAATCTGTGTTCTAAAAATGCAGATGTCCTCAAATAAGCTGCGTAGTTCGGTTTGTAGACTGAGTATACCTCAGACAACCAGAACTGAATAGGATGAAAAAATCAGGCAACCAAAGCAATTGTTGAAAAGGGAGTTGAGAAAGTATTTTTTGAGCTTTGCCAAGGGCAAAATTCAGAGATACCCTGACTGTGCTGGGAGGGTTTGTCTTGTGTTAGGACTTGAGAATTTGACTAGTCTGTGGTATCAGGCTAAAGAATTTACTCTCAACTTGCTTCTATCTTTGTGCATGTGACAAAGAGGAGTTCTCAACTTTACCTACCTCTGCTAGAGTACGCTCGCTTTCGTTGTGTGTTCATTTCTGTCCAAGCTAGCTACAGACTTCCTGCAAACTCATTTTAGAAAGGAAAAAAAAAAATCTTTTGGGCAACAGAAAGCAGTCTCTGGATATGCAGAGTGATATCACATGCCAAATCCAGCGGGAAGCAGATGGAGGAAAATTAATCCTCATGATCAGATCCACAATGTTAACATTTAACCTTTTTGATATAAATAGGACATCATGTTTTAAGCCTTGTCTTTAACTGGTGAGACTGATCCAGATGAGATCTACTCTGCATCATTCAGAAGCTCACGGAACTGTATTTTGAATAAAACACTGCTATTTGCTTTTTCCCCTGGAGTAGCCTTACTGCCTCACCAGAGAGGGAACTGGTCCCAATAGGCTCTCTCTCAGCAGAGTGAGGCAGGGCTTGCTGGAAAGTAAGTTACAGTCATGTCTTTGCTTACGGAAAAACAAATCCATCCACAGGAGTGTTTATTTGTAATAACCAGATGTCCCTAGAGCACTGACCATGTTACATTGGCTTCTAAAATACATCTTTAACTCTCTCCTTGTCATATGAAAAATACTAAACAAGAGTTTAAATCTGAATTTTACAAGCTGCCTAGACTGGTGAATTACTTGTTCTTTATTCTAAATTGCTCTTTTCAGTGTTATTTATAAAAAATCGACTCTCTAGCTACTTTTAGAAAGGTATCTAAATAGCTTAAGGAACTGGTAACACTGGATCCTTCTGACATCTTCCCTCAAACTGAACTTGGCACTGACCAAGGCAACAGCAGTTGGTATCTCTGCAGCTGGAGATATGCTGGCCAGAACTTCAGATGTTGCAGCCCTCAGAAGGATAATAGCTTACAGTTCCAATTCAGGAAAATCATCTAAGGACAGCCTGCATTCAGGTCATATCAGAGGAATCTCCAGAACACTGTAAATACTCAACCTAAAGTTTTCATCATCAATGAGAGTACCACAGAGAGTTTTAATACAGCACTACCTTACAGACTAATGCAGAATGTATGCTAAATGAAAATCCTCAAAGAGGATCTCTAACAAAAATAAAGGGGAAGCAGACTTGGAGAAAACCTTAGAAAAAAAGGAAACCAGCTTTACAGGTTGAAATTACAGGTATGACATGTTCCAGGTATAACATATTGTTTAATTTTCTTCTGGTCACTTTAACTTCCTTCATTGTTCACAAAGTGGAAGTTGTAATCAGGTTCTTCATTTTAGAAGAAAAGCCAGGATTACAGTGTCTTCCCTATCACTGATATAACCACATTTAATGTGGTTACAAAAGCCATGGTTAGTAAGACAGTTTAAGCCACAACAGAAATAATTCTCAAGCCTTCCACCTCTAAAGTCATGCTGCGAAGCTTTTCACCCATTTCTTCAACTTTTAATAGTTAAAGGGGAAAACTCTCAGCTTAAGGACTAATATTGCCAAACACAAAGCAGATGCTGCTTCACATTATCACAAGGCAGGAGAGCCTGACGCTTGGCATTATACCACATAACAGGATTCTGGAACTTACGAAGGTAAGATGAATACTGTTATCACAAAGAAAACCAAAGAACTCAGATCTTTGCAACTGAAATTTGTGTTAACACCTGTAGAAGCAGACTAAGAATTTAAAAACTGTACAGTCAGCTTCTGATTAAAAAGGCTGGACATCACTGTAGACCTTTACATTAATTTAACCAAAACTGTACAAAGCAATCAATTTTTACATTTCCAAAATACTACACAGTGATCAAGAAAGAAATTATTTCTCCTTTTAAAGCTATGTGACAGGCAACAAACTTTGCAAATAAGATCCTGCAGTAGCTGTATCAAAATTTTTCAGCAGTATTTGTTCTGCATTGTGACACAAGGTGACCATTTCTTTCTAGGAGTCAGCTTTACTGAATGTATCATGACTTTATGCATATTTTAGTTGGCTAAATGAGCCTAGAATTCCAGCCAATATCAGATATTTTTTCTTGTTCAGTAAAGAATTCTCAGAGTTGGTAAATGTATTTTTCATATTTTTTAACATATATTTGTAAGTGTATATGCATGCATGCATACATACATGTATAAAATTACTGTGTGTACTGGATTGCTTATGTCTGTTGAAACAAGTTTTCACTAACTTCTCTGGTGTGGAAAAAGGGCACTTTATCAGACAGGTGGAAGGTAAACAAGTGTCTACAGAGTTGTAAACAGGTATGACAGAGTCTTGTCTATCGGAATGATTTTCACCGCGACTACTGTCCAAGAAAAGAGGCCATGGGATCATCAGGTCTCTGACGTTTCATCCTATAGGCCTCCATTTCCTCTTCTGTTGGCTCCCTGGTTTCATAGTGGCTGTTGTATGGTCTCTTCCTCTCATCTAACTGCATGACTTCTTTAACATGCAGAAGACGAGCCTCTTCTGCATTTAGTGCCTGGAAAGGGAAAAAAAACCCCACAATGAAAGTTAAACAAAAAACCTCAAAGTTTAGTATTAGACTCTGGTATAATGGAAGCAGCAAGGCAGAATGGTGGGATAAGCCACACACATCTGTCTGGCCACCTACAGAACTTTTTTAATGCTCATTTTTTTAGTGATGGTAAAATGGTATTTAGCAAACAAGGTACTTTATTCACTTTCTAATTGCCAAAATAAGTAAGAAACTCCTTGGCTTTATCTAAAAGGTAATCATGATCCAGCAAGTACCAAAGCAGATAAGCAGGCATGTGATCTTAGGGGTTCAGATTTGTTGGCTTTCTGGTTGTGGTTGGTGTTTTTTTTTTTCTTTTTTTTTTTCTTCCCCCCCCCACCCCCTCCAGTCAGGGAGCATTTAAATGTTTTAAAATGCTTTTTGAAATACATCTTATCCCATTCTTCAAACTACTACTGTTGCTCCTTCTTGCTCTTGAAAAGAAGTTGCATTTGTATACTTCTTTGCTCAACTATAGTTTAGCATTAGTTTCACACTCTGAATACCCACAGACAGGCTACTGGAGTGGTAGGCAGGATGTTCACCAGCAGTCAGTGGATAGCCTGGTGGGTGGATTTATTGCATCAGCTGTGAGACTGGGCCCAAGTTGGGGATAAAAAGTGCTAAGTTAAGCTTTGAGCTGTTGATCTCTCCATCTTTCTACAATACACAAATCCTTGTGTTCTGCCATTTCTTTTATAGATCTAGAGATGTAACAGGTGCCTAGGCAGGCAATGTTCCAAAATAATCTAAACTAAGTCTTCAAAACCTAAATATTTATTGTATGTTTGCTGGAAAAATAGGGAAAGTACTTTAGAACATCTAACAGCATTTGAAATTTGCTTTAGCTCAAGATTAGCATCAAAGAACTGCACTACAGGCTTTGTAAAACTGACATAGCTGTAAAATATATTTCAAGATTTTTTTGGCACAAAACCACTGAAGAATATAGTGCACCTTTTTAAGTTTTTCTTGCTTCTTTTTCTCTTCACCCTCACTATCTGAATTTGAGCTCTTCTTGTGCTTCTTCTTTTTCTTTTCTTTCTGTTTCTCTTGGTGGATCTGTAAGGTGGAAACCCAGTCATGTTAACATTCAACTTGCAAACAGCAGTAAGCAACATTCAAGCCATTAAATCGCAGGCGTCTATTAATGCTATTGGAGAGCTTCGTTTTCAGTAGAGATGTTAATGATCTGATATCAGCCTGCTGATATTCAGACTCATTATGACCTGTGTAATTTTGTAGTTATACATATCTTCCCACCTCTTAAAATGCTGAGGAAATGTATTTGCCTTCCTGAGAAAGGGAAACAACCTACCTCCATCAGTGTTTTTGGTTTTGTGGTGTGTTCTTCATCCCTGGGTTGCTCTTCCAGTGAGCTTGCTTCAGTATTCTACACAATAGATAAGAGAAAGGATGCTCACTTACTTAACACATTTGGAAGGAGAAGGAAGACAAATAGGCAAAAAGCAACAACAAATTAAAAAAAGCAAAACAGTCTAAAACTTATGTAGGAAGATGAATGTTTTTTATCTCTTTCCAAATAACTAAATAAGGCAATACTTACAGCAGTTTCTTTCCCAGCTTCTCCTACACAGTATGAGTACTTGACAAATGAGTGGCAGCATTTGTAACCCCACCTGCCATCTTTCCAGTACGAACCCCAAATGCACTGCAAGAGAAGACACCATAGCAGTTATGTCCATAATGACACTCCTGTAAGAGGCAGGCTGCAGTATATTCCATTCAGAAGGGAAAATTACAAGAACTGCTTTTGCCATTTTACATCAGCCTTGCAGGTACAGCTTCAAAACAGAAAAGCAACAGGATGTGGTCAATTCATATTCAAAATCAAAAGCAAATACAGTAACTTCCCTTTGAGTTTACAGTCGCCATCACAACTCCTCAAATCCACACTGCAACCATGACAATTGGAAATTCCCCATTAGTAGAGAAGGCAGAATGTCACAGTTGAGACAGGACAAATTTCTTTGCTGTGTTAATTATATTGTACTGTACCCTACCATCCCTCATTCCCTTCCAATGGGAAGGAACTTTTTTTAAAAAAAATTTTAACATAACCCAGAGCTTACTGTGTGGTTGTTGATCTTCACATCCTCTTCATATTTAGAACAAGCAATAGCTTTCTCTTGTCCTTTGATGACTGTTCCATGCCTAGAGTACTCCACATAATCTTCTGTTTGAGCTAACAGCAGTTCAGCTGGTGGGGCATCTAGATGTTCCTGTCCTCCATACTGAAATGCAAGTAAAAATGGCATATAACAGTCTTAAAAACCCCCTCACCTTTTATGTAGTTAAGCACAGGTTCCAAAAACATCACCTTCAGTACTTTCTGAATATGACACAAAAGGATGGAGACAGTTTAATGTTTACTGGATAGTTAGAGAGAAATAAATCTACTCCTGTGGCCACTGCTGTGGAGTTTTTGTTGTGTTTTGATTTTGGGTCTTTTTTGTTTTATGCCTGGAGGATTACAATAGTGATATTCCTCACTCAAAGCAGAAAAACTTTTCAGACCAAACCAAAAGGCTCTGGCATAACCAGAGCAGGACTTCCTGTCCCCCTCTGAAATTGAATGTTGACAAGGTTAGAATCTCAATTACTTACTTAGTCAGTTGTCCAAGAAATCAGTTGCAAAATACAAATATTTATCTAGAAGATTGCACCTAAACCTTGAATCTGAACATTCTGCTTTTGACACTTAAGAGAAAATGTGTAAAAAAAAAAAAAAAAAAAAAAGTAAAAAGAAATTTGGGAGAGAGTTACTTGAGTATTTTACAAAAGATACTGCTTCCAAACAGTAAAAGAATTTTTTAAGATCACCTGAATTATTTAGAAGAAAAACCCAAACATCTGAATTTCCACTCCTCCTCCATACTGCTATCAGATTTTTCACTGAAGAAATTCTGACAGTTAAGGGAAGAGCTCCCAGTAATCTAAAGAAAGACCTGCAGATCTTCAAAGGCTCCTATACTAAATAATATAATTAATCCAACTGATGAGATAACATGTATAGATATAAAAACCTTTTATATTTTTTATAAGCTCCTGAGAACAGCTGATGCATTTTCACAGAGCATTAGTAACTCAAGACCCAGACTTCAAACTCAACAGAATTCTTATTAAATAAAACCAAATGCCTATTACCTTTTCTAGGATGCTTTCTTTCTGCTGTGCCTTGAAATCTTCTTTTTTCACTTTGAAGGACTTATAAAGTAGCTCTAATTTTGTAGGGTCTGCTTGAAGATGAACTTCAGAGCCTTTGTCATAAGCCTCCCAAGCAAACACTGTGTACACAAAAGGTTTTGCTTAATATTTCCTCTGAAACCAATATATACATTCAAACTACAATCTTCAATTTTGTAATTTGACAGAAAGCCTCAATCTAAAAAGACTTTCCTTTTCAAGAAAGAAGCATTGTTTAGTATTTTAAATCAATTTTCTTTAAAAACAACAACAAACCCCTTCCCCCCCCAAAACAAACAACTCCCACTTACGCTGAGTCTGTGCCATTGATATAGTATCTCCAGTGTAGCGAACGAAGTTGTCACCTGCATAACCAACTCTGCAGAAAAGAACAATATGATTCTTAGCATTTAAACAACATGATTTTCTTTTAAATACAACCATAGAATATCAACAGGAAAGTAAAAATTCTCCTTTGTGCCCTGAGAATTAAGAATAGAGGGAGAGGATGGAGCATTCAACTCAATACACGAAATGGGAGTCTAGGATTCCTCACTGAGTCATGAAAACATTAGGTAGCAACTCGGAATACCTGACACCTATGTTTATATGGAACCATCTTATGATGCATACATGGAGCTCTGTCAGATACCAAGCATCATGAGTCAAACTTGGATCTAACTGCACAGTAAATATGCATAAATGGCAGGTGACATTCTAGCATAGTGATTCGCAGCTTTTGGATTTGTGAATCTCTTCTCCTTCTCAGACCAATGTAGTTTACTGAGTAATAGCCCAGTAATAGCTTTACTACTCTCAGTTACCTTTTGCACACCCTTTGAAGAGATTTACATGAGTATATGAAATACAGGCTGAAAATCAAATGATGTTAACAATTCAATTCACTCTTCTTATCTCCCCAAAGCCACTCTAAAAATTTACAGTCTGTAAAGCTGTGGCAGAAACAGATTCAACAAAAGTCAAACTATGACTCTGGAGAGAAATGAAAGCATCTGTGTCTAAAAAAACCCAAACAACTGACTGGCATTATACTAGCTGGGGGCAAGAAGAGGTGGAAAGAGCATTATTTGCTAGCATTTAGCCACTGCCATTCTATTTCAGGCAGTGAGCTAATCCTATTACTGTAGTGTGAATAAGTGTTTTTACTCACAGCCTGTCTACTCTTTAAGAACACAGTACCTCACAGGTCAAGGTAGGGTCACAGCTCAAGCTCAAGTTTTAAGTGAGACAGCCTTAAGTGCAGTCAAAAGGCAGCCTATGGCATTCTTTAAGTTGTCTATCTAGACAATGCCAAAGCTTTCAGACCTTTTCTATGCAGACACTATTAGTATATGAGGAGCTCTTGCTCCTAATTCAAGCGTTTAGTTAGGTATCACAGATACTCCATGATAGCCTCCACTGCTGAATGCCTCCCAACAAACAAGGGATGAAGATCAACATTTGGTTACTGAAATAGAATCATAAAAAGGTTAGAGTTGGAATACTTTGCATAAACAGCATTATTGTTTACAGGTATCCTTTTTAGATACAGCAGTGTATTCTAATCCTTGTACAAATCATACACTAAATAGTGGCCTACATGTCCCTGAAGATTAAGGGCTGGTATTAATAAATACCACTCTTTAATACTAAAACAAAAAGTGCTGCTAAATAAAACAGTTATTTCCATGTTTACTACTACTTCTACCCTAAGTGAGGACATAGCAATAAGGAAAAGGCAAAACTTGTAGTCTTAATTTTTACCACAGTTTTGTTGGAAACACAGGCATGACTTTTAACTTACTCATCTGGATTCTTGCCTGTATTGGCATAGGGGTTCTCCCTCATTGCTCTTGTTTTGGGATCATAATAAGCAGAGTTTGGATCCAGATTCCTCAAGTACTAGGGAAAGAAAACAACATCCAAGATATTAAATATTTATGATTTTGAAATGATGATTGTAAAAGTAACATGAATTTCCTCCTGTATCTCCCAGCTTAGACATTTTTAAAAGTTACATCTGTTTAACCTTGATGAAGTCATAACATGAGCAGGGATAGAACTGAGAGTAGACCTTAACCTCCAAACCCCAAGACCCATACACAAACTCAGTAATAACTGAGCCTACCATTTTCTAATGCACTTGCTGAATCAGAAAGCACATCTGTAAAGAGCCCTTGACTCACTTTCGCAATATCTTCCCGAATACGGAGATTCCGAACTGTGATACGTCTTTTAGAGTCAAAGTTCTGCCCAGGCATATCAATGTCATCTGCATATTTATCTTCATCTTCATCTTCACTGTTATGGTCTCTTTCCTGAGGAGAGATGGGAATTTCTAAGTAAAACAGGACATTCACTCCAGAGACAGGTACAAGAATCTGATTTTAGTAGTTTCATTAAAAATTCTGTAATCCCTGTTTTTATAAGCTAGCATCATTTACCTGGATGTAAGTGTGCTCTCATGCTAATCTAACATTCTACAGTTTTCAGAAACACTCTCTTAAAGGATTTCCACTTCCTCATATGGAACCAGTTACAAAGACATAACTGTGATGCTATCAAGAAAAACAGTTATCTTGGGCAAAATATACCATGGATTAAAAACTATTATTTGCTTGCATCTCTAGCATTTGATAACACACAGGAATTACAACGAAACCAAAAATCTCTTTGCAAAATCCAGCAACTTCTGCCCTAAAGAACAGGCAGCCAGTGGCATTAAACCCAGTGTTCAAACCCATATGCCACCCTTGTTTTGCTGTTCCACTATCTACAGAGCCTTTTTTCTGCCCATGGTGTGATGCAGTGCATATTCATCTTACTGTCTGTGAATTTGGTTCCTCTTCTCCCCACTGGTGTCTTGGGGAGTTCTGCAGCAAACAAAGAGCACATCAGCAGGGAAGACAAGATAGTGGAGAGAGGAAAGATAGCAGGGATATAAAGAGCAATCAAAGCAGGTTGATGCTGACTGCAAAATACAATTTAGCCATAGTACAAAATGCACAGAGACTGCTATACAATGTTCTAGGAAAGAACTTATAAATGTCTCTATTACAGACACATTGGAGACCTCTTCATTGTAGTCCCAACTAAATTTCCAAGCCTTTGCAAGAACAGCAAATTCTAGACATGTCTCTGCTATTTTGAGCTTGCTATGCCATTGATGGTTTAGACTAGAACATTTCATATCACACAAATGGAACACAGATCCAACTCTGAAAACTTAAAAATAAATGAAGATACGGATGCAAGTATTTAGTCAGGACTGACAAGAACACTAACCATGAATCAGAAGCCAAAACTTAGCTGGAGAAACATGGCCAGAATTTATATTTTTAACCTGCTTAGCCAATAACTTGCAGCAGTAAAGCTGGAAATAATTCTGAGTCTTCGAAGATTGACCTGCAAATTTGCCATCACTGACTATGCAAAACACTCTTGGTCCTCAGAGACAGTTCTTATGTTTCAAACATACGTTTAGCTCGATTTTGTAAGGAACAAGTATACGGAAGCCAATGTTTGCCTTGTGGTGAAAAAAGGCATCAAAAAGAGAGAGAATCTTTTTCTACCGGAAACGTCAGAAGACTGTGGTTTGTGCTGTGTTGGAGACTAAGTTCGCTCTGCCATCTAGTGACAAAATGCAAAGTGACAACCTCTGGAAAATAGAGGCCCAGTTGGATGCAGTCTTTTCCTTGGCGTTTCCTTTCTTACAATGCTGATTAGTAAAACCTACTTCTGATCAGTAGCAGTCCCTGCATTTTCCCCATTTTATAAATTACGGTATTATCAGAAATGCCTTTTAAAATTACAATTTTCTATCAAAGATTATCAAAAGTGTTGTCTATCATCTAAGAAGAGCTTGTAGAAGTTCGTGGAAGGTGCAAACTGCCATTATAAGCCAGAGGGAAATGCATATGCTTAGCTTTCAAATAACCAGACACTGCAAATAATTGTAGCAATAACCAAAGAAGAAATGTTTGGTTTAAGACAAAGAAAATACCCTCCTGTTCCGATTTATAATAAGCATTCCTAAACCAATCCAGAGTCATGTAATAGTTATTACCTTAACATTAGTCAAACCTAACAGTCTTTAAATACAAAAAAAAGCATCTCAGTGTATGAACAGAATTGCTTCATGAAAACCAAGTTTTTCTGACCAAAAATTCCAGGTCATTAATTACAGCAAGAATAACAATCACACAGAATTTCTGACCCTAAGGGGAAAGCAAAGCAACTCTCATTTGAAGGAAGATGCTTCAAAATTTCAATGTGACACAGAATATGCTGGTGCTAGGAAAATCCAACAGCAGACCCTGTATAAAGAGTAGAAGCATCAGAAAGCAGAAGTAACCTGTTTTATTTTTATTCAGCCTAAACAAAAATAAATTAGGGTTTAGTCTACTTACCACTTGCTCCAGCTTTCCTGATGCTAACTCTTCCTGAAGCTTCTGGGCTTTCAGTGTACGTTTGGCCTGTGTATCATGAAAATAAATTTGTTTCACTATTTCTTTTTAATAGCAAGTGTGTAGTAATAGTTATCAATCATCTCATGTGACTACTATCATTTAAAATGTACTATTACCAAAAAAAAAAGAAAGGTCTTTTTTGTAATTCTCTGGGTGCTTGTAAAAAATTAGCACTACTTCTACACTTTACCACTTTGTTTTTTGAGCCTCAAAGAAAGGAAATCATGTACACTAACCATTTTACTATTTTGTATTACACTTAAATGATTCTATGATCACTTTATACTAGAGTTTATGTAGCTATACTATAACTACACTCATCTTACTTCAAGAAAAAGATAGCTTACTTTAGTTCAATACTGTTTATTATGTCCTCATCATCTAGTTAGAAATGTCCTCAGTAAAACACAGCAGCTACATACCAAATCAACCTTGGAATATTCCTCTACAATCTTCATGTGCTCTTCTGGGTTGTAACCATTCCAACGATCTCGCTTTCCGTCATAATCGAACATCAGTTGAGGCTGCACATGTTCATCTGGTGCAATATTCATGCCTGTGTATTTTGCTCCAACTTTCCTGGGTCTCTGAAAGGAAAAAAAATGGCTCGATGGGGTCATTAAAATTAAAATATTACTCACTCAGATATCCCTTTAAAAGTAGCATCAACTGAGCTCCTCTACATCCAGTTAGATTCAGCACTATAAGCCTGTGAACTGTAAATAAATGCAAGTAGTTAATTTCTGAATTGTAAAGTAGTGCAACTGACTCCAAACCCATCAATTTCTAATTCTATTTTCCACAATTAAAAAGCAACTAAAACAGTCTCTGGGAATGGCTTCTAGCTGACATGAAACAGAAAGACAGGCACAGCAGCACTTGAATTAAAAGTAAGTTAACATGAAGAGCTAAACATTTTCACCAACTACTGCAGCACTTACCACAAACAGAATTATGAGCAGCCCCCTGAACAGCATCATTTTCTCCTCATCTTTCCCACATCATTTCTTTAGAATCAAGCCAACTTTCAATACTTGTAACCTTTTTCAAAATAGCTGCTTCAAAACTAGTAGTTTTTGTTTTACCTATAGCTAGCTATTTTTTTTTACCAAGACTAGAATTCACATTGTTTTCAAAACCATTCATACATCAACAAAAGTCAACCTTACCTCCATGCAATCTTTCTTCTTGTGTGTCAAGGCACCACAGTTCTCGCAAGCTCCTTTACGGTATCTGGTTGCGATTGCATGCTAAACAACAACAACAAAGAGACTGTTATGGACTTGGGGTAAGATTCAGATATGTACTTCCAATAACTACTTCATTTTTTCAGTACAGCTTAAGTGTTCATGGTCTACCCAAACCCAGAACACACATTTTGATATGACCAAACACTGCAACTTGCCTGCTGATTAAGAATTTCCAGTTCCTGTCTCCCCCAAACAGATGCAACAAGAAATTATTTCCTCATGGAATCGAACCAAATCTTTCTGAAAAAAACATTCTGCATACCTCTTGAACTCCTCGTTTGTACCATTCTCCAGAAGAGCTATACTGTTTCTGCTTCTCTGGCTGAGGTCTCTGATGCTTTAGGGTAGGTCTTTTAGAAGGATCTATGTACCATGGTACTGAGGATATGTACTGAGGAATATGAGGATTGATATCCCTGTAAACGATGTTGTATAATAAATACATGGCATAGGGAAAAAAGAACACACAGATGAAACAACTGAGCCTAACAAATAATTCACATTGAAGTTCAGTGCTTTAGGAGTCATAGAATCACAGAATGTCAGGGGTTGGAAGGGACCTCGAAAGATCATCTAGTCCAATCCCCCTGCCAGAGCAGGATTCCCTAGACTAGGTCACAATAAAGCTTCCCTCATGATAGAATCATGAAGTGGTTAGAATACACTGCAGAATAAGCACTAACTTAACTAGATTAACACAGACTTTCATTCAGATTTTGCAGCCATTTAATTCACCAAAACTCCAGACTCCAAATCAAATAACTTATTCTATACATGTTACTGAACACAAAAGTTGTAACATTTTTCAGAACCAGCAAATCTTGTAGGAGCAAGACAGAAGAAACAGATCAGGTACACAGTAAGTTTTCTAGCACTGTGTTTTGGTCACTTTTAAAATACTGCTTTTAAGAAGCTGCCTAGATGAGATTTCGTAGCAAAACCATCCATGGATCACAGCAGATAAAACACTGAACCTACATTTGCTGGGGAAACATCTTTTTGCTGAGAATGACTGGAATGTTAAAAGCAAATTCACAGTTCAACTACTTAGTTCTACAATGACTCATAGTGAAATCGTGTATCATGTATTGTGATTATTCTGTAATCACAACAGAAAAAAAAAGACATTTTTAAGTGGCAGCTTTAGAATAACCATCACTGTAATGAAACTTACTTTCCTTCCTCATCCACTTCAGCAGGTGCATTTCCTAGTTTCCTCTGCTCTTCTAATTCCTTCTTTTTCCTCCAGTCTTCCCTTGTCATCTTCTTTGGTTCCTCCAGGTTCACATCATTTGATCCTCCTGAAGGAGTGGTGTTCATTACCATCCCTGATGCCATTTTCTTTGTTGCTATGTAACAACAACAACAACAAAAACAAAAATAAAAGAGAAAAAAAGTCTTATAGATCACTACTGTTTGACAGCACACTTCTTCAACATGGCTTTGACATTCAGTGAAACCGGTAACACTGTATTATGCATTCTTGACATATGTCTTTCCACAAAAATAATTATCAGTGCTGAAAAAAACCCTCACCTTATTGATGTTCCTTTAACTAGTATGATACACGATGGGAAGGAAAAGCAGCAGCTCCACACACTGCGTCAGCACACGCGCTATCGGGCCTTTCCCGTCTGAGCGGAGGGGAACACTGAGTCCCCACTGCTGCAGGACAGCTAGAGTCCGCTGACTCGCCGGGGCCCCACACAACGCGCAAATCTGGGCCTATGCCTACCCCGATGGCGAGGCAAGATAGTGCCTGCCAGGAAGCAGCCCTCCGCCAGGACCCGGGCCTAGGCCTAAGGCCAGACGCAGGCACAGGCGCAGCCCCAGCCCGCAAAGACGCAGATACTTCCCCAAAGCCCAATGTAGCTGCTCAGTAGCCACCCCCCACCCAGGCCACCAGTAATCGCCTAATCGCAGACCACCAACTGCTTCCGTCACCCTTGTTTACCTCCTAGGCCGCCCGGCCGCCCCACAATGCACGGCAGCCTCTCCTCTTGGCACTTCCGTCACATCCGGGGCCGTGCCACGCCGTCGCCATAGCAACGCGGCAGCGGCGGACGATGTCAAACCCCACCCCTGCCCCGCCCCGGAACGCCGCTGTGGGGAGCAGATGCGGCGGCGCGGAGGAGGCGCTGCTGAGCCAATCGGCTGCTGAGCGTTAGTCGAAGCAGCCAATGGGCGGTGTGGAGGCTGTTTAAAACCTGCCGGCGACGGGGGAAGCTGTGGCTGCCTTTCTGAGGTGGTTGTGGTTCTAGTTCGTCCGTGTGTGAGTCTACAGGCGGATCTGACTCTCCTCTGTGAGGGTGCTGCTGTGTCGCATTAGTGCTCGGAGCTGCCGCTGGTTCTTAAGGTAAGATCTCAGCCGAGAAGAAGGGCATCAGTGTTATTTGGTTAAAGGTGAGGCCTTCCCCCAGTGCAGGAGGAGAAACCTCCTGCAGGTGTAAGGAGGTGGTGGCTTAAATGAGGGAATTGCTGACATCTGTGGCTCTAAGTCTTTCTTTGACTTTGTGTTTAAACTTTTGACTTCAAGCTGTGTAAGTTAAAAGTTGTTTTTACTCTAAGCCTTTCTTGCATGAGGAATCATTTGCCCACCTATGTAATGGCAGTGATAAGCTTGAGATGGGAGCTTCCTGGGTGTTCAGATCACTGCAAGGAAGTGCTCTGATTTGTTGTCTCAGATGGGGCTGAGTGAGGTAATCTATTTTGTAGGGTGTACTCGAATAGTTGCTTTTTCTGGTGATAGGATGTCTCTGCTGGTGAAGTAACTGGCATGGCTGTTCATGTGCTACAAACTGAGCTAAGGACTGGATTGCTAAGCTAAGAGGTGTATTCTTTTCTTGTATGAGAAAGGTATTAGATCCTATTGTGTGGGATTGCTAGTGAGACCGAGAGCTTGTTACAAGCTCTTTTGGGACTATGAGCCCACCATGTGCACTAAAAATGCTTTCAAACATAAGGGTCTGTAGCTAAGCTGCTATGAAATGGTGTACAGTATGGGTTTGCCCTTTGTCCTCTAGGGACTGGCAGTTATGTTGTCTTTAATGTGGTTTGTTTATATAAAGTATGCTGTGGTCAGAGAAGTGACAAGACTCATTTCCTCTCTTGTTTGCGTAGGCTTCCCAGAGTGGTCTCTTCACCTGAAGATGGCAACGCTAATCTATGTTGATAAGGAGAACAGTGAAGTTGCTCCTACCAAGAATCAGCTAAGACTTCCTTCAGGATCTTGTGCGTATCTGCTTCACTGTTTTGAATAGTAGGAGTTTTCTATTCTTGTATCTACTTATTGAACCAGTTCTTCTAAGCTCATCAATTACTACAAAAGTGAAAATAAATCTTTTTTTATAGAGGGGTTCATTCCCCTGAGTTGTAAATGGTAAACAATGATTTTTATGGCAACTAGTTTTACAGCATATGCAGTTACCAAAGCAAAATTTTAGGGTTGATATGTTGCTAAAGTTTGGGGTTTTTTTTCTTCATTACAGCAAAAGTCTTATCTGAAAGAACACAAGTTAACACTCCACTTCCTAAAAAAATGATCAATCCATCTCCAGCCACATCTCACTCTGTCAGAAAGGCTCTTGGAAATGTGAATAGAACTGAAGGAGTTATGAACAAGATGGAAAAGACAAGACAGAAAAATCAGCCTTGCACTGCAAACAAAGTGGGTACAACACACTTGGGAAGGGGGTGGGAGGAGGGAGGGAAATGTATAGTTTACTACTGTTGTGGCTTAACCCTGGCAGGCATCTGAAGCACCACACAGCTGCTTGCTCACTTCTCTCTCAGTAAGATGGAGAGAATTGAAAAGGGTAAAAGTGTCTTAATCTTCTTTTCAGATTAAAGCAGTTTAGAATTTTCAAAGAAACAACCAATTTCTCACTACTGGCTGACTGATGAGTTGCCAGTCCCTGAGTGATGGTAGCCCTGACACAAACTTTCCCACCAGTTTTCATTGCTCAGCATGATACTGTATGTTATGGAGTATCCCTTTAGTCGGTTTGGGTCAGCTGTCTTAACTGTGTCTCTTCCCAACTCCTTGTACACCCCCAGCCTACTTGCTGGTAAGAAGCAGAGAAGGCCTTGATGCTGTGTAAGAACTGTTCAGCAGTAGCTCAAACAGCTGTGTTATCAACACTGTTTTCATCAGTGATTCAAAACATGGCATCATAAGAGCTAGTAGGAGGTTTGGTTCTAGTCAAAACCAGTATGCTTACATAGGCACAGGGAGTACAACAGCTTTGGGGGGTACCTAATGGCAAAGAAGTTGCTCTAGAGAAAATAGTCTGAGTTAATGTCTTGTTAACATGTTAAGTATCAGGAGTTATAATATGAGTAAATGCTTTTTGTGCAGTGATTTGTTGCTGCTGTATATAGTACTGCACTGTAGTTTGATGGATAAACTTGGTTGCAGCATTTCCCCATCTCCAGTTTATTTGCAGAGAAGATGTTAGAATTCAGGCATACTGAGGTCTGTATGGCAGGCATTCTTGTCTGGATAGCACAGGAAAGCTACTATAAAGGGAAACTACAGTAGCTCAATGTGACTTTCTCTTTAAGATTACTGAAAAAACTGCTGGATTAGAGAGCTGTGATGCAGTGGCTGAAGAAGAATGGCCAGAAATAGAAAATATGTTTCCTTTTGATCCTCGAGGTAAGAACTGTTGGTGTAATTATTAAAATTAACAGGCTTTCCCAGGTGTTGACTTGTGAGACTTTGGCCAAGCTATTGTAGCAAACAAGCTATCATTGCATTTCTTAAGTCCTATCTTAAACACAAGGGTCTTGCTTCTTCTGAAATACTGTCTCATTATTCTTTAAATAGCTCTAACTTCACATAGCCTGACTTCACTATTACAGTGGCAGGAACTAGTTCCAAATGACAATGGCTCTTAATTCATTACATGACAACTGGTAGACAAGTATTCAGAGGAATATTTAAGCAGTACTGAAGAGCAGACTTCTCTTAAGAGTCTGTCAATATTCTAACTTGTAAATTAGGAGATTCCTACTGCTGTAGCATATAATAGTTGAAGATGAAACTTCTAAGGCTGTTCTCAGAATGGGCTGTGCTATTTCTGTCCTTCAAAGTGTGCCCATAAACCATCCAGGGAGTGTGTGGGCAAATGCTGCCATAGAGACTGCATCAGTGTTGGCAAAACATACATGCTTGTACTTGAAGTTTACTGAGTAGAGTGATTGGAAACAAATTACTAAAAGCTGCTCTCCATTAGCAGTTGTTGTGCAGTCTAGTCTTTTAAGTTAGTTGTCCACAGAATCCCATACGCTAAGGTATAACTGCAGATAAATAGCCCATATGAGGGGACTATTGGATTGTTTTGTGCTCGTTCCCACTTCATTTTGTCTAAAAAAAATTTGCAGCTTCCCAAGCTACTGCTACTGTATGCTGTTACTAAACTACAGTGTATTTCTCAAACAGACTTTGAGAGCTTTGATCTTCCTGAAGAGCACAAAGTCAGCAATATCAACCTGTGTGGTGTTCCCCTCATGGTATTTGAAAGAACATATGACAAATGTGTGAACATGGTTCCTTCCCCTGTGAAGGCTGAAGAGCTTTCATGGGAGTCTAGTAAGTAGAAACACTGAGTGTGATTTTTTTTTTTTTTAGTATGTAATGTGTTCCTTAGTGGTTTGAGAGGGAAGCTAGATGGCTGTAGTAGCAAACTGTCACTGCTGTCCTAATTGCCAGAATAGCAAGCTAGTATCAAACAGCTTTTGGTGTGTACTAAACCTAAACTGAACTGGTCATCCCTACTGGTACAGGTAGTGGTCTCAGTGATATTACTGAGCAATTTCTTGGAGTGCATTGCTAACTATCAGTTAGGTGAAATTGGCTTATGGGGTCAAAATATCTTCCTTAGTTGTTCAGGAGGCTTATGCTGGTTTGCTGGGAGCTGGTTGTTAGCATAAATTCTGGGTTTCATGAGAAACTGACTTGCTCTATTTTTAACTTTCAGACTTGCTGCAATCCACTGCTGACTTTCTTGCTACCCTGGATGAAATTGTTGACATGCCACCTCCAAATTATGACCTTTAAAGCATATTTTGAAGCTTCTGTTGACTTCAAATTTTCATGGAGTTATGTATTTTAATAAAGGCTAATCTCACCTCTATAATACTGGATTTGTCTATTTTCAGTAGACCCAATGTGTAGGTAGTAAAGTAGTGCTTTGAAAAGGAGACTCTCTGACAAGCAATTGAAGCAGAGCCTGGATAAGCTTCTAAGCAAGACTATAATACACTGTTGTGAACCATGTGGTGTTTTGGATGTTTCATTTCCTTAATTCTTTTTACTCATCAGGAGGTAAATGGGCCTTTTGGGAGTTGTCCTGTTGTGAATTCTGACTTTTTATATGTTGGGACTATAAATTTTCTGTTATTTCTCAATTATTGAATGATCTGATGAAGTGAAAACAGATTGTCTCCTCAAATTTGTCAGGGTATCAGGCAAGTGTACAATTGCTGGTCTCTTTCTCCAGTTTCTGGTCTTTAGCTTGAAACTTCAAAGAATTCAAAGGAATATGAAGCTAAGCAGGCAAAAAGAAAGGATAGGATTAAGGAAACTCTAGATAGAGATTTAATGTTTTGGCTGATCCTGGATTGCATTTTTAGGGTTTTTTATTCTGAAATGACTTGGCTGTCTCAGCTGAGATTGAAGTTTAGTGGTTATAGTCTACAGGAGTTGACTTGGAGTAACTATGGAAGGAAGTAACAAAATGCATCTTCATTTGAATTCTTGTCTCTACCAGTTGTAACAAGCTGGGAGAAAAACACTCCCAAGTCCAATTTTTAGAGAAAAATACCTGTAAGTGAGGCACTGAAACTAGTTACACAGTGGAAACTGGTTACACAGTGCCACCATGTGGCTGCTTCTTGTGCAGCAACTCAGGTAAAAAGGTCGTTGGCGTGCAAACCCCCAGATAATGTGCTGTGAGATACCACAAGGGTATGACACTAAAACATAGATGTAGGTTAACGTTTTGTATGTATAAACTGTCTTGTCTGGGGAGACACTAGTACTTTGTTATGAAAGCTTGTCATGGTAAAAATAATTTGGTTGATTTGAAGTACTGGCTGTGATCAAGCACCTAAATTTATTGTTTGAACCTCCAGAAATAAGCTTTTCCTGCCATGTCCACATGTTTTGACATGTATGCATATAGATACATTCAAAAACTGCTTGCTAGTTGTAGGATTTCATATTAAAATGGATGAGCATTTGTATGTTTGCAAAGGTGTGATAATGAAATGATTCAGATAGGCCTCTTGGTACTGAAAGACTTTATGGCCAAGAAGTTACTTGTGGAGACAGTGGAGTGGGTGTGCAGAAAGAATGGGTCCCAGTCAGACTTGGGAATATTGCTGGTCTGTATGAATAAGAATAGATGCTGCTGTGGTGTAGAACATAAGGCAATAATGCCAGAATGAACAGTTCTCACTAGTATAATCTTATTTTCAGTAGATTATTAAATCCTTCTATAGTCTAGGGAGAGAAACAGTCATAGGCTGTGTCCTTTCCTTTATCCATGCCCATTTTTTTTCTGTAAAATTATGAGAGGGTGTTTTGGGTGCAGAGGAACATTTTCTGTAGGATCCTTTTTCGAATGTTTAATCTGATTTTTCTACAAATACTGTCTTATAGCTGTTGGGAAGCAACACAAGCCAATCAAAGTTAGGTCTGAGTAAGAAGCAAGCAAAGCTTTCAAGATTCATCTGTAAATAGCTAAGATCAAAAAGGTATATGGAATCATGGAATCATGGAATCATGGAATCATGGAATCAATCGCTGAGGTTGGCAGGGACCTTGAAGATCATCTAGTTCCAACCCCCCTGCCATGGCAGGGACACCACATGCACTAGACCAGGTCATCCAGGGCCACATCCAGCCTGGCCTTAAACACTGCCAGGGATGGGNCTGTACACTGTACTCCAGATGGGGCTTTACGAGGGCAGAATAGAGAGGCAGAATCACCTCCTTAGACCTGCTGGTCATGCCTCTCCTGATGCATCCCAGGACACGGTTAGCCTTCTGAGCTGCAAGTGCACTTTGCTGGCTCATGTCCAGCTTTTTGTCTATTATGACCCCCAAGTCCTTCTCTTCATGGCTGTTCTCAACAAGTTCTTCTCCCAGCCTACACTCATATCTTGGGTTGCTCCTACCCAGATGTAGCTCATCTCCGAGCCAAAACAGGAGTATTGCTGGGAATCTTGTGTGTGGGCTATAAATCTGTATTCAGCAATGCAACAATCAATTTATTGCCTCTACAGCTAATGAATATTTAGTGTTTAAAGATTAATCAATCAAGCTTTTTAAACTGTGGGCCTTGATCCTTTTGATTGAAAAGATTAAATGCAAATATCTGATTTCAGACATACCTGTGACAAAAGCCAGAGCTATGAAGCTTCTGTAATGGCTGAATGCTGAAGGAACTTCGGCTTTGGTTAGGTGTTAATCCTCAGGTCCAAATTTTAGGTGTCTGGGAATTTGTTGCCTGTATTAGAGTACCTCATCTGGGGCTGTTTGTTCTCATTGGGATTTCTGGTTAATGCAGGTCCAAGTTTTTGCTTTTACAAAGCTTTGTTTTGTAAACTTGTCAGAAAGATCCATCCTGGCTTTTACTTTCCCATGTTCTTATACTTTTCAACCCAGTTGGCTGGCTTTTAGGGAAATGCATGTTCCTGTGACTTGCAGGAGAACAAAGCTGTGATGAGACTATCTGTGGGCTGTGCTTCCTGCCTGCAATGACTTGAGATCAGTCACAAAAGCAGTCTCCTATTTAGAAAATGGAAACTCTTTTAGCCTAAGAGCTAAAAAGTAGCTGGCATCAGCCCATGAAGCACTGGCTTCCTGGCATGCAGAGAGCCTACTTTGCACTCCTTCGTGCCATCTTAGGTGTTAACACTGACATCATCTTCCTTAACTGTTTTAATGTTGATATAACATATGCAGCTTTTATAAAATAAAATAGACACAATTTGAGTCCAAAATGGTGTCTAAGCATTACCCTGCACAACAGAAGTTCTATTTAAAACTGCTTGTAATGTTTTGGTTTGCTTGCTTGATCAGTTTGGGCTTCCTTCATTCCTGTGATTTTTAAATGCATAGCTGTGATAAAAGGAATGCTTGCTTGGTGGCTTGTCTCAGTTTGAATGAGCTTTAATAGGCCATGGTAACTGTGTACCATGATTGGGAAATCTGGATTGTAACCAAGTACACAGAGCAGGTACCCTTTTAGGTGGTTATTGCTCTTGTAAAGCATCTTCTTTGACAATGTTCTGGCTGTGAGAATTGCTTTCAATCCTTACATGAGTTTCTGTAAGGAGAACTTGGAGATTCATATAATAATGGTAATCTCTTAGGCTGAATAAAATTACTTCAGTGTGCATCAGATAATTCATCCTATTTGTAATGTTCTGGCAGCGGGTGGCACCATGGTAACAGCATGTATTATGGCTTCTCACTCCTGCAACCTGACAGCTGTGGTGTGATGATGCTTGCCTTTGGTACATCATGCACAGTGCAGGCATCTGTAATGGGTTTCATTGCTTCATTAATGTGAAATGGAGGCTAAGAGTCAGCACTAAGGAATTCAGTGTGCCTTTACCTTGTGACTACAGGGAATAGTGTATCACCCAAGGGCATTTTAATCCTTTGTTGTTTAAAGGAACAGCAATTAGAAGCCTGAAGACATTTTGTCTCTCTAGGGTTAGCAAAGTCATGACTCTTGTAACTTTTAGTTTTACTGTAGTTCTATTAGTGTTAGCAGGGTGCTGTATAGAAATATAGTAACATCCCTCTAACTAGGATGAGGCTTTTGGCAGCCAGGGTTTTCCTGGCAGCCAGTCATTCCTGGCCATCTGAGCCATGGGAGAGAGCCACTGCTGTTGTCGAGCAGGAAAAGGGACAGGCACAGGCCTCTCCTGAATCGCTCTTGCTGTGGGGCTGTACCTCAGAGGGCAGGGACCAGCACTGAGACAGGCAGGGCAGGGGAAGAGCCTCTGCCTTATGGCTTTGCTTTTCTATGTGCTTTGCCAGCCTTGCAGCCACAGCTCCCAGTGGGGCTTCCCTGTGCTTCTCGTTGCCATGTCTTTGTGACCACAGTCTGTGCATGTGATGTGGATCCCAGTGAGGTGTAGAATTTTTGATCCTGAATTGTAGACCTTTGTCTTCCCAGAGGGCAGAGTCTGACCTTGCATGAAAAACCAAGTAAACATTTTCTTGAGAGCTCTGGCAGTGTGATTGCTGTGCAACAATGCAGAGTGCCTGTTAATATTTCACTGTCACTTTTCTCGCTGCTGCTGCTCATATTTTTTCTGACATCCAAACAAGAGGCTGATGTTAATCTTCCAAAACTAGCCAACAGGATACTGGATGTTACTGGGTTTAAGCAAAAATCTCTGGAAACTTTTTGCATTTGCCAAAGTGATTCCTCAGAAGATGGAGAGAAGATGAGCTAAGCCTCAGCAGCAATGCACGGAGAGCAAGCAGAGTTCCTGGGAACATGAACTACAAGACATCCTGTTCCTCTTCTGGTAAATTCCCAACTATCCACAGACACAAAACCAATGTGTGCCTGTCCCTGCAGCAAGGAATGTCCCTGGGACTGTTGTAGGGAAGTCCCAGCTGTGGGGCTCTGCTGGCTCTTGCTGCTCTCCAGAGCAATGTGCAGTTCTCCAGCCTGTGGGGGTGATCTTCCTTTTGAAGCATCTTGGGCAGGTGTGAAAAGCCTCTGGAATCAAAAGGTCCATGCTGGGGTTTGAAGGGCTGAATATCTCTATGGGGCAGTGATAAAATGGCTGCTCCATGCATTGGTAAATTGTCTTGACTCGAGAAGGATGGGCTGTGGCATATTGCAGGTCACAGCAGGCACAAACACCCTCTGTGTTGGGATGTCCCTATCAGGGGATTTCAGCTTTCAGTGGAACTGTTTCCTCAATAGGAATATTTTTTGACTGCTGTTCCAGTACAGGTTCTACAAAGTCTCTATGACTCAGGTTTGGAACACGGAAAAAAAACCCCTCAACCTGCAAGCTTGAATTGGTTATTGTTTGGCTTTAGTTTTCTATAAACCAGGTAAGCAAAACCATTTCAGCTTCAGGAATCCATAAACTGACATCATATTTAGCAGAGCTAGCATCTTATTCCTTAATCAAATACAAGGTATTGTCAGAATTCATTAATTTAGAGGGATTTGCATTTCATTCAGCATGGTAGCAACCTCCTTTTAAAAAGTCTAATTAGCCAGCACTGGGGTTCTCTGTTCCCACTATTTGTGGAAACTCCAGGCAGGAGGAATAAGCTGAGATTCTCCTTGATGGATTCTGTATATTTTCAGGGAATGTACGAAGTTCTGTTTGTCTAAATATATCCAGCAGCAGAGTGAGTGACAGTTTCTGTGCTCTGAACCTCTTTTCAGCTTGAAAGCTTTGTCCATGCAGCTTTCTTTTTAAGGCTGTTTAGGTATTGCCTAGTCCTTGCCCATCACCTTCCTTAAAAAATAATCAACCTTTGAGAGCTTTTTTTTAGCATGATCCTTTGCTTGGAGTAGACCCTATTATGGTTTATCTCCTGGATTTTGTGAAGGAGCTTATATTCTTTTTAGGTGTTTTAAATTTTCAGATAGTGCCCTATTCTTATGAAACCAAGACTTCTAATTCCAGAGCTGACTTATAAAATCTCTCACTGTAAAACTTCAGAATGAAGCTTCATTTTGTAAATACAATGTCCCCGGGTTCCAGAGTGCTAACCTATCAAAACATGTGTGAGATAAAAGCAAAAATGAAAATAGAAACATTCCTGTGGGAAATTGATTCCAACAGCACAGTGCTTTTCTAGCAATACTTGTTTCCACTGGAAGATGGTAAAAACTTTCAAGTTGCAAACAGATACTGGATTTTGCTTTTAGTCTTCTACCTAGTCTCGCCCCAGCCTTTTTTTTTCCAGGTAAGTTCTCAACAGCTTCTTTCAGTGTTAGTAAAACTTCCTCTGAAGTGTGTCATTCTTCAGTGCCTGTCTGCCCCCACGTTATTCTGAGTTTCCTTTGAAACTAGGAAGGACCTGAAAATCCTTTACATTGAAATGCAATTGCCTCAGGAAGCTAATATTCTACTTCAGTTGTGTCCTTGTTCCACAAGCTGGTGTATGTGACTGTTATGACTCCTAAGTCTTTTCCCACAGTGGTTTGCTTCTTCATAGAGGGTTATTCTAGGAAGAAGCAGAGGACCAAAGGCCTTTTCTAGCACTGGAACACAGCCTGCTCTGCCTGTCCTGCGGTCTCTTTTTTTCAGTGGAACTAGCATCTTATTTTTTCTGATTAATACAGAACAAAAAATGATTTGTCTTCCTAATAGATTCAACAATTTCCTTGAAACAGTCCAGCATTTTAGGAACCTGAGGCATTACCTGTGGAACAGCTAATTCTTTAACTATTTTGCCCTGTACAGGAGCCTTCAAGAACTGGGAATTCGTTACCAGTCTAGGGTCTTGGTGGTTGTGACTGTCTAGGCTTATGAGCTGTGTTCTAGTACTGCAACTGGAATGCAACATTTTCTGTGATGGACAGCACTGTCAAATATCTGGAGTGCAATTTTCAGAGCTGTCTGTGCAACTACAGAATCCAGGTTCTATTTTTGGATGCAATTTGTGTGCCTGGAGGTACTTTTACAAAAGGACCTGGGCCTCTTTTGCACCTAACCCCAAAATGCAGATCCATAGAACTCCTTCCATAATGCTTGCTGAGCTGCCATAGCACTGATGGCTTATGGCTCTTATGTTTACTCCAGATGAATTCTGAGAAGCATGTATTTCTAGGCAAGCAGCTAGTCTCATTTATGCCTAAGCATTGCTAAGATGGTCCTTGGCCTACTTGTTTTGTGGAGGCTGATGTGACAGTGTGTTCAGAGCAACTTCTCTTGTGGAACGCAGGCACAGAGTAGGATGGTGACTTAGGAGGAGGTGTTGGTGTTTCTATTTCCAATAGCACAGAACTCATCTGAGTGTGTGAGAGGCCAGTACTCAAATTTCAAGGTGCCCAAGGGGACTTGAAATCCCAATCCCAGCTGAGTTATTCTGCAGGACTCTTGTCATCTGCTCCTTCTGAGCAGAACTGCAGGAGGCTTTCATGTAACTGGGTTGGGAGGAGACAAGCTGGTGGCTTGGTAGTTAGGTTGCTTCTACATGGAGGAGGAAAACCAGTTAGAAAACAATACAATGCATGGAGAAAATCTTTCTTCCTTTGGGCTGTGGCCAGTGCAGAAGGCTCCCTTTTCCTTTCTGTTCCTGCCCTGCTGGTGCTGTCTAACCTCAGGTTCATTCACTCTAGTTCTGGCTGGCTGGCTGCAGGGGAAGGGGTTGCTGTTTGCTGTTCCTCCTGCTCAGGGCTGACTCACTTCCTGCCTTCATAATTAATTTGAAACCTTTCTGTTTAACTTCTGACTGCAGAGCATCTAGTGAAGCCATCTATGAAGCTTGTTACAGAAATAGTTCTGTGCTGCCTGATACTACTTTGCATCATTTCTTTTCACTTGAGCTGGTTAAGGCAGCATGAGATGTTTTTTTTACCTACTGAAATGCTGCATTCATCTCAGTGAGAGCCATTTGTCACAAGCACAGGGTGCATGCAGGCCCAGGGCTTGTCACAGGCAGCAGCTCTCGAGCAGGGTGCTGCAGGCCAGGACTGAGACATACAGAATATCTGTGGGTGCATTGTAGCCTGTATGGGCTCTGACTGTGTTGTCAGCTCTCACAGTCCTGCTTTCACAGACATTAAAGCCACTCACAGCCATATACTTAAGGGAATGGTAAACCTGAGTAGAATAACTTTGGCAGGGTTTAAGACACTAGGACAGAATCTGGTTGTTGTGGGGGACACTGAGCAAAGCCGCAGGGGTTGTGGACCATTCTGGTAACATCTAAGCAGTCTGTGCAGATGCAGAGCAAAAGCCTTCCTTTAGGATATGAAATATGTACATGTACATGACTGCATGTACATGTACACAAACTCACTTTAGGGGGAAGGTGAATGCCTCTAACATCTGCAGGCATTCTTCCCAGTTTAGAAAAAACATCATGGAGGGTAGCTGCAGCTCTCCTGTCTTGGCATATTTCTGCCTTTTGTGAACCTTGTCCATGAGCAGAGCTCTGTGGCTTCTGGAGGCTGCACAGGTGGTCATCAGGAGCATGCGGAAAGACTGTTTCTACCATCCCCTCTCTACTCTGCTACCCAAGCATGCCTGACATAGCTCTTCACTGCTTGCATAGGTGTGAGCACTGTGTCCTAATCTATATCCTCGTCACAGGGTCAGTGCTGGGGCATCTCCTGTTTAACATCTTTATTGATGACTTGGATGAGGGGATAGAGTGCAACCTTAGTAAGTTTGCAGATGACACTAAGCTGGGTGGGAGTGTCGATCTGCTTGAGGGTAGGCAGGCTCTGCAGAGGGACCGAGACAGGCTGGATCGATGGGCAGAGGCCAATGGTATGAGTTTTAACAAGGGTAAATGTAGAGTCCTGCATTTTGGTCGTAACAACCCCCAGCAGCGCTACAGGCTCGGGGAGGAGTGGCTGGGGAGCTCCCCAGCAGAGAAGGACCTGGGGGGGCTGATTGATGGCCGGCTGAACATGAGCCACCAGTGTGCCCAGGTGGCTAAGAAGGCCAATGGCATCCTGGCTTGCATCAGGAATAGCGTGACCAGCAGGAGCAGGGAGGTGATCTTGCCACTGTACACGGCACTGGTCTATCAAGGTGCTGAAAAGAAAAATCCCAGTTCTAGATGATTTCAAAAGTTTGGGATAAATTCCTATATGGATCTGGACTTGATGTCAATGGATCTGCCTTTCAATGTTAATTACTGTTGCTATATATTTTAACACGGTATTAAAATAATGAGTGGTTTTGTCTGAAACATCTGCTCTCATGATATTTGTGTTGTGTATTAGCCTGTACACCAAATCTTAGGATGAAGCAACAGATGATACATACTTTTGCCCTGAGTATGGACAATGTGAGCCTTTGTACTAACTTGAAGCAAAGTAACTGGTCCATACATGAGTTTGATTTTTGTGGTAAGCCTTAGGATAGCGCAGCAGAAAACATCAGAGCACTCATGAAAAGCATGACAGATGAAGGACACCAATGGAGTGGGAGTGATTTCCTGTGGGTGAATCTCAATTCAGTATCGGTCTGAACTGGAAAATGTTGGGGGCTCAGACTGTGGTGGTGGAGGTTTACTCTTCCAGGGCTAAATCCACAGATAAAAACCTACTGTTAGCCTGTGATGAGTGGCTGTGAAATGGGTTTGGAAATATCTGTCTAATGCCTGGTAAACAAATGTCTGCATTGAACAAAACATGGACTGCCAGATTTGGCAGCTTTGCTGGAGAAGCCTGTGAGGCGAGTGGGCACCAGAGTTTCGAGCAACCCTCCTCTCTGAAACAATCTTCCTCAAGTCAATGGTGAGGAACGTTCAGATGGAGTAAGCAATCCGTCCTGCTGCTTCTGCTGCATTATTTGTTTGTGACTAAATAAAGGCACTTAATTAACCAGACCTATAATTCCACCCCTCTTTAAAAAAGCTTGAATTGCATACACTGAGCATCTTGATGCAGGCATGGAAAAATAGATTTGCTTAGGCCAGTTTTAAACATGAGTCACATTATTTTGGATACCAGCAATGTTAGACTGCAAGTTTAATCTCTTCTCCATTAGGGTCTTGTTTTTTATTTAGGTTTTAAAACTGTATTCAAATGAGATTTTGACTGAAACTGAATCACTATGTACTTGAAAGCTAAAGAGCTTATCAGGCATCTGATAATGTTTTCAGGATTTCCCCAGATTAGACCGCGGAGTGTACAGACAGGAAGCTGAAGTATTGAGCCCTGACCAGAGCTTCCTCTTGTGCATGAGTGGGGGTTTCTCTGGCTTGAATCTTTAGCTCTACATGATGGTTTGAGCCTTGAAATCTAAAGGATAAAAAGCACCCAAATCTCCCAGTTGGGTCCTCTGAGCTAGGCGAATGGAGCACTTCATTCAAGCCTTGCTTGCAAGGTCAACAAAACAGTTCTTGCCTCTCTCTGCTGTTGCTTTACCTTCCTGACTCCTTATCAAGCAGGGAATCAGAAAGGGACTTTCCAGAGCTATAAACATGTGAGCTGAATAGAAGGAATGAACCCCTATGCAAATGAGTTTTCATTCCCTTCCCTTTATAAAGTTAAAATGTTTTTGAGAGAGAAGCAGATCCTGCAGAACGTGGGTGTCTGAGATTGTTACCTTGGACTAGTTGTATCTCCCTGCTGTCTGTTTGTCTTTCTGCCTATTTCCCATTGTAGAGAGCAGACGGAGTGATGTAAAACAGAAAATGAGAAACGCAAAGCTGTGGTGATTGAAGAGGAGGGAGGAAAAAGCTGAAGAGTGGGGAAAAGATAAAATAAAATGAATATTGGGGATTCCACTGTAAGTAACAGCTGAAAAAAATGTAAGCTGATTTATTACTTGTTTATCTTCTGCCTGAGACCTAGTGTACTTTGTATACATGAAAGGTAAATTGCACATTAAAGATAGAATCAAAGCACCAAATTCTTCCTCAATTCCTCCAGCTTTAAACCAGAGTAATTTTGTCAACTTCAATGGATTTGTTTCATAAATCCAGCACAATATAACAGCAGAATCAAGATCAAATGTTTTAAATAATTTTAATTTATATTTACTTTAAAGCAATGAGAAATTTGGAATGACTTTTAAATGCTGTTCTGCCAGGGAATCTGCACTACTTCTAATGCATCTCTTCAGTGGAGAGAGATTTTTGCTGTTGTCCTTGCAGTGTTGAGATGACCTTATTCTACAGTCAATGGCAATTCAGAAGCAAGAGGTGATGCTAGCATTATGTGCATTCATATTCTCCTTCTATTATGATTTATGTATATTAATTTTGTTTTAAATCTGTATCTTAACCCACTTAAATAACTATTTAAACAGTGAGATGTGAGTTAATTGACGGATATATATTGTTTTCTTTCTCTCCACCAAATGCCATGTTTTTTGAAAGGACAATGATTGCAGCTGAGGGGTTTCACAGCTATACCTTGTTTTCTTTCACACTGATCCTTAACTTTTTTGAGGATGGTTTATTTTTATACAAATGTTCTTTGAGCTTATCTAGGCATCCAAAAGTTAAGTTTTCAAACAAAGGAAAAAAGGGATACAGGAAATGCCACAGTTTTCCATGGTAGAATTTCCACGAAATTCCCTGTTAGGTTGGAAAGGTGCAGAGGTGGGTTTCTAGAGTCCGCAGGATAAGGCAACTTCTATCCCTTCATCCATTAGAGGCAGACAGTTACTTTTCTTTTTCTGAATAACTTGCTTGCTGAAAAATGTAGTTTTGAACGAACTGGAATTATTTACAATGCTGAAAGTGCAGCAGATATGATCAGGTAACATATTCTAACAGTTTCAGAAATAAATTTAAATTTTCTTTAAAAATACTGATTTAATTGTCTTAATTACTCTCATGCAGTAAAAATAATAGCAAAAAAGAAACAGTTTTTTAGTTTAGGGTAAAAATACCTTGTAATGTACCTAAAATGAATATAGTTTTTCTTCAGAAAAGATTTAAAAAATATCATTCCTGGTTCAGCCAAATTACACTTTTCTTTTCCCTTATTCTTTTACTTTTTGAGTAGTGGATGAAAAAATTGCCATAGCTTTGGGACAGACCATTGTTGGTCATATCTCACTGTCATCTGGGAGAATGTTGAGATTTTATTTTCTGTAGGAAGTAGTGGTGAAAAAGTGAATTATTTTGATGATAAAAATGTGTATTTAATGATTTTTTTTATTGGTCAAATGAAATACATTATCTTTTCCTATGTTTAAAGAAAAATCAGTTTTCATTATTGAAATAGATTTTATGTATAATTTTTGAACCAATTCCCTAATTTCATAGCAAGGCTTCACACACTCTCTCTTGCAGCTTTTCAGGCGTTTGTACTCCACCTCAATCTGCTCTGGGGACAAGGCTCTGCAGATGCTTGAACAAGTAGGGGTGCTGTAGAAGCAGGACCTGGAGCTCTTGGAGCAGGAGTCTGAGGATTGCTGTGACGGCAGGATGAGGGCCTCAGGTTGCAATGGAGACTCTTGCAAGACAGGTTTCAAATACACCAGTGACTACCTGTGACCTTCAGTTCTAGTCAACAGCCTTGACATAAATATTCTAGATGTGATTATGTTGAATGTAAATAGCAGCTAAAATGATTCTCTTTAAAATCAGATCTGGTGAGCTCCAGGGGAACAAGATTTGAAATCCCAAACAGGAGGGTAGTGTATCCCAGAGGAATGCTGTGGCAGGTCCCCAGGCTAGCTGCGTCAGCCTTTCTCAGCCTTTTTGAATGGAGCCCTTTTGAAACAACAATCTTGGACCATCTCACATGCCTGCAAAGGAGCTGTCTGCACCTGCAGGCAGTCCCTGGCACCATCCAGAAACTGGCTCCCAACCCTGTCTGCCAGTGCTAGCGCATCACTGCCAGCTGTGTGGGGATAGATGTGTGGTTTTTATCTTCTAAATGAGATTGTTCATGGAGCAGTCTCTGGTGTCTGACAGCAGTGGTTCACAGCCCACAGGTTGAGTAATGCTATTGAAATGGCTTGTAGGGGCTAGGGCCCTTAACTGGGTCACAGTTCATTACTGTCAGGCTATTTTTGTAATTGCTGTATACCTTTGTCTGAATTAACTATGACCAGTTCTCACAGTACTTCAGCTGTTTCATTATTCTAAAATTACACTGGTTTATTTCAGTAAATTAATATTTAAACAGTCTATGTATGTATTGAAAGTTTGTTTGCTATTCATAGATTATTTTCAATAATACAGTATATTTACAGTATAAAAGATAAATGCAGTAATCTTTTGTATGTCAGGCATTTATATATTGAACCTGTTTGAAGAAAAAATCCGACTTCTTATGAGTTATTACTATTATAGTTATTTATCACAGTGTGCTTTTCCAAATCAAATCCTTGCTGGGTGATTTTCACATGCTTTTTTTTTTTTTTTTAATAATGGGAGGGTTACAGAAAGGCTGTTGATTGAGTTTGCCTGTTTGGTTTTCAACTGCTTCTACACAATCTGTTTTGGGTTAGTAATGTACAGTATTACAGTTATGCAGTGACAAATGCTGTAAATATCTGTGTACTTCCAGCTGTTGAAACACTGCCTGTTCCATTGAATTATTAAAACTATGGAAATGGGAAGGAACAAGAAATAGCCATTTACTCTCATTTTTTTTCCTCTCTCCCTATAGTTTTTGTGTTTAGATCACATCTGAAGCATATGGATTGACCAGTCATTTTGAGCTTACTCTGTTCCACTGCATTGATCAAGAGTTGTTCAGATAAATAGTTCATCTTACCACCCGGCCTCCCTTTTCATGGGCTGGGAGACAGCATGTGTGTCAGCTCCAGCATCTGCTGTGAGCATGGTGATCGGTTATCCCAACAAAGGGAGGAAGGATTGCTGCCTTTGGAGATGGCTCCACATTCAGAGGTAAGCCTTTTTCCTTCCTCCTCATTATGAGTCAGCTGCTATGAAACTTCTTGTTTGCTTAGTGTAAAAATGTATTTCTGCAATTACAAAGACAAGACAGAGATGGAGCTTCACGGAGTTGCAAGGGCTTTTAACTTCTCAGTTCTCATTACCCTCAATTAGTACACTGAAAATTGCCTTTCCAGCTATCCCTCCTGTTCCTTGCAACATCTGGGCGCTGTTAATACAGCTGTTACTGCAGTTGTGTCGATATGCAAAATATGTTTTAGACTGTTTACATTCCTCAACAGTGTTTCATTCCATCATCTGACAATATAGATTCAAAATCAGTTATGGAGCCTATAAATGTCTGTATTTTTTAATGCCAAAACCTTGCTGAGATTGTCTCCAAGGCTGTGACCTATTGTGGCTTACTACTGTGAGTATAACTGAAACTATACTGTATTGTAACTATACTGTACATATGTGCTGTAAAAGTCAATATTTACTATTAGAAGTCTTTATTCTTATTGCTGATGGCCAAAACTCTTTAAAATTATGAAATAACATTTTCACTAAACTTTTTTCTATGGTACTGTTTTAACCAACTGCAATGTACCCAGATGGCCAACTAGGGTGAATCTGTTTTTCTTAGTGGAAAAACATATCCCATACCATGCTGGGGATATATTTTGCCATGTGTTTTTTCTTTAAATTACTGAAGAAATACAAACCCCATCAGTAAGTCAAAAAATGAAGCAGAATATGCAATCATTTTTGTCTTTCTTGAAGGAAGATGGTCTCTTGCACAAAGTACTGTGATTTTTGGAAAATGTGATTAAAATGGAGACAACAGAATCAAACCTACAGATAAGCAGCGTGGAATAACTCTACAGGAGAAGAAGTTGAATGGCTGTTGTTCATGACACAGACATTGGCAGTAGAAATACAACTATCACTTGAAATTAAAAATGCATCCAGAAAATAGCTGGGAGTTTTAGAAAACATATTGGGAACAAATGCCCTTGCTTCTGCCAAGCCCAGATGATGTGCTTGGGCTAATACTGATTCAGCATGAGATGGGATTTTTTTTGAATTTTTTAAAATACAAATTAACCAGTTTAGTTTTTAATCTTTTTTCTTTTTGGTGGAGGAACAATGAAAGGGTTTATGTAGTTGCTGGGTTGACAGCATGATAGATCCGATCCGTTTGCCGTACTGAAGTGTTCAGGAGGAGGAATACCAACTTACAAGCAGTTCTGATGGTCTTTGTTGACACGGTGAGAACCTGGAGTGTAATCTTGGAGCAGGATGTGCTTAGCACTAATGTATCTGTCTGAAGTGAGCTGTTTGGTACTGGCAGAGTTTAGTTCATACTATTATAGTATTGTCTGAGCTGGAAGAGACCCAATAGGATCATTGAGTCCAGCTCTTAAACCCACGGAGGACACCCCAAGAATCACACCATGTGCCTGAGAGCTTTATCTAGATGTTTCTTAAACTCTGTCAGGCGTGGTGCTGGGACAACTTCCAATTCAAGAGCAAAACTTGGGTGTGCTTTTTCTTTAAGCCTGCATCAAAATTTTCATCTTGGGTTTTTCAGAGGTGAGCATGATCTTTGTAGAGCAAGGAAAGATTGACAGGCTCTCTTTGTGTGATCACTTTGTTTGTAAACATACATATTATCTTTACTGAAAGGGGTTAACAATATTTAAGATGTGTTAAGATATGGGCAGTGTTTGACTTGGACCTAAGCAACAGAGTGAAGACTTTTTTGGTTATCCTTATTTTGTGAGCAGAGCTGTGGGTAGGCATGAGGGGAGACCTGTTCAGTGCAGAAAGGGCTTGATTGGTTTTGTTGTGTAGCAACCCTGGGTGGGGCAAGACAGGCCCCCCAAGGCCCAGCACACCATGTGGCTCCTATAGAGCAGAGAGTCAGGGAAGAAGTCTGAATTACTGTGGAGAGCAAGGTTGACTGCCTGCTCAGGGTGGAGAGGGCAGATGGCTAGGGCAAGTCAGTCTGGCTGGGGACATGGGGACTCTTCCTTTGCAGGAAAGTTCAAGAAATGTAGGAAAGAGGAAAAGTCAAAATGGGGATTTTTAAAATGAAGAAACCAGAAAGGGTTTTAAAAGTTGATGGTATGGGTTTAAAATGTTGGGATCTGGGGTCATCATGCTAAGCAGAAATTTCTCACTGGCCAGTGCCCTACCAACAAGCACACAGGTGGGTGTGAGGCCAGTCTGCAGCTGCACCTGGCAGTGCTGCCATGGGGGATGAATGACATCTGCCCAGAGAACCCTGCTGCTCTGCAGAGCGTGCAGCCCAAAACCCTGCTACCAAAACCCTCAGCTCTCACACCCTGAGACACAGTGGGCAAGTTTAACCTGAAAGCTTCTGCTGAGTTTGAGTGTATGGCTAACTCTGGTGTCACTGTGGTCCTTTCTGCTTGTGAGTTATCCATTTTTTTTATCTCAAGATCTCTAGAATGACTTAATCTTCCATTTTGCCCTCTTGTTTCAGCTAACCAGATGTCAGTACAGCTCTGAGATGTATTTTTCCACTGGCTGTGGGAAAAATATATTTAACTGAATAAGGGTGAAGATGTTATGCTCCCAATGAAATGTGACCATAGTCATATTTTATTTCAAGTTTCCCGTCATGCTAATTAATTACCACCCATGATGAGCTCATTTGAATAGTATCTGGATTTAATGTGAAGTTGCAGTAGATCATTGACTGTTTAAGAAGCATTAAAATCTCCCTCTTCAGTTGTATCTTCAGACTAATGTAGATGATGTATCAGAAAGGTAGGTAATGGCAACACACAATAAAAGAGGATAAGGAAAAAGCAGAGAATTTACACATTGCATTAACTGGATGGCTTTAGGATCTTTATGTTCTTTTCCTATTAAAACATATTTAATTCAAAATGAAACTTATGGAAGAGTAGCCTTCAGGCACTTAACATAACTTAATCACTCTAAAAAGGTTTGCCTTTCAGTGTAGCAGTAAAACTTTGTGATGATTGCCTATTAAGTATCTGTCCTGTAGGAATAGTTAATTCTGGTGTAATAAGATCTCCAAGCTATGAGGCACTAAGTGACCTTGCTAGAATAGAAAAAATGTTTTTTCAAAAAGTAGATTTATGGCCTGTTGAAAAGACTCACCTCCTCACTGCTCTTGCAGAGGCAGAACAATATAACTTTATGGGCTCTCCTCTTGTTTGCAAGTGCATGAATTTAAACCTTGAGTAAATGAGTTCTCAGAGGGAGGGGGCACTCCAGACATGATGCTGAAAGGGTAGAGAATGGCACACGTGAAGTTGATGAGGGGTCAAAGCAGGAGATGGCTGAAACTGTCACTGTGGTTTAAGATTAGAGAGAACTAATGCACTGCGACGGTATTAAACTAGCAGGCAAACTGAGAGAGTTTGACCTTTTCCTCCTACTTAAAAACACCTCCTAAAGCCAACTTACCTTGAAAATGGCTGTGGAATTATGAGGCTGCACCAGTCCACACTTGCCCTTTAGGGGTTTCACAAAAACAACAGCTTTGCTGGTAGAGAGAGAGCTCTGCTGGGCTGTCATCCTCAGGGAGACCTTCGGAACAGGTCCACCCCAGAGCTTTGGGAGGGAGCAGAGCTGCCTGCTGCAGCAGACTTGGTTCCCAAGTCTGGGACAGTAATCTTAAAGCATATTCATCTACATCCTTGTCTTGGGAATGTCTGGTCTCCACTTTCTTCTCCCTGGAAGGTGGATGCACTGTGGGCACTTGCCTAAGAAGTGAGAGAAGGAAGCTTCCCATGAGGAAAGTGGGGTTGGGCACTTCCCTTCTTTATCATTCCTGACCCTACCTCTGTTTTACCACATCAGATTTTTATTGATGATCATGTGAATTTTTTTCCAGCTTGATGTTGGAAGAGTGATTATCACAGAGGGTCTAGGCTGTTGGCAAATGTCTTCCTTAATATCAACAAGATCTACTTAGCAAACAGTACTCCAGTGACCAAGAAGAAAAATCACAAGCAAAATTTATTGCTGTGGTATCATATTTCAAAGTTAGATAAAATGACATCTTACTTCAGGGCCTTAACACAGTGTTCCTTTTGTGAATTCGTTTCTCCTTTCCTGTAACAGAAGTCTCCCAGAGTCACATGCCAGATGGGTGGGGCTCAAGTGGGCTGCAGGCACCACAAGACACTGTGCAAAAGTGTTTGTTCAGAGGTTTCCCTCCGAGTGAGAGCAATAGTTGGAGAAACATATTTTTAACTTCTCTTGTTTGGTTGACTGGTTCAGCAGCCTAAGAAAACAATTACATCTGAAGTCATAGGCACACTGTTGGGTAGCACAGTAGCAGAGCTGCTGGAGATCCTGCCAAAGAATGTGCTCAATGCTGAGCCTCTGTTGGTTTGGCTCCATGTGTTGCTAATTTAGCTGGAAAAGAGTCATTTACTGCAATTTTCTCAGGTGTTTGTTCATTTGAGATGAAGGTTTTAGAAATAAATGTAAGAGTGGGTTCCTAGTTAAACTAAATGATTTAGAAAGCTAGGTACTAATTGCTCTAGGACAGGCTGTACAAAGAGAAAGGTTTTGATCTCCATTTAGTGCTGGCTGCACAGTCACTGGTACCCCTGACTTCAGCTTGGTTAGTGAGCTTTGCTAAGAGAGCTTTGGATTCCTGTCAGAACTGGGTAAATTTTTATTTAGAATAAGCTGGACTATTTCTACTAAAAAGAATTGCATTATTTTAGCTTTGAATCAAATTACTTTCTCAGGGAAAAGCTAGAACCTCCTTGATGATTTTAATTTTCATTCAACATTTTTATTAAAAAAACCCAACCTCAAACTTCTTTGTAATTTAAGAGAGCAACACTAAAGCAAAATAAATTTTAACAGAATGGTTGAAAGAATTATTGAAATGTAATTGTTAGGGCTCAAATACTTAATCCAAAATCCCCTTGATCTCCAAATGCTGTGTTACAGATCAACTGTTTCTTCTCATAGAACCCAAAGATTTTTTATGATGACTAACCTTACTGGAACATAAAGAAATATATTTTAATAAGTTCCAAATAAATCATTTTTTAAAATAACTAAACCCACTGTTTTTCTATGGTGCTATGCAGACATAACATTTATTTTACAGATGAATGCATCATCCAATATCTTATCCAATCTATTTTTCTGCAAAATTTCCAGGTTTGGAGGGTGAAGTTTATGGAACTTGTAACTCCTCTTAGGTTTGTCAGAAGCAGTGAGGTGTTCCTGTCCAAGATGTCAGCTTTGATCTTCAGTGCACTTGAACAGTCTTCATCTGTAGTTCAAAACTCCTGCCCTTGGGTGGGATTGTCACCCTCAGAGAGGTTGTCACATCAGACATAGTTATGTCAGGGCACAACCATGCAGCTGTAACACTGAAGGCTTCTGCTTGTCTTTTTCCCACTAGACTCTGACATCTCTGAAGTGCTGTCCCAGTGCCAGATTTCTTTTGAGCTTCTGGATGGATTATTTTATTAACAAAAATTGCTGTGTGACTCTGGAACATTTTATCCCTGTGTCAGTGTCATATTACAAAAAAAAAAAAGGCAAGAAATTCATAACTTAGCTCTTTGAAATTCTCAAAGGCTTCCAGAAAAGTGCAAAATGTTACTGTTATACTCCTTGGTTATAAATTTGATTTTTTTATTACTAAGAATTCTGCTATGTGTTAGGGCACAGTCTGCCTGTGTGTGTGGCCACTTCTGGTGCCAGAAGAAAATATAAAGTGGCCTGTTTTTCAATATATATGTCCTAGAGCTATTGTTGTGTGTGTGACCTACAGTCTGTGTAGAGCTGCTCTGACTGCAGTGAAGGTTTCACTCTTGTGTTTTACAGCACCTGGAAGAAGGCCAGGCACTGGGGAGAGCGAGCAGGACTATGAGATACTACTGTGCAGCAGGACAGCCTTCAAATGAATGTCATGTATTCTCAGCTTTGAGAACTGAATTCCATGGGTTGTAATTGAATCTGCTGTCAGACCCATGGGGCTCAGTTCTTCAGCTTGGATATTTCTGTCTGCACAATAGACAGGTGATCAAAGAAGCACTTGATCATTCGCTGGCTCTCGGATGGTGATAGCAGCAAGTAGGAGAGAGATTATCTGATGTCAATCATTTTACAGGAGGTTTCATTGCAAAGGCCAGGCTCTCTCCTGTTAAATAGCTATCCACTGAATCTTTTCTGAGCCGATGGACTCTGTGTTGTTGCTCACTGTTTAATTCGCTCTGTTCTTTCCTCTCGTTTTTTTCAAGGTTATGTATAAATTCCTGAGCTATTGTTGATTGAATGACAGCCCCCAGATATTGCACAGTGGTGGAGTGCTCCTAACAGCAGCTATGGTGAGCTGCCTGGGGCTAGTGAAACCCTGGACCTCCCTGGTCTGAAGCAACAGATAATCTGCTGTAACCTCCTCTGTTTGGTACTGCTGCTCTACAGTTATTGTTTCTTTTGCTTTGTCTTGTGCCAAATTTTTTTTCAGAAAACAAAAAATCTCAGTTGAGACTGTGAAGAATATGCATTTGCACCAGCCACCAGCAGCCTTACATCAACAGAGATTTGCTTTCCTGAAGATGGTTTTGTGCTCCCAAAGTGTTTGAATTAGGAAGCTTCTAGTGTTGTAATCAGTGATGGCAACGTGTGCTGTCTGAAGGTGCAGCAGCACAAGCATCTCCTTACAGGGGGATTCACTCAAGCCACAAGCTGACATTTTATTTCTTGGAGGATCTATGTTCAAAGTTTTCATTCAGGCATCAGGAAAACAATATCTGTGGTCTTTAAGCAAGCAGAGAGTTATCACTACCAATGAGCTTTCCACTTCTTCCCTGCAATAGTAACACCTTCCTAAATTACATTTCTCCAGCTCAGTAAAGTGGCTGGTGCTCTGATCTTATCCCTGTGGTGCAAGGCTCTCAGAAGCAGAGAAATATTCAAATCCCACAGGTGCAGGAGCAGCATGTTCAGCTAAGTAGCTTAACACTGTCACGTGCCTTTTATTCTGAAAATGTGTTTACACTAAAAATAATCAGATGTATTCACTGTTGCCTGTGGATACAGATGTACCTTCATACTGATGTGCCTTTCATATCCATTTTTATTCTAGGAGTTGAAGAGTTTCTTTGTGGTTGTCTGAAATGTATTGTGCCCACCAGTCTAGAGATTACAGTTCTTGGAAGAGCTTAACAATTCCACCAACTTCTGCTGTGGGAATATCCATTAAGCAGGAGGGAGAAATGCACAAAGCAAAGAATGATATGGAAGGTATGGTGTTTTCCTTTTTATTTCACCTATCATCCCTGTTAGAAAAAGGAAAGGAAATTTGAAGTCAGAGTTAGAAAAATCTGCAAAAGAAGAGGCAGCAACAGAACAGTCCAATGCAGGCAGCATGGTGGATGATGGCTGGAGGCACAAAACTTTTTCCCCTTCCTTCACTATGAAGCCCAGGCTCCAGGCAGGAATTCAGCAGAGATGTGTGCATGGTGGTAACCACACAAGGCCACTGGTGAAATCAAGATGGTCTTTGGTACAGGAGTCTTTGCAGTGCCATCTCTTTGAGGGAAGCCCTCAAAATGTGGTGTAAGTTATGATTTCTTTTCTCAAAAGTCTACGGTAAGTTGTGAACCCTAATAGCACTATCGATGTTAACCAAAATTAAGCTTAAGCAGTGAAAACATGGGAGGGTGAACAAGTCACCATTGTGTATGTGAGGGGCAGATACAGGGTTGTTGTTACTCTGATAAAGGTTCACTCCTGTGATTGTTCTCACAGGAAGGGTAAGGGCATTCCCACAGTGGATCAGAGCCAAGCCTGTGTAACCCCAGAGCATGGCTCCTTATCCCTATGAATTCACACACATTACCACACCTTCAGAGAACTGCTAATGGAATCTCACTACCCAACAGTTGGTTGATTCACCTGCACAGTGCTGAACTACCCCAAGTGCCATGGACTGCCTGTGTCTAGACGAAAGTAATGAAACTTGCTTAGCTCTTGAGCTCCAGCTCTCCATGGATGTTGGGCTTGCATGCAGAGCAACAGTCACACAGCCCATGGGTAAAGAATATGTAAGTTGATGTTTGTGTCCTGATCATAGCTGTTCATGTGAAAAATGGTCAGGGAAAAAGCTATTCCCAGAGTGCTCCCAGAGCCTTTTTTCTCTCAAACCTCCATAGGTGTTTTATGTGCTCTACAATTGCTACTGGGTGAGAGAACAGATTAAAATTATTATAAGGAGAAATTATATGCAATGAGGGTGGTGAGGCACTGGAACAGATTGCAGAGAGGTGGTGGATGCCCTGTCCCTGGAAACGTTCCAGGTCAGGTCGGACAGGGCTCTGAGGAACCTGATCTAGTTATAGGTATCCCTGCTTGCAGCAAGGGAGTTGGACTATATGACCTCTTAAGGGCCCCTTCCACCTCTAACCTGTCTATGACTCTATGATATGGCACAGAGCTATTTTGAAAGCAGAAGCAAGTCTCCCTTTCAGCCCCACAGTGACTGACCATTCAGTGCAATCTTCCTTTGTTACAGACTACTAGGGCTAATTTCCGTCCTTGCTTGCCCTGGCTGACAAGGCAGTTCTTGGGATTTTTAAACCAGGTAAGTTTTCAAGTTCCAGACTGTACTCCTGACAGTGCTGTGTCTTTCCAGCAGAATAGAAGTATTTTCAGCATGTGGTTTCAAACCAATATACCTTCCTTCTGTCTGTCTAATTATGCTGCCTTGCACTTTACATGTTTGTTCTACTTCACTGTAACTGGGGCAGTCCTAAGGATGCTCCAGGCTGCAGCCCACCCCCCAGCCAGTCTGTATGGCAATAGGTGCCTCTCAGCACACCAAAGTAGTGTAGTGTCACAGTGCTGAAGGTAAGGCTACTCAGTAACTCACTTCCTGATGCTCTGTCAGATGTACAATGTGTTATGTATTAGTTGATAGAAGTCCTCACTAGATTCACTGGCTTAGTACACAAGCACTGGAGTTGGAAGCTTCACAACTCTGATGACTGTATCTCTTCTGAAGGATTTTTTCGTCTTCTCTTGTTCCCTGACTTAAAAAACTGATCTCTTCAATCTGATCCTCTAAATGTTTCAGTTTGGAGTGAAATTCTGACTTTTCATTGAGCTTTTTTCCTCTTGGCAGAATCATTCAGGTCAGTTTAGCTATATTTGGTAGTGCTGCTATAGATTTGAAACTTGACTTTGGGGTAACTAAAGCATCTTCTAAAAAGATACTCTCTCTAACTTTTCCAAGCTGATCTATGCCACCTTCTGGTCCTTATTCACAGATCTTACATTGCTATGTTTTGTCTAAATAAATCAATGGACTGAATCCCCTGGCACAGCACTCTCAGAACAACAAGGCTGCCTACGTTTTCCAGATGAATAAGCTAAGAGTCCAAACACTTAAAATGGAGAAGCAGCCTTTTATTCTATTGCATGCTTGTTGCTCTTCACTTGTGCTTTTCAAACAAATGAGGACAAACACCTACACCCCTCTTCTGGTATGAGAGCCTCAGTGTCACCCAGTGCCACTGTGCAATTTGCTGCCTACACCTCTCTTGGCTGGTGTTCTGCCCCCACTTCTTGGTCCTTGGTCCCTAAGGGCACCTCTGGTGGTTTTTTTGGCTTTTCTTTCCAGAATATTGTGGATTGTCTATTTATTTACTTTGTAACTCATCCCCCAGGACACTTGTCTTCATGCTTCAAGATAGTGCTTGAATCTTGTGGAAAAAAGCAAACCTCATGAGTGCTGGAGGGGCTTGTGCACGACTTCAAAAGCAGAGTGGAAACAACTGGTGAAGCAACGCGGTGAGGGGAATGGACTAGAGGCAGACAGAGGAGCTGCTGCAGCACTAACAGGTCTGTAAGTGGTTGCATGTTTTGCATTGCAGGAAAGGTGAGAAACGTGCCCTGTGCCATTTAGCACTGCTGCCTTTTGTTGCCTCCCACTCATCATGTTCTACTTAAGCCTCTGCATTTCTTTATCCTGGGTATGCCTTGTCCAGTGAATGCTGATGAGACATTAGTGCAGGCTGCAGACAAGCGTTTATTCTCAGTAAATGATCTCAGGCCTTTTCAAATGAGTGGCTCCACATTGCACACTCCTCTAGAGATGGCTCTGCACTTGCTGACCTTTACTACCCCATGACAAGATAGCTGTTGCTGACTGTGGCTCATCTTTTTGGCTACTATCCCTTTTTGCTTCCAGGAAAATGATAAGTTTATGTCAGGTTCAGTAATCCTGATGTCTGCACAGTGGAGAGAAATAGCACTTCAGTGTGAGCATGAGTGTGCATGTGTATATATGGAATCTACAGCTTTGACAAGCCTCTCATCTGCCTTGGAACAGAAGCAGCAGGGCTGAAAAGCTATGGAGCTGCAAAATGCTGACTAAGGTCACTGGTTTTTTAGTGACTCACAATCTGTTTTTCTGGCATCTCAACCATGCAGCAGGTTGTGCTTTTTATATCTTCTGTTTCTTTCCTTTAAAAAAACCTTTCCATCAGAAAAGTTAATGATATCCTGGAACGTCTGTCCCTTTGACAGGAGACATGCACCCAAGTACAGAAATCTCTGTTCACTGGCATCTCTCCCTCACTCTGCCATACCAGCCTATTTTTGCACTGACAGATACTTTTAAAATTTACATCAGGTTGAGGCAATTATGGAAGACATTTGCTAGGTTGTCTTTCTGGTAATCATCCTTTTTCTTTTTGCATTTTCTGACCTCTCACTGCTGACCTGGAGAGGACTGAGACAATTCTCCACTTTTTAAAAAATTATTTTTACATTTAATTTTTTCTGTGCTCAAGATGGTACTTACATTGCCTCAGCACTCACAGATCTTAGAAGGGTTTGAGTTGGATGAGGCCCCAAAAATCATCTAGTTCCAACCCCCCTGCCCTGGGCAGGGACATCTTCCACTAGACCAGGTTGTTCAAAACCCTATCCACCCTGGCCTTGAGTGCTTGGAGTTAGTCATGTAATGTCATTTGTCAAAAGAGTCAGCTGAGACAGGATTCTGTTCGCCTTCATTGTTCTAAACTTCTTGAAGGTTTTCTCTGACTTTCCTCCCTTTTGTGAGGCACTCTTACTTTACAAAAAATTTGTTCCCTACAACTTATTGCAAAAACTATCAGTTTTGGAACACAAACAAATAGGCACTGGAAAAGGAAGCTTTTTGGATTCTAGATGTGAAGGAATTATAAAATCAGATATGATTTTAAAGACTTTGAAATAAAAATACATTGCCCAGAAGATTTCTGTATGCATTAACATTTATTGTCTGCCTGTAAATGCCAGTGCTGTGCAGGTGATGGCAGAGCACCACAAGCCTTGGCACCATTGCTGCCAAAGGACCAGGCAGCACTTCCACTGTGCTGTGGAGGTACCTCTTAAAAGCAGGCCATAGATAAATGAACCAATTTGTAGAAAAACAATCATCACTGGCATGATTCTTTCAGATTCATAATGGTGTATTGAATTGATTAAATGATCATTAATTTGTTGCTTAGGAAAAAAACCCTGAACCCAGCCAAGCATTTCCACTTTCTGTATATAGCAATTCAGTTACTGCTGTGCTGAAGCTAAATCTTAGTATTCCTGTGAGAAATTCATTCTTTGTTCTCATTTTGTGGACTGGGACACAGGGACATACTTGGCTGAGGACACAAAAGGAATCTATTTTGAAGTTTTCTAGGAACTTTGCCATAATATGACTGGTTGAAAGGCTTGAGTATAAAGGAGGCTAGTCCGTAGCCTAGTCCTCCTCTGAATGATGCCCACGGTGCAGAAATGTCCATTTTCTGCTTGCACTGTTGTTTAGAAAGTTATTCTGCCTATTCATGCCAGGGAGAGATCTTACAGGAGAGGAAAATGCCTCCTGATGCCCACGAATCACCCACCACCATCAGGGACAGGGTCATCTAAATGGCAGCCCCACTTCAAAAGCCTCCTGCTACCGTTTTACAGCTTCACTTGTTCTTCACATTTCCTGCTTTCTGTGTTTTCCTGTGCAGGCTCAGGCAAGGAATAGTTTTTGCTGGATACAGTTATCTATGGCTCTTGTGGTATTTTTAGGCATATTGCTGCCAATCAATCAGTTTACAGAGAAAGCCCTTCAGAGTGGACCTGAGGCCAGGGCACATCCTCCAGTGCCTGGGAATTTGCACCATGGTAGGGACTTAGCAGTGGAAATGTTTATCTTTTCCAGCATGAAAGCAGAGCTCTTCTCCTGACTGAGATCTCATGCAGTGCTGACAGCATTTTCTGGGGTGCTGCCAAATAACAAAGGGCAACATTTTCTTTAAAAAGCACAGAGTGTATTGAAAGTTTCTAAGCTGTGTTTGTGAGGATCTCAGGCACTTGATTGGGAGCTTGAAGCTGGTCGGACTCCTTCCAGCTTCCCCACTTCACCCTTGTTTCTGCCTGATACTGCAGCTGCTCTGATGAAAAACAGTTATTTAAAAATTTGCTTGTAGCTATGGCAACCTTCATGCACTGTATTTCAATTGAAACTCTAAAACAGCAGCAGAAGTTTCTTAATAGGATATTTATGAAGATTTTAGTCTTTGTACATTTTTAAAATGGAAATATTCCATTTTTAAAGGGGGTTATCAAAATCTCATTAATTTTGGAACTGCATTTTTATTGTGAGTGCTGCTGCTTAGTAGTTCTCTGGTGTTATTTTTGTTTTTGTTTAAGATTCCTCTGGTTGCTTTAACTCTACAGAGTCTAAGTCCTAGGGCACTTTCCAAATGCCTGCTGCTCCTGTCTGCACCCAACCTCATGCTCTCTCTAGCAGATGGCTGGTTTTGTGGTGGCACAGTGGAGGGTGAGGGCAACCAGTTGTGTTGGGATCAGGCTGGTAGAGCTGGAGCATTGCCAGGGATCTTGGACTTTGCCTTCCTGCAGTAAATAACCCAGGTGGTTTATTTAGTCCTTTACCCATGCAATGTCAGCAAAGAGATGTGCTTGCAGTTGGATTATTTAGTACTTCCAGGATATTTTAATGTTTCTTCTCAAAGGCACAAACTTTCAGGGTTTACTCAGTTTGTCTAGGTACAGTCGCAGTAGGTTTTAACCTGACAGGACAAATCAGTGTGCTAGCTGCATCTCAGAAAGGTTATATTTGCAAAGCTGCTGTTTTTCTCTTGTTTTCTTCCTTTTGCTGTGTATTCACACTTTTAAAATCAGGAGGATAAAATTAAGGAAGCCTTGTTGAGCCCTAAGCTCTGCTGCCCTAAACCTCCTCAAGCTGTGGTGGAGATATGTTGGGGTGCCTCCAAAGTCTGGATTAGGTCTAATTAATACTGTTTCTTGATCAATGCTTTTGACACAAACACATCAAAGGGATTTATGTAATTACAGCTAGAACAGCAAGGGCTTTTTGCTTGGAAGCTCACAGTGCTGCAGTGGGGAAGTTTCCTCCTAGTGATAGGGATTTTGGCTGGGTGTTTGACTGTCCCATCAATGGGGAAGTTTCCTCCTAGTGATGGGGTGTTGGGCTAGGTGTTTGCTTCATCACTCTCAGGTTCATGTGGTGTGGGTCTGCTTGGGGTTGTTTTCTTTTCTTAACTCCATAGGGATATTTGAATCTACTGGTTTGCACTGGAAGGTGCCTGAGGTGAGGACAGGTATACTCCTCCACTAGCACAAATTTGTAAAGCTGCCCATTGGCCCCGTTGTCTGTACCCCTGGGATTATTCCTGACCCACACAGTGAAATGTTCTTTTTTGGAAATGCCTCACAGTAGGTCAGATGAGGAGGTGTTACCTAGGTATTTGTCTCTCTTTAATCTACAGAAAGAGTTGAATTGATCACATTTCTCACAATATGTCTAAGGGAAAACATTCAAGGAGTGAAACATTCAACTCTTCCTAGTTTTCCTTCTGCACTTTGGATGATTGACTTTGTCTCCACCCTTCTCCTGTCACAATGGACATCCAGTGTCGTCTGTCACTGTGATCAGATGATACAGGACTAAGAAACAGAATATACACCTATTAGGCAGGGCTCTAGGAGAGGAATTGCACTACTGCAGAAGAGATTAAATTAAACAATGAGAAGTGCAATCCATTTACTGTGCTAAACCAACACTACTCTATTCAGGGTTGTGAAGCTCGAATAGAGATTGGAAAAGATGTCAAAGGCTAGAATTCTATTGGTGTTGAAATAGGAAATATCTGGTTAGACATATTAGAAGGAACAAAGAAAATAAGTCTGGGTAGGATCTTAAAGAATCCTCTAGTCTAGACCATGCAAAGTGCTGAGAGGCATTCATAGACATCAAGGGGATGTGGGGCTTGGGTTCAGGGCTGGACCTAGGCTTTAGAAATTTCATTGTAAGATTTCCTTATCAGAGTGCAACCATATACCAAAGGATTTTCACAGCCCTGCATGCCTTTGTCATGGAGGTAAACATGCAGGAATGAGGAGTGCTGAGGTGTGCCCATCCTTCCCTGAGTACCAGTGGGGTCCATTATAAACTGCTGCAGCTTGAGAGAGGCTGCTGGAGGTACAGGGCTGCAGGGACATCACCCAGTCATGTCTATCTTCTCTTCCATTAGATCTTTTGCAGAGAAGAACTTGGTCAGCCCTGAGGATTAAAGATCTTCTGCCACTTTTGGAGAGAGCCGCTTGAAGCACACAGACACATCAGGCCTTGCTGCACTGCCTCTGTGGACGTGGCAGGATCAGTGCCAAACTGTGAATTAAAATAGTGTTAACATCATCTACTTTGGGACACTGTATAGAGGCAGTCACTCTATGAGCTAAGTCTTCCTGACTCAATAAAAAAAGTTTCATTTTGCACAGAGGCAGTGAAGAAGCTATGTGAGAAGCTACAGCCTACCTTGGTATGTTTTCCTGTTTTGTTTGTTGGTTTCAAAGTCAGATTGAATTATAAGGCCAGAGACAGGGTATGGTGCTGGGGATAATTTGCTTCAGTAGGATTTATGCCCTAAATAAGTTGATGATCCAACTTTGCTTACATTTAATTTTAAAGGGAATTTTCTCAGTCACTTTTTAAGATGAGAAGATGTAAACAGATCTAACTCGGGCAATCTGGAAAGGAACCAACAATGTTTGTTTTGTTCTGTAGTTTCCCACTGGAAAAAAGGTTTTTTTCCCCCTTTGCTACTCAAAATGGTGAAACAAATTCTAACAGCAGCTCACAACTGTGAGTTTTAAGACCCACTACTCTCCATTTCATAGAACTCCAGCTCAATCTGGTGGGTTGGTAACTTTGAAAGGAGCATTTGTAATTTTCTTAGGTAGTGTTTAAAGTTTTAATACTCCATCCTGACTAGACACGTGGTAAGCTCTGTCCTCATGTTTCTACTGCTTGGTTTTTACTTTCCTTCAGAGATTCTTCTCTTTCCCCTGAATCTTGCAGCTTGAGTCCTCAGGGGAAAAAAACTTTAAAAACCCCCAAAACCCAACCCCAAAGTGCTCTGAAATGTTGGTTAAATAAAACCATCTCCTACAGACCCCTTCTGAGGTTCAGGAAATCTTGTGATCAATCCTAGCTCTCTGATGCAAACTCCTCAAAATTGGCTGAGAAGCTGAAAATATGCATATTGATTTGAGCAGAACAATATTTACAGGAGCCTTCCAAGCATTGTCTCCTTCGATCTGGCTCTGCTGCCTCGGTGGCACTGCAGCCTTCTGCCCGTGTGTGGCCCTCGCCTGCCCGTGGTGGGGGAGCAGGGCAGAGGGCAGCGAGAATAGGGAGAATTTCATGGAATTAGCTGCTTTGCCGGAGAGGAGCTGCCCCCCCCACCTCCGCCGAGTTGCGAAGCTCGTTTTGCCCACTAGGGGGCAGAGACGTAACAGCAAAGACCCTGCAGAGAGCGGTGGGGTGGGGGAGCGCCTGCGGCACCGAGCGGAGCCGAGATCGCCGGCGTGGGTTGGGGCAGCGGATCAGACCTCACGAGCTGCACGCCACCGCATCCCCCCCTCACTGCACTGCTCCGCACCACACTGCACTGCTCTGCACCTCACTACACGGCTCCGCACCTCACCGCACCCCACGTCACTGCCCCGTACTGCGCTGTGCCGTCCCGGCAAACCTGAGCGCTGAAAGCGAACCCGGTGTAGTATGGGCTAGGACTGTGTTAATGCGCTGATGGTTTGGTGGTGGTTTTTTTTATTTTTTTTTTAAGGCGTAGTTTCGGGAAGGAAAGGAAAAGGGAAAGAAAAGGAATGAAAAGAGGTGCAAACTGGAATGTGGGCATCTAATGAAATAGGTTGCTAAGCACCTGTCAAGCATTTTAGGGTGGAAAACACAGAATGAACATTGCTAGTTAATTCTATAGGTAGAAATTGTGAAAGAGAAGGTGTTTTTCTTTAGGAATATTAGTTTTAGCAAAGAATTTACAGGTGGTATTGGAACAAGGGATAAAGTCAGCAGTCTCAAAACCTTTACTGCCACTGACTGGAGCAGGAAATTTGTCCCATTCCTTTTCTAAACTCTGCAAGAGAAGAAATCCAGTGATCCTAGGCTTGTTTAATCAAAACAGCTCTGCAGTTCCCTTTGCTTCAGGGATTTTCTGTTTACACAGAAGATTGCTCATCTGAACCTCAGAAACATTTGCTTCATCTCCTTCCCCCTTCCCCAAAGAAGCCTGGTCTGCAGCAATGTGTAGATCCCTTTCATCAAGCTGCCTGCAGAGCTACTTGGGAAGCCAAACACAGCTCTCCAAATTTATTAAAATGCATTGCTTGCTTATTGTCAGCAGCGCTGATGTCGGTAAGACCAACAGGGCAAACACCTCAATAGGCAAACCAAGAGCCTGTGTAGTGTTTATCTCACACACACACACACGAAGTTTGAATATGGCTCAGCTATTGCAGTAGAGGCTGTGGTGGTATTAGTTTCAAATGCTGTTGGAATTAACGAGGCTTTTGTAGAATCCTAGATAGCTGCTGAGCTTACTACTGAGCTGCAGAGCCGATTGCCTCCAGGGCTGTGTAGTCTGAACCTAGAACCAGTGCAGCTCTTTGGGTGCAGCATTGTGGCAAAAGAAGGCTTTTTAGCTGGCTCAGCTCACAAGAGGCTGAAAGACCCTCTCACCATGGAGGTATGGAGTGCTGTGAGGGCTGGTACTGTGTGTCTGCTACTCTTCATCCGCACAGATGAAACAAAAGAGAGGGCAGCTCTTCAGGTGCTTTACTAGGAGATCATATTACAGAAATAGAAACAATTCACCCGGTGCTGCCCTCCCGTGGGTAGAGCTACCTTTCCACAATTCACAAAGCCCCAAAATGCACCTTCTCCATGCACACGGAAGAGAATAGTCTCCTTTGCTGCCAGTTCTGCAGATCTACTTCATATAGTTAATTTTAATGGTAGAGGTATTTCTTGGCTCTGAAAAGCTTTAGCCGCTCTCCAAATCATCTAGGTCTTTTTTATGTGAATAAATACTACAAATACAAGACAGATGAAAAGCCTCACTGAATAGTTGCACAAAGAGGCTGAAGGATAGCATTGAATTGCTGAAATAAAAATGCATCAGTGATTGTAGATGGATCTGACCTGTGAGAATTGAAGTCCCTTTTGTATGAATGTCTAGTTGTGACCCAGCTGGGGTTTACATCCCATCTCAAAAGGCAGAGCCATTTTGTTTAAAATGCTTAACCTTTGTTTAAAAGTTGCTTCAGTAATGACTCACAGAGGAGGCTGCAGTGAACTGAATCACTACTCAAATTGTCTACTGTGTGAAGAATTTAGTTGCAGAAAAAAGTTTTGTGAAAAACCTCTGAGGTCTAAGGTCATCACAGCCCAAAATGCTGTAATCATTTTAACTTGCTAACTGCTGCAATCTGGGCTCAGCCTCACTGCTGATGCCATTTTCCACTGCAAGATTGTTCTCTTACTTTTCTTTGGATTATATTGGTATTACCCAATGTCCAAATATAGAGTAACTCAATGTTTTCATTCAGTGCTTTTGTATGTAGAATGTGTTAATCTGTTCTAAAGCAGCAGAGCATCTTCTATAAGCAGATATTTTGGCACCTGCTTTGGTCTGTAGCTATTTCAGCTTTCCTGAGCTGTTTGAAGGGGAAACATGTCCTGGCATAGAAAGCAGAGCTGCACCTGTCCCACTGCTTAAAGGCACTGAGGCATCTTGAGCCAGTAGGACTCTTCCATCAAAGGAAGCCAGGACCACACAGACATGCTTAAATAACAGTGGTAAGATTGCAGATGTGAATTTCTGTGTCAAAAGGAGATACTTTGTTCCCAGCAAGTCAACAACTGGATCAGAAAGGTGAGGAGTTTCTGAGGAGGTTGAAGTTTTAGTCTTTAAGGGGAACTATAAGAACTAAGCTATTATAGAGAAGTTGGTCCTAAGGATGGCAAAGGAAAGGGGACAAGGTCTAACCAGGGATGTCTGTGAGCACTCCTGACAGAAGGTATCCAAGATCTGGACAGGCTGGATCAATAGGCAGAGGCCAATGGTATGAGGTTTAACAAGGCCAAGAGCCAGACCCTATGCTTGGGTCACAACAACCCCAAACAATGCTACAGACTTGGGGCAGAGTGGTTGAATGCTGTCTGGCAGAGAAGGACCTGAGGGTGCTGGTTGATAGTTGACTGAGTATGAGCCAGCAAGTGTGCCTAGGTGGCCAAGAGGACCAACAGCATCTTGGCTTGTGTCAGAAATGCTGTGGCCAGCAGGACCAGGGAAGTGATCACCCTCTGTACTTGACATTGATGAGGCCCCACCTGGGATATTGTGTTCAGTTTGGGGCCTCTCCCTACAAGAAAGATACTGAGGCATTGGAGTGTGTCCAGAGAAGGGCAATGAGGCTGATTTAGAGCCTGGAGAGTAAGTCTTAAGAGAAGCAGCCAATGGAGCTGGCATTGTTTAGTCTGAGGAAGAGGAGGGTCAGGGGGCACCTTATGTGTCTCTAAAACTATCTGAAAGGAGGTTTAGCAAGGGGGAAGTCAGTCTCTTTTCCCAGGCTATTTGTGATAGGATGAGTATGTGGGTTCAAGTTGCACCGGGGAAGGTTTAGATTGGATATTAGGAAAAATTCCTTCACAGAAGAGTTGTTAAGCATTGGCACAGGCTGCCCAGGAAAGTGTTGGAGTTGCCATTCCTGGGAGGTATTCAAAAATGTGTGGATGTGGCAGCTAGTGACATGGTTTAATGGTGTGGTGCCGTTAGATTGACCTTTGGACTTGAAGTCTTTTCCAACTATAATGATTCTATGATTGCAAGGTACTGGTGACTCCAGTAAGCCATACAGACAGTCCTGCTCCTTTTTGTGCTGTTAAGCCTGTTCTCACCTTTCTGCCCAGCAGAACCCACACATTCTCCAGGGGCTGAGCAAATGGCTTCCGACATCTCCATTTGTACCCAAAGAGTATAACTGCTGCCTTGGAAGCTGTGAAGGGGGAAGGGAAGAGTCAACCAGCTCTGTCTGCTGTAGTCAGAGCTGCCTGGTACAGCTCATGTCCTCTAATCCTCTCAGACTGTACTGATCACAGGCAGTGGGAAGGACCTGCACAAAGGCAGGGCTGTCTTGCTGTCCTATTTCATCACCTTTCCTTGCTCATAATTGACTGAGTGTTGGACATCTAATCTTGATCCAAGCCAGGGAGAGTCTTGCAGCTCTGAAGTAACTAAGTGGAGAGACCAAGCATTTCATGGGAAACTGAGTAAGCTGTTGGATGTTGGGGGGATGACAAAACCTTAGTTTCCCACAGTGAGTCTTGAAATAATTACACCATAACTGACACAGCTGCTAATTTTAAGGAGAATAGAATTCCCAAGGGCAATACTAAGATGACAAGCTTTCAACTTTGGTGTGTTGTTTTTTTTTTTTTTTATTTAGTGTTTTGTGTGGAGCAAGTGACTACTCAGCAAAATTAATTCAGCAGAATGGGACCCTCAGTCTGCAATTTCATCACTGAGCTTTTCACATATTTCAGAAAACATATTAATGTTATGAGACACCATGTATCAATTGCTTAGTGGTTTGCTTTCCAGTCTACACCACAAAATTTTAACTCAGGGGTTCTTGCAGTGCTCCCAGGAGTTACTGGCAGAAGCAGCTTCTTGGAGCTAAAGTAGAAGATACAATTTAATGTGTCTGAAGTTTAAAATATGCTTCTCTCTTTTCCAGTACAGATTATCTCTGATTAATTATCACTCCTCCTAGGGTTAGAAAATAAGCCCAACAAGTTATACCTGGCAACCTTTAATAGCTGTGTGTATGCAGCCTCTTTGCACTGGGACCCAGGAGGATGGCATCTTAATATTCCTCCTAAAGACTTAGTGTTTGTGTTGGGTTTCCTGTAAATTCAGAGTTTCATTTGCAGCCAAACTGCAACAAACCCCATATAACTATCAGGAAGCCTTGCACGTAGATACAGAAAATGCAGTCACAAGATTGCTAAATAGAAATTGCTCTATCTTTAAATGATCATGAGCTGTCAGCTGTTCCTTTGTTCAGATTATTATAACACACATAAAACATTTGATTGAATGCTCAAGTTTTCACCAGCTAGAATCCAGACGGATGTCTGATAAAATAACAAACACTCCCCACGCCACCCCTCCTCAACATTCCCTTCCTGCTTCAGCTGAATTTCTCCCTGTATTGAAGCCAGTATTTCATAGACTAAATTGGACAAAGCAAGCAAACAGTCTCCTTCGCATTGATTTCCAAATCAAATCATTGTTAATCACATCAATATTCCCTGCTGATTCAATAGTCTCAGAGGCCAGTTTTCTGGCTCAGACAAGCTCCTCTGCATGAATTCCACAGAGACCTCTGTGTGTGCTGCCCAGATTTGCTATTAATTATCAGTGGAAACATTCAGGTCTGATTCTCTCACCTCTTTTCTCCTCCCTTTCCTCTCATGCAACAAGGAAGAAACAAATACTATTCACTAGACATGGGGTTTCTAACCTTTCTCAGTGATGTGAAAGGGGCAGATGCCTAGTGCTAAAATACAGCTCCAGGGCACTGCTGCCTTAGCTGTAAGAGTGCACAGTTCCTCAGCTGCTGGGAAGTGTCGCAGACATTTGAGTGTGGTGAGCTGCTAATTTCTGGGGCTAAACTCTGCTCTTTTGTTGTTGAACTCTGAACAGGTGTGTGGCAACTTAGGGGTTATCAGAGCCTGCCTCCTCAGGCTGTGCTGACTGTGGAGCAGAAGCCTGCTCCTGCAGACAGTTGTCCAAAGGATCAAATCCACGTGCATATTTTATGTTCAGTGAGACACCTCTCAAGCTTTAAACTACGTGCCTGTGCTTCAGGAGGATGCCAGTCAGGGCAGGAACAGTGGAGCTGTGGTCTGACTGTGGCAGCAGGAGCACTGGCATTGGCAGCTCAGTGCAGGAAGGGATTCTGACAGGACTTGAGAAGAGCTCGGCATCAGCTCCTCCTCCCCCAGCAGCTCTACCCGAGGTCAGGGCTCGCCACAAGCTGTGAGCACCTCCTTCCCTCCTTTGCAACAAGGAAGTCGAGAGGAAGAGAAGGTGGCAAACTGAAACATGACTGCTTCCAGCAATAACAAGAAAGCCCAGCAGTGCACACAGACACAGAGCACATCATGGTCCAGTGCAAAGGACAGTGTCTGAGACCAGAATAATGATCAATCTAAAAAGGAGAGGATGAGCCTTAGGGACTGAAATACCTTCTTCTGGTTAGTCACAGCTCACAGGAGCTCTGTCTGTGCCCACGTGGGCACAGCTGCTTGGGAAAGCATATGCTGCCCATTCGACATGTAATAAATTTACCCTGTCAGATAAGCAAGACTTCAGGACTATATCTGTAGCACCTATTAGGAACAGCAAATTAATTAAAAGTATGAACTAATTAACCTCCCTGCTCTCTGCCTCTTCCTTTGCCAGGGCAGTGAAGCTCATCCTGCCTTAAGCTGTGCCCTGCCCAGCCCTGGTTTTGCTAATGGCCCACGTGCTGCTCCCTGTGCATCTGGGGACCGAGATGCCCTCTGCTTAATGAGGCCACTGACACTTTGATGATGCTTGCTGTAAGAGTTCTCCCCTATGCCTTTACTGAAGCTGTCTGTGTGCTGGCTGTAATGTGGCCTTACTCTGGTGTGAGCTGTAGAGTAGGGTCACCAGCAGAGGCTGGGATTGAAGCAAGGTTTTGAAGCTTCTCTGCTGTAAAAGTGGAAACCTGACGAGGTGAACAGGGCTCTAGAAAGAGATGGAAACTTCTCTTAAGATGGTTGAGCTCAGTTTAGGGAGTATAGGTGTAACATAAAGCCCTTTGAGCTCTCCTTTAGCAAAGGAGGCTTTGTATAGCCAAGGGGAAAACGGGACTATCTTCGTGTCTGCTGTGGTTAACCTCCTACAGCTTTGCATCTTCTGCAAATGGCAGAGACTCGAGCACAACCTGGTGAGCACAGCAGGAGGCTCTGCAGTGGTTGCACAATCAGCCCACGTCAGCACTACAGGTGGCTTCACCCTGTGAGAGCTAGTCTTTATTCTCTTGCTGTCACATATTCCTGTCTGCTCACTTGTAAATCAAATTGCCATGTTTTCTGATGATAATGTTTTACTCCTCTAAAAGTTAGTGTTTGCACAGTGGCATCTGCACAATGCTATTTTCCCCTCTGAATAATCACTTTCATAATCTGAAACTGAAAAGAAAACCCAAACAACTATCATGGAAGAAAGGAAAAGTCTCAGAATAAATTTCCATAGGCTCAGTTAAATTTCCTTGTAAATGCATATTACTTCTGTAGCTTTCTCTGAAGGTATCAGTGAGGAGAATTATTCTGCTCAGTTTTTACCTACTGACCCTACCAAACACTTTCCTCAGCATGCTATCATCAGAGGTGTTGTAGAGCTGATGCATTTGCTATTTTCTGTTTAATAGAGCTGATATTCAAATCGAGTGATGTCCCTTGTCACAAATTTAATAGCATCCTTCTACTGCACTTGCCAAGAACAATACAGTGGCCTTGCTGTTAGATACTGGCTTGGTTCATTACTTTAAAATATGTTAGCACTTTGTTTATAATAGGTTTGATGGCTTAAACAATATAGGTGCTGAATTTTTAATGTTAACAGTAAGGAATTCATTTTATTTGTATTTGAAGAAGGAGTAGAAAACACAAATACCTTGTGAGAAATCTTGTTTTTTTGAGACTAAGTCCAGTTTTGTAGCCATGCCAGATCATGTCAGCACCCATTTTGAGGGTGACCCTGAAAATTTTGCAGTTCCTACAGGTGAATTTTAATTTACAGATGTTATTAAAAAATACTTCAGGGGCTCTCACAGCACATGGATGAGTTATACCTTTATCCTTGCAGCCCAGCAGAGAGAGTCTGGCCAGCCATAGGGTCTAAGCTGCATGCAGAGACAGAAAAATCTTGCTTGTTTTCAAAGCATCTTTAAAACTGTTGCAGAGATATTTCTTGTTTGGCTGCTTAATTTGACATATGAACACAGGCATGGGTTGGCCTTTCAAAATCATGTGGCCATTGGCTACTTCTTCTCTATTTCACAGAATCACAGAATCATTACAGTTGGAAAGGACCCTCAAGATCATCTAGTCCAACTGATAGCCCTACACTACTCTTACCCCTAAATCATCCCCTGAAGAAACATTCTGGTCTGTTGAGAGATTTATTTAGGTCTGATGTGTCCAGTTAATAGTGAGATTAAAAGCCTACCAAGTGTCCCAAAATTATCCTGCTAGGAGCACAGCATGATGCTGCAGCAGGATAGAAGGGAGAGGACAAACTGTGGGTCCTCACAGCGTGGAGCAGGTCACACCATGCCATGCTGTCAAGGTGCTGTGCTGGTTGGCTCCTTTCTAAGGAGTATGGAGATACAGCTGGTGATAAATAGTGTTATGGGATGCTTATGTATAAAGTATCACTGCTTTGTAGGGGCACCAGGTGTGCTAGGGAGAAGCATGGTGGCATTTCTGGCTGTGGCAGTTTGCCCCTCTGCTTATGGTGGGCTTTGGTTCTTCCTGCATGGCTGCTGCCCCTTCTCCTCCTAGCCTGGCCCCACACCAGTCCCTTTCCTCAGGGCAACTCTATATTTCTCTCCATATACTCAAATGCCTTCACTGGTCTTTCCCTGCTCAGAAAAAGTTAAGAGGCTGTTCAAAATTTTCATATTGCAGCAGGAATGTAGGGGTTCCCTGGGCAGTACTCCCCAGTGGCATGTGGGACAGAGAGGCAGTGTTTTCAGGAAGACATATTTGAGAGTACTTCTGAAAAAAACAGAAAAGATTTTATTTTAAAACCTTGTGTATAAAATTTGGCTTCCTCTGAAACTAGGAATTGTCTCACAGAGGCATATGCTGGTTCATTAGATGAATTTATTTCATTGAAATGTGAACCAGAGTAATTTCTTCTTACTTTTGAATGCAAATTGCAATTCAGCCTTAACTATGGTGATGTTCCCATTATGCAGGGCTGAAGAGTATTTATAATATTTACTCTACTCTTGCTTTTAACTTAGTAAAATCTTTTCTCAATAAGCTTTGTCTCAACCCAGAGCAGCCTTTTGTGCTGTTCCTCACATTGCAGTTTTGCACCAAGGAATGGGCTCAGCCCATTAGAGTAACAGCATCATCAGGGCCATAAGCCTCCTGGGGACCTGTGGGGGAACAACTTGTGATTTACAGTTCCTTTCATGTTTTGTTCCTGGAGAAAACTGGGTCTGTGCAGCCTACAGTGGTCTAATACTCAACAGGGCTGAGTCATAGCCAATATATGGCTTATTTGCACTTTGATTTAAATGAGCAATTAGTTAATTAATAGAGGAATTTGCTTCCAGTTTGATTTGCAATTTGATTTAATGATTCTTCCATAAAAAATAAACTACCCCAATAATAATATCTTTATAACCTCAAGGCTTGTCTTTGGACTGCTAATGGAAATGCTGCATAACCTCCATCAGTACTGAACTTGTACTAAGCATTGTAACCACTGAAACAAAGAAGACAAATAGTGAAAGGGAGGGGGAGAGAATTAATCTGGAGTTCACTTCCCCTATGCATTAGATTGTTTCTTAAAAATTGTTCTGATAATTTTTCTTCTGCTCACAGTAAAAGGTTGCCTGTGTGATTATGTGTAGTGTTTTCTCTGCAAGTGTCTGAAATCATTCACTGAAAGCCATTATTTGGGCATCCCTCCATGTACTTTAAAAGGTGATAAAGTATAAGGTTTTTGTTTTGGTTCAGCTCACATCTGGAGCCGACTCCAGCCCGTGTCTGGCACGCAGAGTCAATAGCCTCACTCTATATGCCACTCACATCTTTTCCTTTTCTGAGCTTATTCTGTCTGACTTGATGCTGCTGGGTGGTGTAGTCACAGGAGGAACTATGGGCAGGAGAGAGCACTCTGGTTTATGGTAGGAAGCTGGTGTGAGGAATTAAAGCTCCTGTTGTGGCAGAGATGATAACAAAAGCAGAAAACTTCCTCGTGCAGAAGGAGAAACTATGAACTGAGACATTCAGAGGTCTGCATATTGAGCAGTGACTTTCACACTAATTTCCAAAGTGCTGCTAATGTTAGGCTAGGTCAGGTCTTGGTGCTTCCTTGCCAAAAGCTGCCTGGGGAGGTTGTGTCCTAGCACTGTGGCTGGCTGACTGGATTTGTTCCCACTTATGCTTTGGCATAATGGACATATAAAGTACAGTGAGGAGAAACCAAATGCTCTCTAGTGACCTCCCCTCCCATTCCAAAATCCTGGGGTTTTTGTGGGCCGATTGCATGTAACAAGGAAACCAACTCAAGCTTCCCCGTGTCAGGGGCCACTAGAGCCATAATGTGCATTAGATAGCGGGACCTGCTCACTAAACAGTGTAATTTCCCCCCCGTGTGACATGATCGCTGCAACCTCCCACTGCTGTCAGCAGTCTACAGAGATCCATTATTGCCCAGTCTGTAGATGCTTGAGGTAAGCAAACATATCAAACTGAGAAGTCTGGTACTGGTACATTGCAAGAAAATCCTTCTACCTTTAAGTTGTTTGTAGTAAAACCCTCCAATTTCTGGATACCATTGTCTGACAGACCAAACCATCTCAGGTGTTTAGGAAAACACCCGACGTACACTAGTGTGACTGGTTATGGGGTGAGGGAACAAAATACAAAGGGCCTGTTTTTGAAGGGAAGGCATCTTAACAGTATTCAGCTTCACCTTTCAGTATTTAAGTCACAATGCAGCTTCCTGCCATTATTAGAGCAATTAAAATGCAATTACATTTTCATCTTTATTTCAGTTCTTGAATAATTAAAGCCACTTTACATCAAAGATGATCCATAATGGAAGGCATTTTGCATGTGAAAAATTTACAAAGGGTGGCAGACTTTGGGGTATCCAGTCAGCAGCCAAGCTACTGAGATTGGCAATGCTGCAGCAAGCTGCCTCCTTTGCACAGCTCCACCGGCTCATGGAAAGAGGCCAATTGCTGAGTTTCTGTACTTTATCTTGATTAAACGACTGCTTCAATTTGGTATTCACTCCTTTCATATTTGTAATCACTTTAAGATTTTCATTTTATAGTATTCACTTATTTAACTGCTTGTTTCCTGCCAAGTCTAAAAAAAGAAAGGCTTTTCCCTCCCTTCCCTTTGCAGCAATAAAGGCAAGAGTTTACACAAATTACTTCTATATTTAAAGTCTCCTGATGTAAATCTCTAGTTGCTTTAAATAGTCAGAGCTGGTAGATGTTCCAAATAAATATTGGAATGAAAGATCCTGAACTGCTGGGGGAGGCTGACAACTGCCACATGTGTGTGGGCAGGCTGGTGGGTATCCCTGGTGCATGGGGAGGGGTGCAACACCCCTGGGACCTGAGTGGGTGCTGGCCCTCTCCAGATCCTCCAGAAGATTCTGGGAATTGCTGTGATTCCTTTTCAGGTGTGTGCTGCCTACCTGTGGAGGGACTGTGCCTCTCAAAGGCTCCTGCATTGCTCTGGGGTTGAGACTGGAAGAGCAGAGGCTGCCAAGTGTCATGGATATTTCTCCACAGATGTGGGAAAAGGAAAGATCTCTCCATGGGGCTGCAGGTTTTTTTCTTTCACAGGTAGCAGAAAAACCTGGCAATCTTTTGATTCCCTATCATCCAAATTGAATATCATCCACCTTATATCTTAGCTAAGGTAATGGGAAAAGAAATGCAGTCTAAATGTGCTGGGAAGGATGAAACCCTCTTAGGTTTTAATTTTATTATTAAAGCATAAGGAAATCAACATATTCTCAGGTATATGGTGGGCTACTTAGCTTTATCACGCTTATTTCTCAACACCTTTTATTGCTGTTGAGGGATGTAGTTTAAAGAGACTGAACAGGAGGAAAGTTAGAAATCATCTGAAGAAAGCTGTTTTGGAGAGAGGATCAAAAATAGTGAGCAAACACCTGTGGTATAGCCTTCTGGCCAAGAGGTTTTGCCATTGCTCTCCCCTTAGCAAAGCCAGTGAAATGCTTTGAGGTCCTCAGAGGTGATGGCATTGAACCAGCTGAGAAATCAGTATGGAAGGATTAGCTGACAGCTTCCTCTGGCCAGCCCCAATCCCAAGAGTCTTACCCAAGTTAAATTCAAGGGTCACCATTAGAAATAATGCCTGCAGACACAAATGTTGCTGCTCAGCTTATCTTGGACTTATTTCAGGTTGCAGCCTAATAGCCTAATCTCATCAATCCACGAATTGCACTGTGTTGCAAGTTTGGTTTAATTGCTGCATTTTAGGCACAAACAGTTTTTGAACTTCTGAAGGACTGTGTAACTATTAGGTGAATCCAGTGTGAGAGAAATATATTATGAAACACTTCTGCTGTTTTGCTCTCCAAAGCTGACTGGTTTCAGCACATGCCTTCAGAGGGCACAGGAAAGGGCAGGAAGACTGGCCGAATAGCAGACGTGCAGAAAATCAGATTGGTCCTAAAACTTTGCTAGCTGCAAAACTTCATCAAAAGCAAAGGCAGCCATGGCACAGCCCTGCCATAGCAAACCCACAGCCAACGAGGGCCTGCACTTGCTTACAGAGCTGCAGTGTAGGTTTTGTTGGACCAGTTCCTGGTGTATGTGGGTATGAGAGTCTAGCAGGGTGCTGTGGAAATGACTATGCAAAGAAAACTATTGTTTCTTGAGATATATTCTAGGTCAAAAGTGAAAGGCACTGACATAAGAAAAAGCAAAGTTGTAAGCCTGTGAGCCATTTGAATTTAAAATTGGCTCTGGTCAGGATCTGAATGTGGTTGGGAATTGCATCTGATTGCTGATAGACCGCCAGGAACTGGTCAGTCCTTGGGAGAAACCTGGACTGAGAACCAGGACTGTATAACTGCTGGGACTCTGCTTTCTAGATTTTCCTGACTATCAAAAGTCTCTTTTTCTTTCTTTCTAAATAAATATAAACAGAAGATGTTACAAAGAGCAGTGAGTGACAGTACTGTAAGTAGTGAGTCTCCTGCTTCTTGATTTTCTTCAGTTATAGTGAAAAGGATGATGAAATGAGGGACAGATACGGTGAGGGGAAAGCTAAAGTCTGTAGTAAGAGTAGTTCAGCTAAAAATGCTGGAGTCCAAAGGGTCCTTGCAATATGTGGGATTTTCATGTTCAAAAAGCAGTAGTGCATTTGTGGCCTTCATGGTGTCTGAGATCCGAAAACCCCTCCCTATCCTTTGTATGGATTTTCCCTATCCTTTGTATGGATTTTTTTTTTTTTTTAGCCTTCTAAATGCCAGTGATATGAATCAATCATATTTGAACACCTCTGTAAAAATCTCACGTCCTTTCACTATGAGTTTCACCCATCATTCCATTTTTCAATCAATAGCACAAAAGCCAACTTCAATCTTCGTTCATAATCAGTACAAAAAACAAGTTTGAAGCTTGAGAAGAAAGTCTTCATAATTTCTCTTTAACTGAGCACCTTCTCTCCTCCCCTAATACATCTGTTTCCAGAGCAGGTTTGGTAGTGAGAGGATCCTGGTGGACATGAGTTCTTATGGGATTTCAGACACTGCTGGAAACAGTGCCAGCCTTGCCTTTCATCATCTCATGAACAAAAACCTCATAAGGAAGTGTTGAATGGCCACAAAAAAGCTGGAGTGTTCATCTGAGCTGGCTCCCTAGAGGCACCATCACCCCTTGGTCAGAGAAGCTGTCTCCTCAGCTCTGTTTCAGAGCACTCTATTCTCTTCCAGCTCTTTCCAGATGCACAGTGGTGCAAGGCTTTGTTACATCATACCCTAGGGAATACCTAATCTGAGCTTTATACCATACGTAGGCCACCTCCTCAGGAAGAGTCATGGCCATCAGTGGTGGTTAAGATCAGTGTTTAAGGAGGCTGTGGGATTTCAAGTGTGTGTGGACTTGAGGAATGGTATCTTAGAATTTTCATGGCTCTTTCTGGCACTGTGAGCATCATAAAGTGTGAGTGTCCTATAGCACCTCAGCTCAGTGGCCTCGGGGTCATTTATAACCATTAATGAATGGCCCAACCTTTCTGCACAGTGGAGGTTTGACTTTGCTGTGTTTTTTGAGGCACAGAGGAAAATTTAAGAGTAGCTAAAGGAAAATACAGGGATTTGCATTTGACTGAGGTGCAGAATGTTGACAGTCCAGTCCCATACCCCAGGAGCCTGTAGCCCTTTGTGCTCTGAAGGCAAGGAAACAGAAAAGGAGACTGGGTGAGAGTGTGCCAGAACTTTAGGTGAAAATTAGAACAAAGCTTGGATTTTTCTGCAGGTTAATATTAAGGCTAGCTGACTGCCTGCTTTTGCCTGATCCTCTGGCAGAGCTGCAGAACAGCCACACAGATTACCATCACCACTGATAACCCTTTGCTTTATTCACTGCCTGGTTTAACAGTGAAGCAAGGTTTTACCCTGCTCAGTTTTACAGTGAGACTGTAATTCTGTCAGCTGTATCACAGTCACTGCATACCATGAAGCTCCTCGAGGTGATAGAGCTGGGGATGACATTTCTTTCCAGGCTGCCATGCCCTGGCCTGGCTGTACTGCAATGGGAAACAGCAATCACAAGAGGAGGGTGGAAAATTACCTGGTAAGTCATTTGATTTCTGTACGAGTGGTCTCCTCCCAGTTCACTCCACTGCAGAAGTTTTCTCTAAACACGTATTCCTGCAGCTTTCAGACAACTCCACTTGCTTTCCCCCCTGCAATTTCTCCTGTCCTTGAATTTGAACGAGCCAAGCTCTAACCAGTGTGGTATTCAGGGCTCAGGGGATATCTTTTCAGGAGCTGTACACCGAAAAATTAAGAGTTGACCTATTGCTCTCCCCACTCTTCACCCCTAGCCCCAAACATGCAGCAAGGCCTGGGCTTGAGTTAGGAAGTTGCTCAATTTTTATTATCTTAGGCAATTTTTTTCTGCAGATTGATTTCTGTGAAACACCTCAGGGTATTTGCTAGCATAAACATTGCTCCAGTGGCACAGGCTGTTTGTTTACATCGATAGGAGGAAAAGAGCCCTTATTACTGAAATTTTGCCTTCTACCCTCAAGCTTTTCCCCAGGAGCCAGTATGTAGGCAATATTGATACCTGCTTTTTTAATTTAGAGCCAATTTTCTATATAGATGAATGTGACAACGCATAAATAATAGACCACTTTGCTGCATGGATTGTTTATTCCAGACCTCATTGGCATGCACAGCACACAGGCAAACTGAAAGCCTCTCTGGATGGGTGTTGTCAGATAACTTGCCAGGTTGTTCCCTAGAGAAAATCATCAGGCACACAGAGCTCGAGTTTCTAAAGTCCTTTTATTTCTATCCTTTCAATGCACTCTGTGCTGGTACAGCAAAGTTCAGGCTGAATCAGCACGCCCACTAAAATTCCTTATTTTCAGGAATTTATAAGTTGCCTGTGAAATGGAAGATAGCAGAACACAAGTGTGGGGGTGCAGGGCTGCTGGGGTCAAACTGGTCACACTAGATTTAGGAAAGTAGACAAACCCAGAATGACAAATGTTCATTGTATAAAGCACACAGTCGTGGTGGGTGTCTGTCAGGCTGCAGAAGGTGGGCACTGGGGAGATCACACTGATCAATTCAGTGTTTGACATCTGTGCAGACACTTCCTTGCCTGCTCCTCATTGTCCTCCAGCTCTGTCTGCATGGGCAGGAGAAGGCACCCTTCATGTTCCAGGGGACTTCTGGGTTCCAAGGGACCACAAATGCCTGGACAACTTGTTTGCTGTAGAGCTTACCATAGCACATGATATATTCTACTTAAATAGATTATGAAAGGCCCAATTTTCCCATTAACTGAAAAATAAGAACTTCATTATGAGCAGGCCTTAAATGTACAGTTTAGAGCCTTAATCACTTGACATGCCATACACCATTCCCCAAATCTAATACTGCAAGCAAACCCCACTGCTAAGTGCTTCATGATGACCTCATTTTACAATGGATAACAAATACTATTCAATTCTTTCAGACTGTCTTACTGCTAGCAAGTAACTTCTGTATTTTTTTTTGTGAGAGTACAGTATCAAATCTGCTGAAATGAGGAGTGAAAGGGGTTGGATTTAGAAATGTTAGATAATAAACTCTGAGATGCTCTTAGTTGGAGGGCAGTCTTGATGTTTTATGAAAAAATGGACAGTGACAACCAACCCCTCTGTCTCTGCCTAGCTTTCAGAATACTGCTTTGCATAACGACTGTATATTAAATTTACATTAGGTTTATGGTTTATAGCAGTGCCTCACTGCCTATGTAATGCATGGAAGCATTCTCAGCATCCAGATGCTGGAATGGCCCACGATTTTGTGAGATAATGTAAGTGTAAAGGATTTTCCTCATCTGACTGCATGGTGTTTGGTGTTAGTTGTTTCAGATTAACAAGAGCATCTCTCTTCTCCCAGCATCTAGAGGTGACAAGGGAACACTTTGCTGAGTGAATTAATTCAATTTTTTAAAATGTTTATTATTAAATTTTTCAAAAATGCAAGCAGGGATATACAGGCCTGATAAACTTAGTCAAAGCAAGCCTATTACCAAGAAGAAATTGCAGCAGTCCTGCATGTATTAGAAAGGAAAAAAGGAAAACAAAAGATATTTTACTGAATGAGGTTTGTTTGGGTTGTCTGCTGAAATTGTTTTCTTTGGTTAATAATTGCCATGCTAAGCTGCAATAATAATATGAACATGGTAAGAAGATAATGAATGCTGATAGACAGCTGATGTAAATTTAGATGAGTGATACAGCTGACCACAAGAGCAAGGTGTCCTAGTTAATGAGCAGGAAAGGCTTGGAAACGTGAATATGTAAAGTATATTGAGTGAGGCATAAAAGCCAAGTAAAATGCAATAATGTTTTGGACCTACTTTCCTCTGCAAGGAGGCTGCAAGTCTGAAGATGACTGGTAAGGTTAAGGTGTTGATTGCTGCATCTTGACTAGAGGCATCTGATTTGATTTTAGTAGCAGTGATATTCTAATGCATGCAGCTTGTTTCCTGGTGCATGTATGTGACGCGGACTTGGAGTTGGGAGAATAAGAGTACTGGCAGCTGTTATTTTATTTTATATTTATTTTTTAATTATTTTTTTTTAGATCCACATATTCTGTGTCTAAGATAGCCAGGCTAAAAAGACACTGTCCACAGTCAGCAGAAACAGGCAAGCGCTCTGTATGGGCAGCTACTATATTTAGTCCTGCCATGAGTCCTCCCTGTCTCAGAGCCCATACCCAGATTAGTGAGAGTAAATTAAATCGTTCCCCAGAGCTGGCCAGGTTTTCCTACCTACCCCAAAACTCTCTGGCAGGCAACTAGGGCCCTTGTAGGGACAGAGGCAGATGCTAGTTGGAGAGGCAAGCCAGTACCGTCTGTCACACACAGCTCCAAATGAACAAACAAGAGTGTATTTTTAATCTAGGTTAGATCAACCTGTTAGATCAATTGCTTTGCTCCTGCCCATGGCAAAACACACTCTTGCAGTGTGCTGAAGAGACTCTTGTTGCCTCTACTTGTACTGTTTCGGCCAAGCTTCCCTTTTCATAAGGTGCCTGGGCTGACACGCCAAGCACATCTAGATAGCAACATATAGTCACCATTAGTTACCATAAGTGCCAGAAATACAGAAGTCTCTCTCTCTCTCTTTTTTTTCTTTTAGTTTCTATGACCCTTCAGCTGAGCAGCAGTTCCCTGGAGGAGCAGTTCCCTGGAGGAGCACTCTGACAGCCAGTGTCACACTGTCTCATGCCAGTAACACTGCATGGCTGAGGTCATCCCATGGGCATAGGGACACCTGGTGCAAACAGTGCATAGGCCCAGGAGGACTTACTAAGAAGAGCTCAAAAGGTTGACAGTGGTAATTAATGTATTTTGAGTATAAAAGGTGAGTTCCCTCATCTCTATGTTAGCCTCCCATCAGCAGGAGAAAATCTCTGGAATGCTGGTTGGGGCAGTGGGGTTGAGCACACCTCCTGCCTTATAATGGACCATCATTATTCAGCTACCACAGACAGTCACTTACTTCCTCCAAGATGACTTTACTCAAGAGCACTGCTTAGTGTGAAGCTACTTGTGTCTTTTAACAGCTTGGGGTGAAAACCCAAGATTTCTGGGTGTTATCCATTGCAGCAGCCCCCACGAGCACTGCCCTGTCCCCTCCCCAAGGCAGTGCAGGGCCCCAGTCTGGCCTGCAGTGCTGTGTTGATTTGAGGGGTGGAGGGCTCTGGGGAGCAATAGGAATGTGACTAGAGCTTGAATTTCAAAAGCATTATTTGTTGTTTCATAATTATTAAACCTAGGGAAAAAAATAAATCTAAGGTTGAAAAGTGTCTGCTTGGTTGAGCACTGCAGAAGGGTAGCAGCTGAGGGACCAAGAGTCCCTCTTTTCTTTAAGTACTTTGGTTACAGTGTCCCCATCACAAACACAGGTATTCTTCATGATGAGAGAGTGTGTTTTGGACACCATTCACAGAGGGTGCAAATACAGGACCAAGCGTGCCAGGAGCTATGCCTTGTGTCAACTCCTACTGTGCCCTGACTCCTGCTCTGAGCAGTTGCTGGGAACTACATGAGGCTGAAGGTTATGGTGGGTTCATCCAGAGGTGTTACCTGCTGGCAGTGGCTGCTTGACACCCCAAGCTGTGGAGCAGATCAGAACAGTGGTGAGTCACTTGTCACAGCCCAGGCACCCATGTAAAGCCACCACTGCATGTGAGCAGGTGCCTCAGGCAGCTGGATGAGGCTGAGCCCCCACTGAGGGCGACAAGCAGGAGGCTGAGGTGATTATGCTCCAAAATGGCTTTGGGCAAGATGCCTAACATGAGGTGGGGGCTTGAAAAATTGCTGGAGATGTGCAGCCAGCCCTGGCACGTCTCTAAAATAAGAACCATCTTTTTTGCTGGGATAATCTATCATACTTGAAACATTCTGAAAGGCTGTATCTTTCCTCCTAACCATCTTTATCATTTTAATTTAAAAGCTTTTTAAAATTATCACCCAAATAAATGATAAGCAGTAACAGGGTAAACTGCTCTGAGCTCTCCATTAGTGCAAACAATGCAAAGCGACTGTGCTCTATTTACAGAAAATTAATGAACGTAAGAAAGATGAACTGCACGTCAGGCTAGTGAGCCTGAGCTGTTTTTCATGCAAGGAGGTTTGCAGCTTTATACATTAAACTGAGACAAAAGAAACATCTCTTCAATATTAATAGTTGTAATATATGATTGTATGTGAAGGGAATAGAAATAACATTTATTTTATTTAATGAAGACTAATGAAGTTGTTCTGATCTTTCCATTACAATTTCAACAAGTTTTTCTAATCAAGAAGATCCTACTTTTTGAAAGCTAATTTTTCATTTTACACTTCTGAAATGGCAGCACAACTGTGAAATGCAAAGGCAATATCGTTGGATGTCAGAATATTTCCAGTTCTAATGGGAAATTGATGCATTTCTGGGGTTTTGTTTTGTTTTTGATTAACAGGAAAAAGCCCCCAACAAAACCTCAGGCTATTATAGAAAAGTTTGTTTTCCTGTCATAATGCTTTGTCTATAGACAAACACAGGAGATACTGTTCAGCAGGTTCATCCACAACTGGGTGGAAAAAGGGGGTCTTCTGAACCTTAGTAGGGCAGGATACTGCGCGGTTTAAGGTAAAGGACACAATGTTGAGGGATTGGAGAGAAGGAAAGAAGTAATCACTGAAACCAGCTCCTCTGAGGGCACCAGAGTCTGCATAGCTAGTCTTTAAAAAGTGCCCTCAGCTCTTTAGCTAGTTACAAATATTGGAAAACAAATAGGACCAGACTTTTCTGGGGGTGTTCATGGTCACATTCACAAAAGTATGTGAATCTGCATCTTTGGGATGATGCAGACAGAGGATGTGGACCTGGCCAACTATATGCATGGCTGGTAACAGGGCAGAAGGACATTGACTTCCTTTGGTGCTATGGCTCCTACAGCTCATGGGCAGGACAGTGTGCCTAAGGCAGGAAAGGAAAAGCTAGTTAAGCAGGGAAACAGTTTAAACCTGCACCGGAAAAAGGTCGGTCAAGGAGTGGGGTGAGTCATCTGGGCTTGTGGCTGCTGTGTGAGGTGAGTCATCTGGGTGTGTTGCTACTGTCTGTGAGGTGAGTCATCTGGGGGTGTTGCTGCTGTCTGTGAGGTGAATCATCTGGGGGTGTCCCTACTGTGTGTAAGATGAGTCATCTGGGGGTGTCCCTACTGTGTGTGTGAGATGAGTCATCTGGGGGTGTTGCTGCTGTCTGTGATGTCAGTCTCCTGTAAATCTCTGGGCATGGTTGTAACTTGGCTGAGGGGTGCTGTCAGAAAAACTGTGGGCAGGGAGACTGAGGCCTCACAGAAACATGCTGGTGTTCAGGTCTTTGGCTGTGGAGAGTGCCAGAGCCTGGAATTTGCAGTAGAAGGTAGCAGAGATAACACCTGTGTTAGATGTGAACAGGTGAATGATCTGTTCAGTATGGCGGCTGAGCTGAAGGAAGAAGTCACGAGGTTATGGACTATAGAAGAGTGTGAAAGGGAGATAGAGTGGTGTGGCCAGGCTCTGCCATCCCTGACAGAGGGGCAGCAGGTGAGGGGATCCCATGCCCTCTTGCTGCCTGCAAAAGGATGACCCAAGAGTAGTGGGTAGTGAGGTGGATTGTGAACTGGTTGAAGGACAGAAGTCAGAGAGTCGTGGTCAATGGGATGGAGTCTAGTTGGAGGCCTGTGTCTAGAGGAGTCCCTCAGGGGTCAGTACTGGGACCAGTGCTTTTCAATCTGTTCATTAATGACCTGGATGAGGGAACAGAGTGTGCTCTCAGCAAGTTTGCTGATGACACTAAACTGGGTGGAGTGGCTGACACACCGGAGGGTTGCACTGCCATTCAGCGAGACAGACAGGCTGGAGAGTTGGGCAGGGAGAAATTGAATGAAATTCAAAAGGGCAAGTGTCAAGTTTTGCATCTGGGAATGACAAACTCCATGGATCAGTACAGGTTGGGGACTGAGCTGTTGTAGCACAGTGAAGGGGAGAGGGATCTGGGGGTCCTGGTAGATGGAAGGACGACCATGAGCCAGCAGTGTGCTCTTGTGGCCTGGAGGGCCAATAGGATTCTGGGGTGGATTAGAAGGGGTGTGGTCAGTAGGTCAAGAGAGGTTCTTCTCCCCCTTTACTCTACCCTGGTGAGGCCGCATCTGGAATATTGTGTCCAGTTCTGGCCCCTTCAGTTTAAGAAGGATAGGGAACTGCTGGAAAGAGTCCAGCGCAGAGCCACAGAGGTGATCAAGGGGCTGGAACATCTTCCTTATGAGGAAGGGCTGAGGGAGCTGGGTCTCTTTAGCTTGGAGAAGAGGAGACTAAGGGGTGACCTCATCTATGCTTTTAAATATGTGAAGGATAGGTGTGAGGAGGATGAGGTCAGGCTCTTCTCAGTGAAGCCCAATGACTAGACCAGGGGCAATGGCTGTAAGCTGAAACATAGGAGATTCTGTGTGAATACACGTAGAAATTTTTTCTCAGTTGAGGTGCCAGAGCACTGGCACAGACTGCCCTGAGAGGCTGTGGAGTCTTCTCTGGAGGTAATCAAAACCCATCTGGATGCACTTCTGTGTGACCTGGTCTAGGGAACCCTGCTGTGGCAGGGGGGTTGGACTAGATGATCTTTCAAGGTCCCTTCCAACTCCTAACATTCTGTGTGATTCTGTGATCTCATCTACTTTCTGGACAAATGAGCTAGCAATAGAAACATGGAAGAAGGGAGAAAAAGCATCTCTGCCTTTTTATTGCCACCTGTGGCTATGCTCCCCAAAACCCTGTGGGAATGCCAAGGGGGTACTTATTGCTAATGAGGGTCTCTGCCTAGGTGGACCTGCCCCATATCACTCTGGGTTTTAGATCAAGGGTTGCAGTGTTGCTTCTAGAAGACAAAAAAGTGTGGAGTAGTTGCACAGAATTTTGTTGTCTTAGTTTCTGTCGTATACATCTTATACTGTGGTGGTGCTGCTACATAAATCTGCTGTCTAACACCTTCTCATAGCATTAATAGGGTTGTTGAGCCTTCAACATTTTTCACACCTGACAGTTTCTTAGAATGCATCAATTATTTTCTTACCTGTGTTCACAGTTTTGTTGTCATTTGTAAAGAAAAAAGAAAGGATTGATTTTATTTTTGATTTAAACAGAAGAGCTCAAGTCTTTCATAGTCTTTCTATAAGCACAAATGTGATAACTACCAAAGCTGACGGTGAAACCTGAACTCATGAGCTGCCATTTTCAGGTCAGCAGGTGTGAAGTAGAAGAAGCAGGACAAGAAAGTTGAACTGAAAATAAGATGAAAAAAATCATTGCCTTTTCTGGCTACATTGATGAGCCAAAGCACATGTAAACACCCACAGACACACACAAAAAGCATTTCTGTCCTATAATACTTCATTCCTATACACTGGGTAAAATTTCCTGATAATATTCATCTTGGGCTGAGAAATAACTGGCTTCACCCATTCCTTCATTCCTTCCTTAGCAATTTGGCTTTATTTTGCCACCTGCCTTGTGCCTTAACACGTTCCCGCTGCAGTTTTTCTTTCTGCTCTCACCATTAGAACCCAGCTCTCCTCCAGCTTGTTGCTGGAATGATGCCCTGGAGGTGGCAGGTTGGTGAGACCTTCATGGCACTTTCTGCTGTCTCTGGTGCATCTACAACAGTACATAATAAAGAGCTTCTTATCATACTCAGGAGCCTTAATGTTATACTAACATTAAAAAAAAAAATAGCCAGAAAGGCTTTTGTGTATTTTGTGCTTTCCCTCAGCAGCGTCACCCACACATTTACTTGACTTCTTTCTTGCCCTTACACACATAAAATAGAAAGCTGACAATTTTAATAAGTGTAGACTTTTCTGCCTAATTGAGATTAACATTGACAGTTAAAGGTATTAGCACAGGAGCTGAACCTTGGTGCCTTTCAGGAATTGCTCATTTATTTGCTGGGTCAGGTTCTGATTAGTTATTTTAACACATACTTGCAGTGCATTGTCACGGGATAGACCTACTTATGCCTCCTGCCCTTCACAGTGTGCATAGAGAGAGGACCACCCCCCCAGTGTACGTGCACATCCCCCTGCTGCCCCTTCTTTCTCTGGTTTACATGCTTTGCCATACTCTTTGGTGTTAGTCAAAACTGTGGGCAGCACACATCCTTGTGTGGTCAGGATACAGCATGACCCGGCAACCTGACCCCACAGAGCCCCTGGCTCCTCCTCATGCCTGCATGGCTGACTTAAGACCCTGCTGCCCTCTGGGTAAAATGGAACCATAAAATGACTCCAGAAGAGGTAGACATTACATTAAAGTAGTAGTGGTTGCAATCACAGGTAACCACTGGTTTGGTGACCTTGAGCAAGTCACCTTCACACGTCTCTGCTGTCCCCCGAAACACAATATGATTTCTGGAAGACCTGCCCCAGTGACCATGACCTCCTTAAGGACAGAGGTGGATTTTCTTAGGGGGCTTTTTATGCACTTCTGCACTTTTCATGTGTGATAGGGGACCAGTAGCATTTTTGTGCAGCAGCCACCACTGGCTTCAGGCTACAACAGGACTAGGAGAAGTGGTACCTCTTTCACCTTGCTGATGCTTCTAGCAGAGACCCAGTCCCATGGGAGCACTGAGTTTTCCTGAAAATGACAGCCAGAGGTGGGTGGATGCTGATCTCCAGAGGTAAATTCGGAAGAGGCCATAACCAACTGAACCCTATGGCCCTGCTGTGTGTCCCAAGATGTAGCTCTGTCTCCAGCTACCCTCCTGCTTCTCCTCCCTCCTTGCCACATCTCAGTTTCAGGATTGTAGAATTCTCTGCTGGCTCTTCCCATCACAATGTATAAAAAACCAAATCCCTTTTGCAGTGGAAGCAGTTCAAGGCATGGCAGAAACCGTCAGGAAGAGGATTTGGCACCCGGGGGAGCAGGACCCATCTGCAGCTCCAAGCAGCGCGGCTGCTCCCCGACAGCTCGGCACACGGCCGGGGCTGTAGGCGAGAGCAGGGGGCACAGGAGAGGGGAAAAACACCCAGAGAAATTATTTACGTGGCTTTGATTTCTGCACAAATCTTGCCCTAAAAAGGGCACAGCTGTCACTCCATTTGTCAACATCAGCAAGTAATTATGTAAAGAAAAACATCGTTGTACTTTTGACTTTGACGCTTGTCGTACCGGCCAGAGACCGATAGATGGACCACTTGGATCAGGCGAGGTGATCTCACGGTGTGGGTGCACAAGGCTGAAGGGCTCCTCTGGCTTCAGCTAGGCTTGTTATTTTTTTCCCCCCCCTAATAATAGAGTGAGAATTGAGAAAGAGAGAGAAAATTAGCAGTAGGAAAAGCAGCTCCTCTTTGTTGAATAGACATTTTAATTTATTCCTGAGCACAATGTACCTGAAGAATGATAAGAAACAACTTTGATATCATGCTAAATAAATAAAAAAGAGGTTACATAACCTAATTTTCTCTGGGTCTTACAGCAGTTTCTGTTTTATCAGCTTTCATTTAACTGGAGCAAAATTAATAAAACGAGAAAGGCAGAGCTACCTGAATACCACCAGATTTCTTATAGAGAAAAAGAAAGTGTCTGTAAGCTAAGTACTTTGTGTGCAGGTGTCTGTATGACAATTCAGGAGGGCTGACCTTCAGGAGAGGAGGCTGGAGCCTACTAGCAGAGTGAGTGGCTCCACAGGGAAGACCTTCTGCCAGTGCTGGGGCTGCTCTGGGTTCTTGGGCTTGGCACGTACCTGCCTGGGAGGCGAGGTGTACCAGGAAAGGACAGACATCCATGTACACTTCAGCTAAGCTGATTGAAAGCTCAATGCTCCCCAAGCATTGGAATCGCCCCCAAGACTTCAGAGAGAGCTGATTAAAACAGATTAAAATGGTTTACTCTATGTGAGAGTACAGCAAGCCCTTTAGATAATAATCTCCTCCTATTCCTCCCTCTTGTTCCCCAAGAACAAGAACTAAGGAGAAAAAAAAGCAAAAGATGAAATAAAACATTTTATGCTATATGTTTCCAGATTTCAATTACACTAGGTTTAGAGATAACCCAATATGACATCTGCAATAAGAGGAGATGATGGCAGCCACATGTCTCCTTTCCCAATCTGACCTTCATGTGTAGGAACATTGGTCTGTCACCAGCTGAGGGAAGCTTCAGGTATGGCTTTAGCCTTTTTGGCTTTGGGTATACTTTAAAATCAGTCTGGAAGTAACAGTGGATACAAGGATTTAGATGTAATATTCCCTATTAAATAAAGCAGTGGTAGGTAATTTTTTGTGTGTGGTTGGTTGGTTCCCTGTTGCATTGCAAAGGGCAAAGAAGGAGGGGTTGAGGAGGCTCCTTTGCAGGAGTTTTACTTTTGATAAGTACAATTTACATTTACCCAAAGAGGAGGGTGTTGGTGCCTGTCTGACTAGCTGGTGAGCATGAGAGGGAATCGCATTAATGCAGAAACTCAGCCTGCAAAGCTGCTGGGGGTTGTACTACAACAACTTTCAGCCTAGATGTGTCTGAGAGGCTTAAAATGCTGCAGCAAGAAGGGGAAGGTCCCAGTGTCTTCGACTGAGGGCCCGTTCAGCTGGTATGCAGCTGTCCTGCTTTTCCAACCTTGGGCTGAACTTAAGTAATGAGAAGCCCTGATGCCAGCAGTGCCTGGGAGCTGGCTTACCCTCCTCCCAACAGTGTTTGCCAGCCACTGGTCCCAGGGCATAAATAACTCTTGCAATGGTCTGACATGGAACTAAGCTTCTTATTTTACATGTGTTGTACCCCTGCTGCTGGAAGTAAACTTGTGTATGCAAATTGTGCATCAGTAAACAGTGACAAATGTGGCCTGATTCCTCGGGCGTTAGGGATTTACATTGGTATCTTTTGTGCTTTGGAAAAGCAGAACGGGAAAGGGAAAATAAATTAGTCAGTATTAGGGGTTATTTTTCACAAAAGGAAGAAACTCCCTGGTTGTGCAGCATGTTGAGAGATTCTAGCTGCAAAGCAGCAATGGGTGCTTTTGGCTTGCTTCCTGCAGTGTTCACTGCTTTCAGGCCACTCAAATAGTGACAAAACTTACATTCAGCAAGTCATATAGGACCCTCTCTGGCCTGCAGTGTGCCAGTCTCACTGCTTGTTCCACAGTGCCAAGTGACACACAGACAGGGGTTGCAGGCAGACATTTGCTGTGCACTCCTGCTATCAGGCCAAGGGCATCTCTAGCCCAAAACATGTCTTCAAGGTCAGCTCCATGTCACAGCCACGCCACAATACAACCGCTGCTGCTGACTTACCTTCACTGTGCCAACAAGTTTTCCACCATTAAGAAGATAATGCAGGACCACAGCAGGCTGCAGATATGTTTTGCAGTAGACTGTGGTATAGAAATATATTGCAGATGGCATTTACTTAAAAGACAAGTAAATTTTTATTTTTGTCTGCTTGGAATAAATCTAATTAAAAGCTAAGCAGAGTGTTTTCCTCTTCATTTAAAGTATTACAATTAGTGGCAACATCTGTGTTGCACAACTTATTATTTGTATGTGCAGTGTTGTAAAATACACTTTCCCAACATTACATAATGGTGTTCAAAACCCCTGCAACTAATTAAACAACATTAAAATGCTAATCTAATTTGAACTGAATAAAATTTCTTGTCTTTAAAGTGTTTTTCTTATTCTGTTACAGAACCCCAGGGAAATTGAGCTGGGGGGGTATTCTCTCACAATATATGAAGTCTGTAAAATACAAGGTGACACTCCAGTTGTCCTCCGGATGGTCCTTGAATCAACAAGATTTGAGTGAAACAAGATTTCAGGAGATCACAGTCATTGTCTTCAGTGGCACAGGGGACAGACGTCATCTCTGCACCTTACAGTACATGGTGAGGATAGTAGCTAAATAAGTAATTCCCCTCTGGCGTAAAACACTGTTTTCCCACAGCTTTTCATCCCAAGAACTTACCTAACGCAGAACAGAGTGGGAGTCCTCTCTACAAGGACAAAAAGGATTGCTTATAGCATACAGCTGTATTCATCTTTCCATTGAGCTTGTGCAGTCAATCCATCTCTCCCTCTCCTCTCACCTGCCACCTCTGTTAATACCTTAAACAGTCCCTTCCACTTCCATCTGTGCTGGTGTTAAACCTTGGTGCTGGTTGCACTCTCCTAGGAGGTGCAGTGCTCGTGCTTCAGGGTGCATGGGTAGGAAGGTGGAGAGACATGGCAGCCAGAATAGCTGCTCATCCTCTGGTGTCTGGTAGGAGCTTGACACATCCACGATGTGACTCACACCCTCAAGAGATTGATTAAGCAGAGGAATACCTCTGTGTGGGTTATAAATAGCCCATTTCAAGTCAAAGTCAAAGGGTGACCTTGACCGTTGCTATTGGCAGCTCGACTCAGCCTGTGTGCCTTTGCCCAGCGCTGGATTAAACAGGAGTGCATAGGAGCAGGAGTAGCTGCCAGGAGAAACTCCTTCTCTGGGGAACATCACTGGTGACTCTCCTCTGCCACTGTGTTACCTGCCTGCAGCTCCAGCCTGGCCTCAGTAACTCCAGATGGAAACATGCCAGCATGACACACTGTCAGTAAGCCTGCAGGCAGGACCTTCAGACCACGTGTGCTTCATCTTTGGTGAAGGATTTAGCTTGGATACAAGGGAGCAGCCTTTTCTACCACTGCAGCCAAATTTATCAGGGATCATGAACTGATCTGAGCCACTCTATGCCTGCAAGTACAGCCCTGCTTTTAGCAGGTAGACATGGGGACACATCAATAACAGGTCTCTTTTGGGAAGAAGCATTAACCCTCCTGTTAGCCCAGAGAAACTCAGTGGGGGTTTGTCTCGTCTTTATGCTCTTAACCTGTGAGATATCTCTTCAGCTCGTGAGAGCTGATTGTGTTCCCAATTCTACTTAAGCTGGCAGAGAATCTTTGTACAGCCCATTGCAGCTGCCAGTCATCTAAATTACATAATTTGCATTAATTTGATTAATATAAAGGGTTTTTAGCCATTTAGAATGGAAGCTGGTTTTCTGTTGCAGTGGTGCACATGATACCTGGAGATGAAGGTGTGTTGGGCTTTCTTTGCCTCCAGACGTCTTCATTCCAACCACACGGCTGGTGCACATCAGGTCCCAGTGGTACCTCACTGTGAAGTCAGCTATGCACATTTCAGGGTGTTCCTACCCTACTTGTTTCCCATGGACCAGCAATCTTTTAGTCAATGCTGTATTTTCCTTGCACACTTGACACTTTTCTTCTGTCAATGGGACGAAATAAAAATACCTGATGTTATGACATAGCCACGAGTGGAAAAATTAAACTGAAGCTCATCACTTCATCACCTTATGGGTTGTGAAGTATTTATACAACAAATCAGACTCTGTTCTTCCAAAATGAAGATACTTCTCCAAAATGGGAACCTCCCCCTGATGAAGAAATCCAAACTTCTATGCTGTTACAGCTTCAGTTCAACACTGCTTTTCTCCAGTAGCTGTGGAGAAATACAGTGATAAAAACCATAGAAAAAAGTATTTATTGTGTTAGTGAAAGGAGGAGAGAGGTAAGAAAGGGAATGCTGGCTTTAAAAGAAAGGGAGTAATATTATTACAGAGGGGAGGTGAAACTGAAAACTCTGGAAAGCCAGATCAAATGCCATACAGATAGATTCCCTCAGTGATTAATTAGTTAATTAAAAAAAAAAATCAATTAAACTGTGTTTTTCACTGTTTCTTTTGCTGGATCCTATGTTTAGCTCTTGGTGATCCCAAGGGGAGCCCTCCTTTGCTATATGTCACAAACCACTGTGTTCTGGTGCCCTCTGCTCAGTTCCAGGCTGCTCCCATCTACAAAGAGCACAAGAAGAGAACAGAAAAACCCCATTGCTTATGGGGAACATTTCTTTTTGGAGGGGGGTTATCACTTTACCTTTTATTGCACTCTGTTTTGAGGCAGCAAGGGTTTTGCTGTTCAGTTCTTTGCACTGCAATCTGCATTGCTTGGTGACTTTAGGTAAAAATGAGTTACCCATTCTCTCCCATGAAAAGTATTCCATGTCTAGAAGGGTGCTGAGGACAGAACAAGGAGAGGGAAAGCATGATGATGAGCATGAATTACCTCTGTGATCTGGTTTGGTTTCATCCCAGCCTGTGGAGTAGGATATGTTCTGGCTGGCTGCAGCAATGCCAGAATTAGATAGCTTTAAATTACCATCAGTGGTGGTAGATGTTTGTTCTATAGCCAGTGCAAGAGAAAAGTTGCTATAGGAATGAAGCTATAGGAATGTTGCATCATAAATAGATGTGTATACACATCTACATCTACATACATATATTGTGTAGTGTCACATAATGTATGTTCTTAAGGAGAAAAAGCCAGATTTAACCACTGTGGTAGTAATAGTGATTTTGTCTTGTACTAGACCTCTACCCCACTTCACAGGCCTGGCATGCAGGTGTGTCCTGAAGAGCTGCAGCTCTGTGCTGAATGTGGTGGTCTCAGTTCTCCTCATCATTCAGCTGCTGAAAGATTTGTCCAGGAGTTTGGGAGCCTTTTCCTCTTACACTCAAGTGGGAAGGGAAAAAAGTGTGTGTGTGACATTATCTATGTATAGAAACAAGCTTTTGCTGCCAAAATAGTCAATAACACCTGCCCTGGCCTTTAGATGTACAAATAAGATCAAGAATTTAAATCTAACAGAAGTAAAGCTCTGATGCTAGTCTGGCTTTTGGTGTATAGGCAGGCACTGGGCCCTCCTGGCCCACTGATGTCCCTCTGTTGAATCTTGTGGAAAAAAAAAGGCAGCAAAGGTATGGTTTGTGCCCACAGAGGTAGAAACACTGGGTCCTGCTGAGCCCAGAGGAGGTGTGCTGCTTTTAAGCAGCCCAGCACCCAACCTGCTGAATCTCAGTTTTAATGCAGGTTAAGCCCAAGGGTCACAGGAGACAGGAGGAAAGCAGAAAGGAAAGATTTTGGGGTAGAGCCATTAACTAACTGTAAAATATTATTTCCACTCTCACTGCTATTAAAGTGTTGGGTTGTTTTTTTTTGTTTTTTCTTTTTCCTCACACTCAATCCAATTCCTCTTCTCCAGGCTCAGATTTGATTTAAAGCTCTGCTAGGCTTCTTAGATCTATTTTGGATTAGCCTGTTCAGACAAGCCTGCAGGCAGATCCCATTAGCACCTTCTCTCTCCTTTGCGTGACCTGGAAGGTGACGAAGAGCTGGAAGCGTAAACTCAGAGACAACCAACGACTGCAGCAGTGAACATATATGCAGGGAGCAGTTACTTCACCCACAGAGGCTGTACTGGTAAGGAGAAAATATCACAAATAGCCAGACAACACACAGAGTATGTACCCACATATCTCTTCTAGAATATTTGAAACTTCTATTTTTCTTGCTTTTAGCCAATGCACTGTTGTGTTAGATGTCTGGTAATTCTTAGGAAAGTTTCCTGTCTAATTTTTTTTCTTCTGTGAAAGCCTTTAATAATTCAAATCCAACCTAGAAAATCACCACAAGGGACACTTCATCTTCTCAGTTGTGCAGAGGAGAGCCTAGACCCTGTCTCTCCAATGTTGAACTACTCAGGACTCCCTCTTACAAATCATTAGGGCTAGTTTAACTTTTATTAATTCTGCCTTTTCTTATTCTTATTCATAGACCAAAGAGACTGGCTGACATGATCCTTACCACAGCCCATCCATCAGCCAAAATCAGCCCAAGTTTTTGCTAACCATCATACCTGTTAATTTTGGCTAAGCTCTTCCATATGCAGAGAATGACCTCCTCCATCCAGGCAGAAACACAATGGGAAGTTACTGGATTTCAACTTCACTCACCACTGTGGTGCTCCATGCCTCAATGTAGAGATGGGCTGGCAGAGCAGGGAAGAATAAGAAATTGCATACTGAAGAATAAGGAATTGTACACAGTGGGAGGTATTAAATAGTGTGGGCAACACCTAGTGGATGAATCTTTTTTCTTTGTTAACATAAGGACTTGGAAAATCATGGAACTTACCTAAAATAATATACATAGATGTATGCATATGTGTGTGTAAATCTTATGGGTTTGCATGTATATTTCAAAGAAGGACTATTGAAAGTGCACACCTTTACTTCCCAGGGTTACAGTATTTCATGAGAACTTGGTTTAAATCCTCCCACTACATAACTGCCAGGATGAAAATTATATTTTAATTCTCTTCCTCCTATACAGTGTTAAGTTTTTAATGTCAAATGCGATGCTTTTGACACTCATAAAAAATATTAATTTGTGAATTATTTTATTTATGGGCTTTCACATAGAGTTCAGTATCTTCAAGCCTGAATGCCCTTCAGAAGCTGGTAGATGACACTGTCATACCTCAGTCTGATCAACAAATGAGAGCTTGCAATGCAGATGCAGGGACTTCCACCAAACATCCTGCTTATCCTGCGTCATTCCATAGAGGGTTTTTTATTCCCCCAAATCATTATAGGCTTGTTATGATCTGCAAGCAAACTCAAATTGTACTTGTTCTCCAGTTATGATTTAGTTCATCACTAAATTAGTTCATAAAGTCAATGCAAATCTTTCGTGTTGTTTTTGTGGAAACCAGAACAAATTCTTATATGTGAATGAGCAGTGACATTCACAGACTGGTCCAGAAAAAAACTCCAAACCCCCAAAAGTCTGCCCATGGTGGACACAGGACAAACCAGAGCAAAATAACATGGTGGTGAGGCTTGTTTCTGTTTCAGGGAGGACTCTGGCTTCTTTGGCCTTCAAGAAAACCAGTAGCAGCCGGATAACCTAACTTCTAACCTAAGTTGCATTTATCAAAGATGTAGCTGATTCCTTCTTTTCCTGCCTGCACTGTCATGGAGAACAGCTGATCTAAAGAGCCTGTCATCTTTGTAACACTCCTTCACATTCAGGAAGACTAGTTAAAAACCCCACATGTATAGTGCAGCCATGGTCCTGTGTACAAAACACAAACATAGGTGTGCATGTATGTGCTTGTGAAGCCAGGACAGAGCTGTCAATTCTGGCAACACAGATCCTTAATCAGAACAAGAATATTTTTTTCCCAGCCCTTTCCCAGTAGCTGGAACCACAATAGCTATATTAGAGCTTTATGGCAGGGAAAAGGACGAAAAGAGCACACAGCCTTTTATTTTTTTCAGATTTTTTTTCTTTAAACACACATTTTCTGATTTCTTTCCTCCCTCTTTGGAACTGGTAAAGATGCTACACTGACTCAGTGTCACAAGATGTTTCCACTTGCATGGAATTGCTGAGAAGTGTTTGTCTAACAATGCTCCTGCAGGCAGGAACCTATGGAGCTGGGAAATGTCTCTCAATGGGGCTTGTCTGCAGCAAAATTGTGAGCTTGAAAAGGGGCTGTCTATGGGCTTTCAAGGCTTTGGCCTGGCTCTCTCTAGTAACATTTTTGTGATCCAAATTGGCATTGATTTGATGTGTTCCTGTGCAGGGTAAATAATAGCTTAAAGCAGCTCTTAATTAGCTCGGCTCAGTTCTGTTCTCACTTTTCATGTCTAGATACCTCCTTCAGACATAAGAAGCAGAAGGAAAACATCCAAGCAGAAGAATCAGAAGGCAAAGGAAAAGGGATGGATGGGGATTGCAAGTGAAAAATTAATGAGGAGAGACCTCATTTTACAAGGCTTATATAAAGCCAGACTGCATCTGTGCAAGGAACAGTGACCCAGAAAGAGAAATCTGTAAAAATTTAGAGCAAGGTGCAAAACTTGGTAGCCTTCCGAAACCCCTCTGAGATGCACCAACTTCACAAACAAGGACCCCTCTATACAGCCACTGTGAGCTCCTCTTTGAAGTTCCTGCTTGTTTTTCCCTCCTCTCCAGCAGATCCTGGCTTGGAAGGCAGCAAGCTCTCAGCACTCACAGAGAAGGTCATGGCTGAGTCCAGAGAAACCATGCCGTGGGCTCGGCATGGCTTCTCTCACATTTATTTGGGGATATCAAAACTCCCTCTGCAGCCATTTTCCTCCTATCTGTTCATCACACATAAATATATGTATGTGTTTTACATATATAGATATATAAGTCTTGATATATATATTTATATGTGTGTTTCTGGCCAAGAGGAAACCCTTTGTAACACCACTGCTGCCCATCTAGCTGCCTGATGATAATTTCCTTTGTGAGAAAACTTTATGTTATTGTACAATTCTAACCCTCAACTAGCGGACATCTCTTTTCATAGCTGATCCCAGAAGAAAAAGTTCATTAGTTCCTTGTGTGACAGGGCTGAGATTCTCACCCCAAACAGTCACTACTTAATACCTGAAAACCAGGGCTCCTCCCAGTTTCCCTGTAAGAGAGGAGCATCTGTACGAGTGTCAGATCCAACACGCTGCTTTGGATTTCACCCCTTGCTTACTTGCCTGTTGCCCTGAGTGGAAAGTCAGAGCTATTTAAAATGAAAACTTTTGTCTTCTATATTAAGAACATCTCATGTAATATTGAGCAGCTCACTCTCTGCTATGAACAGGTCTCCAGGTGTTAGCACAGCCCTTATCTCTTCTACTAATTTCTCCTGCCAATCTTTGCCTTACAGTTCCAATGAAGAGACAGAGGCATCATCTGCTATTGCATGGCATAAGCTTTTTCTCTGAGTAGCATCATCCTTTAGCAGTCAATCTAATTTGATTGTTTCCAAACCAGAAAGGACAGCTGTCATCTACCTCCCAGAATGGATTCAAACACTATAATCAAGACATCCTCTCTCAGAAGTTGTTCAAAGCTGGTGCTTATCATTCTTCAAAAGACTGTGAAGACAATACACTAGTCAATTTACTCGAATGGACAGGTGCAATCTGAGTATTTAGTGTCTCATTAATATTGACTGTTAAGACTTAACAGAATTTGAATGCCCTGGTTGTCAGCTGCTAGACTGGCAGGACATGAAACAGTGATGATAAATATTTGTACTTGCACAGGAGGTTACTTCCAGTTTATTTTCTGAGGTGTTAACTATCTAGTTTAATAATGTTTAAAACTTGCATTTCATGAATCTATTCAAATTTCCTTTTAAATAATTGCTGTTAGCTCTCATAGGGTTGCAAGGAAACACCACACAATAGCAGAGTTTTCTCCTGATGAATCTAACCTCTCTAAAGTTGGCCCCAACATTTCCTAGCTTCTTCCAGCTCCCCACTTCTGCCAGTATTCCAGCCACTGATGACTTAAAGCATGCTTATTCTTATATCACTTGTGCCAGGTAGGGCAAAGGATAATTATTTCCACTTACAGACTAGATGAGGACAGCCACAGAGAGGTTGTTCCTCATCTCCTGGAAGGTATTCAGCTCTATCAACATCACTGTATGGCACCTGCAACTGATGAACCCTGAGGCAGCATGTTTATTTTACCAGGGGAGAGCTGCCCAGGGCCAGACCTTCTTGGGGGATATCAGATGGCAAGGCCTTACCCTGGTTATTTTAGGATATTTATTTATTTTGGTTTTAATAGTGCTGTGACAGAGACTATTAAAACATCTGTTGCACACTTCCCAAAGCGATTTCTTTGTTTTAGCAGCACATCATCTGTTTTGCTACTGGCACCTGCATCTTTCTGACCCTGGGACCTCTGCACTGGAGGAAGATCATCCCTACGGGCTGGCTCAGGAAAGGCTGGGTAGCCAGCAAGTGACTTCTTAACCTCAAGATACTAATTAAAAATGCCCTTGAGTCAGCTCCAAGTCAGGTAACAAAACAAAAGGCCCTGGAAGGCCTGGAGAGAGATAGATGTTCAGTGAATAACAAGACCTATAAGACCTTGCTGTTGGTGACAGGCAGATGGTTTCCATACATAGAGCTTACATCTTACTGAAAGTTGTTTAAAACCATGCACATACAGTTTCTTTTTCAGACATACAGGCAAATTGTTCACTTTCTTCTTCCCAAATATGTGATTATTTAGCAGAGTTGAACTATTAGTAGCTGAACAAAGAACCATGCACAAACCAATATCAGTGTTTTTCCAATAAATACTCTGTTCTCCCTTTTGTGACCTGAAACAGTCTTTTCAAAGCTGAAAGGCAACTGATTAGAGCACTATAACCAGTATTCACATGTTTCTTCAATGTGACCATTTAGGGGATTCTGAATAATTTCCTATCTCTTATTAACCTTTAAAAGGATTTTCATTTATCACTGAAAGGGTATTGAAACAAATGATAAAACATAGGTTTGCCTGTAAGCTGTTGACTTTGAATATCTACTTCTTATCAAATACTTTAATTTGCACTTTAACCTATTTCCTGTTTTTTGTAGGTCATTGTAAATTTCCAGTATAAGAATAAAACAGTATAATAAGTAATAAATAGAGCATATCTAAGAACATACTTTCAACAAATAGTTCTCAAACTTTTGATGTTTGTGGTCATTATCATGAAGGTTAATGATGACAGGAATAATAACAAGCAATAGGCTCTGAAACTCTTAACAATAAAAGAGCAGCAAAGTGAATATGTAACTTTAAAACATGACATCTATATGCATCTATTACCCTAGTGTTTGACTAACTCTGCCAATTCCATTTTGCTTTGAGATTTCTGCATTTTTATACCAAAAGTGTTGTATGGAAAGTTGCTGTTTTGAAAATGGACTGATCTCATTAATTCTTCATGATGACAAAACTGCTGCCATAAGATTGCTGTGAAACATATGTTTCTATTTCAGTTGATTCTATATACTGGGGTGACAGAGAAATCCAGAAAATCTAGACTGTAGCAGAAGTGATGTACCCCATTTAATACAGAAAAAAAGTAAAAATATCAAAGCCTTTCCCATTTAGTATGTGCAGGACCTACCTCCATGTCACTGAATGCAGCAGAGGCTTTGCCATTAACCCCAATGCTCCCTCCAGCACAGCACCCACCCCTCCATTCACAGGAGAATTCTGCTGCTTCTTCCAACCTGCCCTTCAAATCTGGTATGAGCTAATGAAATTGCTCTAATAAATTAGTGATTACTGACCCAAATATAAAAATGTAGCTCCCCTCAACAGAAACCAAATTAACAAAGCTCTCCAACAAAAAAACCCTGTATTTTCAAATGCTGTGATTAAAAATCCAGTTTCAGAAACATGTAATAAGTATAAACCAGAGAGAGCTCTTAAAGCTGGGCTATAGCTGATTCCCTGTACATCTTGTCTTACTGTTTCTCCTGTTGCTAAGATACTAGCAGTATTACTTTTTGCTGTGTCTTTGGGATTTGAAGATTTATATTCTCTTACCTCCCTGCAAAAGTCTCCTCCACGTATTCCATCCATACCTTTGCCTGCACCTTTCCTTTCAGAAAGAGCAGGTGGAGCGTGTAGGTGAGATTCTCCGTGCATATAAAGGCAGAGACCTCTAGTTACTCCAGTGGAGCACTCCTACCTTCCAACCACTTACAATCTGGCCTGGTAAATGCAACTGCTTTATTTAGAAATTAACAGTTTTGAAGTAGTGTCATACCAGGTAATGCAGACTCTTCTATAAATGCAAATAACTTCACTGTCCTAAAAGATACCAGAAATATCTTATACGAGGATTTTAATTTTCCAAGTTAACTTCAAATTCTACGCTCAAATACCTAAGTGTCCCAGTCAAAATAATTTTGATATCTAAATGGTTTTGTATTTTAGTGCTTTACCATCAGCCTTGAACCATCAATGAAACCTCCAGGCTGGAGAAGATATGGTCAGGATTTTATAAATGATGATGTCCATTTGCAGGAGAACTGAAGATGGAGTGATTTGAAAGAAACTCATTCTTTAAAGTTCATCACTCTCACTAAGCGTGATTAAACACTATATAATTTAACATTATTTGCTGATAGAAAATCAAAGCATTTGCCCCCAGCATGCTGACATTTACAGCAATGGAGAACATTTGCACATTTTATGCTTATAATAACAGATGAGGTATGAAATGGATTCTGATAATGCTTTGAACACCATGGAAGTCTTGTCATTTATCACAGCATATGAGCTTGTTCTGGATACCTACCATTATTGTGATATATTTCTATACAGCAGAACTAAAGAAGAGCTTTATTTCAATAGTGGATAATGGACAAATCTTCAAAAAGTTAGTAAGCAGGTTCTCTTGGAGCAAGCCCTATGTAGTGCTAATCCAATTTCCTGCAGGTTTGGTTTTGGTTTTTTTTTTTAAATAGACACTTGGGTAGACAAGTGTGGATTGTCTGTAACTCATTACTGCAAAGAGATCAGATTCTCTCTTGAGATGCTCTACTGTCTTAAATTTCTGTGAAACTATGATCTATTACAAACAAGCAGCTATATGGGGTAATCACAAGAAACTGCAAATCAGTCTAGATTTTAAATGTATGCAAGTCAAATGCACACGTGGTACCAGGATATTCCTTTTAAATAAGCTACCTTCCAAATAAGTATTAGGATTTAAAATATTTATTTGGTGTGTGCTTGGACTCCTTTACTGAAGAGTTAGGTTCCTTTGGGCTGTAAATTTTAGCTTTGGGAATTTTTCATCTGAGAACTAATAGCTTCAAGCACAATTCTGTCTCTTTGATGTCTCTGGACTATACTCCCTCCTTACTGTGAAACTGAAGATTATGAAAAGGAGCAAAGGATCTTTAGAAAAGATTCCAGTGATTTATATACATTCAAAATATTTGAGAGATTTGAATCTTTACAGCATTACCTCCTCTCTAAACAAGATTAAAAGCAAAATAATTTTAACCTTCTAGAAGTGTGGGGCCATACTTCACAGTCCTACGTGCTTAACCGAGACCATACATGGGTGCATAGTTTACTTGTTTTACTTGTAAACATGATCTATAGATACTTCAGTCCCCAAGCGACCTCTGAACAATGCTTGAAAATAGTTTAAAAGCTTTGTTTGGAAATCTCCAGAAAGCCTTGGATTATGCTGTGCTCCTGGTCTTGGTACTTATTAGTCAGTTCCTGCTGTGTCCCATGTACACAGCAACAGAATGAAGAGTCTGCTCTCTGCCTCACATCTTGATTAAGACATGACATTATTGGCCACAAGATGCCTAAACATTGTGAAAGAAGAACCATTCAGATTGAGTATACATAGACTTTTGTTCTTCCTGGCAAATGTCTTTAGAATTAAAGTATTAACAGGACAAGATGGGCTCTAACAAAACTTCATTTGACTACAGCTGATTTTAAATGAACTCTATTGACCTGCTTGCAGCCTACTAATTTACATTTGTCCTTTTGTAAATAAAACCAATAAATGTACAGGAGTTCCCTAAATTATCTACTTGAGGTTAAATAGAACAATGGTAGCAAACCAGGAAGGAACACCAGCATACAAAAGGAAGGTCCTGGCTGTGTTTGGACTCATCTTCCAAAGTATTAGCTACTTATTTCAAATATTTTTCAGTGTTTGGGAATATTACATTCTTTCTATCTGAGGTTTTTTGGATACCCACCATCTCATGCAAAGCACAGTCCCCAGGAAGACTAAAGTATCTGCTGACCTTCTGTAACATCCCACGGTACTATAAGCACTGCAGATATTAAACAAATGCATTCAAATTTAGAGCCCAGCTTTGCTTTCTGCCTGGCTTCAGATGTTTACAGGGACTGTGTGAAATGGAGAACAAGATCTGAACAACTGAAAGCATAACTGAGATCTCTGACAAGCTTCTTGTCAGGGTTATCTGAAGCAGCAGAAGAGATTATCTGTGGCTGTTGTGTCATCCTCGTGATGAGGACAATATACTGCAGCAGAGAAACAGCCCCCAGAGCTGACAGCAGTGATGTGTTATACTGCTTCCCCTCTCCCCAGTCCCATAAAGAGCTCCACTCACCTTTGTGGTGTTGAACTGATGGCAATGACAAAGCGGCAGCTAATGACTTAGTTCCTGTGAAGCCAATCAAAATACCAACTCTGTGGAGCCAAAACTTGACCTTTTAGTTATAGTGGTGATCACTTACAGAGCTCTGCTCTCCTGCTGAAGAACACAATAACCACACAAGTTCTTTGGACACTAGCACGGAAAGAAACCTGCAAAGTATGTCTGGAAGTAGGAGAACACTTCACTGGGGATGGTGGATCAATAATCATTACCTTCAATGCCTTCAGACAACAGACAGCTATCCCTCTGGTATTTTTGAAAAGTACTGATTCAGACTCTATTCATTCTCAGTCTTGTTTATGTAGCTGAGAATAAAACAAGTGTTATACGAAAGAGCTGGGCACCAAGTTTTGTTCACAGTTGTCTCATGTACTAATAATTGCAGTAAGTTCCAATCACCAGCAATGTCACAAGTACTTTGTAGATCTTCAGTGTTATTTGGTCAGCTCTCTAAATCCCACCCTCTGTGCTCACTATCTTCAAGAGTATCTTGTTTCTGCATTTATATTTTTACTCATCAGTGCTGCTCACAAGTACCTAAATCATGCTACATCCTTCCTGCAGTCACCTTACCCCAGAGCAAAGAGCACAGTGCTCCCACATCACCTCAAACTGCAATCAAGAAAATGAATTAAACATTGCAGCATCAGCCAACAAAGTGGCAAAACACATGCAATTTGTCCTTGGGAAAAGTAGTTTCTGTGCTGGAGCACAATGCACACATGCCTCAATATATTTAAAACTTAGTTTTTTATATCTGAGATATAAAAGAAAAGAAATAAAAAACAGGATTCCTCCCTCTATCCTGCCTAATTCTGGATTTCTGGACTGAATAGTTATTTTCTGATACCAAGCAATATGGGTTGTAACTGTCAAAGACCACATCTCCCACTTGCTGTGCTAAGACAGGTAGGAACTGTGTAGAAATATGCATACATTTCCCACACCTTGTATTAAAAAACCCCTGAACACCTTGCCTCTGTTGAGAATGTGATGGATGGCTCTTTACTGACCATTGCAAGCAGCCTGCAACTGCATTTGTTACTCAGCCAAACAGACCTGGTAAGTCAACTCCTGGTCACCTCTACAAGAGATGCCACCTTTAGTTTGTCATGTAGGTGAAGCTCTGTATAGCTCAAAGCACTGTTGCATATGCAGTATCATTAATGTAATAATGTCATAGACCAAAATAAAAGGCATTCAGTAATTTCATAAAAAGCCATTAATTTTAGTGTTTTATAGTCCAAGCATATGAAATGCTGAATATCACCAGAGGATACATTAAAGAAGTGAGATGCTTGATCTCTTGTGAAGCATTCATATTAGAACTAATGGAACATGTATCTTGGCAGTATTATGAAATACATCTTGAAATTTGGAAATCCAATTAGGTCTAAATAACACATTTAATAAATTTACTTGCTTTCTTGCACATAAATCCATTGGAAGGCTTACTTTCATGGAAAAAAAAGAAAAAGAAGTTTTTTAACTCTATATCCTACTTCCCAAAAGGACTGATAGTCTCAGCTAATTTATCTGATGATCAAAGGGAAGCACCTGTTCACCGTCTCTTTTAACATGAGATAGTTAATCATCACTACTTACCCAGGAGCACAGAGAAGATCACACTGTTTAGCAGTGAATATAGGTGAGAACTATGGCAGCATCTGCTTTGGAGGAGGGATGGTAGCATTGTCACCCAGGAGGAGAGGAATCAGGCGAAAGCTTTATAAAGATGCTGAGCCTGCTAGGATGCAGAGGCCAGGTTTTGCCTGATGCTGCCTTTTGTTTCTGGTTGTTTCAACTTTCTCTCTCTTCAAGGACCAGGGATGCTTTTCCTCTGTGCTGTGAACTGTCCAGGTAGATGAATCTGTTAGAATGGTTTGTTGTCATCTACTGTGCAACAGAATTAACAGATGGTGGGTCTAGCTGTAGAACTACTCAAGGCAGCCATGCAAACTTGAATTCTTTCTTTCTTTTAACCGAAGTAACTATTTTTGGTTAGAGACTAGAATCTACTCAGAGAGGAGCTGTCTTCCACTTTCATCCTCTGACATAGCAGGGACTACATCACTATAGAGCTTTTAGGGGTTATTTTGCTGAAGAAATCCTTCATTTCCCTTCTTAAGGGGACCCTCTCTTAACTATATGTCATTTCTGAATCTAAGCCCAGCTGTCAGGACAAAATGCATGGTAGAATAGTTTTGCAGAAGCTGTGATGAGAAAATATAAAATTAATTATTGGCTTTGAATTCAAGAATGTCTACACGTCTTCCAGATTTGCTCAGACATAGCCTGTCTGTCCCTTTTCCATATATGCTCAGTCCCTTTGCACATTCATATAGACTCATTACCTAGCTGTTATAATAAGCACTTCTGTAGGGTGGCCTACAAGAGAGAGGCGTGGCCTCTAGTTACATGAGTTTGCCACTCATGGATGACAACAGGAAAACCAGTTTCTGCCTCTGGTTTTGACCTCTCAACAACACACCAAGTCATGACCATATTACATTTATTACTATAAAAACACTTCACATTTTGTAATAAAATGCATGAGAAATTGACACCATCATTAAGTTCAAAGGAAATGGACCATTTCATATAAAAACATGGCTATGAATCATAAAGGTTTGATCTTAGGTCTGGTCATCCTAAGTCCGTTCCCAGCTAGCGAGCAAACATTTGAGCAATCTCACAGTCCATTAACAATAATCTCAGCTATGCCTAATTCCCTTCATTTTGTACATCATGCAAACAATCTCTTTCTGAATTGTTTTACAGATGTCAGCTCTTCAAGAACTACAGTTCTGTGTGTGTTCTTGCTCTGGCTATGAGATATCCCGGAGTAGATATCTCAGTTTTGCCTGAGTTGCTTTAAAGTAACATCTTGAAGACTATAGTTACCATTATTATAACACAAAGACATGAAATTAATATTTCCTTAATAGGTTATTAAACAGATCACATATTGTAATAGGTAGTATATAGATAAATTAATAAAGCACATATAAAAAAAGGCTAAAAAACCTTCTTAAATCAGAACCAGTGGTAGATTCACAAAAAGTACAAGTGGCTTTAAATTAAAACATAGTTTGGATTTCACCCCACACTGTGAAGAGGAACTTGGGAAATGGTTTTACCAGTAAACATTTCTATAAGAAATACCAAAGTCACCTTTCATTGCATTGCAATAGGAAGTGATGATAGTGACATTTTATGGGGCTTTTTCTGCATCTTGTTTCTCTGAGATACTGTAAAGAATGAACATATTATGCATATTTTGGTCATTCTACACCATGTACTTACTGTAATGTGATTAGTAACCTTCATATATTGCTTGTCAAAATCTCCATTACTGGGATCTCCATCAACTACTGAATGTAACCAACTACAGGGAGTTGCATGATTTATACTTGACTGAATACAGCAACACTACATAGTAATATAGAAAATGGAAGGAAGAAACTGAATTTGTATATGAAAAAACAGGGACAACTTCAGAATTCTAGACCATATATCATGAATTTGACTTGCTATATGTCTACTTTTGTAGGTATGAAGAAGTAGTCTCCACTTATCCAGAAGTTATCATGTCAGTTCTTGTAGTTCAGTATTAACATTCTTCTACATCATAAGCTCATTTGTCCTTTTCCTAACAGTATCAGGTCAAACCAGTGCCTGAATAAAAATCCTGAGCTTATTCAGGGAAAACAGACTATAGACCTGATATTGTTACATGTATTAATTCCATATATTGAAAACTGGAACATTCTCTAGTCTTTCTGAGGCAAACATCCTTAGTAGCATGAGGTAACATTTTTTCCAAACAGAACTGTAATTTTAAAGTTAGTAAGGTCTTGTTAAGACTTTGATGGTAAAAGCTAGAGTGGAATGTGTGTTGCTGTAAGACTTGGCTTAATATAGAATAGATTATCTTTCTATTACCTCAATAGCATAATAATATTGAAACACCATTAGTACAATTATTCCCTATTGCTGTGAAAGAAAAACATTCCTTGATGAAAGAAATTGTATATTTCTCAGCAATTTTGTGATGCTCCTGTAACATTCCTCTAATGAGACAAAACCAGGAAGACCAAGAAGTCATGGAATGACAAACCATAACAGGATATGCACATAGGAAAAGTTACATATTAGAGATAAATAGTGCAATATTATTGTGCCTCTCTCTCCTTTTCTGGTGAGCATTATGGGTAAGTATAAATAGACTGTTTGCTTTCTCTATGGCAACCTTCTGCACATAGGCTGTGGAACCCATTTCTAAATCTTCCTTCAGAGTGTCACTGCACTCACAGATCGCCGATGGCTTCCATGCTTAAAATTGTTCACATTGTCTTTAGTCAGTTTGCCACTGTTCTGTCCAGGAGTTGTTACCCTGTTGGGCACAAGGGGGTAATGGCCAGAGAAATGTCCTGCTGAAGAGTCTGTAGCAGTAGATTCTTCCTCTGCCCATCTATTAAAAAAATAGTAGCCCTCTTCAGGTGTTTGATTCCTGAGAGGATTCAACTCAGAGGTGGAAACTCCCTGGCTTTCCATGTCTTGATGAGACATAGCTGCTGCTGCTGGATGTAAAAATGGTGATACACATAAGTGGCTGATGTTTTGGTCAAGGTCATCATTAGATACAGGTTGTGCTCCAGCTGCTCCAGAAGTGGTTAGTTTTCTTGATCTCAGTTTCTGGATTTCGAGATCCTTTTGCCCTTTAGGAAGTTTATCTAGTTGCTGTGCTTTCAGAATCAGAGATGCTGCAATGGTTCCTCGTAGAACAAAAATAAAGAACCTGATGAAAGAAGAAGAGAATGGATTGTCTTACTGGTGGGTTCCTTCCATAATCTGCATCACATAACACAAATCCATTTGCTAATTTTCCATTGCTCTACAGACATCTGTTAGACACTCTATACCTGGTAGATGAAAGTTGACTCCTGGATCTTAGTGCAACATGTAACCACACACTTACCTTGACCTGTATAGAGCCAACTATGTGTGTATAAATACTAAATAAATGATAATAGAGGCATCTGATTGTGAACAGTACAAGAAGGATACACAGAAGCTCATCAAGAAATGCAGTATTTGAGGACATTGAGGCTATATTTATACTGCTAAAACAGGCTAAAGAAGAGATCTTGTTTTCATTGACTTCACAGATAAGATAAACCCAGAAATATAAAAACCTCAATTTGTGGATTTGCTCAGAAAACAGTAAAAACAATGTGTCCTACCTGCCCTTTGCAGGACAGAGAACTTTTACAACTATGTTTTAAGTACGTGTGCAGTGAGAGAGCACACATCTCTCCATGACATGACAGTTTTGCCTGAAAACCAAAGTCTCTTTCAAAGCAACTTTCTAATAGGATTTGACCTTTACACAGATGGCCTCAATATGCATTTTAAAACAAACATGGGGACTCTTTGAAATTGCATTAAGGAAGCTACTGTCTTCACTCCCTGCTGTTAAATGTATGCATAAATAAGTATAACAAGATTAAAAAGCCTAACAAGCTAGACCAAGTAGAGAAAGGGCTTTTAAGGCAATGGATTTATCAGACCTATCTGCACAAGTAAGAGTTGATAAACATATTTGCTGTGCCTGTGCTCAGGCTGGTCAATCCCATAGCAAAGACAAAGTTAAGGCTCAGAATCTACTGCCTTAAAGCACTTAAAAATCATATTTTCCTGATTCTTGCAATACGAGTGTGCTGTACTACGTCATGACAATTAGGATGAGAAGATGACTAGCAAGATAATCAAATGATAATCTTTTGTTGTCCAAGCACAAATAAAGATTTTAATAAAGTGGCTGATGCAACTCAGACAAAGCGTATCTGCTTAAAGAGCAATTAAGATACTAGGCACCAAAAGCAGTAAGTTACCATATACATATATGGGAACAGAATCATTATGTCTTCAAAACCAGGTTTTTTTCAGCAACCTCTTGTAATAATTATCCCTCTCGAAGTATTATTCAGCCTCAGTTAAAGCTACCTTTAACATATCTGATTTGTTGCACAGAGTAAAATTAAAATTCAGGACTCAGAAAATTATTTCATGTAGAAATAGGTTCTTAAATTTGGCCTAATAATACACTGTAACATACTTAAGAAAGAGAATGTAACTCTCAGAGCATATAGGAATATTTCAAAGACTTGCTTTCTATGGTAGTGAACAATTACATAGCAGATTTGTACTGGTAGACTTTGAAGCGCCTCAGAAAGAAAGGTTTTCCTGATGGGAAAACTAAAGCAGTAGATGTATAGTGACTCATCTAGGCTTATATAACTGAACAAATTAATGGCTCATGAACTGGAAAGTTGAACCCAGGCATCTGACTTCCACACTGATCACTTATCCTTGTGCAATACACATGCCTGACGTGTCACATTTCTATACACATCTTTGTTATTATTATTATTTCACTGAAATGCCTACAAATTCACAAAATGAAAATTGAGAGGAGAAGAGTCCATCATTCAGACCTTGGCAGGAGTGCGATGACTGGTGTAATCAGACACAGCAAATAGAAGGTGGGCTCTGAAAGCTGTTTCTCCATAATCCAGTATGGGTTGGTGGGAGGGTTGCAGACCACACAAGTGGCATTGTAGATCAGAGAGAAGATGAGGTAAAACAGTACACTGCCAACCATGGTCACCAAGTGGAACAGCGTCTGTAGGCAGAATTGCACAAAATAACAGTGATACTTGTGAGACCTTGGCTCTGGGTGTAAGACAGGAGGGTACACAGGCAGATTGGAAAGAATGTATCCAACAGCCCATGCTACTGAAAAGTACAGTAGGAGAAACACCTGGACATTAACCTACAAAACAAGAGTGGCAGTGAATGCAGTTCTTTAAAAACCACTTCCTCATATGTCGAAGTATGTAAAAATTGCGTACTGTCCTGTCCAGTGCCACAGTAGAAACAAATTCTGTTGCTGTGCACATGAAGATGTTATCCTGAGGCTAATGATTCTGGCACATTGTGAAATCTCAGTGCATCTGTTACTTAGTTTTTGTGACCCAGAATTCAGGTAAATGACTGTTAAAACCAGTGCCATGTCTACACAGTATGCAGTGTTCACAAAAGAAAAAGAGTCACGTGAACAGGACAAGTCAAACACATACCCATGTTTTCATTTCTAGAGCTTGGTGCAAGAGAATAGTCAGGAGGGAGATGGTATTGATGGAGTTTCCAAAGGAAAACACATCTATGTCAGAGTCCTTGTACATCTAGAAGACAAGCAGATAGACTGTGATGAATGCTGACTGTTCTTTTTAAGGAGGATAGGGGAATGAGAGCATTGACACCTCTGATACTTACCAAATAGGGGACAAAGAAGCAAGTGAGGCTCTGATAGAAGGCATCCAACATTGTAATAATAAAAGTTGACAGCTTGTATATCTGCAGGAGTTTATAGATAACAGTTGTTATGATGGGACACACATCTCTAATTTGTCCTGCAGACATAATTGCTGTCTGTTTTTTTTTCTATTCAGACCACTGATTACAGCTAACTGGTCTTCCTTCATGAGTAAATGCTTCCTGAGCAGCTGATTTAGCCCAAAGGCTTGTCTCTGAACTGGCATTCTCTATGTGTTAACTAAAGACATGCATTAGGAAGGTAAGGTACATGTAAGACAGTTAACTAAGAGTCTTAAAACTTGAATTCCATGAATGCCCAATCCCTCCTCAAAGGATCCCATTCCTCAAATTCTGTTTGAAACAAAGATCTTCCTAGAACTATAGAACTGGTCAAAAATCCTCTCTGTTAAGTTTCCTTCCATTGAAACATCTATTTTGTGCCATTTTAGTTGGATTACTTGTCATATTTAAACTTATCTAGTGACCTGTGGGACCACAAATCCCAAGGAGTGGGATCTATTGCTGGAGTGACAGAAAGCTGTGCTCCAAGTATGGGCAAGCATGTAGCCTTTTTCCAAGAAGAAACTTCAATTATATGTTCCTTACCAGTTTTTCTGAGAACTACAATTATACCTTGTTTTAGTAAACATCACTTAACTAGAAACTATAAATGGATCATTTGGTTCCAAGTAAGTCTAAAATCTTCTCTTCCTTCCCTTGTCACAAACCCAAAAGTCCCGTGGGCCTTTGGCTTATTAAGCAGCTGTTTCAGCAGTCAAGACATACCTCTGAATTTTGGCCATTCCTGTACAACTCAGGCAAACCTAGAAGTGTTTCTGCAGAAACATCTCTATCCAGGACTCCAAAGAGAAGAGGGGGCATTGAGGTGAAGAAGAGATTGAAAAAAATCATCTGCCAGTAATCTATCATTGTGCTGCCTGAGAACCCACAGAAGAACTGGTACCAGAAGAGCAGGTTGACATAGCTCTGTGGAGAAGCAAACACAAGCACAATATCCTGTTACAAGCTCACTGTGGCTCCAACATGTGCAGAAGCACATCCTTCATGCTGGTGTGGTTTTGTTTCTTGTTGGGTTGTGGGAGTCATAAAGATGCACCTTTCCTATGGCCTCTTCTTTATGTCCTCTTCCTTTCCCCATGCTGTTCCCTACTATTACAGCTGATCTGGACCCTTTAGTTTGCAAAGCATAGATGGCCTATGTCTCTCCTAGTTCCACCTATGAGGGTCATGTAGTACATTGGTTATTAAGAGAGTCTCCCAAGAATATATTATTTTGGCGAAGGGTACTGTCAGTAGGCAGCTTGGCACTTTACTCCACAAAGCAGTATGTCTTAAGGGTCTACCTCATGTCAACCCTTGGTGATACAGCTTTTTAAAAGCTATTAGGTTTCTTTAAGGAAATATCAGAGAATAAGTAAACTGTTCACAGCCCTGAGCACCAGATTTTAAAATCCTTTTACAAACTGTCTGTCTCTGTGGAATCAAAGGCCTCCAGCTCCCTAATGGTAATGGCAAGATAATAGAACAGCAGCATCCCAGTCTGGAGAGATATTTCACATTGCAAATAAATATCCTTTGGACTCTAAAAGGATGCCCAGTCAAGGAAAAAAGAAAAAAGTTTCCATTTCCATTACAAATTTGAACAGTGATAAGAAACAATCCTTATTCAAAATCATTTAAAATATCCAAACAGATACTTTGACTTCTAAGTAAATAGTCTTACATTCTCAGAGTGTTTCATGTTAAATGGACTTCTTTGCACAGTCTTGTAGAAACTATATTACTATCAGGTTTTTCCACTTTACATTATTCTTCAATGCAGAGCTCATTTGCATATACATTAAATTTTTAATAAAAATGGCAGATATGACTGCATCATTACTTACACATGGTTCCTATTCAATTAAATGCAAAAATTCAGAGGTTTCACAGGCTGCCAATTCTTAGTGCAGAGTCATCCTCTGTATTCTAGCACTGACATTCTACTTTTCCTTATGCAAATTTTATTTTGAGGCTCACGGGTATTATTAATAAAGTTTCCTGAACCATCATGCAGAAGTTACTAAGCCTTGAGTGCTTTTTCTCTCTGGAATAATGTTATTTAAAAATATATTCAGGACCTATATTTTCCTCAATGCTTTATGCAGCACATTACTAAGACAGAGGCAGCATGCTATAAACTCGAAAGGTGAAGAAAGAGGAACTGTAGCTTCATAAAAGGACAGTATGTAGAACCTGCAAAAAACAAAACCAAAACACCCCTACTCCCTGCTCCCTACCCCCAGCTCTGGACTTGCAATGATGAAAACTTCCAGAATTTTAATAATCTTACCACATTTTTGTAGAAAAAGTACATCACCATCTTTGCCAGGCGAGCATAACACCAATGGCCGTGCACAAGGAGCAGTTTTTTGAGGTGTTTAAATCGGGATATTGCAAAGTCACTAGCCATCACAGCCTTTGGTAAGAAGAATAGAAGTTTATTTACAATATATCTTTTTCCCACCCAATATGATGAAATTGAACATGAATATTGCAATGATCTCCTCATACTGAATGTTCTAGGAAAAAAACCCCAAAACCCAAAGCCTGCAAAATACTTGGAACTTTCTACCTCTGCAGAACTTTCCATCTTAGGGAATAAAGAAGGGGTAATGTGTGGGAAACAACTGGGGGCAGAAAACACACCAAAAAGAAAAAGAATCAACAAAACCTGGAAATATTATAGCTGAGACTATTCAGAAACCAGATGCTAGTCTAACACTGGATGGGCATCTGCTAATTTTCCAGGCTTACGAGCAAACACACGTTTGTCCATGCATGGTAATTGTTGGCTCAAACCCCTCTTTTTTTGGCTGGACCCATGATTACAAACTGCATATTAATTTATGATAGTAATGATGCCAGCTTACATTTTGAAGATGACACTCAGGATTATAGGGCTGCTATCAAACTCACTAAGCAGCAAGAGACAATGTGACAAAAGAAGAAAGGAAGTAAAATGAAGGGATACCTGCATGCCCTCTTGGCCAGATATTCCAATTCCGACATCAGCTGCTTGAATCATGCTTACATCATTTGCACCATCACCTAGAATGGGACGACAGGAAGGAACAATGAAGGTGCAAGAAAGGTTGGTCAATACAAAATACCTATATCAGAACAAGAAAATAACCCTAGCTATGCTGACAAACAAAAGCTGTTCTGTACTACTGTGCATCTTAATTAGGGTAACTGATACTTGGTGTTAGGGAACCATGACCTCTAGGCTCTGATCTTGGCTGGAATATCCTCCTTCCCTGGAGATCTGGATCCTCCAGGGCATTAGGACCAGTTGGCTGGTGGCATGGACACCCCAACACCATCTACATCTGCATTGCTCTGTATGGTTCTGCTTGGTGAATTCCACATGCTCAGCATCATGCTTTGCAACACCCTCCTTCACTGAATTCTCCAAATTAGATGAAAAATTTCATTGCAGTTGACAATGTAACAAACCAATTTCAGGAGTTATTCTGTTCATTTCAACTTGCAGCAGTATGTTAAATACATAACCAAATTTCCATGAAAGAACAACTATGGTTGTTGCCTGCCATGTGGAGATTGCAAATTAGGTTAGCTGGTAAAAAAAAAATAAATGAGGCAGAAGGCTGAGAGCTTCTATTTTGAACTCTAAGGCAAAATAAGAAATTTTAAAATACATTAGAGTCTTCATTTTCTGCTTCATCCACAGACATGCATTTTTTAGTTTTAAGTCATAAAAATCGATTCTGCAAGGATTTTAGTGGCATCACTTTCAAAAAGTGGAGCAAGAAACTCAAAGCATTTCACATTATTTGGAGGTAAAGAGAAAATGAGTCAGTGCTTAATACCACTCTGGAGATAACTTTGTTTTCTCCAGCTGAAAAAAATCTGACAGGAAAAGGGCTTTATGAAAATACAGAACAGTGACTACTCTTGACTGCTATCCATTCCCAAAGCAAGGGCACATGTGCACATATTTGCACTGGTTACATGAAAGGGACTGCTGGGAGATTCTGAATTTGGAGTGCCTTCATAATGTTTAAGTGGGGCCCAGATTTGCTCAGCAAAATCTGAAGAAGGACTTTTGTGTGGCTTTTGATGAGGAAAGAGTATTCAATGCTATTTTCCCACTGTATCTATCTGAATCAGAAGAAATATCTCATAGAATACATTCTATATACTTCCATAACTCAAGGGAACCTCCTTTCCCCTTTCTCCTCTGAGATTCAGAATGGAGGTACCTATCGACAAAGTCAACACTTTGAGCTGCCTCCGGACCAGCTTGACCACCATGCTCTTCTGGAGAGGGGTGGAGCGGCAGCACAGCACCGAGCGGCAGTGCTTCGTCAGTGCCAGGAACTTCTTCTCCAGGCCCCCCTGGAAGATGATGTTCAGCGTCCGCCCATCAATCACCAGTCCAAACTCGGGACCGGGGGCCTCAGAGGCTGAGAAAGATGTTGGGATAATGCCAAGAAATTTCCTCCGTGGTTTTTCAACCTCATAATTCTTCCTCACCTCTTCCAAGGTTAAATTCAAGAGAGATTCACAAGTTTCCTATGAGAAAACAGAAGTGGTTCCAGAAATAGTTACCTCCACCTCCCTTTACAGCATAGCGCCTTACAAAGGTATGTTTGGATAATCATGCCAGTGGGTTTAAGCCTATGAGACAAACATTAGGGAAAACTGATTGAAGAACACACTGAGTCATCAGATTGGAGATTATGTCAATCACATCATCAAATCCTTCAGAGAAAACACTGTGCATTTTATCAGCTAGTTAACTGTGGTAAGGAATTAGTTTAAAAGAAAAGAAGATAATCTTCACATGAGGAGTACATGTTTGTATTTGCAGTGCTGAGACTTTGGAAATAAATAAAATTTATTTTCTTCTGGACATTTTACAAATCTAGTTCTCATATAAATGATGTGAGATATTGCAACATTTGGTTCACTCAGAAATAAACTGCAGTAGAGAAACAAGAGGTTCAGATTTTCAAAATTACCTAGTAACTTTGACAGGTTGGCCTTTTCTAGGTCACAAATCAGATGTGTGTAACAGCCAGGGACAGAATGAAAGCTTCATATTGCCCAGAACTGTGCCTCAAACACAAACTCTTTCCCTATTAGCAAATCTGCCTCATTTTGGACAGAGGTTTCCTTTTGGATGCAAACAACTGGAATTGACATAGTGTCAAATACCAGAAGATTCAAGGGGAGATTTAAGGTTTTTTACCTCTCCCATACAGGTCTCCTAAATGGGCACACCACTATAAGAAAAAAAACAGGATGGTCTCAAAGTTATTTTGCTGCCTGTTAGTACTGAAAGTCTTTCTTCTGTGGCATGGCACTGAATACCTGAGGAGCTAATCACTCCCTTTTCTACCTTTTCTGTCAGCTTTATTGAGTGATGATTCAGTTCCAAAATGTTATTTTCACTTTATGTTGCATAAGGTACATGTGTAGGATGTTTGCAAGATTTAAATTACACATAAGTGGGAGGTTCTGGAATCAAATGTGCCTCTGACATCTAATAAAAATCTGCATCTAGCCTGCATACTTAAAACCTCTAAAAAACATTGAAGATTGTCGTCTTTCTATGAACAAACCAAAAAATGTAGTGGAAATTCCTGGTTTGTCTTGGCTTTCCTTTTTACCTGAATATCCCACACTACCCCTTTGTGTTGATTCTTCATGGGACATATTTGATTTTCACTGTTTGAGTAAGCTGTTGGGCTCAGGAACTAAAGAGTCCCCTCCCACTGAACCAGTCCAAGGATTAACTTTGGCAAAATTAATAGGCTAAATCCTTTGTATGTATTATTTGCTTTTCCCTCACTGCTGCCATTGGGAGACACTTTCAGAACCAGTGTTCTTGGCTTTATTTTGAAAGGGAGGGAACTAAATCTATTGTGGAGCAGCTCCAGGTGCCCTCTTGACTGTTTCACTCGGGCACCCACGTGAGCATCTTGCACCTGAGCCTGGACTGAGGGAGGTACAGGGTGCTATGGGCGTGTGCTGATGTTTCCTGGTGGTCCTGCCTGCAGTATCACTTCTCCAATAGAAACCATCCTCTAATTTCCATCCTAAATATATTCATTCTGCCTTCCCTTAAAGCAGATATGTGTATCAAATGAAATTACACATTGAAGCAAGGAATGTATTCTGTGCCAAATTCCATATCATCTTTGCATGTTTCCCCATTTCCATGACATTAAAAGAGAGACATTTGCATAGGATTTTATTCTTGTCTGGAGAGCTACTAACTGCAGACAAAAGCTGCTAGAAAGTAGGCCATCTAACTGCTCTGTACAATTACCTAGCTCAAGAAAAACAATATTTTACCTATATTTAATTAATCCTCACAATAGCTTTCTAGACAGAGGCAAGTTTGTATTGTTAACCCCTGTTCTGTGTGAGAAAAGATGAAGCAACTAAGCCCAGTGCCTTGCCTAGTTGCAGAAAGAAGCCCTGCCTTCCCTCCTCAGCCTCCTATCTACCCATGGAGAGCCTCATCCCATGGTAATTTCTGTTACTGCTGAGCATGGGCCACAAGTGCATGGAAAGAAGAGAGCAGCACACTGGGAAAGGGGCAATGGCTGCTGCCTGAGGCACCTCGGGGCACATCCAAGGCTATATGGGAAGTGAGAAAATGAAAAAGGGCATCAAAGCTGGCATTTTGGACCCTGCTTTTGGGCTTTAGGAACGGCCAGGGATGACCTCTCCTTAGCAAATGGGTCTGGTTTAACCACAGTGCCTGGACTCACTGTCCCCTAAATCCAACTCACAAAGTCATCTGCCCTACCAGGATGCCTCCAGGGGTGGGACATAAGGTTGTGTACAGTGGCGGCTATTCTGCTTTCCAAAAGCAAGACATGATTTTCCTGGTATCCTACTTGTGTTGCTTCACAACCTGCAACAGCCAAGGTTGCTTTTTAAACACCTTTTACTTTCACCATCCTTAATGGCATTTAGCATCTTAAAAAGTGAGGGCTCTGTTTTCTCTTTTCCCTTCAGACAGTTTCAGGAATAGTCATAGATTGCACCACAGACTGTTCACTGTGTTGTAGTGGGTCACAGAAGCTGATAGATGTGCCCTTGAAGTGATTATTGTCATTTTGGAGTACGTTTGCTTTGCCTACTGCCTGACCTTATTGCCCATAGAAATTCAGGGAATATCTGTGCATGTCAGCAGCTACATGTGCCACTGTGGAATGTCAAGAAAGTGACTGTTTTTAACCAGCCCACAACAAATACATTTAGGTTTCCAAGAGGGTGAAATGCTGGATTAAATTGTTCACTAATACATTTCTGATTAAGCTGAATCCTATTAGGGAACATGTGAGTGGAAAGTCCTGAATTTCATTAAATCTACACCTGCATACATTTTCAAGACTGACTCATACAGTACTTCCCAATCACCTTCCTACAGGCACCACCTAAGTTTAAAATATCATTGTAACTGAAATTTCCCTTGCAAGATGAAAAGCCAGATATCAATATTATTAAGGAAACAGGCACGTCTTCCCAAAGCTCATTCAGGTAAATTTTTAAAAAGAGTATTTTGATTTGGAAGGATCATTGTATTTTAATTGAATAAAACTCTACTCAAATGTCTTAAGTTTGAATTCATCCTGTTACACGTGGTCTAAATAGTTTTGGCCCTAATGCTGCTACGTGGTTTTTTGGTTGGCTGTTTTGTGTTGAATGCAGCCTAAACAGTGCCAGGTTGCAAGACACAAAAAAAGGGAAAGATAGCAAATTCTGTGCATCTCTCTGTACTCACCTTATTTTCAGTGTTAATGGTGAAGACAGTGTCTCTTTGGTTCAGGAGTTTACAGGAATATGCAATGTTAACTGCTGTTTCCTGTTTGTCTCCTGTCAACACCCAGATTTGTATCCCAGCTTCTCGAAGAGCAGCAATAGTGTCAGGCACTCCATCTTGCAGCCGATCTTCAATCCCTGTTGCTCCTGGGAAAACAGGAAAAGAAATAGTGAACTAGTTTTCTTTCATTTGGAAATCATGTTAGATAGTTGTTTTCTTTATTTTTTTTTAAGATGAGGTCTCTAACTTCCAATAGTAATCCTGAACTTGTCAAGGGCTGAGCCAAAGTATTGCCCAGTAAACAAACACACAGGGACAAGATCTGCATTTGGATTAAGATCTGAATGTGTCAGCAATCAAGTTCTGGCTCTTCATTTCATTCATTGCTAGAACAATGCATTTCATTTCTTGTTAATAAGTCAAAGTGACAATGTGCTGGCAGAGAAATTACACCACATGCATTTTTAAAGTACTGCATTAAGTCCCGTCAAAGCAACCAAAAAAGGTGAACTTTGACTATTTAAATATATGCTATCTCTATTGTCAAGTTAAATGCTTCACCCATCAAAGGGAGAAGAAATGGTACAGTAAGTGTTCTTTTTGAAAATGCTCAAACTTAGAAGCAAATGCCAACACTCATCCTGAGAGTAAATGGCCATCTGAAAGTTACAACACTCCTCTTCTTATCTCTTCCACTAGAGGTCAGTTTGAAGATGCTGTGACTGTGATACATTAAAGTTGAATGTTGATTTAAGGTAAAAGAACACTTTTTGTGAAATGAAGTTTGAAAACACACAGAGCCTTAAGAGTTGGCAAAGGTATCAGTTTCTAATGATATTTACACTACCTCATATGTGAATCTGGTCTTGGCATTTTCTGTTATTACTCTTTTTAAATCATTGAAGAGATTATAAGAAGCCATAATCCTAATAGCTTGAAATCACAAAAATTCAGGATAATGTATTATGGGCATAGATTGTATCACAGAAAAATGAGACTGAGACAACTCTGGAAATCAAAGTCCTTAAGAACAAGATGTTGGGAAACAAAACAGAAAAGAAAGCACTGAAGTGCTCCATAATTTGACAGAATAGTGTTTTTAGACACCATGGTGATGGATGATGCACAGTGCCAATGAATATAAGTTTTAACATGATATATCCTTTTATGAAGTGCAGAAAACAAACATGACAATACAACGACAGCAAGAATTCACTAGCAAAAATGCCTATGTGTTTAAGTCAACTTTTTTATAATGCTTTTTAATTACCAAAATTCCCTTGGAATTTGTGCTCAAAGCTGAAGTTAATTTATAGTATTTTATAGGTTTACCTAAAGACACAGATGCATGACTGAATAATTGGAACTTCACTATTTGCTTCCTCAGCTGAGCCACATTAACAGCTGAGGCACATGTTCTTTGCTCCTTGCACGTGATCACACAAGAACTTGCTTAGACACTGTCATTGGACACTATATGCTATCCCTGAGATTTCCTAACCTCAGAGGAAGACTTTTTGATATAAATTAGTGTAAGCTGTTTTCTGTCTGACTGCCAAGAATATCACAGGAGAGCAAGTGATACTTCATGCAATGAAGGTTCTTATTTTTAGCTACCCAGCAAGGTGAGTTTGGTCTCCAGATGCTGTGCTGTCTCCATTAACAGCTCATCTCTGTTGTCAATTGCAGCTTCTGCCTCCCGACGAAAATTGGCCCATTTTTGAAAGTCATCTTCATTCAGGACCTGTATAACACAATTTGAACAGAGCTCATTTTAAATTTAAATAAGAGAAGAATGCCAATGTTCTGGATCACAGAGACTTAACTCCTATCCAGACTGCTAAAGTACTGTGTCATGTTTACAATAATACTAACTTTTCCAAAAGAAGACTGCAAGAACTAAGAGTAATGAGGAAAATAGATCTACCTTTCTGTTTCTATAAATGGCCTTCAGCTGAGACTTAAAAGTATGACCTAGAGAAACTCTTGGTCACATAGCTGGGACTCTTGAACTGGAACACACAGTTTCTGAAAGTTGTTCTACATTTCTTCAGTGTTTAAATATGACCTATTTGTTGTACATAGACAACTTCTGTATTAAAGTATCAGGCTAAGATGTATTCACTCAAGCTGAGGGCAAGACTTTTGAAAGCAGAATGCCAAGCAAAACATGAAAAGGTTGGTTCCTCTGTGGACTTTTTATTTCTTGCTTGGAATAACTGTAGAGAAGGTCAGCTAGAGTTACCATAAGAGAAACAGAAATGAATGTTTTGTGGCTGACCAAAACTCCATTGTCTGCTCACACTGAATAAAAGACAATGATTGCAGAACAATCAAATAGAGGAACAAAAAGATGGGCTCTATCTGTCTTGTTCTCTGAACCAGAAAGAATTATAACCTTTTAAAATAAATCTATTGACATGTACAGAGCAAAGCTGTAAACAATATTAGGCTGATGCCCTTCTACCTTCTTAGCTATACACAGAGTTCGTAGGCCATCACGGGCATAGTAGTCCAGATGTTTCTGTGTTTTTTCTTTTATTCTTCTCATTCTCTTCTCTGCATTAATGTCAGCTGTGAAAAACAAGAAAATGGTTCTGTATTTTAAGTACAGATCATTTCAGACCTAATGGCCTAAGATTAATAAGAGTGGACATTAGAGAAAACTGGATTCCAGTATAACAGTAACTCCTTTAAAAGCTCAGAAGTGCTGGCTGTATATAAGACGAAATCTTGCTAAAGATCCTTGTTTCCTTTAAGATAATATTATTTGGGCTTTTTTTGTTTGTTTGTTAATGTTATAGCACTCTTGCTGACAAGCTGAAATATAAGGGTCTGGCCCTTATGACAGCATTATTGCACAGTACACAATACACGTGGGATAGCACCATCAGTGAATTTTAATTAGCCCATTCCATATTCTAAGCACTACTCAGGTTAAATAAATACCTCGGTTCTGATCCACAAGGATAACTCTAGAGAAAGCTTATTCTTTTTTTATACTTCTAATGCCTAGATATAATATTTCATACAGAAAAGAGTACTGCAAACTTCTTGTGCTTCCTTATAGGAGACAGAAATAACTCATTGGCTAATTACCTGTGGCAGAGTCTTCCAGCAAGTCCATTATAATAGAGTCAGCTCCTTTCGTGTAGACAACAATCTCCCTGGTTAGAGGGTGTCTTATCACTACAGACATCCTTTTCCTTACTGAATCAAATCCCAAAGTGTAGAGAATATCAAAGGTCAGGAGTGTGCCTTGTGGCAACTGTACTGTTACCTGTTCAGGAGTACGGGACACTAAAGTAAAACCGTATGCCTGGGCAGCATAGACAAGTGCTGCCTCATCTGGGCTCTCAGCCTCATAACAAAAGTCTGCTGGCAAGGAATTGTTAGTCACAGATTTAAAAACCTCATCCAAGGAAGCACTCCCAATATCTGTACTGCCCTTGCCCTGGAGCTCATCATCTCTACCACTGGCACAGCAGTCATCATCATTGTCAAAGCACTCCAATGCAGCAAGATGCTCCTTGGTGTTCTTTGAGCTGAAGCTAGCACCTAGCTCTGAACTAGACTGAGATGATGAAAAAGACTGACTAAGGCTTGCTAATTTTAGCCGTTGAAATATCTGATGAATCTTCTCCAGGGTGATTCCTGAAGGTTTGATTGGTGGTGGCACTGTGACCTAGAGATACGAGAAAACCTAGAGTTAAATAAATGTGAACTACAAGATACTTTTCAAAACATAAATATATTTTTCTGTATCTAAATGATTATATTTAGAAAAGCAACTTTTTTCCTTCTTCTTCTATTTAGCTGAGGGGGGGGAATTCAGTAGAGGAGTTACAGGGGAGTTGGCATACAAATTTGCATCTGAAGCAGAGATGGAATCAAGGCCCTTCAGTGGCCTGGGAGATCAGAGAAAAGCCCTAATGTACAGCATATTTTAAAAAGTATATATTATATAAAATCTAAAGGAAAAATTGCAGATACTGTGGTAGCCATCAAACATAAAAAGCCATGTTAAGAAGGGATAGACACAGGCAGGGAAACAGTAGAAATTACACAAAAGATAAAAGAACTAGAGGAGAACTCCCAAACAATTTTTCACCATTTCAGGTTTCTGCTTTATGCTGCTACATGCTCTACATTGTTACATGGAAGCATAATCAATTTTCCTCATATACTTCAAGTTAGATTACCCTTTGTCTTGGTTCAGTAGCTGTGGAGACCAGGACTGTATTACAAATGGCAAGGGCAAGAAAAAAGTCAGTAAGGGATGTGGAAGTTTTCGGATGTACAAAAGGAGAAAGATTTTCGGTCTGGAGCGCAGCTTCTCTCACTCGCCTCAGCAGCCTGCTGTCAGGAGTCACATCCTTCTCCTGGAAAATAAATTATTTAATGAGGGTTATTCCCTTCTACCCTTGTCCATAAGGAAGAATCATAGAATGAACAGGTTGGAAAAGGCCTTAAAGATCATTTAGTTCCAACTCCCCCACCATGGGCAGGGATGCCAATCACTAGACCAGGTTACCCAGGGCCACATCCAGCCTGGGCTTAAACACTGCCAGGGATGGGGTATCCACAACTTCTCTGGGCAACCTATTCCAGTGCCTAACCCCTCTCCTGGTAAAGAAATTCCTCTTAATCTGTAATCTAAATTTTCCCACCTTTAGCTTATAACCATTCCCCCTTATTTTGTTACAATTTGACCACCTAAAAAGTCTCTCCCCTTCTATCCTATAGTCCCCCTTTAGGTACTGGAAAGCAGCTATGAGATCCCCTCGAAGCCTTCTCTTTTCCAGGCTGAACAACCCCAACTCTCTCAGCCTATCCTCTTAGGGGAAAGGAAAGAGAATATTAAGAAAAAACAAGTTTCCCTGACCGGGAATCGAACCCGGGCCGCGGCGGTGAGAGCGCCGAATCCTAACCACTAGACCACCAGGGATCCACAACTATCAACTCAATAGCTTCTTCCTGCCTCTTATTGAATTTGTACCTACAATTATAAAAGATAAATGCCTTTTGTATTTAACCCCTAGGGAAAATGATACATTTGTCAAAGTTGCATAACTAGATTATAAGAAGGAAATGCATCTTGAAATAGAAGATGATTTCAGAATTGTATTTCTTTTGAGATCTACTAGAAATCAAGAATAATCTATACTGCATCCCCTAACTTTGAAACTGCTGACCATTGAATTAAAGGACATTCCAAATGGAAGTGGACTTTGGATCTCCCATTTCAGTGTAGGAGCTGATTGCTATTTCAATTGAGAATATGTTGTGCTTATGGCTTGGTTACAGCGTCCAGAGGCATTTTTCTTTGTATCCAGGAGAAGCTGTCTTAAATTTTTCTCCCTCAGTTTTCACAACAAATAAATACTTTTATATTTCTATTGCTCCTGAAATGTTTCTATAACTTTATTACTGCACTCTTTCTAATCAAACTTAAATTTAGAAAGCCAAACTACTTAACAATGTCACTTACCTACAATTTAATTTGATGTAGTGCTATGAGAGTATTACTTTTGAAAGAAATCTAATGTTAGAAGAGTCTGGTTTGGATTCATTCAAGGCCATATTTAAAAAGAGCTTCCAAATTTAAAAGAAACCTTTTGGAAACCTTCTTTAAGGAACTGCCAACGTGATTTTGCTACTTGGTAGTTCAACTCAGCTATTACCTTCTCCCTGCTTCAGTCTGGCACAGTTTTCCTAAGTGCCCTAAATTTGCAACAGGAGTCAAACAACCACCTCCATGGCTGTGTTGTGCTGAGCTGAATATGCTTTATCTTAACTCCTGCTTGCTAAAGTGAATAGCAGTTCTTAAATCATCCTAATAATTGCAAAAAAAATCTACAGCTCATTTTGCAGCACAGAGCTCAATTCAAATCCAAAGACAGAACATGGTGTTGCACTGTCTCTGCTGCAGGAGGCTCTGGTTCCTCTGGCTCAGTGTTCTCATGGTTTTTTGTTGCACATGTGGGGAAATGTTGTAAGTACAGATGCTTTCTCTAGCAAAAAGCTGTCATTCTTTAGAAACCCTTTCACAGTATTATGCTGCTGTTTCTGTGGGTAACTGTGTCTGTTGCCAATACTATCCTTTGAATATGTAGCAATCCCAAATCTCATAACTAGACAATTCCTACGAGGAACACACATATGCAGACACAACTACCAAAACAGTTATATTGGGAATTGTCTTAAATTGAAACTATGAAAGATTAGGAACTCATTGTTTGCCAAGCTATTGACAATAGATAAATGTCTATCTCTTTGTATTTATGTTTAGGAAGAGTAGCAAGAGGTATGATTACTGGCAGTAAGCTAGGAATTTGCTTTTCAATTGTCTAAAACCTAGTCAAGCACCTTCCCACCGAATTTTTGGAAGCTGTAACTGGAAATAGGGTTCCTAATTTCTGATGAACTGCATAAATTGCATGTAAGGAAGCTCCACAAACTGCCATAGACCATGAAGACTATGGGCAAAAATATTGGAAGGAGCAAAACCAAAGGGTAGAAGTTAGGCTCTGCATCATACCTGTGCTACTTTACTCCAGGAAACACAAGTAATGTTACTTAGTTATTCTTCTGGAGTCTGCAGGCACCACTTTAATTAACCTTATCAAATGCCATTACAAACCCATCATCCTCATTTCTATCTCAGGGACACACTGAGATGAACATGTTAATTGATGAGAGCTCAGATTTCAGCAAAACACCAAAACTTGTCAAGCAGAGAACACTCTCACAAAGAGGCAGGCTGAAAAACATTCTGTAGCTGCAGAGCTTCCTAATTGCAGAACTGCTGAGAATACTGAGACAAAGTTCAAACATGCTGATTTGTAGGCACAATCACCTACCACTGGACAAATGCACTTGAAGTACCATATGCAACCTGCTTATCACTGGCTCATGTAAGACTGATTGAGAGTAAATTTTGTGATCACTGCATAGATAATTTTCCTTTAAAAACTGTTCAGATATAAAATTGACATTAGTAAATTATTATCTTTTGTTTGTCACAGTTACTTCCCAGTTAAACTCTTTGTGTTTTGTAGGATATTATTATGTCAACCTCTCTTACTTTCAAATGCTTTTTTGGCAACTGTTCTGACACACAGGTGCTCATAGCAGATGCCGTGATAACCCTTACCCAAAACCACTGTGTCTGCTCAGCAGTACAAAGTTCTTCAATTTTACTGTTACCCGAGGCTACCAGTTTTCATGAACAGTCTCCATGCAGCTGGCACATCAAACCTTGGAAACTTGACATTTATTAAGAAAAAAGCCAGCAACAACAAATTGTATGATGCCAGCTACTGGCCTTTGGACTTTATGTTGTTTATTTTGTAAAGCTTTGGGTTTTTTTCCATTCTTGAATTTTGCTGGTCCAAATAAGCCAAGTCTCACAATTTCATAGTGAGGGTAGTGTTTGACAATCATTGGCTGCCAATGAATATGTGAATGCTTTTATTTTAGTAGAGCCATTCACTCAGAAGAGCTCTGCAAGCCTCAAATCAAATCAAATAGTGGTATTTGTGCCTTTGCTCACACATTGTTCAAAGAGGGATTTTTCCTGAGAAACTTTGACTACTGAGATACATTCAGGCCCCCAGTACTATCTGTATAGCTGGAGTACTCAGGATGCTTCAGATGCAAAGCATGAATGCATTAGACAAGGTGACAGAAGTTCCAAGGGGTAAGAACCAGAGAAACAGAAAATTTTATTAAAAGAAAAATGGTTTGGCTGGTAAATAAAAATCCTACTATGCATCATTTGAAGGATATTAACAAACAGGACAGCCTCTGGACAATATCTAAGTGTCTCCATATTTACTACACCTTCATATTTATCATAGGGGTTAAACGATTTATCCAGTCAGGGTGACATCTATTAGGAGCTAAGGCTAGTTTTTTCCATGACTGCAGCTTAATTTTCCTCTGCATAGGAGATGTTTGATACTAGCTCCTCAGATATTGCTTTTACAGTTAAAAAAAAAAAAGGTAGTTTATTTATAGTAGAAAATAAAGAGGCCTGGAAGTAAAACACATAATTGGGGAAACATATAGGCAAGAAATCCCTTTATCACACTTCAAAAGTCAAGACCTGTAGCAGGTGCCCAAAAGTCATGATCCAAGGGTTCTCAACATCCTGTGAAGATTGGGCTAGAAAATTCTAGAATAATAGCTGACAAACCCCCCATACTCCAAGAGCAGGAGTACTCACTGATACCTACTACGTGACAGTGTAAGTGAATGAGGCAGGTAGGATCTTATAATGAACCTAAACTCACATTCTCAAAAAAAGTGTTAGCAAGTCAAAGACCTTGCCAAGAAGAACACCACATTTCTGAGAACTATTTATTATTATTTTTTAAATAAATTAAAATTTGGAAGGGTTTTCCAGCCATTTAATTTTGATTGGAATTCTGAATTGGTTGACCCTATCCTAGAGTCCATAAAAGCATTGTCTGAAATATTGAAATGTCTATTAAAAGGTTTTCAAGAAGGGAAGAACAGTCTGATTCTAATTAGGTTGTTCAAGGGAACATTCAGATCTAAAATTCAGCAGTGTCTAAGATTTTCCTAGAATCGTAAAGAAGACAACACATACTTCCAAGTCAGTACTCCACATGAGGGAGAAGCCTCCTAGCTACTGAAGGAGGACGAGGCTCTTCAACATCTTCCAGGGTTTAAGACCTTACTCTTTAGCTTCTAGATCGATTCCTGTTATCTTTGTGAGAAGTGCTGCTTTTTATTTTTTGCCTTGAAAAATGCGGCACTGACACATTAACAAACTCCCAGAAATGCTCTGGGGAGTGCAGCTTGGGCATTTTTCATGCAATTTGCACAGTTGGCTGTACTTTGTTTAACAGAGACAATATGTTGTAGTGCTAGAGGGCAGAAGTAGAAGCAGTGGCTTTCTGAGCTATGTTCAAGTCAGACTTCAAACACCTAACCCTCTTCCCCAATCATAATATTCCAGAAGGATCTGTGCCTCCTGCTTCTGCAAAGAGAGGTTCCAGACTCATGTCCCTAGCTCCTGTTGCACAATCCCAGTCCAGAATCCCCACCTCATTTTCTGTGGCATTTTACTGTACCAGTACAGTACAAGTAGCTCATTCCTCTTTGTGTGAAGTACCTCCTGCTGTTATAAACCACAGCCTCAATCCTTGGACCCCAAATTAATATTTCCTCCTCCTATCAAGGAACCACCACAATAACTCACTTTTGTGTCCCCACTCTTCAGCTGTCTGTGATTCAAGGACCCAGATTCACAAACTATCACCTAGCCTTGCTGACTGCAGCCTACACACTCCAAGTGAGGACTCCAACACTGTCTCCCCCTTTCCTCTCTTAGCTCCACCAGGGCTTGGATTTCTTCTGTTCACCTCCTGTCAGCTTCCTATCATAAAACACAACAGAAAGGAGAACTTAAAATATGTTAGTTCAGTCTGTTTGTACTCACAATGGTACTGCTGAATGCCACTTGAGACCGGTTGCTGTCACGACGACCAAGTGACCTGCTCCTTGTATGCCCCTGAAAATGAGCCCTAGCACTCTGGCACCTCCTTAAAGGCCTCATGGTCCTCTGCTTATAAGTGGCCAGTCTCTCAATATTCATGGGAGGAAGAGTGAAGTGTTGAAGTTTTGTGAAGTCTTCATCATCCAAATCCAACTCCTTGTGGGTTTCAAGGCGCTTGGCTGTAAAAAGAGAAAATTAAACCTTACCTCTTACTCTGTTTTTTGCATTGTTCAAGAGGAATCTGTTGTTTGGTTAAAAATAAACAACCCAAGCCTGAAACAAGTTAAACCAAAGCCAAAACATCTCAAAAGCCAGCACCAGAAAACTTCACTATCCACTTCAGTTTCTAGTAACTCCGACTCTCCAATATTCATTTCAGCAAGAAAACACAAATGAGTTTTCAAACCAATCAGTCACTTTTACAGACTTCTGCTAGTGCTTGGTCTGTTTAGCTGCATTTTGCAGCTGACTGGAACAGGAGAGCGAAATATGGTAATTCGCAAATTTGCTCATGTTCTCAGTCACAGAGTACAAACAGCTTTTTGCCAGCTTAATAAAATCCTTCACACTATGTAGAGAGAGAAAGTAATAACCAAGAATGGGCCTAAGTCGAACGCCCAGATTCAGAGCATAGAATGCCAAGAGACTTCAGATGTGGTTTGCAGCTAGGGTTAGCCGAAAAAAATGTGTAGCTGTACTTTTCAGATCACATAGAAGACTATGGTAATTACTTTTGGACCCACTGAGTTTAATTACTAAGTAATCTCACTTTGTGAGCTTATAAAAGGTAGGTTGGTATTCATGTAGAAATGAAAGAGAAAATGTTCTCTTTGCACTCGAGTGGGTACGCAATGCAGGGCAAAACCTGAGATGCCTGCAGAGGGACCCAGAAAACTTTTCCCATCTGACTTCTAAATGATTTAAAACACCTTCACCTTCATGAATCTCTGTCATAGGAGTCCCTCACAAACTGGAGACAAATTCACAAAGCTCTACATTCAGTCAGAGGACTCAGTCTGTTTAAAAATTAATTTTTAAATCAATAATATTTATTTGTTCAGGGAGAGAAACAAGTATAAAAATATGTCTCTCACCATTTTCCTGATGTGAAAACTCAATTCCATTGACAGTACAGCGTCGGAATACCATTTTGTTTTCTGTTAGTGTCCCAGTTTTGTCTGAGAAAATATACTGGATTTGTCCAAGATCTTCAGTGATATTTAGCGCTCGGCACTGTATGGGCAAATCTGCTTCCTCATCATACAGGTCAATGTCATTGTGAATTAGGAAGATTTGGCCCAACTTGACTAACTCAATGGACACATAAAGAGAAATGGGGATTAAAACCTGAAAGAGAGTTTAAATTCACAGTGAGGGGTGAGACAAGTCTTATTGCTTTCTGTCAGCAATGTCTTGGCACAGGTATAGTAACAATTTTCAGAGAAACTGTTGTTCCTAGAGACATATTGTAGGACTGAATAATAACGGCTCAGTGGAGAAAAAAAAATCCTGCACAAAACAGAAGTGGATAAAGAGGGACAATAAAGACAAAATTCCAAGAATACCAAATACAAAGATGGGTCATTGAGGGTGCTCTTACAAAGCACATTTTCTGGTCTGAGGAGCTCTTACCCTCCTGAAACTCTGAAAGGATGCGCTAGCAGAGACTACCTCTTAATGTAAAAAAGTTTCACAAGCAATTACTTGGCATGCAACACTTCCTACACACTAGCTTCCCTGCACTGAAATAATAACGAATTCTTAAAATGCACAAAAATTCTGTTTCAGTAATGAAGAACAAACCCCCAAGGAATCTCTGAGCAGCTCTGAAATTAATCTGCACATTTCATCCATATTAAAGAAATTCTGTCCACTTCAATATCAGCATTTACATCAAGAAACCTGAAAAGTGAATGTGATTATTTTCTTCCCCATCTCTTAAAATATTCTCTCCCAATTAGGCTGAATCAGATTCAGATATACAAACATCCTATTTCTGATTTAGCTTCTTTCCTAAAGCAGCTGAATCATACCTAGTTATTATTTCCTATTGGCAAAAGTGACAATCTTTGTTTCACTGTCTTCCTGAGATACTGAGTGGCATTCTTATTTTGGAATTCTGGACATAGGCGGAGGGGGGGGGAGGAAAAAAGCTGACATTTGGATGTAAACATCCTCTTAAACATCCTCTTTACTGCATATGCTAGAGATTCTGAAGTTATTTAAAGGTATAATATGTATCCTTCCTATCTATACCTTTTCAATAGCAAGAAAGAAAAATCTACAGTTAGAAAGAAAACAAGGAAACGACGTTATTTCACGCTTGGATGATTTAAAACAATCTTAGTGATATTTTAAAATAGGATTGAGAAGGTACTGCACAGCTGTTAGCTGATATTGATTGTTCATTAGTGATTATATTCAGTTTTAAATATCTGCTTCTTTAGAGGTGAGAGAGGGTTTTGTCTTTTACCTGCAACAGGATTATCATTGTCAAGAACATGTAGAAACCAGCAAGAACTGGAGACAGAAAATTGCCATTCTCATCTGGAACCTCATAAGGTGGATGCTCAGAGAAGCTTCCAGTCCAAATGCCATGCCCTGTATGAATATGAAATACTATGTTGAAACATGCTGAGTAGAAAGGTGATTGACAAAGCTGCTGAAATTTACAGGTGCAGACTGCTATGATAATTAAAAGGAAAGAACATTTCCAAATCAACAGTCCCAGTAAAGCTGTAAATCTATTGGAGAATACAAAGCATCTGCAGAGCTCTTGGAGCACATGCATATAATTGATATGTTAATAATAAGTGTGTGGTCATGGATATTTTTATTCACCTCTCCTTCAGCAGGTGTCTCCCAGAGCTCTTAGCTCTGCAGAGATCTTTGCTCATTCTATGTGGCTTGCTGCTGTGTCCATCTCTACCATCTACCATTAAAAATCTTCAGTGCTGAGGAGCCCCATTCCTCTTTCTAACAGAAAGAAATCTTATAACCTTTATATAAGTAAACTGAAGTCTTTCTTACCTTCCTGACAATTCTTGATTTCAACCTATCTTTGTTGACAAAACCCCAATAAATTTGGGCAGCTCATTTTTACATTACCTTCAACTAAATCATCCCCCAAGCCTTCTTCTTCCGCTGTGTCTTAAATTTCAGTAGATATTATTGCACTACTACAACAAAGCCTCTGTTTCAGGACTTACCACCACCCCATCATGATTGCTTTTCACCTTTCATACTGAAATAAACTTTGCTCAAGGATGTCACTAAATCTACAGGGTCAGAAACTTCATAGAGAGCTAGGGCAAACAACTCAGTTTCCCTCATTGTATCATTGTTGCAGATGCCAAAACCCTCTCTTAGTCTGCTTCGCAAATCCGGTTCTGGTAAAACTTCTGTTAGCATCAGTTAAGAAAGCAGTTGTTTTGCAGCAGCTGCCTGCTAAATGCAGCCAAAGGAATTAAAATTATTTCAGCAATATTTTTTGGCTGCTAAAGACCACAATCATATCCAAGTAAGGACAACTATGTTCTAGAAGCTACTTCTTGCCCCAGTTTTTTACTACATGCAGGAGAAATCCTGAAACAAAACTCTATATTCAGACAAGGCTGCAAAGCAAGAACCAATGGCAGAGTTACAGGATATTCTGAATGGAGGAAGGATAATGGACTTGTTACTGTTTCACATGTTTCACTTAGACTAAGAATATATTCCTTGTTTTTCTTTATTATTTTTAAACCTGAGCAGATGAATTGTATTTTAAATGTTGATTTTATGAAAGGCTCCTATACATCATACAAGGACAAGTGTCTAAATCTATATGATAGCAGCCAGGGAACAATGAAAATAAAGTTTCTCTCTCCTTCATGCTGAGGTCAGCTATTAAACTGAAACCCCACTTCTGTGCCCAAAAAGTCCACTGCAACATGAGGGAATAAAACTTAAGAAGTGATTGAGTCAGTTCAACTGTTCATGTTTTTGGATGGCCCTTACTGTAAGTGATATTAAAGTGATGACCGGCTGGCATGCCACATCATGTAACACCAGGACAGGCTCAGGAAAACTTCATAAAGCCACATTATTTGACTTTTGTCACTACAAAACAAATTCAGAGCTGTAACACTGCAGGCATACCTTTCAGTAGACCATGTTGCTTATGGCCCCATCCAATTTGGCCTTGAACACTTACAGGGATGGGGCATCCGCAACTTCTCTAGGTAGCCTTTTCCAGCATCTCATCACCTTTCACTCACATAATGAAGAAGCAAGTTATGACTGAGATGGGAATGATTAAAAAGAAATGAGGCTTTGGACACAAAGCTCTCATGGGAGCCTCTGTTATCTCTTCAAAGCAGTGGCCCATTCAGAAGTCAGTGGGCTTAAAATTCGGCCCTTTCCTCAACATAATGAAGTTTCATTAATCTTGACCTGGCTGGGACAGACTGCAGTCAGAAATGGAAGGCAAGCAGATCCTTGCATGCAGGGAAGCTTTTGAGATTAGCAATCTGGTAAACTCTAGTCAGATAACCCCTGTTACCATATTCAAGTGTTCCCACTCGCAAGGACTCCAGAAAAATGCTGACTAGTCCAACCTAACAATTAATCCATCTCCCAGCTGGCTGTAAAGGGACTTTTGAGAAGGAAGGTACCTGTGAAGACTGTAAACTGCATGAATTAGTCATGTGCAGCTCATGGGCTGTAAATTAGGTAGCTCTAGCTAACATCACTCCTGAATATATTGGAGGAAGATGTTACTGAAATGAAGGTAAAGATACATTCTCTTACTTTTGTTGTTATACACAAAGAACAAACATCCGCTCAGCAAGCAGATCTCAGCTGGCAAGTACCAATTCCTATAGGGCATTAACCCACTTGCTTTACACATATTTCACCCCAGTGGGAGATGGGTCTTATCCAAAATATTTATAGCCATGGATGAGTTTTCTTTAATCTGAATTCCTCAGATTTGTTATTTTAACTTATCTATTGGAAAGACCAAGAAGCCTAAAGACCCCAAGAGCATTTAGCTCTTGTTAGAGAGCCACTTGTTAGCCACTTTTTAGAAAAAAACAATGAAACAAAAGAAAACTTTTGTCAGTGCTTCATACCTACAGCTCCAACAAGACACATCACAAACAGGAGTCCCACACATAAGAAGATATCCATATTCATTTGTCTCTCCACCTTGCTGCGCTTGTAACGAGGACCATTCTGATTTAGCATGGCCTTAGTTTCATGACCTGCAAAACACAAATTCATATCATGTTTATGTAATATTATGTAGGGGTTTTAAAAAATATTTCCCACACAAAATGAAAGCAAGATGCTCGTGACTAGTTCCATTCAATAATTTTAATGCTCATCTTCTCATTTGACTGAATATATCAGAGGTTAATGCTAGAGGTTTACAAAAGAGCTTCATTACATTACAGATTTCAGCTATCATATACATTTTACTTTCCCAAAGACAGCAGATTCAGTAGGATCACATGGTCTATATAAATATTCAAAGGCCAAATCTCTTGAGAATAAAAGGAAAAGCAACAATAATATTTTTGTATTTTACAGAAAGCTTGATTAGGTGTTATATAGATTCCTGAAACCTACATTTGAATATTTTTCAGCAGCTATTTAAAAGCCACTAGACATGTTTAATATGTTAACCTAAGGAAAATCCAACATGTCAGATCCAGCAGTAATGATACTTGATTTTTCACTATGTGTTTGTAAAGTGCCAACAAAACAGTAGGACAATAAATAAATAAACCAATCAATAGTTAAAACTGACTAAATTAGAATTGATCTGGTATATTTGTAATGAAAAAAGAATAATATTGTAAGAAGCCAAGAAGTAGAAATTGCTGTTTTGGAGTCTATTAATACTATCTAAACTGTGGTTCCACAAGTGGGATATCTGGATGTCATCTCTTGCTATATTAAATGGGATCTTTTAAGTTTACTTCTAAAGTCTTCTTCCCTGACATACATAACTTTGCAGACTTGTATTTAGTTTTCACTTGTATGTGCATGATGTGTGTGAGAGGCACTCTTTTCTAAGCTACCTTTTGGCTTTCATTAGGGAAGTGATTTGAACTAAAAGCTGGAAGTTAGGTATGATTCAATCATGCCTGCTGTATCACTTCCAGGTTTATATCAAAGGTTATTAATTGAGGCAGAAGGAGAGAAAATTACTCTCCAACCTTATGTTCAGGACATTCACCCAAGAAGCTGGGACTCCTGGCTTTCTGTTCCAATGACTATGTAATTATTTACACAACCCAGAGCTATGTCAGTGGGATCAGCTCATACTACCAATATTCCTTCCTTTCCAGCTCATGTCTAGGTACATACCCCTCCTTCCACACAGTCGGGTATTCAGGGTACACAGGAGATGTATGTTCACTCCCTTACAGGCAGAATTGAGAACAAAACCCTAGTCTTCCCTTTGGTGGACAAGTGCTCTAACCACCAAGCTACACGGAATGTGAGGGTAGAGCTGCCTGCACTTCTGTTCCTCCAGCAGCTTTGTCAACCTTGTTCCTCATTTTTCTTTTATGTCAGTCTTAATGGAAAGTTTTAAATTGAAAACAAAACAAAATAAACACCTCTAATCCCTCCTGGAAATCCCTCAATGAAATGTTGATGGATTTATTTCAGGAAGAAAATCAGAAGAGATTTCTTTCCAAATATCAACTCTATCATTCCCTTCCACTTCAGCTCTATCGGTTCTTAAAACAGAATGTCAAATTGTGGTGTAATATTAGTCTACATGTTTACTTAAGGTTATTTACAAGGAATTCTGTGTTTACCTAGATAGAAAGCACAACATACCTGCATATATAACAATTCCTACTGCAGCCTCAGTATTTCTGATTGTACACCCACGAAGCAAGAGGCTTTCGATGTTAAAGCCAATCCTTTCATGATTTGGCTGCTCCCTAGAAGAAACAAAATAAAATAAAGCGATGTTTTCCTGCTCTAATACAGTATTAAACATAATTTTTGTGTGCATGTTTGTTTCAAGTTGAAATCAAGGAACTGTGAAGGCTCCTTTTTTCCTGTGTTTCACTCAACTTCAATAAAACACTCCAGTAAGAATTTACAGAGAAATCCAAGTATCTCTTGGATGGTCTGTACATGATGATGCCAGTATGAAAGCAAGTTTGGCTTTTGCTTGGTACCTTATCTGGCAGATTCAGAATCTTATAAATGAAGCCAAAATACATTATGTGACTTAATTCAGATGAAATTCTTCTAGAAAGCTGATCAGGGTTTGTCTGCTGCTAGAGGTAAAGATGAATATGTCTGCATCCTGCAAGAGCTTCTGTCTCTCTGTCAGCCACCGAAGGGCTTCTCATCTTTATGAGCCCCAGTTTGGTTGACCAGTCTCTAGGTTCAGGCTCTATTCCTCATTCTCACACTAGATACAAGAACTTTCATCCTGGCTGAAGATGTCCCATTACACACCAGGTCCTTCTGCTAGCAGGAAAGACTAATGAAAACTTAATGGAAATTATAAGGCCAGTGCTTCATCCACCAGGCATTTTGTTACTTGGCCTTGATAATAAAAGCATAGAGCTACTTTTGCTCACAGTTTTTATTATATACTGTGGTAGGCTTCTCCTAGGATCTTTACCAAACATAGATTTTTCATTTCAGTCACTCTACCTGGTTTTGTTATGTAAATACCAGCATCAGAATTTTATTTTTTTTTTACTATAATACGTATCTTTTGCTACTTTCTATTTGAGATTTGGCATTGCTTTACCAGTAAACTGCAGTGTCACTTAAATCACACAATCATGGAATGTTAGGAGCTGGAAGGGACCTCAAAAGATCATCTAGTCCAACCCCCCTGCCACAGCAGGATTCCCTAGAGCAGGTCACACAGAAGGGTGTCCAGATGGGTTTTGAATATCTCCAGAGAAGGAGACTCCACAACCTCTCTGGGCACTGTGCTCTGCCACCTGAACTGGGAACAGATTTTTTTCTAGTGTTCACATGGAACCTTGACAAAATTAGATCTTATCTCAGGGCTAGGTACAGTTCTACGTCTATGGGCAGGTGCACATGACGTCAAACTGGAGAAGTGAAAAAATTTAGGTAACAATCTACAGCTGATAAAATCGTAAAAAAATAATGTCAAAAATTTGTTTTTCTGGGCATCTAGATTCAGTCTTTGTGAGCTCATTTAACAGAAGCCTTCTTACATTCCCTTGAAAAGAATTCGCTGTGGTCAGCCACATCAGATGGATGTCACTATATTCTTTCTTATTTTTAGCAGGGAGAGTACTGCTACCATTTTATAGCAAGGCAATAGAGCCTTAACAATTTATTAAGGGTTCTTGGAGAAAGATGTAACCTGCTCGAGGTAATTTAGCTCAATAGCTCAAGTAACAGCAGACTAAAGACAGAAACTCCACTGTTTGAAAGTAATTTTCACTGGCAAGTTCGTTTGTCTACTCCAGAAGCAGGGAGAGAAAGGTAGCTAATTCCCTATTCCACCAAGCAGGTGAGATAAAAGGTATTTCCAAAAGAGATTTCTGTTACAGATTTTCAAGAGAGCTTTGAAGACTTTGAAGCCAGTCCTGGGCTAAGGGTGTGTGTTTGTATGTGTTTTCTTGTGACATATCACCTACATTTCTGTAATCTCAGTGCTCTTGGCCCATAATACAGCAGGGTAATTGGAAGGATTGCTCCAATTTAGATTATACCCAGTGGTCCTGAAAGCCAGCAAACATAGCCAGTGATCAATACAATCTTGAACTCTTTTTCCCTTTTAAGATATCATGCTAAAGGGGAAACAGCATTGCTGTGTGAGGCATCATTCCTACAGGGCATAAATAGTCAAGACCAGGTTAAGTGTGGTCAGTGGTAATGGGTGAGAACCCTCTGGTTGACTCATGTTAGAAAATCTGGCCATTTTCAGCTACTCCAGGTGCAATACTCTCTGCATTCTTGCAGAGACATTATCTCCAATTTAGGTACTAGTAAACCTAACAGAGCCAGCGCATGGGTAGGGATGATGGCACATTTGCAGTGTTAAATTATTTGCATAATGTGAGGCATACATTTGGTCTGGGACAGCAGATACTTTGGACAATTCTGTCCTGTGGTGTAGGAATCAGCATGGACCAATGACCACTCCGAAGAGGGTCTTAGGAAACAGCTGCTCTGTATTGGCATGTAAGAGAATTTTAGGACATGAGCCATGCCATACATATTAGTTTTATAGCCAGGGAATGGGCTATAACCTGCTGAATTTGTTACTGTAGATTTTCTTTTTCCATCTGTTCCAGAATTATTTAATGAAGAAAGAACATAAAGAACAGAGGATGTGACTTTTCCCTTACATGCAGAGATTTACCCTAGTCTAACAAATTGTTTCAGCAGGATTTGTCTCGGTTGCTTGCTTTTTCTAGCTAGAAGAAGAAAATCTGATTTGTTTGTTAGATCCTGGATACCTTTTCCCGGAGGACATAAATATGAAGAAACTGGAGACATGCAGCTTAATATCTTTAAACATTAGGAAGGATTTGGATTTAAAATCAAGCCAAGCCTAAAGCCCAGGTCAAATGTAAATGGGCTTATGTCAGAATTCTGAAAAGAGCTGAAGCCTTGCAAAAACAGTTTGTATGAAACAATCATAAATTCAATGTCAAGCCTTGGATCTGCCTTGCTTTAGGTTCCAGTCTATATTAAGTTCTGAATCCAAGCATAGATAATAGCGACATCCATCAATTTCTGCTAAACACGTTCCTTCCATCCAGTTCCACCAAGAGGAATTAGTATTAAAGTTCAGACACAAAATGCATGTATGGATAACAAATACTTACATGTATCCTTTGAATTTATTGAGATCATTGTTAGGCATTTCACAGATGATGGTGTTTTGGAAAAATTCAGGTTCAAACAAAGTATTCTGTAAGAGGAAACACACTGAGAATAAATCTCAAATCCAATGAGTACTTGAAATACTAAACTCTAAGAGTAGCTATAGGTTGCCAAGATAGCTGCGGGCTGGAGAACTTGCCCTATGAGGAGAGGCAGAGGGGTTTTAGCTCGTTCAGGCTGAAGCAAAGGGTCAGAGGTGCTGAGCAAAGATTTGAGATTTTCCCTTCTTGGATTAACAACTGGTTAAATTAAATGAAGAAAATGTTGTGTATTAGACAAGATCTCATAGATGTCAATTTGTGAAAACATCTGTCTTCATTTAAAGTGAATGTGAACAGAGAGTTCAAATGATTTATGAAACAAAACCAAAAGTGAGCTCAAATTAAAATAATTTCAAGATTAATTAAGATTTGGAAACATGTTAGAAGAGTTATGTTACTGGCCAGCATGGTACAATCATAAAATAAGAATTCACACATTCACATAAATGTATCACATTCAAATAAGACTGATATTTTCTTGTTTACTTCAGGTTTATCAAACATGAGTTAAGAGAAGATATCAGTAAATTGTTTGTGAAAAGCAAATGATATTGTCTCTAGAAGAAATAGTGATTTTAACATTCGGATTGAATCTCTGCTAATAATCAAACTGATGTCAAACATCACTTTTAACTTCTTGCATTCTAATTGACCTTGAGTTCCTATTCAGTTACTTATTATATTCTTATTAAAAAAATCCATACTTTCATTACAACTTAGTGTGCCTCAGAGCAGTTCCTGGTTGAACTGCCATACATCTGCCTGCCTAACAAATGAGTAGTGGTATCTCAGCCACAACAGAGAAGCGAAATCCATAAGGAAGCCTGAGGCCACTTTGGAAGAGGGGCCAAAAGCTCTCTTTCAATTTCCACGCAGAAAGATTTCACTCAGTCATAGTGGTTTTGCTGTGGGATGTGTGGTGTGCTATGACAACCTGTGAGGTATGGATGGTTTACACATAACAAAGCCACCCTGCTGTCCCCAGTTGTTGTCCCAGCACCTCTGTGGAGTTGCTTAGAGGTTTGCTGACGCAGTTTGCTGCAAACAACTGTCAGAGCTAATCTTCCTTGTTCTACAGCCATCTCTGTGCCAGTATAAGAAAAATCTTTTAGGACTTCTGTACAGAGTGATAGCTCCAACAGCAAAAAATAGCTGTACAGGGACACCCAGCCCATCAGATCTGGTGGATTTCATGGCTGGTGTTGGTGGGCAAAATGGCCTAGACCAGCCCCACACTGCGTGGGCTGCATTTTCAGCAGACTTACCTGGCTGGAGAACCCCATAACTACTTGTCGTTGCTTAAGGTTGGTCTCCCCATCAAGATTGGCAGTTTCCAGGTGACAGATCCCATTCTGATCAGAGGAGTAGAGCAGTAGGATATCAGCTGGGATGGTCTCATTACACTGCAGCTGCACAAAATCCCCCACACGGACATCCTTCCAGCATTTCTCAACATAAGCATGCTCTTCCCTGGTGCATTAAAAACAAGTCATGGTGACTAAGTGACACTAGGAGGGCAGACCTCTTGGACAGAGAAAGGGGTTTCAAAAAAAGAAAATAAGGGGTGATGGAGGTGGTGGTGTAGCATGTTGCTGTATTCTTTTTAACAGAGACAGCAAAAGAGCTAGAAATTAATGATTTAAACACGTTCATAGTATCACATCTCTACATATGACATTCAAATAAATTCTTTACACAGAATAAAAAGAAACTAGAACAGAAGTTCTCTTTCATTCTAGCATTAGTGCTGCAATCTCTACAACAAAGGATAGAAAGTTGGTCAGACTCAGAGGTAACTTAAAGTATCTTATTCAAGAAGTCTAGATATTTGACAAAAAATTATTGGTTTTGACTATGTGACTATTTCTCAGATACTTTCCAGCAACAGCATATAGATGCTGAAAGAAGCAAACTGGTATCTCAGCTACACTTGCTTCAGGTCTTTCCAGTCTGTGACTCTCAAAAGGTAATTATAAATCTCAAGCTTAGTGCACAGAAACAACTTAAAAAAGCAGAACAGAAAACAAATGACCTCTTAATATTAAGGAAGAAAACAAAAGGCCACTAGAGCCCAGGTTTAATGGAAAAGTTAAGGTAAGAAACAAAGAGATGCTAAATCAAAGGGAAAAAAAGCCTAAGGTGGGGTTCAAGGGAAATAAATTACTATTTCAGCAACAAACCAGTGCTCAACGGTTCAGGAAATAACAAACTTCTTTTGACATTACATTTTCAATAATTGATCTTTCAACTGCTCTTAACCATCTAAGTAAACTGAAAACTGCACAATAAGCTTTAAAATTAGTTAATGGGAAAACTAAATGGGCAACAGTGGCCCAGTTTCTCTAACTCTTGAGAGGAAATTATTTTTTCAATATGAATAATTGAATCGTCTTATGCCTTGCTCTGTAAGAAGGAAAATGTTCATTGTACTTTACCAGACAGACAGTAAAAGGATTTTGTAATGAGTCAGAGTCTCATTTTTGTCTTTAAGGTTTTAATCATCCTCATCTATTGCCTGAAGAATACTGTCTGTCAGTTAAGTGTTTGTATCATGAGAAGGGGAGCAGTGATATAGCAGATAAAGTGTTTTGCTACAGTTCAAAGCACATATCCAAGCATTGCTTCTGAGTTGTGCCAAAGGCTACTTCCTGTTAACCTACTTTCCTGGTCTTCTGTGAAGGAGAGCCAGCCATGATGCTGCCAGGAAAACCCTTGCACTTGGCTGATATCCTAATAACAGCTTCCTGCAGAGGTTACACACACAGTTAAATTCTGTATATTTCCCAGTGGTATCCATTTTTTATTAAAATAAAAAAGCAATCCCCAAATCCCCCCACAACTCATCTATTTAAATCTCTTTAATGCCAGGTGTGAGGTGCTTACTAAATGGTATTGTGGCAATATTTTTTTTCCTGAAATTTTCATTCTTTATTCTTCTGTCTGACTCTATTTGTCTGCATGTCCTTTTTTTTTTGTTGTTGTTTTGCTCAACAGACATATAAGACCACACTGAAGAACAGAGGTTTAAGTTAATTTGATGTTACTGCACATTTAAATAAAGGAAATTCCAGATAAATTTCTATTTGAAAAGTACTTAAGTAGGTGTATATTATTTCTTGCTCTACAAAGTAGACATTAATGTTAACATAACAAACCAAGTAACTAACTATGAATTCTTCCCATGACAAACACTTTCCAGGTAGAAATTCTGAATTTGTTTAAATCATAAAAAATGAGAGAACAGAAGCAGTTTAGGGAATGTAAATGGCTTCTCTCGCTATCCTAGACATTTGGATGCCATGTATACTTTGCATACAATGTTTGCTATGACTTCTGCAGAGCAATCCTACCTCTTGGTACATCAGCTCTTCCACAATTCTGAAGTCTATAGAACACATTTCTAAATTTTTCTGCTCATAAAATGCTACAGAAGGGCCTTGTCGAGCTGGCTGTCTTCCACATTAACCTGAAGAAACCAGGTTAGCAAAAACAATCCACAAAAATCACAGATTGTAGTCCTTTTTCAATGAATCCTTATGAAACATATATTATACATAGAGCTTCTGGTTCTGCCCATTCACTAATTACAGAGGAGATGTTGATTCAGAAAAGCCAAATGACCTCTTTTAGATCAGAGGAAAAGTCTCAGCATAGGCACTAGAGTTCAGGATTTGCTAGAATCTCAAACCTGCACTGTAGTGAACAGATTGTCCCTCTCTCCCAAAGAATATTGAATTTGGTAAAGAAACTAATTTTCTTTTCCTGAATGAGCTATTCAGCTGGAGCCAAAAGATTAACAATTTCCTACAGTACAAAGGTTTTCTACAACTTTGCTGAGAATTACTAGTGGGTGAAAGGAAGAAAAGGACTTTACAAGGAACCTGGTGCAATCCACATCAGCACTGGCCCAGTTGCCTAGCAAGTTTTTAAAATGAAACAATTTCCTTTTAGCAATTCCTGTAACTGGGAACACTGCCCATTTTCTGTTTAGTGATTAAAGTTCACAGCACAGGCTCCGGTTGCTAAATAAACAGAAGAGCTTCACAAATCTAAGATGGTCTGACAAGAAACATACCAAAAGGGCAAACACATTTATCCAGTAAAATAAACAAGATGTGGTGATTTTCAACAGGTGGAAAGCTGGAATCTGATTCTTACAGTGTGTGGGATCAGGGCTGTGCCACATCAAAGATATGATCTAAGATAAAAGCTTCTCAGTACCTTGTCCACTTTATTGGTCAATTTACCAACAGTACATTTGAAAGGTATTTCATTGCTGTCCTGGGGTAATAGGGAGCATGATAATGCCCATCAGAGGATAGTACTGACAAAAAGAGGCAGTTAGCCTTGAACAGTTGAAGTCTGCCTGAATTTTTTATTGGACTCATAATGTTTGATCAGAAGGTCTCAGCTAAACAGGCTTTATGAATTCATTTCTGGGAAGAGGGACCATAAAGAAATCCTGCTGTGGTTAGAGGTTGTGGTGAGCATGAATAAGTTATTGACTTTGCGTCAACAATTTCATGTCATGTTCTTGGATTCAACAAAGATAAATCTCAGAGAAAAACTGGGTCAAAATGGATAATGAATGGGAGCAAATAAAAATTATTGCTCTGCTCCCCAGAGGAAATTAAATAACAGTCCTTTTTCATGTAGCCTCCACAGCATGTCTATGAGTCCTAGGTTGTCTTAGAGAAAGACTTATAGAAATCTCTATTGCCTAAAAGTGTTGTATCAACCAATTAGTTCAGTAAGCCCTATTTCCTTTAATTACTGCAAGCTTCATCTTAGGATCCTTTGCAGCTTGAAGTAAAGACATTGTTTGCCCTACCTTTCACCCCCTAAATTGTCATGAGGTTATATCACTAGGAAAAAATACTACTAGTGTCACGAATATACAAACCCAAATGTTTATGCTTAATCATATGTAAATTCACTGGAATGTTATATTAAAAAATGCCCCCCCTCAAGTGTCACCAGTTTTATATGAAAGGCTAATGTTCTGAGATTCTCAGCACTACACAGACAACAGGTAGAATCTGGCTGTTTCTGCAAATAGAAATCCAACACATTTTTATGCTACAAAAAAATGACACCAGCTTTTATATGGAAAAACCTCACAAAATGTCTTCAAAGACCACTTTATGGCCATGGCCTCACAGTTAGGAGCTACTGTCATAGAACTTTGAAAAACTGACAACGATGGAGCAGATTTAGGACTTGAGGAAGGCACTAGACTGGAAAGGAACTAATTCTGAAGCCTGTCCATAGGTTAAAGTACAGCACAATTTGGCTGATAATATACCTGAACCAGAGATGTTATCTGAGCACGAGAAGGGACTGTATTGCCCCAATTCGTCACCAGCTTCTGACGCATTACCATTAGAGTAGCTGGAAAGGTTGTCTATGTGACGTGGACATTAGCCCAGCAGCATCAATGATGTCATTTAGCAGCAGCTGGTCCTGTAAGAAGCCCTCATTAGCAAGCATCTATGGCCTTTCCCCATAGCCCCAGACTCTCTCTTGGCATTTGAATATTACTTCAGGACAGAAATAAGCATCTTTTCTAAAGTTTAATAAAATACATCTTTAATTATAGCAGTCTGGCATTCCAAATTCCTTAATGATAGCACCAGGTCCTATCTTATGTGTTAAAACCGTCTATAGCATCCTAACAAGGATGTTATTCTTTCAATGATAAAAGAAGTCTATATTTAACTTCTGTAATAAATTCCAGCTTATATAAACTTTAAGTATCAGAACTTTATAAATCTATTATATGTCCAAGAACAAGGTTTTGGATTCCTTTTAACTTACTTTTTTAATCTCTGTCTAGATTCTATAATAACCTGTTCCAAATGAAGAAATAGAATATAAGTAAAAGTATTTTAAAACCACATTTGACTAGACTTTACTAGGTTCATATTGTAAATTATAGATTATTGTATTTAGGAAAATTATTATTTTTTTAATACTGCCTTGAACAAAATGCTATTGTTATGATTCTGCCTGGCAGCAGGTGGGATGAACAGGTGACTCCCAGGTTATTTACTTAATGACTGATAATCATTAACATTAGCTTCACAGGACTCCCACTAACTTATCAAGTTTCTAGAAGCCACAGCTTTTTTGCTAGTCATCTCCTTAAATGATCACGTAGCTCCTGAGGTCACATGTTAGAAACCTGCTTCTCCCTAGGTTTTAATGGTGCTTTAGAAATTCAGACAATTAGGATGGAACTTAATGCCATGAGGTCATGATTCTGCAGGTCTCTGAGTCAAAACCATACCTTCTCATTTATTTGCTCTTTGCCTTTTGTCGTTACCTTCTGCTGCTGTCTGCTAAACCATTGCACATTCTCTGTGAAGCAGCTTAAAACGCCTTGGCAAGTAATAGAACTTGAAAAAAGCTCTAATAAAGCAATTTATAAACCAGAGGTAGCATTAGTAATGTATTTATGGATTTTTGTCCATAGAGATCAAGATCCTCACTGTAGCAATACAGACTGTCTAACAAGAACTGCCAGCTTGCTGCTCTTTGACTTTCAAGTGCTGCTGCCTGGACCAGCTGAGTGTAGAAAACCTGATGATTTTCTTTAGAATTTAGTCAGTTCAGCACGTCACATATTTCTTCACCACACAATCAGCATGCTGATCATAAGAGGAATTCACATTTTAATTGTTTCTTCACAATTTTGTTACTACTGGTTTCAAGCAGCTGCATGGTGACATGACAAACATAAGTGTACTGTTAGGCCACTTTCTCAGCTCACTGGAAGCATTAAGAGTGCCTCAGTTTGCTCAAACAGAGGGCAATGTTTATTCCTTCAGTAAACCCCATTATTAATTCAGGTATCCATAGTTAAGTGAGGTACAAAAATTCATCACAATATAGTAATGTTGGACATTAAGCAAGGGAATGGCATTGGATCTTTCCTGATGGCTAGTGAGTTGAAATAATACCATAATGCACAATAATCCTGCAGCAGTTGCAATTAATTCATATTGTTACTTTCTAGAAATAATTCGTATTTCAATTGATCAAAGTCAATGCTTTGTGGCTGTCATAGGAACGTACCTACAGCCATGCATGAACTGAAGATCTTCAAGAGATCTTCAGCCTCCAGCTGATGAAATTCATGCAATGTTCAGAGGAGGCACTCCTGAGGTGCAGAAGCCTTGATATTGTTATGCCCAGGGAAACTGATTGCAAGTTTGCCTGAGGGAGTGTGGTGGGACTTCCAGTGGGCCACACAGGCTTTAGACTTTGTTTTGCTTGATGTATACAATGAACCCACTAAAGCTTCCAGCAGAGTCCTCATCTTTAAAGTTATGGTTAGAAAACAAAAATAATAAAGCAGAAAGAAAAGGCTCTTTAACGAGTGAAAACTCAGTGCTGCTGAACAGGATTTTAAATGAAAAAACCTTGGCAACAAATCTCTTTTTGCTTTCTGTGCCCTTGGCAGGATGGTATTTTGCCTCTCATTCTGCTTTAATCTCTACAAACTTCCAGGTTCATCCGGGGTTGAATGAGGTGCAGATGCTCTTTCTGGGGTCCAGAGGAAAGCTGTCTTTTTTCTTTCAGCTGTGAGATTAGACAGTGTGTCAACACCTGCTTTCAAGAATGCTCCCTACCCTTCTCTGCTATCTTCCAGACACCACAGACCTCTGTTGGTCTTTGTGTCCCTGGCCAATGCCAGTTCTCTCCCAGATATAGGGAGCAACCAGGGGAGTTCAATCTCTCTTCCCTTCAGAAAGCTCAGCTGATCATAGCATATAAAGGAGATTGAAACATAAAGACAGCCTTCATCTTCACTACCCAGCTTCCCTAATTTTAAGACAATATAAAGTATATATGTACAGCAACCTGTAAGGAAGCAGATCTCCATTGCTCTCATAAAGATAAATTACAAACACTGAATTACAAAACCTCCATTGACTGAAATATTCTAATTTTCTTTCAAACTACTCAGTCTAACTTAAGTCACTTCCAGCCATTCAACTGCTGGCAGTTCTGACTTTGTGCACCACAGAGATGAGTTCATTGTATTTTCCTTATTTCTACATAACAGCTCTGGGGACTAAGCCACATATAGTGCTGATGCAGAAATCTTTAAATGTTCTGAAACTTTACACCAACCAGGCAAAGAGCACAGCAAAGGCCAGCCTGATTTTTTTGTATCACAGACGTCACTGGTCCTACAGAGGAAGAGGTGATCGATGCTTGTAGGAACTACTTGGAAACCATAGATCCTGAAAGAATCACAGAGAAACTTTCTATTGAAAGAGTAATCAGGCTATCTCATTGAGGCTGCCTGCTGACTACCTACTTCTCTGACATCTCTACAGGATGATTCAAATGTATAAACTAAGCTTCTCTGACTCACTGTCTCAGATATCCAACTTCAGGTGCTTAAAATTGATCAGTGTGAATAAGCTTAAATAATGCCAACGTTTTTATACAGCTGCTGCTGTCTGGTATGTGTGCATTGAGTTGAGTGTGTTGCTGTGCCATCTTGAACTGTGCATAGTCCCTGTGTTTTGTCTATTGGAACACTGGGGAAAAATTAGGTTAAATATTTCAGAAGTGTGAAGTTGATATAAAAACCTGTCTTGATGCCATAGGATATTATCTATTACAGCTTAATTCTAGGGGTATGTCAGATCCAGGCCATACATTAATTACATATTAAGGAGTTCCTTATGGAACATTATAGAACTTAAAGAAAAATTAAATAATAGCTTTTTTTAGCAACTATTGTGTTGACATTCACTTGCATGTTTGCATACTACATCCAGTGCTGGCCTCTGTTGTTAGTAAGTTAATGACAAACTGGAAAGAGTTCAGAGAAAAGTAACCACAGCAGGTTTGGAGCAAATGACTGACAAAGATGAAAAGAGTGATCTATATGGAGATCTTAACTAAAAGGTGTCTGAATGCAGCAAAGTGAACATGATGAAAACACACATATATTAGAAGATGATAATTAAATGTTACGGATGAAGAATAACTAATTAGGGTTGCATGAAACCAGGTTACTTGCTGAATTTAAATGTAATTAAAGAGGGATAATAAAGCATAGTATGATAGAAAATGTTTTGACAATCACATTTTGCAGCTGTGGAAGCCCCTTTGCATGGAAAATCTAAAAGCAGTTAAAGTATATTTTAAAGAATACCAGGAGAAAGCAAGCAATTAAATATAGGTCTATACCATCTGCTGTTTGATTATTTTTGTTTTCTTCTGGTGTTGTGTGATTTGTTCTGACAGCACAACAGTTTGTATACAATTATTATGACTCCAAAAGTTTTGGTTCAGAAATTAAAATTTCCACAACTGAACATTAGATATAAGTTATTACATCTCCCCAAGACACTTAAATGCCTACTAATTGTCTCTCATTTTCTCAATTAAACCTCCTTTAAATACACTATTTGAATTGTCTTTTCTTTCATTTGAATGGCAGTTTAGATTTCCCATTCCAGCTGATTCTGTGAAAAGAAAATTAGAAGAAATGTGTTTACAGGGCAGCCTATCTAAGTTCAATTTCCCCTGCTCTGCGTTGAAAGAAGGCAAGTTACTGTATTTCCCCTAGTCTTCAAGAAAGTTTGGAGAACATTCAGTGTTTGGCAAAGATTTTTTTTCTGCCTCTGTATGTCTTTGGAACAGAAACCAGAGCTTTGGTTATTGAAACATGAAATAAAGACTGTATACTTTCCAAGATTAAGTCTTAAAATCTAAGTAATCTTTCATCTCAGGAGACCAGTTGCTCTATTAATTTTTTTTTTTTGCTGTAACAATATTAATAAAATCTGCAGTGTTTTAAAAAAAACTTTCACCTATGTTAAAAAATTACCTACAGCAGATGATTCATAAGGAAGAACATTAGAAGACAGCACGCTCTTCCAGGACTTTGCAGCTAGCAAGAAGAACAAGAAATATCAGCTTCCCAAAGTGCTATGGAAGCCTGATTAAAATTATTCATGATATAATAAGCTGTAGCTACTGACCTGATGGCAACTGTAATTACCTGCAATTTTTTCCAGACTGGATGAATGCTATAGACTGAAGCTCTCCTCATTTTCCTTTCTCTTACATTACTATTTGGGGCCATAAAAATTTGGTGAAAGACAAGATTTATTCATAGATCAGTGTCTTTTCTATGGATGGGTTAACCAACATTAAAACAGGTCCGTGGCAAGTTTCTGCACAAGAAAGTGCTCACGGCTGTAACTTCAATCTGGATCTGAGCGTATGTTGCAATTCCACGATGGATATCTTTCTGTCATGCAAAACAAGTTCTAGTGTATTCCTCACTTCTCATGCTCCCATGGTAAATGAACATGGTTGCTTTATGTAAAGAGGAAATAAATAAGATTCCTATGAGGTTTTATTCATTAGTACCTACTGCACCACCTATTCTCTCTCATACTGGTTTTAACAAGTATTAATAAATAATCCATTGCCTCATGGGTTTATGCAACACTGAAAAGATTAAAAGATCCAACTAGATTGTAATCTCAGAGATTGGCAAAAGAGGCAATCTTGCCACCCTACCCAAAAAACTACAATTATTGACAGTCATCATGGTGGAAGAGAAGAAATCTTAAAGGAACAATTCATAGAAACTTGCAAAATAGCTGCATTTTTGGACAAGTTGGCAAGAAGAGCAGAACTGTTTTGTTTCTGACAAGTCATTATCTGTATGTTGGGATAAGTTTAGCCCCCAAGTGAGCAAATCCATTGTTTTCCTGTTTAACCAGCAGGGTAGAAACAAAAAAAATCTGACAAATACATGTGAAAGAAACAAACGGAAATGACAGCACTATGTGATAAAAGCCAGAGTTCTGCAAGATCTTGCTTGTGAAAGCGAACATTATATGAAGCACTGTTGATTAATTTGGAGGGATGACAGGTAACATTTACAGAGATGGGAAGCTTTGCTCCTCTGACTCCCAGATGTGATAATTTAACAGGGAGTAGTTATTTTGCACTTTGCTAAGAGAACAGTTCTGATACAATAAAACATAATTTTCAAACTTCTGAAAGTCCTAAAAACAAGAGATCATGGAACACTTTGAAAAACTGAGCACAGCCACACCAAGTTACCTCATTTAAACATGGCTGAACAAAGGCATACATTACCATCTCCCATTTTTAAACCATAATTTTATAGTTTTATTTTACATAAAACCTAGTAAAAGAAATAAAACAGAAAGCTAGTCTACACTGTAGAGTATAAAATTAACTGTAGTTAAAAGGGCTAATTTTTTAAGAGGTTTCTCAACATCTAAGAATGCAAATAGGTCCCATGATAGATCTTGTTCTATGTTACCTTGGATTGACAAAAGGAAGCCCCCTTGAGAATTCTTTAGAAATCTGGGTGCTTGTAGCTACTTAAGCAGCTGTTTTCACTGCACTCCATGTCTAAGTAGCCACACCAATACCATAAAACTCAAACTTACCTTCCCAGTCTGAAAATGAGGCTTAAATAAAAAAGAAGTATCCTTTCTTGTATTAGAATAAATACCAGGTGAAATATCGTCACTATGACTTTTCCCTGACTCACTTAGTTGCTGTGATTTTCCAGCAGTTATTTATTAGTTTTTTTAAACAACAAGCCTCATCATTGATAAAAGATCACTAGTCATTTTTTTTTTTTCTATTAAAAGCTTTACCAAACTCACCTGCTGTAAATGTAGCATCCCATGTGATTGATTTCTTTGTCTAATTTGTACCGCCGAAAGTCCTCCCAAGCATCTTTAATGGCTGTTATGGCCATTATAACACAAATAGGGATCACAGAAACTTCTGGCTGGAAAGCATTCAACACTGGCACAAAATTCAGCAGTGCAATGACCACAAAATAAATATTGGCAAAACGGTGAAACTGCTCATAGATATTCTTAGGAAGGAAAGTTATGATAGTATACTTTGTGGTCTTAATTTTGTTTGAGCCATAGTCTCTGTTTGGATTTTCCTTCCACTTCTTACTCCCAAAGGACAAGTTGGAGATGATCACTCGTTTATTTTCATTTTTCTTCTTTCTTTTCTTTACTTTTCCTCTCTTCTCCAGCTCTTCATTTTGGATTTCAGTGTCTGAAGCACCACATCGGCAGCAAGTTTCCTTGAAAAAATGCTTTTTCCAAATCATTCTAGAGAAGCAGCCTGGAACACTTTTCCTTGACATCTTGTTTTCCTTTCAAAAAGTAGCCACAAGTTGGAAGCCAACAAAGAATTCAATAATTCAAATAAACTCCCAAGCAGTGAAGAGTCAAGATGTCTGAAGCCTAGGGCTGCCTCTCCTTCAACTCCAATCACCACCTACATAGGGACAGGTGTTGTCCTGACTCAGCTGCACTGAGTCCTAGAGCCTGCTGGGGAGGCTGCAACTTACCTATGACAAAAGCATCCTGAATGTTTTGTTATTCCTGCTAGAGGAGGCCCTGTTCAGAGCCTGTCCCTGGCAACAGCTCTCTGCTCACATGAAGTGTCTCTGCTTTAAGCACAGAGCAGTGACAAAGCTAAGAGCATACACACAGTTCACTCCATGAGTTTCAGAATCTCTTTATAAGACTGGGAGTTGCCAGGAAGTTCAAAGGTAATGGGCAGAGATCTGTGTCCCAGAAGGCAACAGGACATTGTTGTAAGCCTCACTACAGACAGTGTTTCTCTTCTACTTTGTCTATCTACTATTTGTTCTCATGCCCATATACTGATTATTAAGCAAACAGTCAATCAAGTCCTATCCCTCAAACCAAGCAAACCTATGATTTGAGAGTTGAGAGAATTTACATAGACATAGGCAAAAGAAGGGCAGTTTACCTAAACTGCTCCTCAGCCCGATCCTTCACCTCTAATAGACCTCCTGCTTCTGGCCACCTGAAGTGTTTCTCTCTCACCCAGTAACCCCTTCCAGCCTCTTGTTTCTTCTTCCTCATTGGTCCTTCTGCCTGTGACACGTCAGTATGTAAGCACAGATGAGGGCTAATTTCCAAGAGAGCAAACCATAGTAATTTTTTCCTCTATGGCCTGGGCTTAAGGAGAGGTGAAAAAAAAAGGAAGAGATCCAAACATTTAAAAAACTCCTAAATGAAAACTCTTATTGATTGCATTATGTAGTCATAAGCTAAGTAGTCTCAAGTCAAGTTAGTACTTGGACAAGAAACCCTGATGAAATCGAAATGTTGCAATAAGAATTGCACACGAAAATACTTCTGAGTCAGTACTGAGCAAACATTGCAGCTCCCTGTGGGTGTTTTACCATCTCCAAAGTGCAACTGTGCTGTACTGATCACCTGTGTTTACTGGAAGTCCTATATGTTGGGTTTTCTTTTTTCCACTTCCTGGTTGTGCTTCACACTGAATATTGTTGATTATTAATTTCTGTAGTAATGGTTTCAGTGTGAAATGTCTGAAGGACATTGTCCAGTTTGTTAAACAGTGCCAAAAATCCCTTCCAGACTGGGATACCTTTCAGTTTTCCTACAGATCCTTCTGCTACCTGGAGTGGATGTTGTGTGTGTTGGCAGGCTGGTTTAGAAACTTGGAATGAAAACTTGTATATCAGCACATACCACTGTGATATGAAGCAAGCCTTCAATGATATCAGTATGACTTAAGTGAAAGAAATGAAGCATTTTTAAAGGCTTTTGTATAACAGCTTTTCCAAACTTACTATGCTCCACAGGGTCAGTGAGGGTATTACTGCAGAATCAGATGAGTAGTTTCCACCACATCAAACACAAAGAAAAATGATTTGTTTAGTTTACTTACTTGTCATATACTCTGGTTTTAGAGAAGTTTATAATCTTATCAAATTGGTATTTTCTGTAGTCTTCAACAGCATCCTTAATCATGCCGGCAAGAAGAATCACAATTAGAGGCAGCAGAGTAATCTCCCTGTGGAAGACTTCCACTTGTGGGAACCAATTCAGAACCATCAGAAAGAGAAAATAAAGATTACCCATTCTGAAAAGGTATAAAATAAATAAAAAAAGTCAGAAATTAGAACATGTCCTTTTCTTAATGAACATTCCCTCATTTTGTGTTAAAGGAACATTAATAATTTCATTCCTCTACCTTCCTCTTCCTTTCCCAGAATGAATTAATCAGTTGCTTCACTGAGATACTATTTTTCCTCAGAAGAGCCTGTGAGATATATTTTCATAATATTATAAGTCCCTCAGTTTTTCCACATACTACCAACACTTTCTAGGAGCTAAAATTCTTTAATGATTCCCCATTTCCTCAGCCTTCAAAATAAGCACAAAATCAAACAAAAGAGAAAAAAAGTGTAAAAACCCACATGTTCAGAATTACAAAAATGTCCCCATCAAGAATCCATGAAGGTTTCCAGAGGTGAAAGGTCAAGTTTTGAATGTGTAAATCTATTATACAGCAGCTAGAAATAGACATACAACTTTCATTTATCTTTATCATAATAATATTTCCCTGGTCATCTTATCACCATGATTCATTGTGCTGAGGGGGGACATAATTTCAAACCATCACTTGAAAAGAAACCTGAGCTACCACTTGCATATAAATCTGTAATGCTTGCAAGCTGGCAGACAAAGGCAGTTGCACAGCATTAAAACTGTACCAAAATTAATCTATGAGACTCTGAAATCTACAGAATTTCATAGTTATCTCAACATATCCAATGAATGTCTTTCCATGTTCTTAAAATTAAGAGGTTTATTCAACAGAAGGAATTTTAAATAAAAACCTGATTTTTTTGCATAGAAAACTGTTGCATCATTCAAGCAAGAAAGCTGGCTAGAGCATCAGTTAAGCACACCTAGTGATTATTTGATCTAAGCTTCCATTCCAGTGTGAATTGTGTGATATTGGTTACAAATAATTCTCATCTAAATTTTAGAAATTTGGCAACTACAAAAGCAGCCCTTCTCCATCACCCTCAAAATCACTTTTACAGAGACTTCTTAAATCTCATGTATCATTGTAGGAATTTTTTTACCTGCAAAACTGCTCAAAAAGATTTTGGGGCAAGAAAGTGAGCAACGTGTACTTGGTGGTCTGTATCCTGTTTCCAGAATAAAATGTAGAAGCTTGTTGCCATTCTTTCCACTGTCTCCTGTTGTCAGGAAACACAATCCTCCATTTGTTTAAGTCGAGTTTTGGTTTGTCTCTGACAGAAAACAGCAGTGGTGTTGATTCTGATAGTGTCTGGGAGGGACATTCAGCTCCTAGTCGCTGCCAGCGGTACAAAGCAGAGTCCACAGACAAAGCCATTCACAGCAGGGATGTCAGGCTGAAAGACAAATGCATGACAAGGACTGAAAACCAATTCCACCCTGGTAGAAAATTCACTTCATCTCTTGCTAACAGAGTTTTAAAACAAAAAACAATACTCCTGTTCAGTGTGTTGCATGTTCAGTCTTTTTGCTCAGGACTTTCTGCAGAGAAAGTGCAGAATAAAAGACACAACAAAGTCTTCAATATGGAAAAATCTATTTCTATCTCTGGGGGAAGAAAAAACACTTCCAAATCTATTTTCTGTGTGTTACAACAGCAAACCAACATAGATAAATCCCATTTCACAGAGGTGAACAATGAGTTTTCCATCAGAAATTCTATATAGTTTTCCTCAGTCATATGCTGACACCCAATCTATTCAAGCACTTTTCTTCAAATGTCTGACTTTCTTACAATGCTTTTGGTATTCACACTCCCTCACAAAAGGACTAGTTCAGGTGTTGAATCTTAATAGCTCAGCTAATAAAGAAAGGCAGCACCAGCTTAATCTCATTTACACTCAGGTAACAGTTTTCCAGAGTCTCCACAGAAATCTGATTTGAAAGGAATATGCCAGCCAACACTACAACAAAGGAGTTGTATTGGTTGGAGAGATAAAGGGATGCGATCTCCCAAGACTCATCTTCTGACTTGTTCACACACTTGCAACTGCAAGAGCGATCCAGCGTGCAGGACTCTCTGGCTCCAGCAGCACAGGTGTAGATGTGCTGTTATGCTTCACCTAAACACAGTAAAATCTCAGTACAACAGCAGGAGCTTGAGGACTGGAAGCTGCCTTACAGAGAGGAGCCACTAAAAGTGAAAAAAGCAAACAAACAATAGGCACTGGTCTTGCGCTGCTTCAAGGTTGCGCTAAATACAACAATGTGAACTGAACCCACCTCAATTATACTCTGGGAAATACAGAGAAAAAACCCCCAACCATTTACAATTGGACAATGGTAATTTAGATTAATTCACTGAAAAAATATTTAAATTTCATTCAACAACTGTATTTGAAGCAGATTGAGAATACCTGTACAAGCTTGTACAAGTCTAAATAAACACATTTCAAAAACATTAAACCTTGAAATTCTTTATTACCAGTGAGCCCTTTGGTTCTCATTGCTTTTCAGCTTCCTCTTCCAAAAAGGCTACCCTTACTGTATGCAATATGTGACTTCCTTTGGAAAAAAACTTAATTAAAAATATGTACGGGTCTTGGAAGGGAAAAAATATACTGTACTGAATTTCACTAACATTTGCAGTCTATTGTTAAACAATTTTTTCTTTGCCAACTTCCATTAACCAAAAAGAGAGCATCATGCTATTCTTGGAAAAGATGCACATTCTGCTAACTGTTTTGTAATGGCACTCTGAAAAAGATTCTTTTTGTTAAAAGTTATTGACTACCCTGTCTCAGAAAGAGGGTTTTGCATATGCGATAAACAGGAATGTATTTATTGCAATAAGCAGACATTAATTATATCTCATAAAATCTAAGGCCACCATTCATGTTTTGAAAGCCTCATTTATTTTCTTCTGGCTGCATTTAATCAGTGAATGAAAGTGTCAGCATTGTTAAGATTAGTGTTACATTTCTGCCCTAAACATCTTCTGCAAAGTCAAAGTGTGCTCATGATTTAACCTACACTGTGGTAAGCTTTCAGAAGTAACCTTTGCCTGTATCCATAGCATAAGGTATCCAGGAGATGTGAACACATTTGGAAGCTAGAGAGAAACAGGATAATTATTTATTCTTTCTGTTGGCAGAAGAGCTGGGTGGCATATTGGGTCAGCAGAGACAGAAGGAATGATGCTGAGTCCTTTCCAAGTGTGGATTTCAACATGTTCAGTTGGTTCAGCACATCAGAGATGAACTACTGCTTATTTATTTGTCTCACAGGCTTCTCAGGCAGCCATATGCTTATTTTTAAATTATTTTATGTATGTGTGTATATATATATACCACACAACAGTAGGAATATGTAGGCATTCTTAGACAAGAGGTGAACTTTCTTGTTAAGAGACATAAGAATCAAATAAGAATCAAAACAGAGGGAAGACAACACTATAAAACCTAGCACGCAGTTGGTAGCATTTGGCATTTTTATTCCCAAATATTTTGAGCTTACCTTATATTTGTGAGTACTGCAATTTTAAACAGCAAAAGTATTTGGGAAATATTTCCCTTTAATGGAAAAGCAATGCTACAACAGCCCAGTGATGACAGGTGTTTTTCTCTTGCATCCTTATATTGACAACAGGAAGAGCCCCTCTCAATTTTTTTCAGATAACCTATATGATTAAGAACCCCACTGTGATTGCTTAATCTCATCTAACACTAAAGAAAACTTTCCCTTTATATGATAGACACAGACTGCATTAGACAGCCATGCCACTGCTATTAATAAGGAAGGATTAGTTGTGATACACTTTACAAGTATTCTTTTTAAATATTATCACTTTTTTTAAGATTCTTGTACCCAGAAAAAAGTATTCTTGACTACAGGAGTAAACTCCTGAGAAAATCAGCAATAAGAAAGTTACTTTTTCTCTTCTGAGGTAACCTCATTCTTGACAAGTGACAGGCTCAGCTGCAGACCTCTGCATCCCAGACTTCAGAAGCTAGGGGTAGGAATCCTGTCTTTATATGGACAAAAAATTTTACACAATCATGCCTCACATGCTGTTTATTAAGGGACTTGTTAGAACCACATGAAAAAAATCCTGCTTATAGGTATATGTAAAAACAACTTCAGAAGCTAGCAATACAAAGGAGTAACTTTCACAACTTTCAAAGAAAGACAAGGTCTATACCTGGTTTTCAAAGGCTGGTTGGGTATTTCTGAAAATTTGACTTCAGGGCAAAATTTCAGACAAGGTGGAGCTTGTTTTTGAAAATCAGGACTGGGAGAAAATGCAGCAGTAGCACTGAAATGTACCTGTGTGCATTATCAAGAACTACAACTAAGAAAATGCCCATTTTCACCTGATATATTAATTTCTATATTGCCTGGAAGGCAAGAAGGCATTAAATAACATGAGTCACTTTTAATCTCATTATCCTAAAACTTTTATCATATATCTTAAATGAAAGCAGCAGCACTTTTTCCTTTTCATGCCCTATATGGGTGACATGGCATTCATTCCAAAGAGCTGTTCTGGGGAATGGGGAGATAAACATTACCAAGTGAGCTGAGCAGTACAGAGATTTCAGCCACAAACTTCCTTATGTTCTTGCAACTCTTGCTAGGAGGCACTTTCAGTTTTGTGTGGAAATTCCTCTTCAGTCACATTCATTCAGAGAAAAATATTTTGCAGTTAAAACTAATAGTGAAAGGAAAGCAGATTGGGAAGAATAAGGACAGCAATTACATTGATTAGCAGGATACAGACCACAGCCTAAAATTATGCTGTAACATTTTATGTTAAAGAAATAGAACTTGCAGTATGGAAGTTGCTAGAAATGAAAAAAGAGATCCAGTGAACAACTTCATTCAAAAAAAGCTGGTCATTGCAGACTGTTGTCATTCTTCTGACAAGAGAAATATTTTGGGGATTAACAATTATATAAGAGTGCAAGATTTTGTTTGTGTGGAATAAACAGAAAATAGCTTTTCATAAACCTAATGCTTCATTAGACCACGGGGTTTCAGCATTCTATTATTATATTAGACTGACAAGTTTTTCATGTCTCAACTAGATTCTCCTTCCTTGGGGAACAAATTCAAAAACCTTGCAGTAATAGGTTAATTATAAGACTTTTTCCTGAGGACTGAGTAGATTTCAGTGCCTGATGCAGAACTTTCCTTTAGCTTGAGCCATGCAGAGGCATGTTCAGGCAGCACAATCTTCTGCAGGGCTGCAGCTGTGTTATTAAGACTGATTTCAAAATAGATGTGCTCTCAGCATATGCTGACATATGGGTCATACAGACAAGGATGATTATCAGATATTATTCAAGAAGCAAGTTTCCAGCTTGCAAACAGTAATACTGGTTGCTGTGTTAAGCTATATTTCTGAGAATAAAGATCTTGCTCTTGTCTTCCATATTACATGCTCATTTAAATAAAGAGACTCAAATTATCTGCCTAGCTGCAATGAGTATAATCACTGCCAAGCATTCCCAAATACTGCAGTGATACATTCCTATTACATTTTGGGCCCACTGCATTTTTCTAAGTGTAGGGAGAGGTAGTTTCTGCATCTTTTCCACCTTCCAACACAGTAATTACATTTGCCCCACTCACACCTTCAGCTAAGGAGACACTGGGAAGAGATCCTTGCAGAAAGGTTTTCCAAGACTGCAGGCTTCAGACCAGTGCAACAGTGAGAGTTGTCATGATAAGAAATTGTTAGAACTACACATCTTAGCATGTATGCAGTTTTGAGGATGCACATGAAGGTACTGTCTTAAATACAGATATTTTCTGAAATCAGGACTTATTACTATTAACCAGGAAATATAAGAGCCATAATATAGGAACTCTTATTCAGCTCACTTTAAATAATATTTAAAAGAAATTTATTATGCCACATGAATATATATTGGCTTAAAGAAAACTGTATACAACACAAAGGTATGTGCCTGTGCCAGTGGCTTCTGGAGTAGCCTCCATGTAAGATCTCACATACAGAGAAACAGTAAATTAATTCTTTCCTCATAGAAGAAAGAGTAATAATGTTCATAGAGAACAAGTAAAATTAAAAATGCTCCAGACCTACCCACTTCCTGAGCTCTAGTAAACCACATCTCCATTCTTTCCATAGCTGGTTATCAGAAAAAACCCCAGGTAAGGAAATGCCTCTTATTCATTTGACATGTGATGTATCTCCTGCTCACCTCTGTTCCTTGATAGACAACAAATTCTGCATCTGAGGACTCAACCTTGTCTGTCTATAAGAACGGGAGTAATCAGAGAAAGCAGCAGCAACTTGCACCATCAGGGTTCTACAGTTCTGATATCTACCCATGGTGGGGAAGAGTCCATCTTTAAGGATTTAAAAAGTATTAAGGAATTTTGGGCCCAGTTATTCATTCTATTGTTGGTCCCAAACCAGTACTGGAGTAATGGACTGAAATTAGCCCTCTAAAACGTCAGTGACACATGCCTACAGAAACTGTTTGAGCAGGGTAACTTCCAGGGCACACAGAGCCTGTGGGCAATCAGCACAGCCTTTTGCTAAGCCACTTCCACACAGATCCTGGAGAAAAAGAAAGCACAGAGAGGCAGGGAGGCAAATCAGTGTTTGGGTAAAGCAAAGTGGGGCAAACTGTAGACCAGCTGTAGTGGACGCTTATTTAATCAGCAAAGGTTTACTTGGTAAGCTGCAAATATACACTTCCAGCCCAGTATCCATGTCTGGGGAGAGGGCCTTTTGCACAGCTGCCTCTTGTTTTTCTTAATATATCTTGTGGGAAACATTCTCATTGCCACAGGTTGGGGAAAATTTCCCTTGTGCACTCATCTGGCTATTCAGAAATCCTTTGAGTTTCCTATTGCAAAAGAGGCTAATATCTGTCTCAATCCAATGTATGCCTCAATCTCCAGCTTTCTGAGAGATCCTGCACACTACTTAATTAGAAGACTGTTTAAGACAGTTTATTTCAAACTCCGGCAATGGCAGAATTTAGTTGCATTTTAGCCCAGAAATGAGGACATCAAAATTAGAGCAATTGTCTGAATAATAATTTTTTTTTGTTTGTTTCAGTTAATATTCAAAATCAAAGTGAAGTGGCCTTTAGAAGACAATCTAATATTTATAGCGTGTATGATTATAAAGCACTTATGATCAAAATTATGTTGCAGATGTTCATGTGGGAACTCAGCAATGCTGAAAAAGTCCAAAAGGAAGCAGAAAAATTGAAAATAAACTGGAAACTGACCAGAAGATCCTTTATATGTAAAAACCTTTTATGCAACTATGTTTTTGTCAGAATGTGCTGACTCTAATTTCAGTTCTCCACATCTGAATATTAAACTAAAGTGCCTCAGAGAGAATAGTTACTTATTTATATGAAATGGAAAGAAAAAAGAGAGAGGCTAAACCAACTGCCTATTCAGTTGGGCATAGCTCCATGTCAACCAAAGATCAAGGGAAGGCTTAATCAGGCTCTAATCACACAGTATTGTTGAAGGAATGTCCAGTAACACCTGGGCTGGCGAATGAGGTGCTTACACTGGTTCAGTCAGCAGTGATTTTTTCAGGCCTTTTTGAAAGAATGACATGAAGATGCCTTCAAGTCCAGAAACCTACTCCTGGCAGTAGTGCACCACATTGCAAGGAGCAGGAGAACTGAGAGAACTGTGTCACCTAGTGGAGGATGGAGCTAGGTGAAGATGCACATAACTGATCTCCCCTTCCTGGTCAGGCACAGGTTTCCTTGGCTGTGAAGACCATCACAAATTTCCATATAAGGATCAGAGCATAAAATGCATAATACCATGTACTTGTGAAACGTTCCTTGGAAGCATTAATTCCTTTTTCAAAACAGTAGTAAGATATCATTCAATCCTATTTCTTTTTTAGTCCTATACTCTCTCTTCTTAACCCAGGTTAAGTTAACTGGGTTGCACATTTCTGTATTCACTAAAACTAAATAGATAAAATAAGATAATAGAAGGGAAATAATTTTATAAGACGACAAAAAAAGTATGATATAAAAATTCACTTGTTGACAGGGTATTTTCCCTCAGCCATATGTTAATAAAATCTAAGACCAAAATTCACAGTATGCCTAGTCAGCACTAGCTTTCCGAGAAAGGTATCTCATTTATCACATTATTCTATCTATATCTCATTTCCTCTGCAATCTTTCTCTTTCCTCCATCTGTCAGGTCACAGAGATATAACCTTAACCTCAGAAAATGCCACCTTGTCCCAAGGAAAAGGAGTCAATTGACAGGCAGCCAACTTGGGCAGCAGTGATGGGAGAAGGTTGGAGAGGATTTGGGAAGGGAGTAAATACTACTCCAGTCACACTGCAAATTATGACAGGTGCTTAATACTAGTTAAAATATTCTGGCTCTTCCTAAAGCAAGAAATCAGGGAGCAGTGGCTTACAGGCAATGATCTACAGAGACAAAGGGAGATTATGTTTGTACTGCAAGGAGACTCAAGCCAGATCTTTTGCTAGAGAACAGTGACTATTAAGTAATCTTGGGAAACTTCACATCTTATTCCCACAGAAAAAATACATTTCCAAAGCAAAAGCCACCCAGTCACATCAGAAACTATGTGTTCACAGAATATCAGATGTACTGCAGTGAGGTAGCACAAGCTGACTCAAAAGCACATTATGAAAGTGAGCTCTAGAAAAATTTTAGAAAAATGAATTTTACTACATTTACTCAGGCTGCATGTGGAGACAATAGTGATTATATTTGCATATCAGTACTATTAGCAGAACTGGGACAGACCTGATGAAGCATCTCTTTGTTATTCAGCAGTGCAGTTCTTTTGCGAAATTAGGCAAGGCAAAGACTTGCCAAGAAAAATGGACTGATGGGAAGCATAAAGCTGTAATCTTCCATGCCATGGCTATTTCAGGCCTAACAGGGACAGTTTTCCTAACAGAGCATCTCCTCGTGCTGAGATACAGATCTCTTTTGAAATCTGAAGTGTTACAATTGGTCCCACAAATTGTGTGAAAAAGCTTCTCTATCACTGCATCTAGCATATATAGGCATATTCAGAGTGATTTCCTATAATAATCTGAAAGGAACAAAAATAATTTCAGGACTATTGCATAGGAAGTTCCAGCTTTTGCTGTCAACAAATGAAGAGCATTGCCAGCTGCTGCTTATGGGTCTTGGGGTTAGTGGTGCAACATGAGGCAGTTCTCCTCAAGAGATGTCACATAATATGGTGTATATAGATGGTTACTCAGAAAATAGCAGAACAGGTGCTAAAATTGCAAAAGGAAATGTGTTTTAGAGTTCTTTCAGTGGACAGGCATGACAAGGGGTTTGCACAATCCTAGCCAATTGCCAAGGATCTACCTTTGTCACACCTGGGAAAGGGTTTTGCAGATGTGGTTCCTTGCTTCCCCAGATCCTGGACATAGCTAAGTACATCTTGGCTCCCTCCATGTTCCTTTGACTAGATTTCCTTCTAACAGAAACCAAATTGTACAGTCAAGTCTGCTTTGCCCTCTGACCTTGCAGCTGAGAGGTGCTTTTGGCTGTCTCTGTTCAAGTGAAGCTCCTGAGGCCTCGTTACTGGATTAGAGCTAAAAGTCTACAATTGAACTTCTAACTAGTGACAGCTTCAATAAACAGGCAGAGTGTTCAAATATTAAATGATGTCATATTCAATGGATTCTGGCTCTGGTCAACATAAGAACAGGGTAAGAAATAATTTATGCCTTATTTTAAAGCCCTCTGTTATGCAATCATTAACTAGGTAACCATTGTAAAGATGTGGTGATGCAAAACAACCACCCATTCTGCAAATAGGAAAAGGGTTGTTAGTGTCACAGCAAAGACAATATTTCAGGAACAACTGTCTCAGCCTTACACTCCATCCCAACAGGATTTCAACCATGCAGAGATACAAAGCCATAATACTTCTATAAATGTAAAATGTTTATGTTGGGTTAACCCACATCAGCTGGTTAACTTATAAGTCACAGAGCCTGGCTAATTCACAGCTGTACTTTTACCAGGCACAATACTTTAAAGGCAAATGGGAGGCAGAGAATGTTGATTCAGGCCTCTTTTTTTTTTAAATATATATGTGTGTGTGTGTGTGTGTGTATACATGTGTGCGTTTACATACTTCAGCTTCTCAGGCCACTCCCATTTTTAAAGGAAGACTAGCCCATTATTTTGGCCTAATTACACAAGCCAAGCATTAAAGTAGGTCAGTGCCATATATTAGAAACAAATGAACGTTTTAGTGCAAACAGATATTTCCATTTGTCTTTTTGCCCCTAGGGAAAATCTCCACAGATTTTAACAGAAAAAAGACACTTCTCTACTGACTTAGATTTTGCACCTAAATTTATGAAAAATCTTTCTTTTTTTCTTAACAGACCTGGAAGAGGCCCTTCCTGAACTATAGAAAATAGACTAGCTTCCTCCCTGAGCCATATGTTGTTAAGATACAAACAAAATCCAATTAAGAATATTTCCTTTTATACAGCATGTAAGAGCAGATGCAGAATTAGATATGTGTCTTTTGTAAGTTTACTAGTTGCTTACAGCCTAGACTTTGTTTTTCATTATGCAGCACTGCAGAGATTAACAGAACAGGCACAAAGGCAGAAGATGACTGACATGGCACACTGAAGATGAGCAGAACTGCCTAAGAAAAAGCTCGTAGATACTCCTACTGAAAATATCTCCACTCACTCTGTATCAGGCAGCAAGTTAGGTATAAACAGAGTGAAGACAACTCTTTAAGTAGCAATATATTTATTTTACAACCTGCCCACCATGCCTGCCTGCTTCCCCTATTAGAGCACTTTGCTGTAGACATGCAGAGCTCTCCTGGAGGCAGTTACATTTATGAACTGTTTGCTCTCTGCTCGCCTTGCAGCCAGCAACAGCACAACCATCATTCACTCTGAGGAAAAGGGAACCCAGGGAAGAAAAACGACTCTCCTCCAATGCCCTCATAAATTCCCATGGAGAAATAACTGTGCAGCACTACCCAAAACCTTTAGTTTTATTAATAGCAGGAAGACAGTGTTTCCATCCAATAAATCTTCTTAGCTACACCTACAGGTCAAAATGGAAGATGCACCATTTTGGCCAATTTTACTAGGCTTGTTATTACAGATCCTGCAAAACATTCGATGGCATAATCTGGTTCTCAGGGCTGCCTGCTGGCAGAAATGCCTTCTCAGGGATCAAATTAGTAATGTAGGAGTTTGAGCACCAACACTTCCCCCAGGTAAATTCTGATGGCCCTATGGAGGGCATTGTAAAGAGGCCAGGGGCAGAGGTACTTCTCGTAACAAGTATAAGAGGGAATAAACCCAGCTTTACTGCTCAGCTTTGCAAGATCACGTTGTAGGCAACATAGAATCACAGAATGGTCCAGGTTGGAAGGGACCTTAAAGATCACCTAGCTCCAGCCCCCCTGCCACAGGCAGGGATGCCACACATTAAACCAGGCTGCCCAGGGCCACATCCAGCCTGGCCTTGAACACTGCCGGGGATGGGGCATCCACAACCTCTCTGAGCAACGTGTTCCAGTGCCTCACCACCCTCTGGGTAAAGAACCTCCTTTCAATCTCTAGTGTAAATTTCCCCTCCTTCAGCTTGTAACCATTTCCCTCTTGTCCTGTTGCAATCTGACCAGCTGAAAAGTCTCTCCCCTTCTATTTTGTAATCTCCCTTTAAGTATTGGAAGGCTGCTATAAGGTCCCCTCGAAGCCTTCTCTTTTCTAGGCTGAACTATCTCAACTCCTTCAGCCTGTCCTCATAGGGGAGGTGCTTCAGCCCTCTGATCATCTTTGTGGCCCTCTTCTGGACCCGCTCCAGCAGGTCCACATCCTTTCTATGCTGAGGAACATGTTTCTTTTTAGTCTGGATGCAATGGGAAGCACGTGCTGTTATGGTATCAGTCCCCTCTTCTTTCTCCAGCAAGAAATTTTGAATCGATTAAGATGAAATTCAAAGGCATTAAACACCTCACAACTTTTGTGGAAACCAGGAGCCAGACTACAAGAAGAGATCTCAAGTAGCCTCCACCGAATGAGGGGCTGTGGTGCAAGGGCAGTGCTGATGTTCTGCAGCAGCTGACAGCCAGGAGACTCATCCCTCCCCTGAGCCAAGCTTTGGAAATTGCAGTACCCAAGCATATACTTGTTTGTTTTCACAAAGCTTGAAGAGCATAAACACGATGAGGGTATTATCCAGGTTACAGAAATGTGGTGTTATTAGCAGGAACATTACAGATTCATTTTTTGCTACAGATCTTTAAGTGGGAGGCTCATTATGGTGGTGTTTTCAAAAGCTGAGAACAAGTCTGCAACTCTCCAATGTGCTCCAAAGGCTTTGTTCCATTTTCTTTTCTTTGCCAATGAGCAACATATTCTCCTAAAATGAGAATCTTTCTTTTTCTTTCTTTTTTTTTTTAAAAAAGGAGGCTTCTGAAGACAGGACAGAAATGGCATCAAAACACTTTTTCCACGAGAGTAATTTGAAGTCTACCTTGCACAGCTTCACATTTTTAATGGCTTCCATGCATATACCTTATGTGAGGAATAAAGTTAAAATTATTTGTTTACTGAACGGTGACAAGCCTAAAAAAAAAAAACCAAGAGAGAGGAATGGATACTCAAGTGTCTGCTTAATTACAGTTAAATATAGAAGTACATGTATAATTTTAGCCTTCAATACCTGCACCTGACACTACCCACTTCAGAGCTTTGTGTGATAAGCACTCTGAGCATCAGCTCTGGAATGGTCCTGGGAATGGGATTCACACATAATGTGGATGGCTCAGCCACTGAGTTGACAAAATCCCCTACAAGACTAAAAGTGCTGATACTGATCTACCTGTCCTACTGATCTGCCTACTTCTCTGCTACTTCATTATGTCTGGTTAGATGTTATGACTCAACATTATGAACACATTCTGGAAGTGAGGAAGCTTCTGCAGGGGGTCTTTAGCTCTGGAATAATCTGTTCTTGTCACTGAGTTTTAGGTCAATTTCTTTGTCCCCAAATCACAAGGGACACAGACCAGTGATGTTCTGCATATAATGAAAGTGGTAAAAAAAACCCCAAAAGGTCACAAAGAGTTATTGTCAAAACAGCAGAAAGTAACTATGGAACAGAAGAACTTTGAAAATTGTTATTTCTAAGGAAACTAGAGGTGACTACTTTACAAGTACTCTGCAGAAATATCACTGGGGAGAGAAGAGCTGGGATGAGGTGTGCATGAACAACTACATTTTTTCAGCTGGATTTGCAATGTATGATAGGACACCACAATACACACCAGGTCACCTCACTTGTCACTGAAATGCAGTCGCCTTTAGAATGAAAGGTAGTAACCAATTAAAAGCAGATAGCAACATTATAATAACAGCTTTGAGCAAGGGATTTCAAAAAGCCATAAGGGGAATTTTAGGTAAGCAGAATGTAATTATCCATTTGGAATTCAGCCAGGTACACACAACTCTGAACTCTGCATTTGCTGCCAATAACACCACATCCCCACAATTTGCAGTGACAAGATTGCTAGGCAGATCACAGATTAAGCACTAGATACCTCATGAGCTGCTTGCAGGATGGTTATAGCAAACCCTGCTGTCTGGGAAGAAAAAAGCCAGAAAAGTATCAGTCAAATTCTCTGTTGCTTTGAAGACAATGGCAAAACCTTTTCAACACATTAGAGATGTAAAAAGTTATTTGGCACATCAACCTTCTTGCAAGCAACTCCAGCCATCTGGCTTGCTTTCAAACCTCCCGCCCAGACAGCTCCTTTATTTATATAGCCCTTGGGGAACCTCACACATCTCTGACAGCTCCAGCAGATGAGTACTTTCCCCTCTCTGTTCCTCTTTGCCTAAATCTGTGCTTTGGCTCACAGGAGCTTTCTGTTTCCAGACATGCTGCTGAAGCTGGAAACAAGTGCCAACTGAATCGTATCTTTTCAACAAGACTCTCTTGAAGCTGTGTTCTCTGCACTTAACAGGTCATCTGCAATCCTCTGGGAGCATGCTATCATTCCATTTTCCTGCTACTCCTGGGTTCTCCATGAAGTGCTATTCATTTGATGAGACAAACATATTACCCATGTTATCAACAGGGAGTGGAAAAAAGCCCTCAGAGTCTATCCAAATCACTTCATCTAGTTAGTGCTGTAGTCTATGATGCTCTTTTCATCCAGTCTTTTCAAGCACCATTTGAGAGAGCAACATAGCAGACAGTAGAGCAAGTAAAACCTTCCCAAGATCCTGATCTCTTTTCCCTACTGACTTAAAAGACAGAGCATAAGTGATTTTTTTTTTTGATTTATCAGCACCTTATCTTTCAAGGAATGGTTAGAGCTTGAAGAGTAGGAAGTAAAAAACCAGAGATTTGTAAGGGAAAATGTATCATACACTGGGATCACGTTTCTTGCTATGAAGGCTAGAATAATAGTTGTATCATTTATAAATATACAAGACTTATAGTTTCTCCTCAATTTCCTGCTTCAGGGGATGAACTTGTTCTGAACTGAGAAATTGAAAGGAAACTCTTGCAAGATTATGTCCTAAGCTGTTGAGTCTAGAATCACAGAATAATTTAGATTAGAGAGGGCCCCTAAAAATCCACCCCACAATGCAAGAGCAAGGCCAACTTCAGAGTTAGATCATGTTTCTCAGTGCCTCATCTGCTTAGGTTCTGCATTTCTTCAAGGACAGAAACACCAGAGACGCTTCTTTAAGAAATTCAGAGACATGCATACTAGAGGTCTGACAAGGACAACAGACCTTGTCCTTAACTGCAGTCACAGAATCACAGAATATTAGGAGTTGGAAGGGACCTCTAAAGATCATCTAGTCCAACCCCCTGCCACAGCAGGTTTCCCTAGAGCAGGTCACACAGAAGTGCTTCCAGATGGGTTTTGAATATCTCCAGAGAAGGAGACTCCACAGCCTCTCTGGGCAGTCTGTTCCCGGGCTCTGGCACCCTCACTGTGAAAAAATGTAAGGAAGAAGTTCTTCACTGTGAAGATGATAAGATACTGGAAGAGGTTGACCCAGAGAAGTTACGGATGGCCCAAACCTAGAAGTGTTCAAGGACAGGTTGGACAGGACTTTGAGGAACCTGGTCTAGGGGAAGGTGTCTCTGCCCATGGCAGAAGGGTTGGAACTAGATAATCTTTAAGGTGTGTTCCAACCCAAGCTATTTTTTGATTCTATGATAATACAAACAGCTTGTCTCTTCTAAGTATGTAAACTCTCTCGGGAAATAAGCCTATCAGGTCAATGTTTTAAGAATCTACATTTAGGAGGTGTAAATATCCAACAAGGATAAATAACAATTTCCTAACTATCAGGAAAACCTAGAAAAAAACAGCACCATCTACCATTACTGTAGCACTATGGTTGTCCAGATATGACCCTGATGAACATATTTAGAAATCACCACAATTTTATATTGACTTCTTTGCTTCAAACAACAAGTCAGTCACACACAAGATAAACTGCAAAATACAGGTAATTTGGGAGAGGTGGGCATGACCTGAAAGCTACAGTCTTTTATTCAGTAACTTAACTTTTTAAGTAACTCTTTTATTAGAGTCAGTTGAAATTGGACAAGGTAGTAGAAAAATTATAGGAGAAGAAATTGGGTCCTTTTCTCTCTGCATTGTAGAATCCATTCATGCTCTAGACAGCTACAGATTAAAGGGCAAACTTTTCTGCAGCCTGGTTACAATATGACTCTAGTTGGTTAGGGATAGGGTGTTCTTGTTTTTAATTATCAGTACAATACATGTTTTAGGGCTGTTAATCTTGGCAAAATGTCTTTAATAAGCTACTGCATCAGAAATAGGACACCTAGTTATGCTCTAGTAGTCTGACTCAGCACAGTTTTATTGGATTCAAGGATTCACTCAATCAAAATTTAACATTCAGAAACATACGATATTTATTTTCATTCAGAAATCAGCTGCAACAGTGTCTTCAAAGCAACAAATGTTTACAACAACATTTGGGCTATGTTTAACTAAAACTAGCCCTGCCTTTGAAGTGGACTGCTAAATTTTTAATTATGAATCTAATTGAAAACTCACTTAATGGACACAACTAATCTGAAATTGTATAGTCAGACCAGGGTATGGTTTAAATAACTTAGAATAGACTCCGGGTATGATAAAACTGACAAAAAATGGTTAACAAAATCAAGATTATGTTTTTTTTATAAGAATCACAGCAGATATGTGAAAGCTTTGTATAAAAGCTTTGAGATTGAATCATCTTCTAATGTAAGACATTTCTGTGGTGCCATAGCAAGGATTGATGACCTCATGTCTGACAAGAGAGGACTGCAGGAGATTCAGCCAGACCACCTCTGTCCACCTTTGGCAGAGAGCAGAGTACATGTCACAATAGAGAAACCAAGGCTCCAAAAGTTGCTTACAGCATAATAAGGTTTCTGAGCTGTATTACAGGTGATGAGCTGTTCCTACACGATTGCTAGTAACGACAAGGATTAAAAGTGAAGCTAACTCCCCACCCCAGTAAGTGCCAAATAAATAGTTTGAGGGTTTTTAAGCTGTTATTTGATTGTCAGCAAACAAGAACCATAGCTACACTCAGGCATATTGGATAAATTATTCAAGCTACAGCAGTACAACTCTTTTGTCATTTCCTGAGAGAAATCTTTTCCCCTGTTCCTTGAACAACCCCAGCTAGTCAAGCAGAAGCCAGACACAGCCATCTCAGTGTATTCTGTACTTTGTCCCCTCATTTCCCACCATATCACTGATGGAAATGAACCAATTTTTGAAGGGAGGCTGTGTTTAAAACCTGGATGGCAGAGTTAGATTGAGGAGAGCAAGAAGTCATAACGCAGTTATGTCTCATAGTTTACCTGGAAGAACTGCTACAAAGTCCACTAAAACTAATGTGTTGGTGCCACTGAAAGGTAAACAATAACTACAGAATACTATGCTCTGTGATTTTCTGCAAGTTATTCCAGCTACAGTGTATTATTAGATTTTATTTAAAGAACACAAAAGTGTTTGAACAGGCTAAGTTGCAAGGAAACAAAGCATTATAGGATGTTTTCATTTTCAGGCTTCTGGTTGTAAAGCCATATATTCCTTCAGCAGCAACACTGCCAGAGAAGTCAGTTTAAACATTTTAGATTTTTATGCTGGCTTTCAAATGGAAAGAAGGAGTCATAGACAAGCAACACATTTAAACAAAAGATTGCTAGTGGCACTGCAAAACTCCTAAACAAAGCACTCCATCAGCACCTGCCATTCAGAGCCATAGAGGCCAAATCCTGCTAAGGTCACTCAAGGAGCATGACTGGACAGGAGCTCTTAGTTTAAGTACCCAGAGAATAGGGGGTTTCTCCCAAGAGAACAAAAACCTGAATAGATATGAGAAACTAAGATACTGAATGGCAACAGCAGTTTTTCTGACCTCCTGTTTTCTCTGTGAAACCTGTGCTACCTGATAGTCCTTTCAGTTCTCAAGCTCTTCAGTTGCAGAAGACCAGAGGAAGAAGGTGCTTCTGAAAAACAGAAATAAGCTTGCAAACAGGCTGATCTGAGGAGCTGCTGCCACTTTGTTTTCCTGGGCATCTATCAGTATATTTATCTGTGCTACGCTGCTACACAGAACTTTTTGTGCTCTGAAATGTGTTAAGAAAAGGCTCAGTAATCGCCCTTTTAAACAAAAATCCCATTGCACATGCCTGTGTAGAAAGGAAAATGAGAGCAGTGACACCCATTTGGTTTTCTGACATGAAGGTTTGTGTCTTAGTGGATTTATGTCATATATGGACACATTGTTCATCCTCCTGGGAAAGAAAACCATTCTTTTTTTCATGTTATCCAGTATGACTGCCCTCAAGCTCTGACTGAAATAACTTGAAAAATACAATCACAGTTTTACAGAAGTAACTGGAAAACAGCACTTAACAAAACCACCAGGTTAAATGCCAGATGAAACGGTTTGGAGAGACTGGAGATAAGGATGTTTCAGAGTTACAGTTCTCTTGATTTGTTTAGAGAATAGGGATTTTATTCTTAAGGAGCAGATTGAAATCTTGTGGTTTGAATTAAAAGAAAAAATCTCAGGCTCTCTGCTCACTCCTCCTACTATTAAAAAAATCAAGTATTTAAAAATCCACCTCACATTTTCGGTCCTCATCTGTGAAAACCTTCTGTAAGATACCCTACAGCACAAAGAGACAGCAATAACTTCAGAGTCTCTCTGCCTATTTGGCAGCCAGTGAACTTGTCAACACAGAGAGATTTACCAATAGAGCTCCAGCAGCATAACCTATTCTGGCATAATTACTGCAAAATAATTTTCTTTGACTATTCTACCCAGCATGTTTATAGTTAGTAATATTCTACCCTTTATTTCAGTCAAAGCTGCCAAGTTAGGAATTACCTAAAAAAAAAAAATAAAAATGTATGTTTATTAAAATGGTTGTTCGTCTACCTCCTGGTAAATGCAGGATTTTTCAATAATCTGCATGGTCTAGTATCTCTCCTGTATTTGTACAAGCCACATATGCACTATAATACATCTCACCATTAAGGTCTGGATTGACTTTCCCTTTTACCATGCCTAGGAGGTATGAATGTGCCATGTCATTTTCACCTTCAAATCTCCTCCCTTTTTAAAACATCCAGATAAATCAGTCTTGCAGCATGCTCCAAAGGCCACTAAACTTTGATTCCAACAATTTTGTTGTAGCAGTAGGAGGAATTTGGTCTCCAAGGTTACTGGGACACAAGTAATTTGGAAATTTCAAGCAGCTCACTGAATTGCATAGAGAAGATATGTTCCCTGCAGGAAGCGACACTGTGGAAGCAGATAGACATTGTCTGCATTAACTGAAATGTCTGAGTGCTCTGCGGTCAGCCCTGTTCATCAGCCATGCAGGCTGGGGGTACAAAAGCCTGGGTTCCTGCAGACCTCCTGACTGTGTGGGAGGAAAAAAACCTTTGCAATCTCCAAGCCTGGGGTTCAGAACATACAAAAGTGCAATCTGAGTGTCAGTGTAGACGCCCACAATGCTGTACTTGTGCCTATTGTCACAGGACAGGATTCACAACTAGATGCAGAAGCAAACCGAAGCAGGCTCCTTTCTGTTCCAGTCATACACAGCTGGGCTGCATAAGGGATCAACTACTTGATATTCTCTTAATGCATGTAGTAGATTAATAATGTTTTTTGACCTTCTCTACCTCTGTAAAATACTTCAGGGTAGAGCCCAAATATCAGAATTACTGTATATTCCTCCACTTGTAGCAGGAGGAACCAGGTAAAGGTCTGATCTCAGTTACCCAGGCAACTGCAAACAGCACAGTCTGCTCATGCTTATTAGGGATTTTTTTTTTAAAAAGCATTCAATCCTGGAGTCTGCAGTGCTACAAAGTAATTATATTCCTATGGTGCATATATGCTGCAAAAATAGCTTCTTCATTTTCTGCCAGCCAAATTAACCATGAAAATGGACCAGTTTAAGAATGTAATTATTATAGACTAATTTGGCAAACGAGGCAGTCAATATTACCTCAACCTGGGCAGCCCTGTCTCCTGGGATTTCACCTGCCTGAGGCTTTTTACAAAAAGCAAGGTAGTTTGAGCATGCCCTAGGCAAGGAGGGTAAGTAGACAGGAAGAGTTACTATGGAAGTGTTTCTTTGAGCTTCATTGCTGCAAACACTGCTGTAAATCTTCAGTAAAAGCTCAGAAAAGATTTGGTATTGCAACGGGGAATGGATAATCACTGGGACACTGGGAGCTGTGATCAAAGGTCTTCATCAGAGCTTAAACAACTAGTTAAATAATCTGAACAGCCTGATCTGAACCGCATTTTGAGGACAATGAGTTTTTCTCTCACTTTTCGCAGTATGCAGATAGGAGAGTAACAGACCTGGAATTGGTTGGGAACAGCTCTAAATGCAAAAGCAAAAATTATACTTTGAATGTGAGTGTAACAGTTGCACTGCAGCTTTTAACTTTTGAAAGTTAATTACTTTGAGAACTAGAGGTTAACGATGCTGATTTATAAAGATTTACAGTATAGTTGTGAAAAAGGATCCAAGACAAACACCTAACTTAGATAAGGTTATCTAGGCACTAGAGTAGACACTATCCAGAAGTGGGATGATCATTTCTCTCTTTCCCAGGGCTATAGGAGGCACTTAGACCTTATGACTAGCTGTTATAAATTCCCAAGAAAATGTGTTCTTGTTTTTTTTTTTTTTTCTTTCTCTCTACTAATGACAGAGATGGACAAAAGCCACAATATATATTTTGCAGATAAATTTCAGTAAAAATACAGCATTCTGAAAAAGCACATATGTACTTCCAGATTACTACCCTGGCTGGATAACCTCACATACAAAATCTCAGCAAGTAAAAAGACGAACAAGAAGAACCCCTTATTGCACCATGTTATGGCAGTGATGTAACTGTTAAAAACTACTTCTATAACTTTAAGGAGACTGTTATGAAAAGAAAAGATATCAATAATTAGAAAGGGCTTTCTGAAGTTATATATCAATAATTCAATTCAGTTCTTCTACCCTAAAAAGAAACAAAAAGCATTAAGGCACAATGAGATCTATGAAGATTGAGTCAATTCTTTAGATGAGGCTTGAAAGACAACGAGATTGAAAGCTATCAAGACTGGTTTTGGGTGGTTCAGATAGAAGGACAAGTGTGGATTTTACCATTTGGGGGGAAAAAAAAGACACATGAAGAGGTATAATGACAATAACTCAATGCATATGAAGAATAGACACAGCAGACAGGAAAAGTGAGTAACAGCTGCAGGGAGTGTTAGCCTTGGCACTGCCAACTGCTTTTCCACTTTTTGTCTATCATCTGGAGTGTCTGTCACAGAAGCTGGTCACTATTATCTTGACTACAGACATTTTCTCTATTGGAGATTTATCAAGGTGGACATTTTTATGAAATATCTTTAGAAACCAAAAAAGCAGCTCTTTTTTATTTTTCATAAAGAGATGGCTTGATGAGGATCTTTCAAAGTGTCTCACTGTTTTGTGATATAGCACATATTAGCTGCAGAATCTTTAATATAAGATCAGTTTGTTAAGAGATTAGTATAAATCCATATAAAAACCTTTGTGTTCTTTTAATGGAAAGAACCTGTAATTTCCTGTCAGAAGTTCCCAGCTGGCAATTATTATTGTACCTATATTTTTTTTTACATCTTATGTATTATGAGCTGGGTGGAAAGAAATCTCTTACATCAAAGAACAAATTTAAACAAAGGTTTTAAAAGACTTGAATAAAGGATGCTTCAGAAAACACATCAGATGCCATTCTAGTGTCCAAATGGAAAAGTTATTAAACTATACATCTAGAGTCAGAGAAGAATGGCTCGCTTAGAGGGGAAAGATGAAAGCCTCCCAGCTGCTCAGAGAGACAGTGAGTAGCTGTTATCATCTGCATGGATACGAACAGTTACAAAAGAATGGCCACAATTGCTGCTAGCTAAAAATTGCACACCTCTTTATGTTTGCCACCTCTTTTCCATCAGCTCCTCAAAGTTGTTTTTTTTTTCAGTTGGTTTTAATCTTATGGACTACATTGCACAGAACTCCTCTGGGTAAATATTTGGTTCTGAGGTAACGTTCATGATTCAGAGAAGACTACTTCCACTTCAGGAAAAGTTGCTTCATATTCTTCATATTCTTCTCCTTTGTGACTAGTGGCAGGACTAGAGGGAATGGGCTTAAATTGTGCCAGGGTAGGTTTAGATTAGATATTAGGAAGAATTTCTTTACTGAAAGAGTGGTGAGATATTGGAATAGGCTGCCCAGGGAGGTGGTGGAGTCACCATCCCTGGAGGTTTTTAAGAAGAGGATGGACGTGTTTCTTCAGGGGATGATTTAGGGATAAGAGTAGTGTAGGGCTATCAGTTGGACTAGATGATCTTGAGGGTCCTTTCCAACCGTAATGATTCTGTGATTCTGATTCTGTGATATTCCTTTTGGTGCGCTGGCTGCCTCCTCTCTCAAGCCAATTCCACTCACTTTTGAGGTGGCTTTAGCGATTCAACCTAATGCCCTCAGGAATATTGTCTCAAATCTGGGTTCTTTACCCAGTGTACAAAAAACAAATGATGCACAGAGATGTTTGTTCTATTGGAATAAAAATATTCTGTGTAAAAATGTTCTGTGTAGAAAAGGGTGTTAGGCAACACTTCACAAAGCTAGCATACACCTTCAGAGGAGCTGTAGGATTTTATGCAGTTTACAACAAAGAAAATTTGCACAATACTTGTTCACTGGTCACCTTTTGGCCATCTAAATCACCTTACATTTAATCAGGCCAGAAACACATGTCCAACTATTGTGGCGTCCAGGCTTTTCACACTTTTAAAGACAAGCTGCATAGTACACAGAGCTATTAAAATTCTGACGGTCTCTTCAGGTCCCAAAGTCACATTCTTTTGCTAAAGAAGCTGTACCACAATTTTTAGGAAATCTTTTATTTATTAAATCCCTAAATTGATTTAGCACCCCTGAAAATAAAAGCCTACTGAACTTTCCGTGTATTCCACTCTAATTCCAATCCATTGCTTTATTTGACATAAGTAATTCATCTTGTTGAAGCCCTTGTTTAAAGGTTATGACAGTTTGCTCAGGACATGATAGAACTTGTAATGTCATCACTGACAAGGCTACAACCTTCACTTGTTGACATCTTATCAAATAGTCTCATTCTTGTTCAGATCTTGGCTGGAGTTACTTAAAGCGAGACTTTTCCATTGCCAGCAGCTGACTCAGCCAGTAATTGCTGCCCAAAATAATATAAATTCATAAAAATAAATGATAGGAAATAGTTATTTTTAACATGTTTTATTTGGTTCCAGAAATATCATTCAGTAACACAAAATAACAACTCATGGAAAGGGTGAAACCACTAGAAAGCTGGAGGGGATTTACTTATTGGATTGAAAGCACTGCAAATAACACAGGAGGTGCTGCCTCCCCTACTTCCTTCCCCATCACTACTGTATCCATCTTCACACAAAACCTATAAAAACACTCACTGTGCAGGCCATATAACTGCCAAACTCTGTCCAAACAGCTGGAGACCTCAAACTGATTCGTGAGGGACACGTGAGATAACATGGCAAATTTCTGGGCTCAGTCAAGCTAGTTTTCATTTGTCATATAAATAGGATTCTAAACCAAGTATTTAAAGGTGAAAGAGTTAAACATTTTAACTGTTATGCATCTTCTACCCAAACCACAAGCTTGCAGATCCAAAGTACACCCTTAATAATACACAGACGTAGCACATGAATAAGTTACACAAGCTGAATTTCAATGAATCCCAAATCAAACCCAGGTTTATAGCTGCACAAAGTATGTTATGTTGGCCAGTTACATAAATGAACTTTTCATTGTTGGTAGCCAGAGGTTTAGCATGTTCTCACATTAACATACAGCACAGGTCAAAGGTGCTGTGGAGAATTCATTGTCCCCAAGGGCTCAGCCAACCGGTCAGTTATTTTATAGCAACCATGACCCTTCAGAGCCACTGCCAACCCTGAGGGTGAAGGAAGTACAGCCTTACAGGAGCTGAAGGAAACCAGAGACCATCAAAGCTGCCAGGGATGCTGAAGCTGACACTAGCTACAAGTCTAGATTTAGTCTGGGAAAGGCAGACTCCCTCAGGGGAGGCACAGTGACACAGAAGGTACAAGTCTACTCTTTGAAACTAAGGGCTAAACATGGTAATAAAGTTGCTGAGCAAAACTGATAGTTGGGAATAGGAAGCTTAAAAAAACCAACCAAACACAACAATTCCAAAAAACCAATAACACCACAAAGAGAGAGATCTGAAAGATCAAGACATGAAACATTAATGAGAATTGACTTCCTCACTCCTCACACAGACTTTAACATCGTTTCTTAACTCTGGGTTCTCATTGCCAGCTCATTTCTCTTCCTGGAATATGTCCAGTTCAATGAGAAGGAAAACCAATGTATTTCTAATTAGAAGACTTATAATAACCAGTTATGAAAAAAAAAAAAAGAAGGAAAGTTTATATAAGATCTGGAGATGAATACATGGTTCCTTTGTCTTTTTCTGTTCCCTAGGTGTTGACCTAATTACAAGAACAGCCCTTTTTTGTTAAGTGTCTTGTTCTCATGAATGCCTGCTGCCAATAGTGGGAAAGGCAGTATAAATCTGTGATGTCTGCACTGGCTTGTCTTTTGGAGACCTTTTCTAGTTTTCATTCTGCCAGAGGCTTGCCACATGACCTGCCTCCCTTTGTGATATTTTTAAAACTACCCATCTAGATTGCAAAAGCTTTGCAGCATGACTTCTTATTCCAAGTATACCACCAGGGACTAATAACAAATACTATTTATTGCAACCCTTCACTTAAAATTCTATAATAAAAAATAATAGATTTTAGCTAATGATTGAGTGGTAAACACCTGTTTTGAATTTATCATGACCTATGAAAAGATTGCCCTTTTTTGCTCTTCTTCCTCTTTCCACTGACTGTGGGAATTGTTTATAACATCCCTGTTAAAATGAACATTTGTTTCTGGACTACAGTTCTCATTTACAACTGTGATGAACATTTTTCTAACGTGTTCTGGAGTTATGTGAGTTGTTTTTCAAGCTGATTTTGAACCTAGCTTAATCATGCCTTAGATTTGCCTACTCTCTCTATGTTGGAAGACCTCACCCACACCAATATATCTTGCTGAGTTTAAGTAAATCTTTGGAAAAATCTTTATTTCATGAACCAGATCAACACCCTAACTCTGATATTTTTAAGTTAGTTTAACTCTTACTTGCATCATTAAGCTGTTAAATTATCTACTTAAGATCCTTAGAAGCTCCAAATCAAGGCAAAGGAATGTACTACTATGCCTTTCATTGTCAGTGCTCCTTCTTGTGTTGCACTAGAAGCAGCCTCTGTATAACAAGATGAAATTCTAGCTGTGTCTGCACTGCTGGGATAAAACTTCCTGCATCTGCCTTTTTTGGATGTCCAAGCTGCAATTTCATTCACTGAATAGCTCTGAATCTCTTCAGCCCTAAATGGAACAGGAAAAGACAATTGTTCCACCAAGCAGTTGCTGTCCATGACTGCACCATCATTTGGTTAATATCCTGTTATTGTAAACAGTGTTACCTTGCAATAGCCAGAGATCACAAAGTGACTCCCTTTTTCTGAGTAGTACGTTACTTGCTTTGGCAACAGTATACTGCATTTCTAGATCAAAGAACAGCTATTAATTTTCACTAATCAATTAATCAATAAGTCTGCAACATGCCAAGAACAAGTTACAACTGAAAGATGGACAAAATTTGCACAATTGTTTCTAAAACACTTCTTCCCTTGTGCGTGTGTGGCCCTGGCTTACAGTGCTTGGTTTGACAAAAGCTAAAGCCCAGTTCTGCATAATCAGACAATAAATCAAGAGCTAAAGCCAACAGAATCAGAGATATTTCAGTCTTGCACTCTTACATCTACCTCTGCTCTTGCCAGACAAATCCAGAGAATGAGTTGACTGACCTAGTTAAAACTGCCCAATTAGCTGAGTGAATGACACAGTACTGAAGACAGTGAAAGAGAGCAATACGCTAGGGAAGGAGCTGTCAGGGACTCTGCTGGGAGTGGGGAGGATCATCCTACTTACGATGAGAGCAGACTTAAGTTTCTAATCCTGTTACTCCCACTTCTTGCAGATATAGCAAACTTAACAAGTTAGGTCAAAGACTTCTTGTGGAGAATGTATTATTTTGCAATGGATGAGACAGTTCATAGCCTTCCTCAAAGAAGAAAGGCCAACTCTTCTTTTTGATACTATTATAAACTCAATTAACTGGGAAACAGAGCAGCAAAACCAAACCCAGAGCTCATAAATTACTTTTTCATATTTTTTGCTAACAAAATACTACATTTTTTCAGCAACATGCTTAAAAGGCTTATTTGCCAAACAGTAGCACCTTCCAGGAAAACAAACATGTTTACCTTTCATTTCCCTTTATCATTATCCTTAAGAACACACAGATCTCATCTCAAGATAGCAAACAAAAAATAGTGAAAACACAAAAATAAGAGCACCATATTTTGGGTCAATAGAACAGAACAAATTCAGTTATGCTGAATTCCTTTGTAAGTGACTCTACAAAGGCAGCAGAACAGAGTGGATCTGCAGAACATATTAAAGCAAAGCCTCACTCATCACATGAGCCAAGTAAGCTTCCCTATTCTGTTACCTCAGCTACTTTAGTGGTCTTCAAGATTTTTCAGGCCACTGAGAAATAGCCTGATCACAGCACATTGAATACATTCAGAGTAATCTGAGGGTCTCACCCCAGAAACTGAAAATGAATAAGTACTATTCAGAAATTAGGCAGAATAACAGAGATTTCACAGGGGCACAAAAGAAAAAAGATCATCCACCAAAACCCCACAAACCTCCCCTAAACCTCCACCTTTAAAAAAGAAAATCTGGTGTAACCTCTCTTTTCTGTTGTTAGATTCTTCTGTAGCCAAAGACAATTAGCAGAGTGAGTGCAATGTCACTCAGTCATGTCTGGTGGTCAAGCAGTATGGCAAGATTTCCTTATTACCAGGCACTAATGATGTAGCATTTAAGTGTGATTAACTATTATTACAGTGAAAGGTTGTACAATATTTCACAGTGATAGTGTTGCCAAATGAGCAATTAAGAAGCAAGGTTTAGAGTCATTGCTTTTGACAAGCTGTAGAAGTAGATCATAGCTGGTGGGATGGTAATTCTTCAGTGAGGTATGTGCTCTGATACTTCCAAACCTTTCCTCTGTGGTTTGCATGGAGGTATTGCTGTCCAGGTAGGGCATTTTCTCCCTTTCCAGTCCCACTCTTATTTCTTTATGCATGCTGATGGTAACTATTTTTTGACTCATCTCATTTGCCTAGCCAAACTATTTCAGGAGTGACAAGCTCTTGACACTACTGCAGTATGTGCTGTATGGGTTTTTCCCGATAGATACACTGAAAGCAGAGTAACAGAGGGCTAGGTATAAATCACAAGGTAGAATTTCTTCCAGATGATACTAAGCTATAAAACAGGTCATACATCTCCAGAAACGTTTTGGTGCCCTGCAAGTCCTTACATTTGATGCCTGTAGGTGAACAGATAAACATTTGCAGCCCAGCCCAGATATCAAGAACAAAATAAGAATCTAATAAGGCTTCCTCCCTCCCAGCAGCAATGCACCAGATTTTGTATACCAGAAGGGTCTGCAGCATTAAGTGACACAGCTCCAGCATTCGTTGCAGCTTACACAAGTGAATCCCTTCCTCAGGTTGTTGAAAGGGAGGCACAAGTGACTTTATGCTGTATCCTTGAGATTTGTGGATACAAAAACTAAGCTATACTTTGCAAGGACAATCAGTCCCTCAAAAGGGATGTGTAGTTTAATAAACAGAGCATGTAGCACTTCTGGGAATAAAATAACTTTGTTTTCTTTTTCCAAGTATCAATAAAACTCTGTGACATTTTGTTTCAGCCTTTCCCTCTACCTGAAAGCAGCAGAACAATGAGAAAAATGAGAAGACATACATGTACCTTAAGGCAGGGGAAGCCACTAACACAAAACACAGGTCTTGTTCCCAGTCCCACTTTCCTGAGAGTGCCTTTCTGATGAGACAGTAGTACAGAACAACAGTCAGTCATGTACCCTGGAACATGAAATTTCAACACTGCTACAGAAAATTGTTAATGTTATCCTTCAAGATTCTGCAATAATCTTATTCAGTACTTACAGGTAGGACAAAAGAGTTATTTTACAAAAGCATGGGAACACTGCTTAATTTAAAGTCTGTGAATAAAACTAAACTCCAGAACAAACAAGGTCATTATAGCAATTATGAATGTTGAATGAACTTTGCTGTCCTCTGTTTGATGTGAGATTCCTATTGTACACCTTAGCCAAAATGAGCTTGCTGTACAGTGTGTTTTCATCATGGATAACCATTTTAGTCCTCTGTAAGTCTTAAATGTTATTAAAAATCAAGGTGGATTTCAATGAAACCTCTTGCACTCTCCAAGATTTTAATATTGTCAAGACTATCTCTTCACCTTTCAATCAACTATGAAAACCAACAGATGGGAAAAGTGTTATTTCTGTAATGAAAAGCTTTTAATCATATAGAACCTATGTGGCATAGAAAATGTACAATACTTATAAATTCAGTACATTCTGTGCAATTGCTATATTAAATCACTGAACTTCATGCGAAAACAAATTCCCCAGGTATTTTGGGTTTCTTCATATCAAATATCCTGCAGGTGTGCAAATAAGCATTCATAGTCCATACCAGATGTCAATGTCTAATTAAACCACATAATTTTAAAGGGTATGGTCTTGATGTTATCTGCAATCTGTGGTTTTCTGTACAGCACATTGCTGCTTTCCAGTATGGAGAAAAAGATGCATTGACAGAAACTGGTGAAACAATTAAATTACTAATAAACCAGATTATATAAAGAAGCATAATGAAAGCTGTAAATTAGATCCAAAGATTGCCACTACGTTTCTGAAGCACTAAAGGACCTAAAAATTGTTTCTTTGTCTATCCTCTCATTAAGAAAAATGTAAGACTAGACAGTATCTAGCTCATGCACACAATTAAGAAGATAACCATTATCATGGACAGTGGGATAAGAGGAAGGAAGCCTGAGCTCTTCTGTCCATACTCTGCTAAATGTCTCTTTAGTGTCAAGTGATGGTTAAAACACACTTTATATTTTCCTAAAGTCCTGTTTCTTTAAGCTTTCCTAGTTGAGATCTTATAACTATGGCATCAAATATTCAATATTTGGGAACAGTTTTCTGGTTAAAAAGGCAAGAAGCACCAGCCAGTTCTTTTAGTTCTCTCATGTGATTTAAATACTCTTAGTGCTAGGAAATACAAAGACATACTCCTGAAATAGTCCTTCATTTTTAGAACTAACTTTTGGATGGATAGTTAACATCAATGAATTCTCACATAATTAGGACTATGGCAGCTTGTCCCATTCATTTGGTAACTTATTTTCAGTTCAAAATAATCTATGTACAAAAGCACAATCTCAAATGTATACTTTCACTTTTTCTTACTCACTGAGGTCAGTAGAGCCTCACAGTCTCAAAGATAAACACTGCCAGCTATGCCAATGTGACTCTGTGGTTTGTCTACTTATTATTTTGTCTGCAGACCTGAGTTCACTCAACTCATATTTTTTGCTCACTAGATGTGAACCAACTCCAAAGTAGAAAGCTGTGTATCTGTGGTTAAAAGAGCTGAGCCCAAGCTAATGAGGCCCTTTGAGACACAAGATATAATGGCCCGGACTCGGCGCTTGCTAACACGGCTGCAGTGCAGCCTCTGCCTCAGAAGGCACTTGTGTTGAGTAGGTGGAGCAACGTCTGCCAGCAAAGGCATATCTGCATCCCCTTATGAGCCTGTGCCATTGGTTTCATACAGAAACCAACTCCCAAATCACACAGGTTCTTTTGATGATTCTGCTCACATTTCGTAGCTCAGGATTGATAGAAAACAACTGGCAAATCCTGCAGTAACAATTCAGCAGGTCATGTCCCTGAGTTCTCTGCCTGGCTTCTTTGCCAGAGGTCACCACTCCTCATCACTGAACATGTGCCCATGCAATCACCTTCAGCTCTTCAGGGCACCAGCTCTTGGCTTGGCTCCAGTCAGGACACTGCTCTGGGGCAGCAACTATGAACCTTCCTGCTGATTCCTCTACATGGCAGTGACCCAGAACTGGGGTTAGCAACTTCTAAAGCTGCTGTAACAAGACTCACTAGCACTCACCTATCAAGAATAACTGCAAAATTGTGTGCAGCAGTGGGATAGATAGGCTGTATGTTTAAATTATGTCCAAATTACTTGGTTGCCATGTACAGCACTGAGAATCCAATTTTGTTCAGGAACTGAACCTTCAGAAACCTGACCACTCCTTGAAAAGCATCACAGGTAGAAAAGGCATATGGTAGGGACAAAGAGACTGGACTGATAAATCTGCTTTTCATGTCAAATATAAGTGCCTTCAGCTTCTAAGAACTTCACTTACAGATAGGCAGAAAACTTGGCAGAAAGGATTTGCATGTAGCTCCACGTTAAAATGGGAGCTGGTGGCAGATTGTGTCTTCAACAACTTGTGAAGAATCAGTGACACTGACCAAGAAACTACTTGAGAGATTAACTCTTAAATACTACTTTTTCTCATACTCTGAAAATTTCTCGTGTCTTTCCTCTCGTTGACTACTTCAACATGTTGGAAACAGTAAAATAACAGCAAGGGCAATGCAGCCACTATTTCATCCCATCTTGTTTGGAGCTGTGCAACAGCAACATCAGTACTTATTTCCTTAAAACAGTACAGAGTCAAAAGATAGGGGTGTTTCTCCCATTATCAGGAAGGGACACATAGAGGTGAATTCCTGCTAACCAAAACAGCAAAGAAAATAAAACACATTGTAGAAGAACTTTAGCTATTTGGTATTTTAGTCTTGGAGGTACACAAAACTATCAAACACCTCCTGAAACAGGATAGCCTGTCAAGCTCAAGATGTAAAGGGTTCTCTTCTAGTAAAGTCAATCCTTTCAATAATCCTCTAGGTCAGACTACATTACCAAAGACTTCTTAAGTACTTTCTTAAACTGACCATTTTGCCTGCTATTGCTTTTGCCACTCTCAACAACATAGGACAATAAGCACTGACGAAAGATCAGGAGTAGACTACTGCTCCAATACTGCCTTTCCTCTTAATACAGTCAAAACATGCATTTTCTTCTTACAGATCCTGTGTCTCCTGAGATTATCATAATAGAGAAAGACAAGAGAGGGAAAACACGCCTCTCTTCCTGAGTGGTTTTACTTTGACAGCACTTTCTACTTAGCCAATATCAATGCTTTTCTTGTATTATCACTTTTTGTGTCTACATCAACTTATTTAATTTCCTGGCACTATCACACCACTGGTGGGAGTAACATAGCTGTCACTTCACCTACATTTTTTTCTGAGGTCTGAGAAAAATGATGGTTGTGCCAACTGCCAGTCAAACATGATGCAGAAGGAGAATGAAGGAGAAGAGACCATTGCAGGGAAGACTTGCACTTGCCAGTTTCTGTTCTAGGCAGGTCTGACACAAGAACAGAATAAAAAATACAACTCAAAAAGACACCAAAGAGGAGCAATTTTGAAGCATGTGCAGCATCTGAACCTACCTTCAAGAGTAAACAGTTTAATTAATACATGTAAATGAATGAGAGCTTCTGACAAGACACCATGTAAACATGAAGAACAAATGAACAATAGTAAGTCAAAGAATAAAATTTGTGATCCTGAAAAACTACAGCAAGAACACTACAGCTTTCATATCTGTATGATTTATGTACATGAAGAATACTACAGGTCAATTTCCAGCTGTGAGTACTATGGCTGATCCCCAAAGCAGTCATTCACATCCTCAAATGCTTCAATAGAAGCTCACTTACTATGTCAGTAGGGTAACTATGAGAGGAGAGATGTGTGTACCTGTTAGGATATTTGGCCTTAACATTTGCAAAACCTGCCAACTCCCTTCTTTATAAGCAGAAAAAAAAAATCTGGCTAGACTGAAATCAGAGGGGAGTAAGGCCTGAAAGCACATAGAGTCCTAACATGCCACTGGCCATGCTGCTCAGAAAGCCTCAGAGCTCCCCAAACCTCTCTCTGGCTAGTGAAAATCCAGAAAAGGTAGAAAATTACTCTACTAGGTCTCCACTCTCTGTGCTGGTTGGCTTCATAATCACTTCCTTGCAGAACTACCTGAGCAGCCATTTGGCAAAAATAAGATAATGAATTAGTAAAAAGTAATAATAAAGAGCACCCACCCACCCACATTTTACTCCATGAACAGCAAGCTGCACACCTAGTATGGGAAGGTCAGTTCTGAGGACAGTAATGGATCATCTTTCAGAGAATGAGGAAAAAGAATTTCACTGCACACAGAGGAAGGAGGAGAGGCAGAGAGATGGAGCATAGGAAGAATGGCTTGGGAGAAAGACTCCATCCTTGCCTGCTCTCCGAACACCTCTTCAGTAAGCACTAGCAGTTTGCTGCCCAAACCAGAACAAACTAATTAGAAGTCCTCTGCAAAACTCAAATCCACAAATTATTTTTAAATAAGAGGCTATAAAATTGTTTCAGTGTGACAGGAACATTAACACTGCCCAGTACATGCAAGAACTAACTTCCTGAATTTCTGTTTTTCAAATGTACTTTTAACTATTCTAAGCTAAAATATGTATGCTGCATGCTCAGGCAAACCTCCAGCTGCATAGAAATGAAATATTACTGAAAGAGGTTGTTTACAAGTGATGGCTGGAGCAGCTAATACATATTATAATATGTTAAGCTCTGATAGTCCCATATCAGTTGCAATTACTTAAAAATGCAGTAGCTTTAAGATTGAGGCAAATTAAATTCTCTTTATTCATGAAGCAACCAAAACAATGGGCAGAGAAATCAAAGATTTGTAGCAAAAGGTAACAATTGGTAACAGACAGGCTGCAGGCAAAAAAATGTGCTTGTTGACAGCACCTTGGAGAATGCTAAAGGAAACACCCAGTTTTCTTTAACTGTTTCTTTGTTACATTGGTTGATCCAGGCACATAAACTCTATTAAACCACTGAAAAAAACCTCGTTGGGTTTAGTCATTACACAAAGTTTATTTCAAAATGAGACTCTGAATATCTAGCAAAGACTCTCAACCTTGAGTAAACAATTTTTCTGAGAATGGTGCAGACAGGAACAACTTTATCTCAATGTCATCACATCCCTGAAACAGGAAGAAAAAGTTGTTCAGCAGAAAATAGCACAAAACCGTAAATACGCTTGCTTATTAATGAGCAAATAAAACCTCACTCCTCAGTAGAACCCAGACATCTCTGTTATAAGATACAATAGCAGCAATCTGCCCAAATCAGCTCTGGTTCAGAACAGTGATAGGTATAGATATAGGTATAAGGGCTTGATCTGTTAAATATAAGGGGGGGACAGAGACCAGCAAAAAGAGATAGCTATTAACAACATTAAGGTAGAAAATGGCTCTCAGAGTCAGGAAGTTTGGTATGCCCTGCCTGACAGCTTCACTATCTGCATTAACCAGTGTTCAGGAGCTTAAATCCATACTTGATTTGCACAGAACTTTATCCACAAAGAGTGGAAAGAACAAGCAGTTGAGCTGAGCTGGTGGTCCAAATTAAGCTTCGGAAACACAACAGAATTCAAATATTGGTAAGGTTCCTAGTCCACACCCTCCTAATCCTCCTGAAATTACCATATAAATAAAGTGTCACTGTGGATTTAGTCAGTCAGTGATCACTTGTAGGTAAGACTCATTAGTGGTTACACTAATAGGAAGATTGCAAAACAGATAAAAAAGAGAATCAAGAGGAGATTTGAGTCTCCCACAATTTTGTAAAATTACTATCTAAAATGAACCTCTTGAAAATCTTATCTCAATGACAATAGTGTTTCACAAATGGACAAAATATGTAGTAATATTCTTATCTTTCTGAAAAATTACTCTCAGACACCACAACCACTCCCCATGCACACAACCCATATCCATGGACAAGACTGACAGAGAATGATTTTTCAACTTGTGTAATTGACCTGAGGATATTGGAAATTAACTGAATCCTGCTCTGCCTGAGCTAGCAGCTTTTCTGTTTGCTAGGAACAGAAAGAAAGCAATATGAGATATTACTTACTATGTCAATTTTCTTGCTAAAAAGAAAAACAGAAGAGGTAGGTTTCTCTGCCCAAGTAATTATTTCTTTTTTCTTCTAACTGTGAGCATAGAAGCTTACAGTTTCTGCTTTTGGTTTGATGCTTGCTTTATTTATTTAATTTCTAAAAGCTTTTTTAAATAGACAGGAATTAAGGAGATTATTCCTCTAGAATGGGGAATGGTGAAGGTTGTCTCAAAATGCTCCAAGATGTAAATGCAAGCACATCACTGCTTTTCTCAAAGTTCACACAATAGCCCTGCAATAAGATAGCTGAGTGCAAAGGAACATGAAGCAGAGTCCAGACTCACCAGCACTGCTAACATACCACTCATCCTTTTGAACTCTTTTTAAGACTCTGTAAGCACTCTGTCTTTGCATCCTTTTTTCCTTAATTTGTCTGTTAGTACTTGAACTGGAATCACTAGGCAACCTCTGAGAAACAGGGCTTTGAACACCAGCACCATAAAGGTCTGTCCTGTGGCTGCCTCCCAGTTAGTTGTTTTAGCACCTAACGTTGGGACTGAATTTACTCCGCAGCATTTGCCTTAGCTGGGTCACTTACTCTCTACCTCCTTTCCCCAAAACATGTCAAGTCTACCCAAAGCTATTACAAAAGTTACCTCAGGATATAGGGGACTACATTTTTCACCAGTGCATGAGATTCCCTCCCTAACTGTTTCCCAAACCAGGCATTCTTTAAAATATGAACAGGCAAAAAGCTCATAAAAATTCCCAATACAGTATTCTCTTCTTGTTTTGTTAACAAAAGGATTATTTTTTTTATTCCTGTCTCCTTGAGAATTCTTTCCTTTTCATATTTGAATTTCTAGATTTCTTTCCCTGAATCTCCCTGGAAAAAACCCTTCTGCAGTCTTCCATGAAGTTCTATCAATATTAGTATTCTGCTGCTAATTCAGCTCCTCTGCTCCACAGCCACCCAGCCGACTACCCGAACAGAATCATATTGTCTGCTATCTGCAGCAATGAAGATAATCTTTTCTGAAACCCCTAACATATTGGCAGTCTGTGGTTTAATGGATTACTCTGTAGAGAAGTTTAAGAATATGTCTGAAACACAAAATAAAACTTTATCAGAAACAGCTTCAAAAGTCAACAAGACGACGACTCCATATGAAAACCAAAAGTTTCTATTTCTATGCTCCATTTCTTTCCAGTATGGATTACTTGTTACTGAAAAAGTCTCTATTTTGCCTGCTCTAAAACATGGGTGTTTTTAAAGATCCTGGAAAAAGAAAAATCTCAAATGCTGCTTTTTGTATTACTGAATTCTGCAGTAATGTTTACTGTTTTGAGGGGGGTTTATAATTATGCAGATTGTAAGCACTCTGCATTATGTACAACATGCTTGGGTTCACTGACTAGAAGCTGAGACACATTTCTTTAATGCTGCTTGTATGCTATGCAATTCAGCTTGAGTTTCTTAGCTCCAATGTGCTGTACCTGTCTCCAGCAGCTTCCCTTGCCTTTCTGAATTTACATGCAACCTCAGTACCTTTGCACACATTTGGCTTTCAGAAATTACTTAAATAATGTATGCGTGCCAACTTAACATTTTGCAAAGCAACATTTTGATAGCCCTGTAGTTGTTGAAACCTACTGAAAAGACTTTCAGCCTTTTCATTTTAAGCTCAATTGTTATCGTCACAAGTATAACATAAACATGGTGGAAGATGTTCCAAGCTGCATATATGACATTTAAGTTGGAGGTGGATTTTTTTTTTTCCCTTACATGTACTCCATTGCTTTAAACACAACATATTTCCTTCACACCACAAATATCCTGGCTTTAGTTGGTAGTAGATTGTTTCGTGGTCCTGTTTCCAAAGGCATACATAATTTTCACCTGCTTGTGCAAAGTGTTTCTGAATGACTGTGCCTATGCTGCTCCTTGTGTCTGCTCATAGCATGTGATACCAGAATGGTAGCAACATATTGAGGTGGGCTGGCACTGCTCAACAACTCCCCAGGTCATAGTTAGCCTGTTTAAACATTCTACCCTGTGTGAAAAGTTGATCCACACAATTACCTTCTTAAAATGTACCACCTAGGCAATCACCAGGTCTCTGATAAAAACAAAGAGAAGTGATTGAATACCTACTGACAAGTGCAGGCAGCTATCAAGCTCTTCTGGTGTTCCCAGCTATAACTGGCTCTGCAACAACCTCGTGAATCCTCTGTCCTGTAGCTCTGGCCATAAGTCAGGTTTCCTTGGCTTTGAGACAAGATCAGCTGTTGGGCTTTAGCCCAAGGCCTGGCTAAACACCTCAAACTGATGTGGTCAGCCCTGCGGCAGCACTTGACTCTTTACTGTATCCCAAGGTTACCTCACATGAAGGAGTTTGGGGAAAAAATTGTGACAGAAGAATTATCAAGTTAAGCATGAAAGCCACTGGAAAGCTATTCTCTTCAAAATATGTTTCTCACTGCTGTGGCAAGAGGAAACATGCAAAGGGTGTGTGTTGGTAGGATGGGGTCAGGCTCGTCTCAGTGAAGCCCAGGGACAGGACAAGGGGCAATGGCTGTAAGCTGAAGCACAGGAGGTTCCATGTGAATACAAGAAAAAAATTTTTCACAGTAAGGGTGACAGAGCACTGGAACAAACTGCCCAGAGAGGTTGGGGAGTCTCCTTCTATGGAGGCATTCAAAACCGGTCTGGACGCGTCTAGGGAATCCTGCTGTGGCAGGGGGGTTGGACTAGATGATCTTTTGAGGTCCCTTCCAGCTCCTAACAAGAGAGTGCTCATGCTCTCTAGGAGTTCAACCAGTGCTGACCAGCAAAGAAGAATTTTCTGTTTTGATGTTAACAACAGCCTCTCAGGATCACAGCCAACGCTGCCTTGTGCCCCTTCTACATACATCTCCCCTGTAACATAACTACACAATTTTAGTAGGTAATTAGAGAAATTATTAAACTTCAGACCATCATTAGGGTGTGGACCATGCTATGCAAACTGATAGACTCAAAATCACACAAGGTCTTGACTTAGTTCTGGCTATGCTTTTATATAGTCTCTGTGGGACAGTGATGCTCAATTAACTTATATTACTGTCCACAAACTTAATAGAGTTTTTATAGCTAGAATAAATCTGTGATTTTTTTCAAGCTCTCATGTATGAAATTAGCTGAAAAAATAGCTTTTGTCCTGCTGGTACAAACCTATAGTGGGTTAGACCTAACAAATCTAGGTTTGGGCATGGGAGAGGCTGAACAATTGCAGTCTCAATTCCCCCTGTTCTCCCCAGCAGTCAGTGTGAAATCCACTTTTACTAACTATTCTGAAAGAGATAATATTCAATCCACATCCACCTTTGAAATAAAGGGAAAAATCTTCTCTTCCAGATTGTGTCTACAGTTCAGCTGAAAATGAATTTTATAATTTTCATATAGATCCACTTATTTTAAAAAGAATTTCTTTCAGCACTTTCTAAGCTCTCTTGCATAATTATATGAAGAATATAAAACATTCTTCCTTCAGGGAATAAGCCAGCTCATGCAGCTAAGAAGAAATTTTCCTTAGAGACAGTAATTTCATAATTAGCCACTACAGGATTTCTTGTGGCTTCCAGCTATTATGGGAGAAAAGATATTTGACCAGCTTGAGTCTCTGGCCTCAAACACCATCACAGTCACTGTGCTCTAACCAGACTGGAGTGGAATGGGCAAAGAGCTCTGGTAAAAATCTCAGGGCTGCCAATGCCAGCAATGACTGCCTTTTGCTTGCTTGTTTCTTTTGTTTGTTCTTTTTTTTGCTTTCAGGTTTTAATTAAGGCTAACCTTGACTTACCTACTGAGTTTCTGTTTAATTTAGTGAACAACATTTATATTGGTCAGAACATTCACCTTCTACATCTACTTCCCATGTGGAAGACTTTGTGTTTATTCATCTGCCAGATTAGATGACACTTCTGCTATAGATTCATAAATCTGATACTGAACACACATGTGCAAGATCAATGCCATAGTGACATGGGATGTCACTGCAATGCCTGGTATTTTCTCTGTAAGACTTCAAGAAAGTACTTTGCAACAGTCAGATCTTTCTTGTGCCAAGACATGTAACTTATTCTGTAAACTTATCAAAATATGAAAATGTTTCTGCATGAAGGAATACACAATATCACTGCAGAGAAGTACAAGGGAATGAGAAAAGAAGACACTAGAGCTACAGTGAGACATATTGTCCAGTATTATGAGACTCTTAAGAAATTTTGAGTACAAGTCCAGATCCTCAGGAAAAGACCACCTTTATTCCTCTTTCAGAAAGGTGCTCATTTTCCTCTAAACTAATGACCCATCCCCCCAGCTCTACATTAGGTGTTACAGTGAAACAGGGCTGGGTATGGAATTTATTAACGGTGTACCTTGGACTTCGCTGGTCACAGTAACTAAACAAGATATTTAATTCCCACTAATGTTTGTGCATTAAGTATCTTTCAGTCATTGCTTCCATTCCCAGAAAACTGCTCAAACCAGTCATACCCTCCAGTCAATTCTTAAGCAAACAGTGCTTAACTAGTCATATCAGTGGGTCTAGGCAGCAGGAAAGCTTGAAAGTACACTTTGGACAAGGATAAATGACAACGTTATGTACTGCAATCTAGCCTGAGGAAAAGCAATCAAAGAATAGCTCCTAAAGGCTGAGAAGATGAAACCTAATGATGGATGTAGGAAGAAGAAAAAGTTATGACCTGAAGCAGATGGAGAAGAACCATAATTGAAATACATTAATTCTAATACAAGTTATTACCCTCATGCTTTTTGTTTATTTTTTTATCTTACAGTTTGATTTTGCTAAAGTTAATGCTTTATATATATTTCCCTTCTCTTTCTCCATACAAACTTCATGAGCCATCCAAGCCTTGCCTCTTCTATCTGCCTTGTGTCATGACCCTGATTAGGCTCAGCTGCTGTGAAAGGGGAGCATGACCTCTTGCCTCAGCTGACCAAGATCACAGGCTGGTGTGTTGACCAGAATTTACTCCTGTCTGAGTTCCCAGGTCACAGCCCTTATTTCCCTGAAGAGCCAGGACTATCCAGCCTCCACAGCCTTGGAGTCTAACACAGCACCACAAGCACAAAGATCAAAACTACTGTAAGGCAATAGTACTCTCATATAGTAATTTTCAACACAACTTTACTACACGTTTCCTCTCTATGGAAATGATTCAGACTTAACTGTGGTTGTTTACCAGTTCAAGGGACTTTTGAAGTGGTCAAGCATTCTTAAAGTAGTCATATGAGGTATTTATACTTCATACTGTTTATTAATTTCTGACTCTCTTCTATTTTAAAAGACTCCTGAAGAAATGAACATCTAAAGCTGTGTGGTCAAGCAAAGCAAGTAATTTAACACTGCACTCCAAAAGGGAGTTTTTCTAAAGAAATCAAATACTTAGCAAGCAGCCACACAGAGACCAGACCATACCAAGGACCTCAAAAAGGGACAGTCAAATGGACCACAAATGAAAATGAAAGAAACTTAGCTCTGCATTTAAGTAGTGCTTCCAAGGAGAAAATAAATTTCTGAAACTATTGGTGAGAATTTGCGGACTCTCACAATACTGTAGTGTTGTGGTGTGTATGTTAACAGTTGCCTATTACAGCTGTTAGGATGAATATGTTTGTATAAGGGCTGTAGTGTTATTTCTTACACAAGTCTGCAACTAAGAGTCAGTAATGTCTGGGAGACACCTAACTAAGTCTTCTGCTTTTTACTAAACAGAAAAACAGCAGTATTTAAAAAAAGAGGCAAGACTTGTACCACTTTGGATATAGAGATATGGTGGTTTATCAGTAAGGAGAGCATGATATTCTTAAGTGGTAAAAGGAGCACTAACCCAATAATGCATGTAGAGTGTTATTTTCAAATGTTTGCCATTAATAGCTGCAAAGGGCCTTGCTCTAAGTTGAATGAATATAGACAGTAGTTATTATTAAATAAATCCTATGACTTTGGGTGATGCAAGTGTAACTATCTGAAAAACTTGCTTGGAAGTTAAGAAACTAATCCATGAACATCACTTCCAAAGGCATATGTAAATTGGATATATTAATTGATGCAAACAGTGTGCATGAGTGTTTAGTTAAATGGCTGAGATCTCATATTTTCAGTCCTTTCTCCCACCTCCAGAGACAGGTAACTGCTAACATTTTACTTTGCTGGAATATTATTCAGTGCTAATAACATACAGTGTCAATCTCTATTTATTTTTCTGTAGTGAAAGAGCAAACCAGTTCCTTAAAAGGCTGGAATAATTTTTACATGACTATATACAATAATAAGCCTCAATAAATAACAAGTATTTAACTGACTTCTTTTTTAGCAGATACCCAGCTCATTCCTCAAACGGCACTAGTTGCTTCCCAGAGACTTAATTTTAAATGCCTGTACCCATGTTAAAATAGCTTTAGAGTGCTTAAAAAATATATTATTTTAATTTCACTGTCAGGTAGAAAGGTTTTTTGAGAGACATGGGAAATACTAAAAGCAAAAAGAAAAACATTGTGAGTTGCTTAATAGGTAATTCTAAATTCTCCAAGAGAAACAGTACAAAAATAACTCTGTTATGCATTTTTTAAAACAGATTTTAAATAGAGATGGGCTCTAACTTGTAACAGATATTTATGAAAGAAAATGGCCAAGAGAATAGTCTTTTTTTAAATGAATTATTGTGCTCAGATTTTTCATCACAGAAAAGCCCAAGAAATAGATCAAATGAAAGTAAGACTACAAAAGTAACAGATATTTTTCATTAACCTGGAGAACACAATATCTGCTTTATCTCTGCATACATTTCTATATTAGGTTTTGATTGCTTGATGGTATTCATAATGATTTGCAATTCTAATATCATTTTGTTTGGAATGAGAATCTGTAGCTATTTCAAGAGGTGAGGGGCTAATTCACATGCTATTTATTGTGACTTTGAGTGCACCAAAATATGAAGGACTAATCTTGCTCCAGCTACATTACATACAGATTACCCAACAGAGCTACTGAAAGCATTGCTTTGGATTTATTGACAAGTCTTGTGATAGCACCTAGGTTATTCATGTTGTAGGGAAACCCACCACTGAAGACATTTCACTGGCTTTAAAGGACTATTTTCATAATTTGGTATTAATAAGATCCTGGTAGAACACATGCATGCCTGGTCAGCTCAGTGGGCAGTACTTCCTTTCAGCTGTGGTAGGATAAGGTAAGGTCTGAGCCAGGCAGCTCCATGTAGATAGAGTAGACAAGAGAAACTATGGAAGCTCTCCAGTTTCTACAGGTGAACTCCCTTGCTGTCATGTTTCTATGACACCTGATACAAAACTTTTGACTCCATGATTTCACCCACTTTACACATACCTTTTCTCCACCTAAAATCTGAACCAGTGAGTCTGAGGGGACTTTTTTTCCTTTAAAAACTGATGACAGTCATGTATTTGTATGAATCAACTTTATCTGAGCTCACAACACAAGCCTGTAACTTATAGTGGTTTGTCATCTTGTCTGGCACTGAGGATGGACTTGGAAGATCTATACCTGTGAATGCACAGATTCTACTTCCTAGTGCCAATGTCTGCTGTTTAAATGAGAAAGACAAAATAACCCTCTATACCATAAGGTATGGGTGTTTAAAGTAACTTCTAGTCCAAATGAATGCAAGCATATACTGTTAATGTATACAAGGAAGCCAGTGACAAAATATTGCTTATCAGCAGAAAGAAGTTCCCTCAAATCCAGTTACATGCAGTATTTACTTGTTATATTAAATGAACATAATTTTCCTCAGATAAAAGATCTGCAAAACTAATTTGTCTGCATTCCTGCAATATATACACACTACAACTAAACACCACAAATCAACTAGATATTAAATATTGTAGCAATGAGAACCTGCAAAGTGATACTTGCTTAAAAAACTTTTGTTAGTTTTCACTGAACAGGAAAAAACAAACACACAAGGAGAAAAAACAAACCAACCACAAACCCAACCAACAGATCAAACCAAACCAGAACTGCTTTCGCCAAGCATGGGAGCAAAGTTTGGAACATGATTTAGTGAATTTGAGTAGCTTTTTAGGTCTTGTATTTTCTCATTAAGCAGCAATATAAGCAAGAAACAGAAACCACATGAGCTCCATATAAACAAGGCAGTAACTATAAAATCCTAATTGGAGCTATTTATAAGTGTTCACAAAACTGTGGAGAGGTGAAGTTTCTCTTAACTATGTCTAAAGGCATATTAACCAACCTACCAGATTTATTTCCTCATCTCCCACCCAAATAAATTTGTACATAAAATTTCAAGGAGTGAGACTGTATTTAACACAAGCAAGAGCCACCAGCCAAACTTTTCATTAAGATGAATCATTCAGAGTTTTTTTGACATTTGCTGATTATCTGTGTTTGTGAAGGCAAAATAGCAGTAATAGGAAATCTAGAAGTACAGGTAAAACATGCTTCCCTATAGCTCAGCTCCAGGAAAAACAAACTTACAACAATCACCTATGATCTCATCACAGATTTTGACTGCAAGACACTATGCAGTTCCTCTGAAAGAGTAATAGTTGGGGTCTGATCCCTGCACGATGCCATGCTGTGGGTATGTGCAGCTGGAGGAAGGCTGAGCTAAAGGCTCCTGTCTGTCTGCCACAGGCTGTGAAGACAGGCCCTAAAGAAAGAGCTCCTCAAAAAGTGGTTAAGGCACCTTGGATTACAAGGAAATTCTTCATACATGTGTTTGAAGAAAGACAGAAAAGTCAATTTTGGGAATGAGGTAAAGAGAATAAATCATAGGGGTGCAGTGGAGCAGTAGATAAACACGCAGCCTGACAGTCTGCTTGGGGCTATATCAGACTGCAGTTCTTAATGACTTTTTCTGGGTAGCAGTTCATTTTACTCATGAAGTGAATAGACCTAAAATCAATGCATCTCTCAGAGATACATCTACAGTTCATTATATATGCCTAAGTTATGTTTCAAGCACCTAAACTAGGAATGGTATTGCATTGAACCTGCTTATGTTACCACCTAGGATGCTCAGAGCCATAGATAAGTTCTTCTGCAAGCTGTCTAAGGGTCACTATTAAGAAATGGACTTTTCCCAATAACACGATGCTTCATAACCCAGCCTGTGTGTAGCTGGAGCTGCAAGACAGTTTCCAAGTATTTCCTTGCAAAGCTGTGACTTGCATTTCAATGTGCCTATGTCATCAGGGTAATGAAACAGCAATTTTATGGCAGAAGTTGTGAATATAGGCAGAAGTTTATTCTTCTCAGTGTCCTAAACACATTATTTCTGAAAAAACAGAGACATAAATAAAATGTTTTTTTGAATAGTTTTCCTTTCTCCGTTTCATTTAAGGCCATTTTGACCATTCCTGTCACAACACTGCTGGGACAAACCCCTCCAAGCATCTTTCCATGCCCCCTCCCAGTTGACTCAGGCTGTCAGGTAAGACACTCATCTGTGTCAACCCTTCTAAGAGCTTCTAGCAGAGCAGTGAGTTTTTCTCTGCGCTTCCTATCTCAGCAGACTTTGCAATACTGTTTGCAATCCTTTTGAAACTGTACAAAAGCTGAGATTCTTAACATTATTACAAAACTCTTAATGTTGTTGTGTTAGGCAGAAATCTATTCCTCTGAGAAAAAAAAACAAACCAAACCCACTAAAATGAAGTATTGGAAACAAACATTTCTATCAGTCGAGTACCCCACAGTTAAAAGTGGTATTGAGAAAGGCTATCTGACACCACTGAACTAGAAAAGCCTATATAATCCAGTATTTGGACACTAGATGGCAATGTTAGATTTTATTTAGTCATGTGATTAAAACGATGATTAAATGGGACCTTCTAAGAGAGGAAAACTCTTTTTCAGGTTAAAAAGGAAGAAAGGACTGTTTGATCTGGCTAAATAAGAATAAAGATCTGAATGCCAGTGAATAATCCATCTAAAATAATGAAATATCAGCAAAATACTTTTCTGTCAGATACAAAATATAGATAACCTGGATACAATCATCAAGTAGATGATTAATGAAAAAAGAACATTGTGATAAGAGCATAATGTGCAGGAAAGCCATAAAGCTTTATTATTAAACCTTAAAAAATATTTTGTAACAGTTTAATTGCTTCAAACAAAGAAACAAAAGAAACAAGTTTAAATCTCACATAAATTCTTCCCTTCACTGTATTAAACATATTGAGTCATCTAAGGACAACAAGTTTCACCCAGCCGTCATGAAGCTAACTTAAATTTCACTAGTCTTGAGGAACCAAGCCTGTTTTAGTAAGGAAAAGCAACATTTGCACCTAACATGTACAACTGCAAATAGATGTTCTTAGGGCTGCTCCTGGGAGAAATGATGATAGGAGAAATTTGAAAGAGAGATGATAATACAGTTTTATAATATGCAGAAAGCCTAGATTTTTACCAGGACTGTCTTTTTAAACCTATTTCACAGAGACTTTAGGCTTGAACTTGTCTCCCTACACAACTGAAGATGTGTGAAATAAAAGATAATTTATTTTATTTTGCCAGTCTAAGAGCAGTAACAACTGTTTTCTCTTTGCCTTTCCTTCAAATAAGAGCAAGAATCAGTCAGTACAGAGAGTGCTTCCATTCCTGCTTCCCTGGCTGTTCTATCTGCAAAGCATCCTTTTATTCAAACTTATTTCTTGTAAAATGTTCAAAAAGGATGTAAATTTTTTACTTTATGTCTCTTTATATTAGCAATCCTTACATGCAGTAATGAACAGGCACATGGACAATATTTTGTAAATCAAATCAACTGCTCTGGGTTATGTAGCCTCCCAGTTAGATACTCTTTTACTCTGTGCTGTACGGGGAGTGTTAACCACACAAGGCTTCATTTTCTCTTTGGGAAACTTACACCAGTCTTGTAGGCAAACATTTCAGAAATGTTTCTAGTAATTCAATTGTTGCTTTTGCTTATCATTATATTCAGGGAGAATCTCATTTTTTAAAGAACATCCAAACCAAAACCATGAAAAAAAGCCTTTTTCCTTCAGCTGCAGTCATCCTTCTCTTCATAGGCTCTGACAAAAGCACAAATGCATATAAGATGGATTTCATGTACCAAACTTAGCCTTGTGACTAAATGACACCAATGATAATTCAAATGATTCTGATATCAAAGATATTTTTCTTAGTGAAAAATAAGCTCAAGGTTAAATAATCTCCCAAAGAGGACAGGAGTACTGATTTAGATTTTTACAACAAACTTCCCAGTTTTCTTCCATTATGGTTTTCTGCTCTAACCTAAGAGTAATCAAATCCAGTCTGCCTAGTGGGATGCTATGCTGATGCCTTTTCAAAGCTGTGGGGATGAAAATGCTTGGATGTTAATCTAACGATCTGGTGGAAACACTTCAGGCAGTATGGTTAAAAGAGGAAAACAGGAGGAGATGCAATACAGTTGCATAACTGAAACCAATCACTGATGTTTTCTACCTATCTTGGCCAAATTAATCTGTCATGTCTCCTTCCAATAGCTCTGTGATAGCTCAGATTTTGACTCATTTCCCTAACGACAACCATAGAAAGCAGCACAACAGGAAGAGAAGGAAACAGAAAAGACAGCTTAAATTTGATTTTTAAATTATATTTGAGCTTCAGAATCTGGCTGATGAACACTAAGTGTTCAGAGTAAGTTGGCCTTGGAAATGCAGATAAGTCACAACATTTGTAGACTAAAATAGTCCCTATATACTGATTAAAGGAGATCAATAAAGATGAAAAGTACATTTATATTAGAAGTTATGAGGCACAACTCTCTCCCATCTGATTATGTGTTATTTATTCCAGCAGTGCCTTGAGGTCTCAGTAAAGTCCAAACTCCCTAGTATGAGAAAGGATAATTCTTGTTGTACAAGAAAGCAAGCAAGTGATAAACCAAGTAGAATCAAAGGAATTTAAAGGTTGCTCCTAAATTATACAGCATATCAATTGCAGGAAAAAAAACCAGACTGGTGTTTCTGGAGCCCTGCTCTTGTGCACTGATTTCAGAGGGTCTAGTCTCAAAGCTTGTTGCCATTGTTTTGGTTACTTAGGACATACCAAAGCATGTCTTCCCTAAGCTCCTGTCTCTCCATTAAAATCTCTTAAAGAGACTATTTTTTTTGTTTTTACTTCTGTGAGCTAAAGGTCTTCTCACAACATTATTTATTAGTTACTTGGTTAACTGAAATCTTTGAAATGTTAAATGTGAACTGATTGACAATGCCCATTATTGAAGAGCTTATCAAGATTCAAATAAAAGTATATTAGTAAGAGTTTTGATTTTATGTTGTTCCTCTGGAAAAATGACATATTGTGTATAGAAGATCAATAGCAAAAGAAAAAGAAAATACCCCAAATACCACCTGCTGTTCCCTTGTAGAGATATCTCTGCTTTGGGCAGTCTGCCCAGGAAATAGCAAAAGATTTTATCCAAATAGAGACTGAATTACAAAACAACTATACAACCTAACAGCTTAAACAACTGCCTGAGTTTTGCCTCCAAGGCTGCTTCTTGGCTCATTTTCACAGCAGTTCAGGGACAGCACCACACCATGCGCTGATGGGTGCGCTTCAGAGGGCATGTTGGCTTCTGTGGGAGTCAAGTCCCTCGGTTTTTAACAATCATTTGTCTTTGATTTTTCACTCTAACTATGACATGCCCAAATAGTCCATGTTAAGCTTGTCTCCAAAGCAGACATTGATAGGATTATATACCAAGTAAAACAGAGCAAGAACTAAGGATTTAAGTTGTCAAAAATCAAGGCATAAATCTTACGGTGGTCTTCCTTTTGTGAGTGGTGGTTTGGTTTTGGTGGGGCTTTTTTGGTGTTTTTAATAGAAAGATGTTAAAAATAAAAACCACAAAGAAAACAACACACAAGAAAACCACCCCACAAACAAAAAACCAAACAATTTTTGATATTCCATTCCTAAGACATATACTTCCCTAAGGAGATCTAGTACTTGCAATAAAACTATAGTACCAGTGCTCATGTAGCTTTAATGACTTAAGAATGTAAATGAGGCCATGTTTATAGGGAGTTATATATCTTTTATTAGATCAGCTCTTGAAGCCAGGGGAAAAAAATAGATAAGCTTTCAGGCACTTGGTAAACTGAAGCGAGCCCCCTTTGTTACTCAGAGCAGAATTAGTCAGGAATGCAATATGGTCATCTTATTTCTGATGATCAAATAGTATGAGAATGTATTTATTAGCTGCTTTTTCTCTCTTCATATACACTCTTGTTTTTACTATTTTATTACTCAGAGGATTAAATCTGGATGCTTCAATACTTTCATATCTTAGTTCTACTTGACACATAAAAATTTAAGTTTCTAGGAGACTTTAATAATGAGAAGAGTAGCAAGGAAAAAATCCTGGGAATACAACCAGAGCCACAGGGCACAGGCACTTTTCATCATGATTGCAGGACATCTTGGAGAAGTCTCTAGAGGCTCCCTCTGCTCTTAATCTGCATTGCGTCCAAAAACTAATACCTGAAGTGAATGCATTCAAGGCACCTGGTAGGTCAGACTTCCTAAAGGGCATAAGTAAGATAACAGTGTGGTGAAGCCTTTTCAGTTCAAGGTCTAGCCATTCAACAGGCTCTTCTGAGAAGAACTAATTTTTTTTTCTGGTTACTGAGATAATCCAGTTAAAGGGACTATGAGGATAGGATGTTTTTCATGGCAAATAAGAACAGAGGAAAATATTGAAAAACAAAAGTATGCAGAATGTTTCAATGGGTGCAACAACCTTTACCTGTGTTGTTTTCTGAGTTCTGTGCTGCTCTGCAAATACCTGTCTTTGTACTGATGCACACTGCTGTCTACAGAATGGTACAGACAGGAGGCACAATATAATTCTTTGCTCTCTTGAAACACAGAGTTAATCTAAACAAGCTTTATAGGCACTGGGACTTCAGACTAAGGTATCTGTCTCTAAAAAGTTCTGAAAAGTTAAATTGCACCAGTATTCAGAATTTAAGATATCAGTGCCTTATTACATCCAAATGCTCCTTGAAAACCCTGGGCACAAAGTACATTTCCTGAAATCTCCAAACCACCACGAAAGTAGCACAGCTAACAACAGCTTGTGAAGAAGTGGTATGTTAAACACTAGTTATTGGAAACATAAGCTTGTGTGCTTTAAGCAATAGCATTCCAAAACATTCCATTTAAAAAAAATAAAATTCCAAGAATACAGAAAACAAACCAGATGTTTGGCAAGCCTTCTGGCTACTAAATTAAAATAGACTTTCCTGAAGCTACCACATGCGTTCTTAATGACAGCAGTTTTGATGGCAAATGTTTTTAAATGTATTTAATGACAGCAGTGTAAGTACCAGGTCTTAGGCTAAGCTGAATTCTATTCAGCATAGAGCCCAAGGCAGGACAGAGGTTAAAGTCACCTTCTCTCTGAGTGATCACTGCTCTCTTTCAGTACTCACTTACCCTGTCAGTAACAGATGGGGCAGATATAATGCACAGCTCAGAACTACATACTTCTATTTGTATTTTGAGATAAAAAATATTAATATGTTAAATACCCATTAATTATACAAACCATTAATTCAAGATTAAGGAATATTAAAACCACACATCATGCATAACCACTAATCATCAACAAATCCAAACTTAATCAACTGGTATTTATTTGTATCTTGTTAAATTTAGCAGTTGTCTTAATCGTAATTGAAAGCAGTTCCAAGATGTAATTTAAATCTTTACCAAAACCTCTTGCCAGTCCATTTCAAAACAAAAAATAAAATTACCTGAAGTTACTATTGATTTTTTTTCCTTTTCCAAGCTGACCACATTAATTTATACACAATCCCATGTCTGCTCCAGCAACCATGATTAACCCACAACAGCCAAAGCCAGAAAAGTTCTCCAAGGGGAGAGCTAAGACAGGACAATAAAATATAACTACACTACTGGCAGCAATAAAATGCTTTGCTTCACTGCACTGATTTCTTTGGAGTCTCACCTGGCCAGCAGCACTGTGTTGTTACAGTTCTATGCAAGATTATAAGGGGACCACATAAAAAATGGGCTACGTTTGTACATGATTCTGCGATGCTCCCATGGGTTGTGTAAAAATGAAATACTGCAAAATAAGGCACGTAACTCACAGAAGTCAGCTGTAAGAAAAGGGACATGGACCTCAGATTTACAGATCCTTTCATGTCAGCAACAAAGGACTGCAAGGCTTAATCATGCTCTGTTGGTCAAGCAGGAAGCTTGTATTTTCCCTGTTGTCTTTTCATCAGAGTTGATGAGGAAGAGTTTTTCAGGCAATACCTGCTGTCCCTACACCTGATTGTTCTCTGTTATCTTTGAGAATGGTCTGAGCGCTACCCATGCCTCTTCATGAGAAGAAAGATGGAGGATTCATGTAAAACATGTACATAGACATGGTTGAGTGCAGAGCTGGGAAACACTACCACAGCTCATGAAAAGGGTCCTCCTACCTCTATGGCAGTAGAGGCTGGACAGACTAGGCTTGTATCTCCTATACTTTCAGCATCTCTGGTACAAATGGACCGGTTTATGCAATCCACCTTCAAGATTTTTGGACATACAGTTTACAACTGTATGGGAAACATTTGGTAATACATGTACATTATATCCACAGACAGGACAAATGGAGATACAGTGCATTAGTGCAATAGAGAGAAACTTCCTCTTTAGATGGAGTCTGACGACAGTGAGATTAAATAAAGGGACCCCCACCACCAATAAATCAAGACATGCTTTTGCCAGAGCACTGTGGGTGTATATCAGCTCAATGCTCGAAAGCACAGACATAAGATTAATTTCAGTGAAAAACAAAAGTACCTATAAAACCCCCAAAAATATTCTTTGAATTTGATAGTTCAGAATTTCACTTTTCTCTGTGTAAGTGGCTCCTACAGATGGAGAAATGGATTATGAGACAATTCTTACCACAGAATTGTTCCTATTGTTCCTATTCCTTTGAAAACCTGTGGTTAGAATTGCCTCACAAACCAATTCTCCAATACTTAGAAATAGTTCCAGAAAAAGGAAACAGGTATGTAAATACAGAAAAAACCCTCTAGTACTGAATTGATTAGTTCAGTGGGAAACAATAGAAATAAAGACATGCTTTCTGTTTACTCTTTGCATCTTTCTACTTAGGCTATAGAAGTTATAGCCCTTGAGGTTTTTTCTTTTACAGTTCAAATGAACTTCTTCTGATTGGAGCACTTTCCCTGTTTATTGTATCACAGCATACATCTGTCTGTATTAAAGCTCATTTAATACACCGGGGCTCAAACTTCAGTCTGACATCCTTTCAAGTTTCCCTTATTGTTTGCACCACAGCCTCTGCTGCTCAAATTTAGTTCCATCAGCAACTAACTAGTTCACTCTCCCCGTCAGTCATGTATATAGATTAGACACTGTCTATGTTCAAGGACTACCCCTTTGGGAACACTGCTTAATACTTCTTTCCAATTTAGAAGAGCTTTTCTGACAAGCAATTGCTTGTTCCCATTTTTTTTTTTTTTTAGCTAGTCTTTATCCTCTGTATCCACTCTTATGTCCTCCCTTGGCTAGCTGCAGCTTTCAGCTTAAGCAGAAGTCTGTGAAGCGGAACTTTTGCAAAGACTACTCTTCAAATCCATAAATTAAGCTGTATACAGTGCACCAGGAAGGCTATTGCTGTGTCTTCAAAAGAAACAGCAAGAAAGCTTGGCTTAGCAGGAGCCACACTGTTCCTGCAATGTTGCTTCTGCAGTCACACTGGCTGGTTCCTCTGAGGTTAACACAGAAGATGAATGTTTAATCACGTAGTTCTTTCTAACATGTTGAGAGAGATTCTGCTCTGGGTGACATCAATTTATCTGTGGAGTAACTTCACAGATTTCAGAGATTTAGTGTCTCCTGCACCTTTTGCCTAGCATAAAACTCAAAAGCCTGGTGTTACAGATTCTAGCATTTAGCACAGTTACAAACTAATATTCTTGCTATCTGGTTCAGGGAAAAAATAAATCACAAACCAACAAATCTCCCCCCAAAACAGAGCCTGAGATTAACGTAAGTCCTATGCATGGAACAAGGGCATGACATGCTTGGGATCTGTTCTGCAAAGAGTTCAAGTTGAGAATTTTGCCCTCAGGGGCAGCTACTGCTGTGCCTCCAGCTCTCACCAGCATCACTGTCACATGAAGCAGTTAGACCTTTAAAAAGCTTTCATCCAGCCAACCTTCATGACTATTTAAGGTCTCCGTAAGGACTCTCTTATGATTTGTAACCAGAACATATGTCATCTCTCATTCGGTTGTACATCTTTTCTAGTGTCTCAGAGAGAACCCCAATTCTCAGGGAATACTGAGCCTAAGTGTACATGTAAAGACGCTGAAAATTGTTCCCCAAACTACCAAACATTCAAACTCACTCTTCTCTTGGGGCATCTTAATGGCATTGTAATAAATTAGCCATATATTTGCTAATATTTTGCATGGAAGGCAATTGACATGGAAGTAATTACCTAACACAGCCAATGTGTCAACATATGTAAAAGTTTTCAGCACACTATTTCCCTACATTGGGAGGCAATGTAAACTCCTTCCTTCTGTGTGAAGCCATAGGAGTATCCTTGGAAAGATAACAGGAATACATCTGAGCAAGTGAAATGGCAGAAGGAAAGAATAGGTAAAAAACTGAACTGGAAGTATAAAACAATTCTCCTTTGCCTCTCATTTTGGACTTTGTGGTACAGTCATGAGCACTTTGCTTTGAATTGAAGAAGAATGGAAACTGGATACAAGGAGAATATATCAAGCCACAAAATCTGATGGAAAATCTTGTCAGAGAAAAGCAAAAATATTTGCATGCAGACTCTCCTCAAATCCAAGTAATTAATCCCCTTCACTTTACATTCTGCAGCTGATCAAGAGAGAGAATACAGATCAATAAGAGGTCTCTGTGCCATTAGCATGTTTGCTGCAACTTTTATATTAAGCCCAAAAGTAAGTCAAATCAAGACTGCCACAGAAGCTCATCTTAGCTATTATAAATGGACAGATGGGGAATAAGGCTAATAAAATGAGAAGACAGCATTTCACTGGAAAAGGTGGACTAGGTCCTCTATCAACATTCTATTCTAAATCCCACCTCTGTAAGGATAAAGTAAGCGCCTTTGGTGCCAGTGTCTGCCTTGGGGATGAGATGAAGGATTAAGCACAGATGTCCAGCCTAGGGCTGAAACATCCCCTTCATTATAATATGTTTAAAAATAAAAGTTGAAACTATGTCTTCTGTTACAGTAAACACCAAATAGACAATATGCATTACTGTGGTAAAACAAGGACATGTGAAATGGTGGCTGCCAAACAGCCATTGTAATTTCAACATGAACTGACCTAGGTTAAAGAGGTTCTGGCCGTGCCGGGGTCCCCTGCTGTGGGTTATAAACAGAAGAGGGAGTGGTGGCTCTCCAGAGGCCATGCAAGGCCATTAGAAAAACTTCTGTAAAAAGTTCAAGGCTGAAATAAAATGTCACAAATTCTTCTGAAGCCATTATCCCTGTTCCAAATTCTCCAGTGAATTTTCAGTGTTAAGTTTCATTTTACAACTTTCCATTCAGCTCTTAATTCCAATTTTTAGGCTACACTGTTACTTTACTTCAGTAACACATAAGCATACAGATCATTACCAAAATTTAAACTTGAAGTCCCTAACTAATAGATAACTCCTACTATGCTGTGCATCATAAAGCAGACAATTTTTGCAAGTGAATCGCAGTAGAAATAGGTAGCTGTTAACTTTAGTATAGAAGCAGAGGTAGGATTTGCCCGAATCCTGCAACTTTTGCAGTGCTGGCAGAAAGCAAATCTACTTTGTCTAAAGACTGTTCTTGCATGCTCCTTCACACAGAATCACAGAATGTTAGGAGTTGGAAGGGACCTCCAAAGATGCTTCATTTCTTTTTAGTTCTACCACTCTCTCACACATCTCCAACACAAAAAGACCTAATTTAGTTCATTCATACATTACTAGATATGAAGCCTGAAGACTTTTTACTCAAAAATCCTGAATGAAATACAAAATGTAACTTGTTCATCAAGCTGATAACGTGAGGTGAAAGGAGACTCTCTTGGTTTCATGGCTACAAACGATCAGATATCCAATGGGCTGTTCTAGCTATAAATTCTTTTTTTTTCTGATAACCTATATGTTTGAGTGGAAAGAATATATATTTCCTTCATGCAATTCTTTGAAAAGATCATGTTTATGTTAACACCAATAATTGTCTTCTTTCTGTAATTGTACAAGGATCTATTACAATCCAGTGAAGAATCCACTGCATCATAAACATATTCAGTGAGTTGCTCACTCACTGTTTTTCAAGGCTATCGCTTCTGTACATACTGTTTATAACCAGGTGTCACATGGCTCATTCTTTGGCTTTCATCAGAGCCCTTAAAGCCAATTTCCTATGATCATTCTCTTTTCCTTCTCAGTTCTAAGATCAATCATCTCAGAGATCATTAGTGATGCAGCATTTAGCTACATTGCAGAAACTGCTGGACCAAAGAAATAATCAGGGGCAAATACTGAAATTTTGTAAGACAGCATAAGGAAAACCTGTAATATTTTAAAGTCTTTTTCCCTATTAATAAGGAAAATAGTAAGCTCAGATCATTCTTGCCTTTCACAGTGAGCTTTTTAGTTTATGTTCAGGAGTATTTGAAAATGTCAGCTATGCTCCCTTATGTCCATCAGTGTCTCTTCTCTTCCACTTCTTAAAGTTGCTCGGAGCTGTACATTTGCTTTTATAAATATTCCAGTTACAAGCACATCCCTGTGTTAAACATAGCCCTGCATCTGCAACTGTAAGAAAGAAAATGGGCAAGACTTCAATACAATTTTTTAATTAAAAAAAAAAATCTCTTCTGACATATCTGATGTCACCAGTCAATAGTCTCCACAAACCTAGTGACACACAGAAATGTCACCAGTACCACAGGGGAGAATTGCCACGTCTCCACTTTTGCACCAAGCATGACAAAAGAAAACCTCCCATGCTGAGATGTAAACAGCATTGAAAAAAACTAGCACGCACACGTCATCAAAAAAAAAAGGGGGCAAAAATGATAAAAGACTCTTTTGCTGGAGGTCCTTATACAGCTACTCAGCAATTAGCAAAATAACTGCACATAGCTTTAATAGCTCTTTGTGGAAAATAATCAATACCTAAACAAGATCTTGCACACAGCTTCACGTGGGAAAAAAAGTTTTCACACGCAGTAAAAGCCTGTCCTCTCTGCCTTCTCTCTCTCTGAACTTCACCTTCCTCTCTCAGCTATACATGCACTCCCTGCAGAGTTATAATCTGTATATTCCCTTGTAATGTACTCATGTTTGATTGAATTTTTCGAAATGCTCAGTTGTTACGTGACTTTTGCTTGGTAGTAGAAGACAAAACACTTTCTTCATGCTGTAAGGTAAGGCACTAACAATTCAAGAAGAAAGCAAGATGTAACAGAGTCCTAGCCTGCTGAATTTATTAGTATCAGACATTACAAACCCTCATCCTAAAAAAACCATGTAATAAAAAAAGGCGTGTCATTCAATAGCATCAGCAGAACCTGAAACTTTAAAGAAAGAACTAAAATACAAATGAATTTATCTCTGATCAGAGTGCAATGACATGAAGAAGCACCAAAGCATGCTTCATTTTCCAATCTCATACTGACATTTTTAATACAGTACCCCTATGGGCTGCAAATTTTAGGAAGGCAGAAAGCACCACCTCTGTCACTATCCCAGACTCCCACAAACACAGACACAGGAGGGTACTGCTCCAAGGCAGGCTTCTCTGGGGAGCACATGGGGCCGAAGACTAACCCACTGAGATATCAGCCTTTGCTGGGGCAAACCATGCAGTGTGCTGGATTACATTTAAAGTTTTTTTCCATCCTGTGCATATGGGTTTGAAGCTGTTATACTCTTTTATGTTTTGTACCTAATTTTATAAACAAACTGAGCCCCACACCTGTTAGAAATTTTTCAGACTCTTAAAACATGGAGTGCTTTCAAAATTTACTATGCAATGACTGCAAGACTTGCTTGGAAATAACAAATAGTAACTGGTGTAGTGAGAAGACAGGTTCTAAGGACTCTGGCTGAATTTACATGCTTTGCTAGCCAGTCAAAAATCTGCAAGTGAAACTGCTAATCATGTCTAGATGCACCATACTAGACTGCTGCTGCCAGTCTCAAGCACAGAGAAGCACACCTCCAGAAATGAAACAGAGAAAATAGCATGAAAACTAAAATTAACCTCATTTTAAATAAGTGCTTTAGAGCTAGAGTACAGAAATACTCAAGAAAACACTGTTAATGAGCATTTATGCCTGAAGAGAGTAGCAACCATTGGAACAAACAGTGTCTGATGCACTTGACATGTTATATATACAGCAAACTGCTGAGGACTGACAAAGTCCCCAGTAGTGAGCATGTAGCCCTGTAAGGAGTCAGTCACATCTTCGACCCTGGAAAAGATATTAGTGAAAGATGAACATGTATTAAAATGAAAAGGAAATATTTATATTTCTTCCAGCTGCTTCTCTTGCAGGTAGCAAGCACCAGTCCATTTAGGCCAAATCATTACTCTTAAATTCAGTGACATCTGGTAGAAGAATAAGCTTCAAGCTAACTAGGGAGAGTATTCCACAAATGAAACAGAATGTTTGAATCTTGTTTATTACCAGCAATGGGCACGTGGACTGCCAGATGCCAGCAATAACACACAGATGCTACAGTGAAATCTTGTCTCCCTTTACTCCCTGGAGAACCTGAAGAAATCAGTTATAATCATGAAACAGAGTGACAAACACATTCTTTCTTTTACCAAGCTCCAAAGGATTTAGTGCAGTAGATGACAGAATCTGTTATAACACATATTGTCAAACAAATGAATAAAAACAAAGAAAAACCTAAAGCTGCACACTAGACAGCAAGCCCCTTAAGGCACACACATCATGTCACTGGGATCCGAAACACTAATAATGTGAAATTTGTATTACCCTTGCAGAAAGCAGTTTGTTCTACACAGCTGTTGCTCCAGACATGGACTTTGGCTGGCTTTTGCAGCGTCATTGTACCTTATCTGAGAATCTGTCACACTTAAACTATGATGCCCTTTGTGGTGGGACAACTCTGGCTCTCCCACGAGAATATTTCCCTTTATATCTCACTTCTCTGTTGTGGAATAAGCATTCCTTTCCCCCTCACTCACCCACCCCCAGAAAGTGACTTTGGAATTGCAGTAACTGAGTTTGCATTTTCACTGTTCTATTTCTTTCCATTCCCACTCTACTCCAGAGTTTGCCCCTTGCTTTCTACATTCCTGGTTTTGTTTTTTTTTTTTTTTCACATTACCTGCCCTAAATATGTTCTGCCAGCCTACTTACAGCCCATCTAGTAGGAAGCAATTGCTTCAGATACTCAACTTATCACCACATCCAACACATACCAGCACTTTACTTCACATAACTTTTTTTTTTTTCACCTAGAAATTACCACAAAATGTAAATCTTTACAATTACACCTTCAGTTGTTTAACTAAATTGGCTGTTGGCTTGCTCCCAAACAAATGTTGCCTGAGTTGTCTATAGAGGTGGAGTTTTAGCAAATCCTCTGGAACCTTGAAAATTAGATGTTTATCTCTCTTCAGATGTGAAGCAGTGACAGAGCAGGGAAACTCTACCATGTGCTATCTGTGACTGTAGAAACATGCTGCAACACTTGGGAACATATCTGGTTGCTCACCGATTTGAGAGCTATGTTGCCTCAACAGTAAGCCCGTCTGGAAAGGCACTACAATCAAATCATTCATCTCCTGTGCCCTAATCCTGGAAGAGGTAAATTTATCTCCCTTCAGATACTGAAATTCAGGAATGATATCTTTCTTACCATCCTTTTACTCCAGATGGTGTTTCATATCTCATCCACCAGTGGATGCAAAACTAAACCGAGATATTTCTACAGAGAATTCTGAGCAATACACAGCAACTGCCTGTCGATGGGAGGTGGGAAGCGGTAGAAGAGAGGGATGTCAAACCTTTCTTTTCCCCCCTGTGTGTTAAAACACAATTCAGCATGTCCCTAGTAGCAGAATATAGACACGATCCCAAAGGATATTAAATTAATGGAAAAATAAAAGATTTATTAACCACATTTGGTGAGGCAACAGATAGCAAAATAAGAAGAAATATTTATGAATTAGAATAAAAGTAGAATTTATATTAGCTCATATATATAAAGAGGTAAAAAAGTTCAAATGCTGAAACTTTTGGTAGATGCAGTAATCACAATATTCTCAAAACAAAATGAAATCTGTAATTTGCCTGATTAATAACTTAACAGCTCATCTGCTAATAACCTAGAATCACCTGTTAATCATGGCTGAGTAATTTCAAGGGTTGAAAAAAAGTGGAAGCACTGTGTAGACACAGAGCTGCATGTTAGTCCTCTCACCTGCAGAAAACTTCAACATTCTTGCTTCAGAAAAGTTACTAGTTATCATTTTGGAGGCAAATCCCTATTTTAAGGTTATAACTATGAGCCAAATTATAGCATTAAATAGATCCCAGTAGACAATGTTAGAAAATAATGTACAAACAGAAGTCCACATAAATAAGGACTTTTTAATGGCCTTGGCTACACAGTCTCACAATGCAATGCCTCTACCATGAGACAGACAGAATGCAAATAATTTACTGCTGTATAGATACAATTCTAAACTTAATTATCTGGAATAGAAAGAGTAATATAACAGCAGTTTGCCAACAGTCTACTACATAGTGTCAAAAAGGAAGGAAACATTAGAGCTATTCTCCCACAGTATGCTCGCCTCCCACCTGAGGAGTCGAAATGAAACTTCAACAGAATATGTCATAATATCATCATACCTGTCAAACACAATGTTGAGAAAAGCAGAGACTCCAAGCATATTGTATGAACCCCAAGTTACCTTTTTTATTAAAATGCACAAAGCTGGGCTAAGAATATATTTAAGAGCATAGGAATTGCTCTTCTCCTGGGTGTCTTATGCATCTCGGAGAACTTACAGAATTGTCCACCTCTCTTACCTACATTCCTAGCCTTTAATCCAAAACTAAACCACAGCTAATGTTTCTGTGGCTGAAGTAAGAGACTGTGGGAATCTGTTTTTAATGGTTACTATTGCAGAGTTTGTCCTGAACCATACATATTAAGAATTAGGGATTATTTCAGAATCCACAAGGAAGGTTCCTTTAAGATAATAAAAACAGCTAGCAAATAAAGTAAATGGATATGACAGTATTAACTTAAATCTGGAGACAGGCTGAAAAAATAGCCCCAAGAAAAATGGATCTTTTCATTCTGTGTTTGACTATCAACTCAGACAATGTTTAATTAAGAAGTTTAACTTTTTCATTGCTATTTAAACTGAGGGGAGACAGTTTTTCAAGTCGCAGAAACTATAACAACTTGTAAGTTACTACACAGATTGCAAACTGCAAGATGATATTGGATAGTGTGCAAATCACTGCAACAAAGGAAGAATACAATGTCAGAGTTATAAACCCCATCTTTCTCTGAGCAGGCTGTCTTCAAGCCTCTTTTTGCTTTTGACTCATTCCAAAGCAAGAGCTAAACCACTATGGGACAAGAGATCCCAAGTGGAGAAGTGCTGGAAGACATCTTTTGCTTATGTAGCTATAAAAATGCAGATTAATCATGCTTCCAGCAGAATATGGGTGGTAAAAGAAATCAATTGCTAGATTGATACATCCTTTACCCCCTCCGTTTTTTAAAATTTAGGATTGTTATAATCCAGTTTGTTTCGTGATATGGAATCCACTTCAGTAGCTATGTCTCAAGGACACTTGAATGTAAAAGTAAAGGCTTTTCCAAATGATTTTTATGTGCATATTGACTATTAGACCATGACCCAGGTCTACAAATCTCTTACTTGAAAGAATAATAGGTCTTATTGATTATAGTTTGATCATGCAAGATAAAGCAAGTGGGAATAGTAAATCACCGTTCTGATTAGTTATGTACATCAAGTAAATGGGATTAAATGCATGTTTCACATGTTTGCTGATGAATCTGATCTGTGTGTAACTAAGAATATGTCCGTGTATAATCTGTTAATGAACTGTCACAAGGAAATGGAAAGAATATTTTCAGTCATTTTAAACCATCAGTCATGTGTCTCAAGAGCTAACACACTGGCAGTGCAGCACTGGGAAATACTGGCACATAAGTCATCTTAACACTGTTCCTAAAAACAGAGTATTACATTAACTTAATCAAAAGACTGCATAAGAACATCACTGAAATTCACTAAATAGAAGCAGGTATAGCTGGAAAATTGCCCGTACCTATTAAATCATGCATATAACAGCTGTTCTCTGATGCTCTTAGGAATTAAACTCTTACATTACAATGACTTTATAATTTACCTAGATTATCTGAGTTGCACAGGAGATATCTATAACCTGCTATGAAGAATAGCTCATTGCTGGATTCACTGGTTTTGAAAATTGTGTCAAGATTGTGTCTGGATTTTTTTTCCCCCACAACATAACCACTTACAGCAGAATGAAAAGTGCCTACAGGTTGTGCAAAGCCAGAAATAGAAGAGGTACAAAAATGTTTCCTACTTCCTAAACTTTGTTCCCATTATTCCTGGAGCTATATGATAAACTCCATTTGCAATAAACATAGGAAGGTGATTAGCTGAAATTCTGAATGTTGGTGAAATGTAGCACGGTACTTAACACAGGAGTCCTAAATGTGCCTAGGAATAAATGCAATGTTATCCACCCCTGTTTTCCAAACCTTGCCTCCAACCAATTAGTGCTCAATTCTAGTAGTCTCAGATCTGTGTTCTCCCTCTTACATTTCTCTCTCCATTCTTCTTGCTTTCCCTTCCTGCTTTTTCCTCTTTTGTCCCTCTACTTCATTAAGAGAAAGAAATATGGCTGTTTAGTTAGCCTGTGCTTTTACGTAAGCAAACAGAACTTAACTCAATATTTTGTTATTATTTCTCATAATATTCAGTGTGTCAGAGGAGCGTTTCTCCCATTTTAGAAATGGAAGTGCAACCCACACAAGCAGCTGAATGACTAAATTCACTACTTTCACACTCATGCTGTTTACTTCATTATTTCATCTACTAGTGGACCAAAGTCTTGTCTCAAGGAGAGTTGGCTAGGCAATAAGATTATATGGAGTCAGAAGGTTATATTTCTACTACCTTACAGACTTCAGGAAACAATGACCTTATTATGGCAAGTCATATCCATACAGAACACTAAAGCTTTCCTCTGTCCAGGAGACTTGGATTTACACAGGCAACAAAGCACAAGTGGGAAGGTCATTCTACAAGGTAGGAATAGAGAAAAATTTGCCATTCACCCCTTGCCGCCACCTCCCCCCCACCTGAAAATCAAAATTTGGATTCTGTGGCAGAAGGAAACATAAGGTATGTATGGAGAGTCACACAGAAAACCAAGTAAACTGAAAGCTAAATTGTATCAGTTCCTGACTATAACCAGGACCTCTCAGACATTTCAGAATATTGCTCAGGTCAAAATGTGGCTTTGTCAAAGCATTACAACAGTAAGCTTAAAAAAACAAAGCACCACAAGCAAAACCAGATCTTTGATGTTTAGAAAGAACAGCATGTTCAGTAACTTTTAACAAATGGAAACCAATTTCCTTTCTTGACAGTAATGACTGTTGAAAGTCCCCATCTCCTGAATCATTAAAATTCAAAGCAAGTGTGATAGAGCATTGGTAAAAGTCATTAGTTGGTCATAGGGAAGAGCTTGCAATCCCTGGAATAACAATTAATTCAAATCAATACAGGAATTAGAAGGAAAGATTAGAAACTGCTGATATTTACCCAGTGAGAACTAGTTTATATTTGTAGCAAAATGGATCCTTATACATGATCAGTAAAGATTCAGTGAAGAGTCAAGCTGAAGTTCCCAAACTTCTTTTTTAAACACAGTTTTAACATACTACTAATCTTCAGAAAGAAATGCAGCTGTTTACTATAGCCTGTAGTGAAGAACCGTAAAGCTTTGGAACAGAGGAAGCTCAAAGTCTGTGACAAAGAAATTAAAATCTGGCAGAAGTAAACAAATGATATTATTTAAGAGGTCAGATTTGTTTATTCAAAAATATGCAACAAGAAGACTCTACTGCAATATTTAAGCCTGACAGAAGAATCATTCATGGTGTGTTGGAAGGAATACATTTGTTTTCAGAGTGATCACCGAAAGATGAGCTGGTGCCTTAGTAACACTGCAATGGCCACCTCTCCACACAAGCACAGCTGCAGAGGACAGGCATCGTCTTGTTGCCCAAGCACTGCAAATTTTGGTTACTGCTCAATATAAAAGCACACATGGAACCACTATTCATCCATTCAAACAGAAACAGCTCACTGTAAAATTCAATGCAAGATTTCAAAGCGATTTTCCCTCTGGATGTCTACCAACAAATTCTCATTATGTATCAGGGCTGACAGGGAAAGATTTGCAACATTCTAGATAATTGTCTGAACTTTCCCCTCTACATATCAAATAAATAACAACTCCCTACTCATGTTACAGTCCTCCTTTCCCATTTATTTTCTCTTCATTTGACAACAGAGAAAGTTCTGATACTTTCCTTTTTTTCTCCCTCTGTGAAAAAGGGCAATTAAAAACGGAAACCACACATAACAGCCTGCCGTGACTAAACTCTCGGAGGAAAGCGTTGTTTCTTACAGGTCTCCTGAAAACATTTGACATATTGTTGGTATTTTGAAAACCAGCAAGCAATGATTGTGAGCAATGAGAATAAAGCATTTCCCTAGGATTGTTTTTTACAGGGGATGACATTGCTGAATAGATTTCTTGCCTCTCTACCTATCAGATTGGAGTAAAGCATCACAACAGTGAAGAAACAAACGTCACATTATCATCTCTGATATGATAATAGGTCAATGCTGAAAGAACTCTACTGGCATGCATGCAGCCTTCTGGAAAGAAAAGAAAACTCCTGGGGAAGCCATGACCGTTTCCATAACCCTAATAGGTCTGCTATTAAGAAAATAAGGGGAACCGGAATTTCTAGTCAAAGACTGCTTGCACACCCCACCTCCTTCACAATTTGTGATAAGAATAGGCCATTTGGAAGAAACGAGGTTATACATCAGTCATCTGCAATGTTAAGAGGAAAGACAGTGCATTCAGGTCAGGCTCTTCAAATTACTCTTGAGAAGCCATTTGCTTTGCACAAATACAATGAGACACAAAGTGGAGATGCTTGTTTTATTCTAGCTCTGTGCAGAAAAGGGTGCTAGGCAATAATTCACAAAGCTAGCACACCCTCAGGAATCCCAGAAGGTCTAATATACAAAAAGGTAACTAAGGAAAAATCATCTCACAGTATCTCATTGGTTTTTTACAATATCATAACTAGTTCACCTGCACTTCTTGACTTGTATCGAACTCATTATAGTAAGGTAGTTCTACATTTACATATGAGATCTATTCCTAACGGTGTGGGGTTTTAGTATCATAATCAGCTTAAGGGAACTGAAGGTTACATTTTGTGCCTATCATCTATCACTAAGTCCTTGATTACTCTTGCATTCTGTTACTATTGTTACCCAAACCCACATTTTGGTCTTATGGACATTTGATCTCTTATTTTCTTGGTTTCAAAGTAGACCCTTCATGGCTGCCTAACTATGTAATTTCCTGATTTTTGGTAGTTTTAAACTTTTTCTCAGCATCACTGCTTTTACTTTTGCAGCCCCTTTAGAGGTTATTGAGCTCAGTGAAAGGGTTTGCTGTTTCACAGGGAAAACAAGGGAATTGTCAATAGTATTGGCCAGGTCTGTCAGGATGGATCTCTTTCAAGACAAGCCGTTACTAACCACACTAACTGTCTTAGTCCTGGTGTTTTTCCAAGCAGAAGTTTACTCCTGTTACCTTGGACCACTTTCCTGACGACTGTTGAGCACACTAGTGAAGAGGAGGAAGGGGAAACAGAGGCATTGAAGGGAATGTTTACCTGTTTGTTGGTAGCATAAAACCATACGTTTTGCACTGCACTGTAGCTTGCATGGGGAAGTCTGTGATACTTGTCAATAGTTTGCTACAAAGTGGCCTCAACAATGGTCAGAGAATTATAACAGCTCAACAAACCATCAGACTCCAAACCCCATAGATGTGACCCTCTTGGTAAGCAAAGAACTCATTCCAGATGCACTTCTGTCTAAACAGTCTAGTAAGAAATTCTGCAAGCCTCTGTCTATAGCCTTTCAGTTTAAAAAACCTCAAACAAAAATGGAAAACTGCAAAACCAGAAAAAGCCTTAGTTTCAGATACGATTGATGAGTCATGTAGAAAGACACCCGAGACATTAGTCACTGCCTCCTTTCTCATTGTACTCTACTGTAATTTAACTTTTCAACAGCTTTTCTGTAGCATTAACTTCATTTTTTCATATAGCCTCACAGAGAACAATAACCTGCACAACAGATGACAAAAAACCCCAAACAAACAATGAATTCTGTTAACCAATATGTTTTATAAAAGAATGAAGGACTGTGGAAAAGCCTTAAGGTAAATAGTCCTGTTAGCAAGTATAAAATTCCAGGTAGATACACAGAACCAAACAATAATATTATTTATCAGCACTGGCTGGACAAATTTAAGACCAAAGTTTATGACACTGTCTAAAAATAATCTGGGATTTTTTTTTTCCTCTGTTTTGTTACTGCTGGCTGAAACCTCAAGAGATTAATTCAACATGGCAGAGATCAAGGAGAAGTGGAAGAGAAGACACATGGAATGTTGCCTGAACAGGAAAAACTAGAAAAAATGTTCTTGTGTTTTATGTAGAACCAAAATCTTAAGAAAAGTTTCTGATGTGAACTTCGAAAACTGAAGGAATTGATGGAATTTTGGTCTTATTTACCTGTTTAAGGTCCTCAAATTTTACTAATAATATTTGCTAACAGCTGTTTTTTTGGATTCCCACCTGTGCTGAACTGGAACCATGTAGACTTGAAGATGGCTGGTATGGGTGATCTAGTGGTTAGGATTCAGAGGTCTCACCACTGGGGCCTGGGTTCGATTCCCAGTCCGGGAAGAATCCTGCTCTGGCAGGGGGGTTGGACTAGATGATCTTTCGGGGTCCCTTCCAACCCCTGACATTCTGAGACGATAAAAGGCACTAGAAGATAGCTTGACTAGTGTAAAATCTTCAACTCTGTCAACTGCAGCAGACCTGCACTGAAATAAGGGAGAGAAGCCAGAGCAGATGTGAGCGTACCGTCATAAGTATGCCAGAAGCAGGGTTTAATTAGAAGATAAGGATAACGTATTAGTACAGAAAAAATAATGAGCTCCTAAAATTGGGTACATATGACAAAGAAGAATATTAGGAAGAATATAAAAGGTTACAGAAGGGGCAACTGCTATTTCCAGTCTTAACAATACACGCATTTAAGATTCTTTTGAACTTCCTTTACTTAAAAACAAACAGCTTCTGAGAAGTTGGAGCTATTCTACTTTCTTTACATGTGCACTTTGTTTCTTTGTTTGTACTTTAATAACAAGGAAACAATAATCCTGACTGCCTATGTTCAATATGAAAACTACTTATGAAAATAAGACATTCCCTCAAATTCTTTTCCCACTTTGCCATAAAGACACTTGTGTTGGTCTTTACCACCTAAATATTACCCTGCACAGGTGCTTTATAAAAAAAATGCAGCTCACTGCAGGACTTAATGGATATATGTAGGACTTATGGATATTGCTACTTGTGATATCCTTGTACTGTTCTCCAGCCTCATAAAATGTGGATTCATGTGTTTATTGGTGGCTGTTGGCATAGAGGCAGGGCAGACTGAATGAACCACACCTTTGTGTTCTCCCTGGTTTAACTTTTGGGGCCTGAAGAGCTGTGAGAACCTTGCAGCAAATCTGAAAGTCCACAGGCAGCAACAAACCCCAGGGGCACAAAAGAACTAAAGCAAAAGGAACACCCACATGACTTCAGTCATTCCTAATTTTCTTCCCAGAAATCTCTTACCTCTTACAACATTTTTTTAACCCACTTCCCTTCTCTGAAAGATGAATTCAACCTGAATCAGACACAGAGAATGTTTAACAGGAACTGGTAAAGCCAGGGCAGGCCATTAGAAGGATTGGTTTGTTTAGTGTAGAAAAAATGATGTTTACTAGTGGCTGTGACTGTTGTCCATGAACATTGTTAGGTACGAACAAACCACTTTCTTCCAGAAAAACAAGAAGGTTACCTGAAAAGGTACTGGACAGTATGGGCACAGTGGAAAGTTTAGGTGTGAGATCTCCCTGAATATGTTTACAGTAGACAGAAGATAATATACTTCAAAACACGAAAGGCTCTCCAGGCTCCCTTCCTCTTGGTCATCATTCAAAGACTAAAGAGGGTGTGGAGAAAACACCTACTTTGGTTTTGTTAAAAGATTTGCTACACCTAGAACGACTAAGTTCCATGTTACGGAAAGGAAAATGAGGACACAGGAAATACCTTTTGGTTCAATAGTTTTGCTTTTCTCCATTTGTGCCTACCCACAGACATTTGCCCAGGCACTTGGCAATAGCGGCACATTTTTTGTTTAGCAAAACCATGAAGTAGTTCATGGCCATAAATAATATTTATGTGCCACTGTATAAAATTTATTAAGTATTTAAACAAAGAATGGAACTACTGACTTTGTTTACAGAACTATACAGAATAATCAACAATTTTGGAGCACAATATTTAACTTGTTACTGTAGGTTTCTGCTCAGCCATCAGGATCTACAAAATTAAGGAAACATGGAAGAATTAGGGAAGTTAATAATTACTGTTTAAACACTAGTAATTATTGCAAATTTTATCCTATTCTATTCCCACAAAGGTGAAAGAAGGGCTGGATCCAACAAGAGTTAAATATATGTTTCTATGTTTTAAAATGTTTTTCCTTTTACTCTTCAGTTAAAATGCTGATAATGAAAGTGCTAACAGTAATCTTTTGTAAAAAGCTTCTCTATATTCTTGCAGATAAAGTTTCTAATAAGGTGAAAGTTTGTCTTCTGTCCTTGATGTAGGACATTAATTAGCTACATGTCTACCACATCATGACAAAAAGAAAAAAAAGGTGAAAAGATGATAGCATTTTCTGAAACCTAAAATTTTCTGGTCATGCTTTCAAGGCTTGCCTTTTTGCCTATATTTTTGGAAGGAGCGAGAGTCATTGTTACCTGCCTGATGACATAAGAGTTAACTTCATACATAATCATACATAAATGTATTGGGCAAGAAGCAAAATGAATTTCTCACCTGGGGGTACAAGTCTTAAATATAGAGAATTCATTAATAAGAAAAAACCTAACTACAAAAACAATGCATATTAACTTAGAAAGGAAAGCAGAGCTAGGCCATTTCAGCATAAGACTGTGAAAGAAACGCAGTGTGTCCAAAACCCTCTGAATGTCAAGAAGATTTGGGAAGCTATGTCCCTCCTGTATATGTGGAAATTCCCAACTTATAAAACATTGGCTAAAAGTCATAATGATCATGGTGAATTGGATGTCTTTTACTTTGATCTTTTGGGTCAATTCAAATGCCCAAACGGAAGCCAAATATGTGGCTTGGGAACCTGCAAACAAGGAAAAAAGAGAAGACAGTATATAAATCCCTGTAAAGAGATTAGTAAAGCCTTGTGTACTCTGCTGTAATCAGAGAGAGGAAATGCAAAGCCATGATATAAATTGAAGAGACTAATGTCTTTGGTTAGAAAAAGAGAAAAAGAACCCTTACATGTTTCTTATGAAGGTGTTGCAACTACTATGCTATTAGAAGTTAAATGAAAAGCAAACTCTGCTGTTCAAAACTCAGCAGCATACCATAATCAAGTTACTGCAGATTTGGTCATGCCTGTGGTTTTTGGCCACACGATCTTTGTCCATCGACAGAATGTGAATCTCAACAGTTTGCTGTCAGCAAAAGAACACTGAGCACTAAGGCAGTACCTCATTATCACACCCACGTAATTATCCACCAGCTTTTCCAGAGCACCTGTTTGCCCTCCTGTGCAAGCCAGCATCACAGCTAGCCTGAGCAGTGCTCTGCCCAAAGCTCTCCCAATACTGAAAAGGTGGGTGTTGAAACACACTTGTCAAATCCTCAATAGTATTTCAGTTTGTCCCCTTAGGAGAATGAAATTTTTCCTTATTTTTTTATGCCTCTTTGCATCCTCCCTGTAGAGTAAGCTAATGTAAGGGAATCTGAAAAACCTAGTATTTACCTCTTCAATTCCTGCATATTGCTGTTCACAATATTACAGAGTTAATAATTCCATTAATGCTCAACTGATAGCACTTTTAAAAACAAATCATAGAATGAGACAGTGTCCAAGTGGATCTTTAATTGCAACACAACTGAATAAGAGAGTTTGGAAATAGATAAACCAATGGCAAGCTAAGACCACGATTTTATCTGCTTCAGCTATTATTGCCTAAATCATTAAAAAAACCCCAACCAAAAAAGAACAGACAGACAAACCCCCTAAAATTAAAACAACTCCAAAACTAAGGAAACCTACAAAATCCCTTAAGAAGCTACAAACAAATAAAAACCCCCAAATCCTCAAACCCCAGCACTTCCCAAGCTTCTGCCCCCAAACCTAATCCATGGCATTCCATTTTTCAGGGTCAGTCACATTAAAAAATTTGTCAAGTACTCCACAAACACTAACTATATTCAAATACTCTTACTATGCTTGAAAACATGTATTTTATGATTACCCATCTGTTTCAGAGAGGTCCATTATGGAGTGAGGTGCTGCTCAACATGCATAGAGCAGCATAAACTCAATATTTGCTCAGAATTTACATCAGGGCTTAAGCCTGCAAATGTTTTATTCATGTTGCTCTCAAGGTGTGTTCAAATAAATGACTGCTGGATTTGCAACCACCCCTCACCTAGCTCAATCTTCTGGAAATTTCCTTCTTTAGAGAGCGGTCTTTTAAACTACTAGTGGACTAAAACAGTAAGGGTAGCACTATGGGGGGGCTTGAAGTTTCTGTATCTTAAACAAGTCATGCTTCAGGAACAGAGTCAGCCAGTTACCTCCAGACATAGTTGCATGTCTAGTAGCACCACCATTGCACTTCTGGATACATACAGAATTTTTGTTTTACTAATCTGTAGAAGAGACAATCAGCCAAAAAAGGCTGACCTTCAATGCTAGCTTGGAGTTTGTCTGAAAAAAGGAAGAGATTTCACAGCTTGCCTTGGCCAGCCTGCTTGCTGAATTAATCTTGTTTGGTTCAATGGCTGTCTGTTCAGTAATGGTCATTTTATATTTGTAAGCAGCAAGGAATGGCTTGTCAGCAGATCATTAGCTGCATGACTCTGTGGCTAGTCCCAGTGAAAACAGAACAGGACTTTGGTGAAGGTTTCCTTAAAATACAGAATTCAGCCCAGGATGAATTCTCCATAAAACTTGCTCGCAGAGAAAACAAATGCTCCATGTAAGGAAGGCTGTGAGAAGCTCATTAGCTAAGCCAAGCACAGCATCAGCACTTGCCAGCATTCGCTGCTGTATCTCCAGCCACTTTCTAATCAGCAAGGCTTCACACATTTGCACACGGGAAGCCCATTTAAATTCCACTGAGAGCCAGGCCAGGAATCAGATATCACACTTGACTACGAAGCTATCTCGTTTTACAGGTCGCATTTACTTTTTCAACAGTATAAACACAAGATTAATGAAGGTAAGTGTTACAGGTGAATCCAGGCCTTGACCCAACAGTCCACTTCTGCTTATGTCTCTGCTTTTTCACTCAGATCATTAAGCAGGGCAGGGGGCATCTTCTGACTCGCATTTTCTAATCTGAACATTTCAGGAGTTCTTAGAGACTACTGAACTTAATGTGTTAGCTCCATCCCCAGCACTTGGAAATCTTTAAATAGAAGGTTCACCAAGCAGTGTAAAAATCAGTGAACACTGCTGTTCCCTGAAACAGTTGATACAGTATGATTACATAAGTGATCTGAATTGAGTGAGAACTACAGCCCTTGGGAGCAATTTCCAACAGTGCTAATGAGAGCACATTGAGTTCCTTATGTCCAGAAACTGTCACTGTTTGCAATAACATTTAGAGCACATCTTGATGCTGACTCACAGCTGCCAAGCATATTATATCACCTTTCAGTGGTTCTGTTTAGTCAGCTATAAAGTTCAGCAGCTGGTTCCCATTCGGGAGTTTATTTATACAGAACAACTACTTATATTCTACACACAGGGAGATGAACTGTAAAAACACAAAGGACTGATGAGTAAATGGAGCATTAATGCAGGTACAGAAGAATACATTCAGCTACAAATACATAGGATCAGGGTAAAAAAAAAGATAGAGCCAGACTGAGAGAATTACTCAAGTGTTTCAAATTATGATTTTTGGAAGCCAGAATACTGAAATTGTTAAATTATCCAGGACATTCATAGTGAGGATATGTAACTTATTCCATAAATCAGTTGGAAGTTTTTAAGGTGGCCTTCTAAGTTTTTAGCTTGTTTGCTGAATATTTCTAAAGGATAAAATAAGTTTGAAATGCTCTAGTATTAACACACACTTGCAAAGGGGCAGTGAGTGTGCTGACAGGGAAATCAAAGCTCTGTTATTATCTCTGATTCCCACCAAAAGATTCAGAGATTCATAAAAATTCTTTTATTAAGAGACACTACCAATAATGCTCAAGTACAAATCTCACTGGGTAGGAAGCCATGTTTTCTGTTTCCTATTGCTGTGTGTGGAAAAATAAAAGACAGGTAGGTTGTGATCCAATAATATATTCATTGATATAATGGGACATACAAGAGTGTGCAATATTATACCTATAAAATAAAAAAAAATAGAAAGCTAAAAATTACCCTTTGGTATCCTTCATTTTCCTATGCTCAAAACCTCTCCTCCCTAACAATTTGTATTTGATTTTGCTAGAGACTGTTGAATTTGCAGGCTAGTAGTTTGTGCTACATGAATGTTTGGAATCCCATCCTTCAGACCATGCTTCAAGGGCTTCTGCTCTTTCTGTCTTTTTCTGACATTGTTTCAAACAGGATACTGCAATCCCAGCACTGAGGCCAACCTACATTTCATTCTCTCTCATGTCAAAGCTAAGCTCCAGAGACTAGGTCTGTTATGCTTTGCATATTTGTAACTGGAAGTATGCCGATTCCAAGTGTACACCATGGAAAAGACTTAAAGGTTTCTCTCTTTTCTCCCCCTCTCCCTCCCACAGCAGCTCTGTGATGGGTATTTCAGACATTTGCCACCAGAGGGAGATGACAAAATTCTACAAATGAAAAAAGACAGGAATTGACTAAGACAGATAATTTTTTTTTTTCCCCTCTAGATGGCTGGAAACCAACTACATTTCACAGTACAAACTAAGCTTAATGTGCATGCCATATTTGATGAACATTTAAACTTAATTTACTATTTTTCCCACCAGTAGAGCAAGAACAAAGAGGAAGGAAAGATTTTCCTATTATAGAACGTTATCAAAAAGATACTTTTGATGCATTGTCTCTTTTATAAAACAAAATTTTGATTAACTGAGAGGTTACTTTACCTCAAATATAGAAGTATGTATGAGAAATGGAACTCTTCCTTGAAAAGTGTTCAAGATGTACTAGTGAACCCAGAAGTGCCCAGAGGAAGTGGAATGTGTAGGAGTCCTTTTCTCCTTTTGAAAAGCACTGTGACTGTGATCACTAGCAATGGAAGAGGCTGGGATTCAGCCCCAGGTTCAGAAAGCTTGGACCAGGGGTCAGGGATATACTGAATATGGAAGATCCCACATCCACACAGGAGTGCTGAAAAAGATACAGATGCTCCATAAAGTCTCCAAAACCAAAGAGCATTGCAATAATCAAAAGAAAATCTGATCTACACTGCACTTATAAGTGTCTTTCAGGCTGTGGTTTGAAACAACTGAGAAATACAATGAATTTGGGATTTGTTTTTTTTTTAAATCTAAATTTTGATGGTAAAAAAGCAGCTGTCAGTATCTTTGTGGAAAAGAACTTAAAGCAAAGTCCAGATCAGCTTCTGGACAAGAGCATGCAAATACTCATTCAGTTTAGAACAAGCCTGACACACAACCTTCCCCATTTGTGCACACAACCTTCCCTTTGCCATTTGTGCCTGTACAAAAATCTTAATTTGAGGGATCTATTCTGTACAGAAGTTATAAATCATCACTCTGAAAAGTTCTGCTTAGAGAAATCCAATAGTGGAGAAATCTCTTCTGATTTTAAGTTTGTATTTCTATCTCAAGGCATTTCCTTATCCTCTCTCTTTCCAGCTGTAGGATTTCTTCTGAACACAATTTTTATCTTCTGTAGCCAGAGATGACATTTGTAAATGCTGTCTTTTTATACCATGCTCTTGCCTCTTCTTCAGATAACTAATGCTCCTAGTTTTTGAAGTTACATTTGGCAGTTGCTGGACTACAGACCAGAACAAGTGCCTGCAGGAGAATCCACTTGTCCCAATTGCTGCTCATTACTGTGTGAGGACATCTGCACCCCTCACTATAAGGCTCAGTGGAGCTCAAGGCTTATTACATCGAAACTGTGCTGTGCCATAGGGGCAGAGTGACCCTGTCCCTGGGACTGGGCCACTGAGCAGCCAGACCACACAGCCTCCGTCCTATGGCAGAAGCAGAAACAACACTGAAGGAGCAAGGAATGTCAAACTAAGAGGAGCAGTCTGTTTCCCTGCTTTCCTTAAAGCTTCTTTTCTCATATTTTTTAATATTCAAGACTGACTGAGAGGGATTAGTGTCACCTTAGAGAGAAATTGAAAGAGGCATATGAAAAAAAAGTGATTGTGCAGACTGTGTTGGTGAGGCAAACTAGCAGAATCAGAACTAACTGCTGGGAGCTGCATGGAGCAAACTTCCTCCAAGCTACTAGCCTTCAAATTAATTAGCTTTACCCTTTCCTCAGCTAGAATTTTTGCACTGACTCTTTTTTCTTTTAGGTCATAACTTACAGGTGTGATAGACATTTCTGGTATTTTTTGCAGTTTCAAGCAAAACAAATTTCAGGACTCTGGGTGTTACAGGAGGAAATACTGGACAATGCAGTGTTTATGTAGCCTGGCATGCAGCACTGGGCACAGTGAGAGGCAGACCATCACAATGAAGGGAACATTCATCCACTCTGTTTATCAATGGTTATCTTCTTATAAGCAGGGCCAGATTTTAACAGTCATTATTTAATTAATACAATTAGCTCCACTAAACCTTTTGGTTTAGTCTAATCAAGTAACAAGACAAAGAAAAATATCATGTGGTGGTTTCTTTTGCAATAACAGAAATAAAAATAGAGAACAGTGAAATGGATAGTTCACCCATCATGAAACAACACAACAACCAAGTCTGTTAATTAAGGCCTTTTTCTTCAGCAGTTCTTTCATTTCCAAATTTCTTTGCCTTCAAGAGACACAACTCAAAACTTCTCCAAAATTGCTCTGCAACATAGTTTTTGTTTCAACATTTAGATGAAAAATACATGCTCTATGCTATCAAGAAAGGCAATGATTTGTTTTGAAGTCCCTACTGTCTTTCAGGACTCCTAGTATCTAGATCATTGATCCTATTTGTGACTCATCCAAAAAGATTTCTCTCTAACCATGAGGAACCCAATCACATCATGAGCTGGGGATGTGCGTTTTAGAGTTGCACTAAATTCTCCAGCTCTAAGAACATTCTTAATGTTCCTGGCTTTATAAATGGGCACTGTTAACACACACATGAAGATTATGCCATATTTGGCTTGTACATCTGTGCTCTAGAAATATTTGAGGGGGAAAAAAAAAAAAGGAGGGCAAATTCTCCAAAAGATTGCTTCCTACAAGAATCTAAAATATCTTTTAGTCTATGCTTGAGCCTCTGGGACTCCAGTGCTCTTTCAGCAAAACACTGCTTTTGGAGAATGGTTATGACAAGAGTGCTTAGTCTAACTGTTTTTACATTTAAACAAAGGGAATTTGGTTTCAATGAAGACAAAATTTAACCTGTCACTGGCAGTTTTATTTCCCTCACTAGAAGCACACAGTTGTTTCAGTGAAGTAAAGCAAGGGAGAAAATCATAGAAAAAAATCACAACTCCACTCTCATTACTGGTCTTGCTTACCAGAGAAGTGAAAGAGTATTCAAACAATTGGAGAGTTGCAGGAGGCAGAACAGTTGAGGTCACACCAAACAAATGAAGGATCTGGAACCCTTGGTTCAATAGGTTTCAGCTGGAGGATCAGTTCTGCCCAAATCAGCAACACTTCTCACCTGCCCTGAGACTGCCTAGGGGAGGAGATGCCAACAGAGGTAATTCAGAGCAAAGTTCACCTCCTGCTCCAGGGGCTACATTTCTAATTAAGTGCTGCTCAGAATCAGCAGGAAGAAGGTTTCTAACACTACCCTCTACTATGCTCAATGACTACCTCTAAAATACTCTTTGCTGACAGTGTTAATCATGGTTTTATTAATGTATTTTTCCCATATAAGGTAAAATCATGGGAATTGGAATTAGACATGGAATGTGATTAAACGGTTTAATAAATCCATGGTGGTTCACTTCAAGAAAAGACTGAAATCTGTTAATGACTTGCAACTCCATGCTGTGGATAGGGAATAAACTGTAAATTTTCAAACAACTATAGCTGGTTTTAGCAGTTTTTATCTCCGTTGCCAAACACCTAGTGGCAGACATAATCTACCTTTTGATTAAGTCTGACCTTGAAAACTGCCTTCTTAGGAAGATTGCAAGTAAATTTTTAGTCAACTGAGGTTGCAATTAAAAAGACAGAACAAAGCACTATGGCTGGCACTACAGAGCATGTTCTCAAACAGTTCAAATATTAGTTTTTAAAAAAACTGATTTGCACTTTGGCTATTTGTTACATCAACTAATTAGTCATCAATTTCATTTAATTACCAATTGTTCATTTTCAACAGTTAAGTTTGAATTAATTATCAGAATTCTCATTAACTGTGTCTGCCACATCAGATATTGCATTAAAAATTACCCAGCAGGAGTGGGTCTATCACTGGATCCTTCAGACACACTTTGGGAAGACCTCTCCCTTTGCAGCACAGGATGGGGGAAGTAAGAGTCAGAAGGTCTGTAATAAAAGATAGATCACTCTATAATTTCAAATAACTGTAGATTTTCTGTTGCACTTGTAAACCTTTTTCATCTTAACCTGTAAAAAACAATTTATCTTTCAGTGCAAAACAGGATTTTGAGGTCTGTGGAACAAGGCATACTATTTAAACAGAAGATTTTACAAGTGCAAGAGAGTCATAGATGATAAAGTAAATACCTATTTATGTATTTATTGTTGTAAAGTTATTAATATATGGAACGATTCCAGCTCCTAGAGGTGCTGGATATTTTTCAATAATTTTTAAAAAACTTCCAAGAAATTTTCAGATGAAAATAATAAGGTGAAGCCAGTTGCTATTTCTAAGCTCAGTACAACTACTAAATAAAAACTAAAGACAGCATAATAGGATACAGGCCTCATTTAAATGATAATGTTTGATTTTAAACACTTTACAATTTAACTTAAAATTTACTCATCTGATACACTGAAACATTAAAAAACCTCAATTTAGTTATGCCTATGCATGTTTAGAGGTTTTTTTGTTATTAACTTGTGAACATTTTCTACCCCCCTTCAGGGTGATGAAAATATGTCACCTTGTGATACCCAGCTAGTCCCAAAGTAACTCAGAGGTAAAAGCTCTGGTCCCCTCTTGTTCAAGGAGACAAAACTGGCAAGGTGAGTTGCTGAAACAGCTTGAGGCAGTGGCGGCTGTTCAACAGAACACTGTCATAGTCATTGCTGTTCCCTGCCAAATATACAGGAAAAATAAAGCAAGCTAACAGGACAGAACAAATTAGTAGATGGAAACAAACAGACCTACCCCAGTTCTCTAAACATTCTTTAGCTTCCCTTGGCAGTGCTTTTCAAATTAAATATACAGACTTCAAACAAGCAAGATAATAAGAAGCATCTCTGCACTGACAGGCATCTGTGTGGGCAAAGAGCAAAGGTTTGATTTGGATGTTCTCAGTACACAAACTTGAAGAAATCAGTACTAGAAATACTGAATAAGTTGGAGTAGATTTACTCAGTGAAATTGTTAATATGCACACTGAAAGTATAATTTTCGCAAAGGTATTCACAAAAGAAAATCCCTCCCAAAACAAAGAGAGCCTAAAAATGTTGTATGCAATGACCTACTCTATATATTGACCAAATCTTAAAAATATACCTAGTTTTGATTCTAGTTGAAAGTCATCAGATCTCCCAATTTAGCTCAATGCAGAATCTGAAAAGCATAGACTATCACATCATTGGGCTTCCATAGAACAATGCAGGAGGAGAACCCCAGCATCATCATAGATGTATAAACAAGCCATATGCAGAGATCCAACTCAGACTAACTTTTGATACCTACCACTCAAAACCAAAACTTGGGTGCTACTAAGTGTCATATAGGTCAGTGTATACAAAAAACTTCATGCAAACTCTAGACAACTACCAGGAATTTGATAGCAGAATGAACCTCACAGGGAAAGCAACGGCCAAGTCAGAGGTGAAAGAAAGTGGAAATGGAAGCTAAGGATCTGAATTTTCAGACCAGTGTTTTATTAAAGACAGTTTAGTTTCAGGTTCCCTTTAGGTCAAATCCAACTACTAATCTGTAAGCTTAAAAACTCTGAAAAAAATGTTTTTAAGTCTTGGCTAAATCTCAGTTCTGAATCTTCTGGCAGTTTGGAAACTCTTTAAAGAAACATTATAGTTTCGTGCTTAATTTATCTTTCTAATTTTAGTGACCTTTGTTATGCACAAAACCAAGCATTTTTATTGTTTGGTTTTTTTTGTAACAGCAACTGTGATAACTACAAATACAGCCTTTTGTCAATATAAACTAATTTAAAACATTGTAAAAATACAGACTAATTGTTGGGCTTCATTTAACTTTGCATTTCTGTTGAAATTAACTGCCCTGCATCCTTCAAGGAGTCAATTTACACCAATCTACACTGAAGGCTGCTGAGGAGACTTTATCATTCCTGTAACAGATTTACCAATGCTGTCAGAGTAAAACACCAGCTTAGCATTCCACAAATGGAGAAGAGCACAATGAGTGACTTGGTCTGAGAAACAATTCTCCAAGACATTCCCAGAATATCTGGTTTGACAAAGCAATTTGTGCCTGAAGGAGCAGAGGGCAAAAGAGTTTCCATCCAATATTTTTTAAACACCACTTGAAGAAAGCAGAGTGCTATGTCACTTTTTTCTAAGAAACACAACCCAACAACAAAAAAACCAAACCGAAACCCCAAAAATCCCATGACCCACAAAACACAAAAGCCCCCATCTAAAATAAACCACCAAAAACCTCAATCCCTAAACAAAAGTATTGTCTACAAACTAATCAAAATAAAAGTAAATTCTCTACTGACTTCCAGGTTCCCTTTTGTTACTGTTTGCTCCTCTTTGAGATGTGTAACTGGAGGTAGCAAATGTAACTTTTACCTTTCTAAAACCACTTCTGTTCAACTATGCCTGTTCCACCAAAAACATTGCATTAATATAGATCAAACAAAGAATCATACTGTGTTAAAATCTGGACAGTAAGAAGTTTCTAGCATTCAAATAGAATTTCTTTTGTACTGTGCTGTGAGTTTCTTTGTACAAAGAGCCCACATAAAACCTACAACATTCTTCTGACATTCTCTGCAATGTTAAAAATGTTATGCCCGTTTTAGGGGAGGGTGAAGAGTGAACAAATGACTTAAGTAAAGCACAGTTTTGGAAAGAGTCCAGCAGTCCAGGCTCTTGTTTCCCTTGATAATCATGACCTCCTTGGAGACCTGATAAATATATTAAAAATCCTTCTACCTCTGAAAATATGGACCCTATCAGCTGAGTGAAGAGAGACATGGGAGGGAGTCAGAGCTAGGGGCATATAGAAAGTCAGGAAGAACAGGTAACGACTGAGTCTTGACAGAATAAATGTAGAATACTGTATCTGTATATATGATGATGTATGCTATACACATGGCTGCTGAATCATAGCCCCAAGAGTAACTAGTTCATTGCGCTGGAAGTGCACCAGAATTAAATTTAGCTTGTAGGGTCCAATAAAGTAAACAGGAATGTTTTAACCTGACTGTGGAGAAGTTAATCTCTATATCACTTACATGGAAATAATTAATTATTACATTTTTTTATGTTGGTTTTGGTTTTTTTGTTTGTTCATTTTTTTTCCAAAGTCTTCAGAAAAACCAATTACAGCCATGGAAGAATACAAGCACAAAACTCTCATGTGAAACAAGCCTGGAGAAGTTTATTCCTCTAAAACTGCTAGACCATATCCTGTTTATTTTCATACAGCCTTAAGTCAGAAATCATTCTACTGAGCCTTTAAGGAATTCCTTGGCTTTAAGGAATTTAACAGAACACAACACAACTAGAATGCTATATAGCTTAGAGGCCTAAGCTACAACATTATACAGGTAATTGTATTCCTACCACCCAGTTCTATCCAAACTGCTTAAAAAACCATAAGAAGGTACTATTCCCCAAGAACTGACAGAAATTAAAACAGTTATTACACACAAATCTTTCCTGTGCTATGCCTGTGTGCTCAAGCTCAGTTTCTTGCTACAACAGTGAAACAAAAATTAGCCCTGATCGTTTTCTGTTAGTCTCAGCCCAATATTTTTGCCCCACCAAAATTCTATTAATACTTTTTATTTTTTATTATTTCTCTAAGGTAATATTGGAAAAAAATCATTAACACAGCTTATTGTGTGGTAGCATCTGTGATGCATGAATAAAGAAACACTTTCAGAACAGACTGTATTTCTATTTGCCATTGGTTAAATTGAATTTAAAAGTTGCTTGGTTATTACAGCCTGTGGAAGAAGCCAAGGTGCAATGTGGACAGTCTACCCCACTACTTACAGGAAATTATTTTTGTTATCAGAATTGGTTCAATGCATTTGTAACTGCTTAGAGGCTTGGAAGCCCATCTGTAGGGCAGGCTTTTCCTAAACATTCTTCAAGTCACAATTTATATATCCACATTTCAAAATTCAAGCTTCTAATCTATGAATAGTGAGCAAACTGCCTCTGCTTCTTACCTGTAAGATTTTCATCCTGAATAGTTGAAATGCTAAGGGCAAGCAAGTGTGCCAGAGGTAACCAGCAGTATCAGGGATCTTCTTTTCTCAGCCTTAAGCAGGTTTTAAGATAAAGATTTTTACTTTCTAAGCCATTTATTCAATTCCAATTTAATCCAAAACTGCAGAGTAATACCAATAAACTGAAAGCTAGATATGGTCTTGAATCCAATAAATACATACTCTGGGTGACAAAATTGGAATTTATGAACTCCTCCCAGAAGAAAATAAAAGGAAAAGCTAAATCAAAATAAATTGCTTCCCATTCAATAGTTACTATATGAAGACATTTAAAGGTTTCTGCAAAATCAGTTCTAAATGTTAATCAGACTATTTAATAACAAGATGTGCAAAGACTCACCTTGGAGATAACCACTAATGTAACTGAAACAAGTGGTAAAACTGATGATACCTTGATGGCATAAAGAAGCAGAAGTACCAGACATTTCACTTAAGTACTTATATACATAGGAAATCATCTTGCCAGAACATTTAAAGATGAGGAGCTTTGATAACTTGATTAGGGCTACAGGAACAAGGTATGCATATGCTCCAGCTTTAGGCCTACCACACAAGTAGCAAGGTGGACAGCTTCCCGTGCCATACGCCTCAGTTTCCTCCACCACAAAATGGAAGGCTTATTCATCTGCTTTATGGAGGAACCTATGAGTATAATATGCTTCAAAATGGTGTTTATGCATGCAGTATATGGGCAAAGAGTAATTTCCAGGGTTGCCTGAAACCAGGAAGATGGAAAGAAACACAGCCTGGTTTTGTAACAGTGAGAAGGGAAATAATCCAGATCTGATTAACAGTGGCATCCATGCACCCTTCTCATCGTTTGCAAGAAACAACAAAGATCAGGTTTGTGAAAACATGATGCTAAGATGTAAAAATTTAGAAAAAGTAGACTTAAGAGAAATAATTTACACTATAAAAGAGAATATATGGCTTTTTTTTTTCTTACTTTGCTTGAATACTCTTAATACTCTTGAAAATATTCTCAGATATTAATGGACAACCATGTGAACTCAGAAAACCTCAGCCCACATATTTAGACATGTGCTGAGGGACTATAGATTTGTTATATTTCTCCATACACCTGAGCAGAGGAGATTTGCATTTCATTGGCACAGTCCCCCTAGTACATTCTGCCAAGTAGACTGTACAGTGCTGCATCATTAATAACTTTTTTTGCAGTAGCACTTATGGTTTTTAGCACACCTACCATGGGCACATATGGTCTATTGCATCAGCCCCAGTAGGCTCCACTTTTTACCTACCAAGAAAATACATTGTTCTTACGAATCCACAGATCTCAATTTTCTCATTGTATTTCCATAAGTAATTGCCTGAAGCATCACAAGGTGCAGTTAAGTATTGGTGTAAATCACCAGTGGGTAAACTGAGGGAAAATGTCTCATCTCCTGGCCTTGTCCTGAAGAGCAGAACACTAATGCCAGCTGTTTATTGATTAAAAAAAGGTGTCAGATTTACCTCAGTCCCTTCTATTTTAAAAAAGATGCAATCAAGCTTTCTAAAACTGACTTTAGATTTGACATCACTGCTCTATTACACTGTTAACATACTTACATGTCTGGGGAGAAAGTTTAGTAATATTTTAATTTTAAAAAGTTCAAACCAATATATATCTATACACACCACTGCAGCCTATTATGTTAAAATATGACTTGTGAGCTGAATCAAACTGAGATACTGTAGGGTTAGTTATGTTCCCAGATGATAATTTCTTTGGATGAGGGACACCATCAGTTATTTACAATAAAAGATTTTACAGATCAAAGTAATCTGTAAGATTAATTAAAAAAAACCAAAACCCAAAACCCAAACCCACAAAACAACAAAAGAACAATTTCCCTCTTCTAAACTGTTCTGTTTATAGCAGCTCCAACAAAACATTACTATTAATAACAAGGTGGAATATCTATCCCTACAGAAAGAGCCATTCTACTGCAACACTCTCTTTTTTGCCTTTCTTGACTGAGAATATTAACCTCAATGCAGTTCCTGCTGGGATAAAGATTTATAGTTTCTCTGATGTTGGAAACAGTTAATTAAGCAGCTGTACTAACTGAGTTTCAATAAAAGGGGTCCCAGAATATTTGCAAAATGCAAGGTAAAGCTCAGTACTCAACTTTCTGGTTCCAGCAGGAGCTACTAGACCAGCCTGAAAAGAAAAGAAGTTCTTTTCTAGACATGAAATGACCTATGTATTTCAGAGAGTCCCATGCCCCTAGCACTTCCATAGCTTAATACTAGGACTAACAGGGATAAGATTGGAACAAAGTAAATGCCTTACCTCCTTGGAGTACACACTTAGAAAGAAAAGATCCTGTTTGAAGGGGAAAACCTTGATCCACAATTAGCAAGGGCAGGGCAGCTAGACTCAGAGGCACGAGTTATTCCTGCCTTGTTGGCTTTATTAGAATGTGGGATGAAAGAGGGACTGGAGAGGGCTTCCTGAGCTGTTCAAAGGTGAGAAAAAGAGACCTTTTGTTCCCCTGAGAGGCTCTGAAGTAACTTTGCTAAAGACAAAGCTCAGGACACTTTGCAAAAGTTCCCCTTGTTTATAAAGTAGTGTGTGGTGTTTAGGAGGGAAGAAAGGAGGAGTTGAGAACTTTGATATCTTTAACCTCTTTTCTTCCCTTGTTTGGTAGCTAATAGATCAAAGCTGCTAAATGGACTGAATTTATTTTTGTGACCCTGAACAAGACATCTCCTGGAATTCCCCCTTCCCTCATACACAAGCTCAAAGGATTCTCTTTACTGTTTCTTCTCTCTGGGTTCTTGGCCCTGAGTAATGTGATGAAGGAGATGAACTTAAGGTGCCAACAAAAGGACTGGCTGTGCTCTCCCAGATGTCAGAATCAGAAACTGATCAGTTACTGTGTGGGCTACAGCAGGAATGTTGCACTAAGATAGATTTTTTTAAATATTTAAAAAATTTTTTAAACAATATTCCACTGGAGTTCTGAGTCTGGAGCTGGTGGGTGGAAGCAAATACCTTGGGGACTATTAGCCTCCTCACATTAACTCCTTAATGTTTGCTCATACCCTTGAGAAATTAAACTCTTAACATTAACATCCAGTTAATGCTGTTGTAAGCAAATAAGCTCCTGCACCCTGATATTAAATAGAGAAAACTCTTAATATTGTATTTAAAAGAAGAAAAAAAAATTGCCCTCTGAAGTTCTGTTCTTCCACCCAAAAAAGCAGAATATCTGTAACAGATGCACTTTACTGTGTGATAAGTCCATTTGATTTTTTTTCCCCTCTAAAGAACGTGGCGCTGTTAACCTGAACTGGTAAAGAGTATAGTAACATAATAAGACCCAAACAAACAACACACCAAACAAAAGAAAATCCAAAACACCCAACCCAAACAACAAAACCAACTCCAAAAAAGCAAACAAAAAAACACACACAAAAAAGACTTTTCCCCCACCCCATACAATAGACAATGTACACTGAACATTGTATTTTATTATTAACTTGTTTGGCAAAAAGAGAAACAAAGAGAACTCTGAAAGAGATTTGGATCTTGAAGATGAAGAAAGTCTGGAATAAGTATGAAGACTGGCAGATTTAAAAAAACTGACAGTCTACCCTAAAGCTCCCTGTCATATAAACATCTCCAGATCAGTGGGTTTATTTAAAAAACCTCTTATGTTTTCACTATTTTAAGTTGGTGATTTGTAAAGTTATCCTTATTGTAGGCTATTGTTTGATTTTCACAGCCAGAAACAGTTATTTTCCTTTACCAATCAAACAATATTTCTTAACTGTAGTCTCCATCTAAGATCAATGAGTATGTTCACATGAGCTCTGGTTGAGTTCTGAAAAGTCTTATGTGTGTGATCTATATGTGAATAGAGCTGCCTGCTTGGATCAGTCAGTGTGGTTAATCAGATGTGCACATTGAATGCTGTGCTGTTTGGACTGTGTACAGAGAAGGAAATCCTTTGTAGCAGAGACTGAATGTTGCATAGTTTTAGCTTCCACAGCTTTCTACAAAAAGTAGTTTACTAACTATAAATATCTTTAGAACATAGTATGGTTTACTCTCTTCACACCCATTGGTCTGTAATAGCCAAGCAGTTTGAGAACTGACAGAACACAATCAATTGAGTACTGGAGAGCAGAACTTTCTATCTAGGTGTTTTTCCAGCATATTTTCACAGTACCATGGCAAATTGGACCATTCTGAATCATACAAGAGCCACAGCTGTTTGCATATGCAAAACAAACCTAGCAAAATAAGGACAAATAATTACTAAGGCTACTTGTTTTGAAGAAATGCTCTATGGTATCTTGCAAGCCATGGCATGAGAGAGAGATTTCAAGATAATTACTCATAACTGTTGTCATTTACTGCAGCCTTAATTAATATGCTTGTTTTGCTAGCTCAAGTAGTATTCAGGAGACAAAACTCACCAAATTTGTTTGCAGCAAAATAAGCAGAGAATACTATTTCCAGGATTTATTTCCTACAGTGTCAAAGAAATGACAGCTCCTTGCTGTTCCCTACCAGCTGCTTCTGCTTTACAACTTCAGAGCTCCCTACAAACAGTAATTGCTAAAGTTTCATAGCAACTCTGCCAAGAAAGGAAACTGCCTGTTCCTTCATATAAGAAAACAGTGATCTTTGCCACAGCAAACCCACAACTTTTAAAGAGGAAATTATTGAAATAGCAAATGAAAGTCCAAATATATTATGAGAGAAATAAATTTTACAACTAAATATAACTGTATATATTCAATAGAATATATACTAGAATATAATGATCAATTAGAAAAAAAAACATTTAGAAAAAGGAGTTTTGGTTTTTTTTTTTCCTATTTGGGTGGGGTTTTTTTCCCCCTTCATGTTTCTTTTTACACTCTAATCTTCCTTGAGCATAATTAGAAAGCACTTTAGCTTTAATTATCACTTAAAGAAGGTACCTTAAGCTGAGCAGTAACAACAAACTTGAAGATTATAAATTCTGCTAGTCCTTACAAGATTTACTTTGCATATCTGTTATGCAAATATTGCTCTATTAAGCTGCAATTCCCAGTGGAATGCCACTGTGCATTATAGGCAATATAGGGAAGATTGTCCAACAGGGAAAACTGTGATCTGAAAACATAGGGTATTATACAGCCTCACATCACATACACAAGGTCCAAATTGTATGTTGTAAGTCTTGAGGAAGAAAGGATATTGCCACGTGTTCTGTTCAAGTGAGGACCCTACCAGAACTAATCACTTAATAAATAAATCAGCTTGAATATCTCATTTCTATGTTCAACTTTAAGTTGTGTATTTATACAATCAGTCGTGAGTGAGCAGAGTTTTATGATAGAAAGTGAAACTCTAGCTAGCTATTTACAGAAAAGCAGAACAGTCCTGGACATTGCATTAGTACAGGAGTTCAGAATATACCTAAGAGCTTTGCTGGAACAGGGCCTAACTATGAAAAAAAAAAAATAAAAAAAATCTTTGTTCACCCTCTGACCTCTCTTGGCTGAAATTCTTCAGACTGACTTCACAGCATTTACTTTGCATTCTGGCATGAGTTAAAGATTGAAGCATTTAATGCTAATTTTAGTCCTACTTCTGACTTTCCTGGAGTTTTGTGGGGTCAAGTCAGAATGGTGATGCTGTTCCAGGGTTTCAGCTGTGTTCTGTTTTACATAGAGGAAAACACTTAATGTAGAAGTATTGTGCATACTTGATGAGTGTTAAGACTATTTAACTATTTAACAAAAGTTGTGTCAAACACAAACCATTAATTTTCTTAGGCTGCAGAGAACTAGGAGGCTTTATAGGCACCATTCTATTTCTAATGCAAATGGCAGAGAAGGGTCTGAGAGCTTCTAACCCAACAAATGCAGGAAAACATTCATCCACATATCAGCACTCTTAAAACAACTGTTTTCAATACCATGAGAGACACTTCATGTAAATAGATATTTAGGAACAAAAGTACAAAGAAATACTTGTTGCAAGATCTGATATATCATTTTTGTCATACAGAAGAGAATGTTTTCTTGTCTCCCTCTCTCTCAACACATTTTTCCTTTCTCCTTACTAATCAGGGAAGAGCATCATATCAATTCTAAAGTTTTAACCAATGTGTCTGAAACTAAAGCCATGGTGCTTCTTTAATTAAAGATTTCTCATAGGGGCTTCTAGATGCAAGAGAAAAATAATATGTCACATGGATTTCATTTTATGCAGACTTTAAATAAAATTACAAATCTATACAAACCAGTTTAAATCAGGAGGGCAGCTTGAGCTACTGATCAACTCTTGCACATTAATGAATACCCCCCAGAGTAGTCTGATGGCCAAGAAAAGACTATCAAAATCATATTGCTTTTTTTATTGAGAAATATTCCATGACTATGTAATGCAATATAATTTCAGCAGAACAGCTAATGCATTGGGAAGCAGAACAGTTATATCACAACAAGCATCCTACCAAGTACTTACATAAGCAAGTACAGAAACATGAGTGTTTCTGTAAGCCTTCGAGCCAGTGAGTCTGTATTGTCTTCTGAGATATTGGCTTTGGCAGAAGGTACACTAAAAGACCATCATAGTTCACACACTGGGCATTTGCCTAGACTTTGGCATTGCATTACTAAACATCTTTTAAAAAGATTGAAGCTCACTGTGTGTGATGGGGAGAAAAAAAATTTCTTAATTTCTTCAGAAATTTCCTGCCATTCTAAATTTAAGACATATGACAGTTACAACAAGAGAATGATTCCTAATCAACTTTGACATATTTTAAAATCGTTTTGGACAGGATTCTGTAACATCCCCATTCACTCTTAACCCTGGCTATATCAAGTTTGGTTTTTGTTTTTTTGAAAGGCTGTTTGAACCACAGGTATTCCTCAGAACATTGGTGCAGTTCCATTCTTAAGGTCTCTTATCTGATCACTGAAGAGAATGGGAAAATTCCTAATTGTATGATTGGTAGTGGGTCAGACAGATTACTGTGCCAGCTAATCTGGCAAGGCAGACCTATTTGGAGTGCTGCAAATGGTTTTACCTCCACTGCTTTGTATTAAGAAGACAATATCCATTACCCTCTACACACAGAACTTATTTGAGAAGTTATATATTCCTCATAGGCCACTTGGAAGTGGAGAAATGTGCAATTCAGATTAGACAGTCCTGGGGTACCTAACATACTATACTAACTGTGACTATGTCCATTTGAGAAACTGAAGCATAGAGTAGCTTTAAAAAAAACAAAGAACAAACCCAAAACATTTTATCTTAATGCCACTAGATTAGCTGGCACAGTAATGATGAACCTCCTATGCTTCAGCTTACAACCATTGCCCCTTGTCTTGTTGCTGGGCTTCACTGAGAAGGGCCTGACCCCATCCACTGACACCCACCCTTCACATATTTAAAAACAGAGATGAAGTCACTCCTTAGTCTCCTCTTCTCCAAGCCCAAAAGACCCAGCTCCCTCAGCCTTTCCTCATAAGGAAGGTGTTCCACTATGCAGCTGGTGAGTGAAAAATTAATTCCTAGAGATCATGGTCTTCAAAAGACAGAGATAAGAGATCATGAAAACTGCATGTGGAGTCTTAGAAAGTTTGGGGCATTCATTTGGTATAAATGCAATGGAACCAAGACAAATTAAATGGGAATTATTAATTTAAACTAGATGAAAATTTGAAATCCTGGACCTCTGGATCGTGGATGTTCAATTGTAACAACTCTACGTCCAGCTTATTTCAGATAATTAATTGATATAATGAACACATTGCTAATAAATGTTTCTGCACACCACTTTTGGCAGCAAAATCCCCAGAACCAAACACTGTGTTTTAGCCCTGAAAAATGGATTATTAAGGTGGCATTTAATCTCAAAGGAAGAAGGTAAACTTTTGGACTCTGTGCAGTTTCCTTCACCTGTATCCTAAACATGCTTTGGAAATTCAAGAGCAGTGCCACTCAACACTCTTGCAAGTAGTGACAAATAACATCTGCAATGGAAATGGCAGGGAAAATTAGCCAGACAGAATGTAATTACTTGTATTGGAACTTGGCCAAGACATTCAAATTAGCAACAGGACGATGAGAAAAATCTTGTAACAAAATCTGAAGCCAAGTAACACCTGGAGTGCTCTTTTTGCTAGGCAGATGCAGTATCAAAACCTGGAGGATGGTTGCAGCAGCCAGAAAGTTAAACAAGGCTGTGCTCTAACACCAGATGGGTGCCACTTGTAAGAACACACACAGTGTTTCTGCCTGAAGGATGTGGCAAACTACCTCGAGTTCCTCAAGTGTGAAGGGGAGGAAAATCAGTGTCTGGACAAAACATTTAGAACACATTGGAATGTTGGTGACTTCTACTCCAGGATGTGTAGGAAAAGAAGTTGTTAAAAATTGTTGTCAAGAGACTTTTGAATAAGTTTTTCTTGATGTGTTAGGTTCCATGACACTTCCCACAAGAGAGAAACTAACCACAAAAACAGCTTCTGGCTTTGTTCACTATGACTTAATGAAATAATGCTTATTTTCTTAAGATTTGACCTGCAGGTTACTTCTGCAGAACCAAAACCAAAGAAAACAGATCAGATGCTCTGAAAGACCAAACACTTCACAGGAAGGCCTCTGTTATAACAAAGAAACATCTGTACCTATGCTTCTTAAGGAGGAGGTGAGCTTGGTAGTATGACAACCTTAACAATGATCAAATTGATTAGAATTTGATTTTAGAAGCATCTTACTAGCTTCCCCTTTTCTACTCCTCCTTCACTGTAAAACAAACAAACTGACAGAAGATGTTTCTGTTAGTGAGTAAAGGCATGACACTGAATGATTGAGACAGAATCTGTTCTCCATCCCTGATTCAGATGCTGCTTGGTTATAGGATACCTTTAAGATGCATACTGGTGCCTACTGAATTTTATAAGCTGGCCCTTCCCCCTGCCTGAAGCTTCTTTCTGTACAATGAAGATAACAAGGCTTTTTGCCTCCTGGAGAAAGCAAAAAGATAAAAATAACTAGTGTCAGTAACTGGTGTGTACAAAATGTTATGTTCTCTTTAGATAACTGTTGTATGAATCCAGAAAATGAAGACGAAAAAATAAAATCTGAACTTGGGTTTTCTAGGAGACAAAACCATGAGGCTCCTAATTGTTGTTGATTTTTACCTTCTTAATCTATTATTCTAAGACATTCTGGAAGAACAAAGACAAAAACAAAAAGCCCAACAAACCAAAATCCAAAGGCAACCCACAATCAAAAATACATTAAACCCAAAAAGTTTAACTTTCAATAATATTAACTAGTAGATTCCATCAGGACTCATCATTAGGGCTAAGGAAGTGCTCATTCTGAATCTGAACCTCTGAATCTGTTGGCACATCCTCTTGTTGGAGCTCATTAACACTAGTAAATTACCAGTTTGTTTAATAACAGAGGTGGCATGGCTGGTGGTAGCTTGGAGACCCCGAGCTGTTTGCAGTATTTCATAAGGATGAATGCTGCTGAATGAGAGATGAAGCACAGCCTGTAAGAGAAGTCCCAAAATTTGAATCCGATGTCTTTGACAGAGTGTTGAACAGCTCTGCAGTACCACAGGAAAGTGGAAGAAGAAATAGGAAAAATACAGGCTACTAGGAAAGAAAAAGAAAACTTCCCAACTAGGAACTGCAACAAGAACCACAATTATCAGTTCTAAAGTAAGCTCAATTCAAGCAATTTCTGTGAAATTTTTTGCCTTGAGAGATGCTGCATTATATAAATATATACACACTCCAGGTGTGCATATATGTTATACAAACTTATTGCTTGTCTTTCTTTCCCCTGCATCTAGCTTTCAAACCCATCTAGCTCCCCTGATTTTGAACAGTAACTTTTTATTTCTTTAATCTGTCAGCAAGCCAACATCAGAACAAGCAAGCAGCTACGGATCATGCTCTGCTGGTTCTCAGAGAAGCAAGGATAATGCAGTAAAGCTTTGAAGAGGCTTTGAATAACAGAAAAGTCTTTGGCAATAACTAAAGTTCATAGTATTTCTGAATTATGGGAACTTAAAGCCATAGAGAAGATGAGAAGAACTGAACAGGCTTAAAAATAGCCTCAAAGATTGGTGCTGCTCAGAGGTTACAGCCAGTGTGAAACATCCTGCCAGAAAAGTATGTAAGAAACAGCTTCAGGAGCATGTTTCTGATCTACAGTCAGCAGGACGAGAAAAGTATTATTGTGCCATCACAATGAGACAGTGAGTATACCCCAAAGAAATACCCAACATATTTTCTTCTGAGGTGAATGAGAGGACAGATAAACCAGAAAACTGGCTTCAATCATTACAGTCCATATGTTTTCTAATGCCTGGTTGTATACAGTGTCATTGCCGTTACAGATCCAACTGAACCCTTTATATTCCTGACCAAGGGCCAATAGGTGCAGCCAGGTTCCCAGTGCAAATGGATTATAGCGGGCAAGTGTGCCAGGAGGTCCAGCAAGGCAGACAGTCTCCACAAACAGGAAAGCAATAGCTGCCTGCCAGCTACCTAATTGTGGAGTTGGTGTCTGCTGGGAAGCCAGCTGCCTTCCCAGCCTTCCAGATGGAAATGAAAGAAAGTAGACTCTACTCTACTCTAAAAGAAAGTAGACAATGAAGGGTACATGGAAATAAAATGAAACAAACACTATCTGCACTACAATTGTTATCTATTTTTGACTGACCCTCTTATGAAAAACACTTCAGGGCTGTTGTTTTTTTTCCCCCCTGCATGTGGTAAAAAAGTTGAGCATAGAAGATGATGAAACAAAGTATAGATAGCCCCTCTTACATTTGGAGCAGTGGTTTTTCATCTCCAAGTATACAAGCGCATTTAGCAGTTATACATGAAAAGTTTAGAGCTTCCTTTTCGATTACTACAGTTTGGACTTTTGCATGAATCTTGTCTAAATCCTTCCAGTCTGCAAGCTGAAACAACTGCTTGTATTTCCTTATCTTATTGTTTCCATTCACAGCAGTAATGCCAAGACTTCCTCCTGGTCCTAATCATTGAGAACAAGAGATAGCAGCTTTTTGGAGTCCCAGGAGAAGAGGGTAGGTAATTCCTTGCTCACACAATGCTTAGATGGTTCCTGAGATAAGACACACACTTATCTACACAAGCTTCCTTATATAGAATACTAGCAGAGCAACGAGCCTAGAGTTCCAGCTGACTCGCTAATGCAAGATATTTCAGTGTAGCATATTCATCCTTAATTACCTAATAAACTGAATTAATGTAAAATTAACACATCCCCCTGTTGCTAGTTCACGGTTCTGATCATTGAGCCCTGGCTCAACCTGTCTGCAGAAATCTGATAAGGTCATTGCTGGATTACAAATCACTGCAACTCCAGTACCAGCAAGTCCATCCAAAACATTACAAAATCATCCCAATACTCTGAATTTGACCACTGTCATCAGGAGATGTTAGAAAGACAAATACATGCTTGTCTAGGTGAAATCAGTGCCTCACCTGCATAAGAGCTAGTTCAGATAATACTATACAGCATTTGTAGATTTATATGAAAAGATACAAGTTTTATGACAATAAAAAAAAGCAGCACATATGCAATCTAAACAAATCAGAGACGGTGGGAGTTCTAAGCAGTCTTTCTTGAGCTACAAATATTTTTCAGAGATGTAAAATTAGTTTTTAGGTCATATATATATATTTTACTCCACAAGTTTTTCTTGAGAGTAAGGGTATCTGAATGTATATTTCTATATATGCATGACAGTGTTCATATGAAATAGTCAACTGATTTCAGGCCAAATAATCAGGTAAAACATCTATTTTATAGAAACAAACTTAAAATGTAAGACTTAAAAATTAATTCAGCAACTGAAGTAATCAAGTGCTCAAGATTAGAACAATGTATTTTCCAGAGTTTCTAAAGGTATAAAGTATGACATAAAACCAGTAAACTGGTATTATTTTTGTTTCGTTTTGATTTTTTTTTAAATAGTTGCAGAAAAAAATATTTTGAATTTATGGTATAATGAAAAAATTGTAGCAAACTTAGGAAGCCATTTTATTACTAAAATAACATGAGTCCAGCTTTATCTATCAGTACTTTAGGAATTTCCTGTACTGAACATCCATTGCTTCTGCACTGAAATCCTTGACCATTATACATAATAGGAAGAATAGTGGAATACCGGAGTTTTCTGATGTATCTCTTAAAATAACAAAAGGACATTAAGACAGTAAAGTTGATAAAGATGGAGTGCTGCATCTCTGTATTCCTAGTTACCTCCTAATGAGGTATTTTCACAAAATACTAGTTAGGTAGCAATTCAAAACATAACATGGAAAGCAAGAGTGTCAAAAGCCATTCTAAAGACGAAGTCACGTCCTTCATACTATAGTTTTTGGATTTCCTCCCTGCCAGAAACCCAGCCTCTAAAGTACTATTTCTCTCTACTGTAATGGCAGAAATTCCTTTTACATCATCTCCACATGATGTAAAGCCTAACTACCAGACCAAGGAAACTGGAATGAACTTTGCAGGAGCATGCATTAAATCTTTCTGGGTATTTCCCAAACATACATGGTAACAGGTTCCTTACAGTATGCCATAGCTAGATCAAACAGAGTCCTTCAAAAATGAGTTTTCTTACTACCTTTCTGTTGCTGACTTGTGGGTCCTTTCCATAGACGGATTTCTGTCAGTAAAATGAGCTTTGATCCAGGTTCACAACTGATGGAAACTAGTTTGAATGTGGTTCACAGTTGGCATGAGTTAGTGGAACCCAGCTGACCTTATTCCAATTTGATGTATCTTCTACCACTACGGATTTGCATTTAGAAATTAAATTCATCAAGTGAAATTCCAAACACTTTCATATCCTCTCCAATCATACAGACCATAAGGAGTACCTGCTCTTTGGCCTTTCAAAAGTAATTATCAGTCAGAAAAATACTCAACTAAATTAATCTTTCCCTCTTACCATCTTCTCTTTTTCAGGTTTGTTTTACTACACTTTTCTCCCTCCTTTGTGTTCTAGAATTCATCTTCATCTGTTACTACAACAGAATTTAAATAGTTGATTTTAACATTAGATGAACTTGCTATAAAAATTAAGATAAATTTTCCCTTTGATAGTCTTATATGTAATTCAGTTCCTTAAAGTATTAGGCATATAGTGGTGAGCTCACCCTTTGCTCCTAAGCAGGGATCTGACCTTACAAGTTTGTACAAACAGTAACACAAACCCAAACACATAAGCAAAGCAAGCCAACAAGGCTCTGAAACAGCACTTTCAAAATAAATAAAAAATTTGCTCAGAGTAGCAACAGACTAAAAGAAAGGGAATAGCTATATTTTCAAGGATGCCCACTCAATGACAAAAGGTTAAACAGGCAGTCTTGTGGCTGAATTAATTGGGACGATGACACATAGCTTCCAGGGCTACGGTTGTGTCATTGATGAGTAGATGCCAAGCCCAAGCCCCCTCAGATTCATAGGCTTTAAAATTCCTACAGATGCCTCCTGAAAGGTGCTTAGAACCGGTAGTCTGTATTCAAGAATCAACCTTCTTGCTTGTCAACATACACACAGCTGTCCGCTGTCTGTGACCACTTCAGACACTTAAGTTCACTTTTCCTTCTTAACACCTCTGTGGTTATTCAGAACTATTTGTATTTCCTTTTAACATTATGGGAGTTCCTTCATTTCTTCCTCATCAAACTGGTATTTATCAGGAAACCATTTTTGGCATCTAACACCTACACAGCATCCCTTCTTTCTGTTTTTATCATATCCATGACCTTAGAATGTCTCCTGTAGTTTTTCCACCTGACGCTGCTGTAGCTATATGCCAGATATCTCCAGGTATAACAGATGGCAGAAGAGCTGTCTGTATTTTCAGTTCAGAGTCAATCTTTTCAACAGGTTATCACAGTTTATGCCATGATCCTCCTTTATGTTTTTTCTGCCTTTAAAGAAAAAAAAAAACAACCAACAAACTAAAACCCCAGCATCCTACATTCTGCAGTAACAGGAATAATGGTTGGGGTGGCAGAGGGTTAATCACAGCTTTGAGGTGTGGGTAGATGTGAAGTAGTTCATATTTCTAGGAGAGGGAAGATCTATTATTTCTTTAAACATCTCTGTAAAAGTATCCGTATAAATGTGTGTTCATCATAATTTCTGGCCTTAAAAGCCTCCTGTCATTTCAGAGCATGAGAGGCAGAAATCCAAGTTCTCTTTAGCATCTCTATTGCTTTTTAATGGTCTCTTCAGCATCTTAAATGATCATTTAATATCTTCCGTCATCATTTTTCAGAGTCCCACACAATCCTGAGCACTATTGTCTGTTTTCATGGCTGTTAGCTCTCTAGCACTGCAAGGCATCAGCAAGCTTTTACTCCTGTCTAAACTGGCTAGGATAATAGTCATATCCATCACAATGTAGATTTGGTGACAATTCTTTGTACTCATCCTAAACATCCTCAATGTAGTTCATTACTTGTAAGTCTATAAAGTCTTTTTCCTCTGCTCAGTGTGAACTTGTTTCATTCCATCTCCTTTCAAGTCATTATCTATTATACTTGGAACACTAAATGCTGCATATTCCAGCAGAGTTACATCAGTGCCTGTAAAAAAGCCACTGCCTCTTAGCTGGGCCCTTTCACCATAATTATCTGTCTGTAATTAAAATTTACCAGACATCAAAACTATTTTCTTTCTTTTTTGTGGATTTGAAGAAATAAACTTTATGCCAAAGTTTATACCAGCTCCTTAGTACCCTCTCCTTTCACTCATTTCCCCAGGATCTCCCTAAAATTTTGCTGTTTTCTCTTTGGTTCCTATTTTTATTTCACATTTTCATTAAAGGCATCCACTCCTGCTTTCAAATGTCTGACCTTATTTACTTTAAAATTGACTGGTATTTAATTTGTCTAGAAATGCCTTGAATGCAGTTTTCACATTATCCTATATCTCTTGCAATTTAAGTTGAAATGAGGATCAACACACGCCCTTTCTTCTATTTTCATTTCTCATATTGTATGAAAAGTACTCTGGAAAGCTATAAATATTTGTTTTCTTTCCAATAATTCTTAATGTCTGCACGTATGTTCATAGATGTTTCCAAATTCTGGCAAAGTGAAAATCAACTTCTCAAACCCTGTAGTTTATTTCAGAGTTTATATCCTCTGAAAACCAGAAAGCATACACTACCATCAGAAAAATAGGCAAAACAAAAAAATACACTGCAAAAAATGAAATCCAAAGTGAAATGTTCACAACTGAGAGCTGGCAGTCAGTAGCATTCAGAATACACAAATCCGTAAGTGCACACAGATACCTGGTTTAAGCTTAGACGCCCAGCACAACTGGGACTTGCAATGAAAGATATTGGTGGGCAATGGATATCAGAAGAAAGTGTTCAAAGGGAGAAAGAAAGGGAGAAAAGTAAACTTGGAATCATAATCCTGTACCACCACCTTCTGTGAAAGAAAAGTTGAGGACAAATACTAAACACTGAATCTAGAAACTGATCTGAATTCCCCAGTCAGACTATGCCTCCCCAGATTAATGCTCAAAAGCTTATGTAAATTCAGGAACTTTCTTACCTTCCCTTGAAAGGAGCAAAGCCTACAGCAATGCTGGTGACCTCTAAAAAGGTAGTTTTGGCCCAAACTAAATGCAAAGCTATGTTTAAAAAAAACCCAAACTAAATAAAGCCAACATAAAAAAAAAAAAATAAATCAAAGCTTAAACCTTCTATTGTCTTAATTAAAGGAAGCTATAAAATCCAACATTCCCTCCTCCTCCTCTATAAATTTAGCACTTCACTAAACTTATTGAGAGATTATTTCAAGGAAGCCTTCTTCATAATTACTCTGTCTCTCTTCCCTGTCACTACAAGCCAGCGAAGGAGTTGAGAGAAACTTGACCTTGTAGCATAGGACGCCACTGCTAGGACAACACAAGAGTTAGAAGACAACTGGGTACACAGCCATCGATTCTTTAGCTAGAATATTTTGCCTTCCAAGGCTTAGGATTAAAAGTAGGGATAAGGGAGAAGGTTTAAAGGAAGCCTTTAGGAAGAGATAGAGAATGGGGCAGGAAAAGCAGCAAGGTAAGCAATATGTATAGATTTCCAAGACCCTTTGTGCATTCTGAATGGGAAGCTTACAAAAAAGAGCAAAAAGCTGGTCTGACAAGATAACATAGTGACTGGTATCTGTCAAGAGAACCTTACACAAGGCATTTTTCTGGTTACATAGTAAGTGCTCTTGGGCATTCATAAAGTGACACATGGCGCACCTCCTGATGAACAGCTGGAAGTTTAAATGGCTGGTCTCAGAGCAAAAGAAAAATGCCCAAGGAGAAATTGTTTACCAAAAGCAAAAACTTCTTAAGTGGTGAGATACTGACAAGCAATTCATTGTCTGTCAGATATCCATACTTCTTTTCAAGAACTTGAAAGAAAAATCTTATCTCTCATCATTATTAGCTTTCTCTCAGTGATTCAGGGGTTTTGGATGTTTTTTAACTTCTCTTTGTGCCTGAGAAACAGCAACCGCAGTTTATGTATTCCATCTACTCAGAATAAATAACGATTAGCATCTTTACTCCTTTGAAATAAGATGTTTTTGAAACCTAGGTTGGCTTGTTTTCTTGAGTTCTTACCTGCATGTTTTGCTTCATATGATGGCACTTCAGCATCTTCTGCTAGCACTAGATGCAGGGCATGAGAGTTTTATTTGCTCAGCTTTAGGAACTCCAATACGGATGAAAAAGCATCATCTGTTATGTTTTAAATGTAAGTTTTGATCTCCAGAGACAGGCATGGACTTAAAGTGCCAGAAATATTCAGTTTGCTGTAAAATAACTGTAAAATCACAAGGGATTCTTGCAGACTTCTGAGAGTACAAACTGGTGTTTACTATGAAAGAATCGTGCAGCCATGACCTTTACAAATCTAAGAGAAAAATCTTTAAAGTCAAGAACAACCAAAATATTAATCTGTCTCATTGTCTTCCTATATACTATGCACTTTCCTTCCAGTGATCCCCAGTGTTTCCTGCTCCTTAACAGGAACACTGGAAAGTCAGTCGACATCAAAAAATGTAATAAATTGGAAAAGAAACGAGAATGGGGAGCCCAAACTGCAGCTAAATAACTTTGTTTTCTTATTCTTGAGGAAAACTGAGTACATAAAATTCTGTATTGATTTTGCTTGGCTTGTAATCTTCAGAGCAGAATCACTACAGTGTATTCAACAGCAGAAATATGATCATGGTCTGTAAGGTAGTCCCTGTCATGTGGCATATATGCTGTACCTGTCTAGCTGATAGCGTTTCCTCTAATGCCTAGCAGATTACAATTGAAATCAAGAGGGAAGTTCTTGCCAGTTAATTAAGAACTGCCAATTACTCTTTTCATCAGCATGTTACCAAAGAGCTGCTTGCTACCGCATAAACATGTGGACTGGCTGTGTTTGTGTATCTGTGCATGAACAGAAGAGTTTAGAAAGCCCCAAACATTAAATCACAGTATCTTAAATAGTTCACGGTCCAGTGAAAAACTTGAAGATCAGCAGACTTGTTTCCTATGAATAAAAACTAAGTTGGACAGTGAGTGAGAATTTTTTGTGGATGAGTTGGCTCATATGTTAGAGCCGAAAGCTAATGACTTTTTCTACAATATTTTGAGATATCTGTGAATGGAAACAATCAAAAGAGCAAAAAGCCTTCCTAGCTTTCAGTCTTTCAAGGTCATCTGTTTTTGTTTATGTCTACAAACACTTAGGAATATTAATGAAAAATACTGTATTTAGGTTTCTATAGAGGCATTAAAAAGAAAGCTTAGCTAGATTTCTCTCAGAGGACCTCCACACTAGCTTTTTGATGTTTCCAGACATAACAATGGAATACATTTCCCTGAACAGTAACAGCATCAGAATTTACAGTTTCTCAGCTGAGGTTTGAGATTCACATTGGTCAGGGGAATGTTTACAGGTATCTATGCAATCTCTCCCCAGTGGACTCTTATCTCTAAAGAAGGAATGGCTTACATGTTCCTGTGTGCTCCTCGAGTATCCATTACTTTTACCAGCCAAAGGTATGACCACATGCTGATACGGTTTATGGTTCATACCAATCTATGCACCAAAAGCTAAGGAGTAAATAAAAGCATGTAGGCTAAGACAGAAGGTTCCTCTGATTCTATGATTCTATGTATCTACTCCTAAGCTACTGAAAATAGCAAAATGAAAGAGGTGAACTTAAGCTACACAGGGAAAGCTAAGGTGGGGTTTTATTGTCAATCTCAGAAATTTATTCCTTTTTTATGTTGAGAGGGAGGTAAAAGGGGAGAAAGTCTTGACAGAGCCACCTGTATTTAATCAAAAAAGGATAAATGTCACTAATTTTTTCCTACAGAGTAAGCATACAATGACCTTAAATATCTAATGACATTTCTCCTTGGATTATGCACTTAGACTTCTTCAACAGTTTCATCTATACCAGCGGGAACTACAAACCACTTACTGCATATGTCAAACTTCTAACAAGACCACCTAATACTTCATGTATTTTTGCCTTGGATATGGTACAGAAATGCACTTCTTTACTGGGATTTGGAGAAAATTTTCCAGAAGTTTCTCTCTAAACCACTGTTTCTATTATCTGCAATCAAACATCACACTCTATCTGATTTAAAAAGAAGAAAAATCAGATGCACACTTGTCGTTTAAGACTTTGCTCCTTTCCTTGCTTGAAGTGAAGGTTTGTTTATTTTAAACTATGAAGCTGTTTGAGCCAGCTCCTCTCATGCTGAGAGAAAAGCATGCTTCATCCATTACTTTCTCTTCAAACCTCCTAAGGAGATAATTAGGCATTGCAATTGATTGCAATTTCTTAATCAGACAGCCTGTCACACCTTTTTTTAAAAATCATAACTTTATAGTTGGAGAAAAAGAGGTAGAAAATCCAGCCAGATTTCTTCAAGTGCAATTAATTCTAAATAATTCTTGTTTACTTTTTATCCATTATGTCACGTCCAAGATTTTAAACGGATCATGGATAAGTCTTCACGCACATTGTTATGGTCAGTCTGATCTCTCAAATCAGAAACCTATAGAACTGAAAGCATCAGCTTTTAACAGCTTAACTCAATACAGTTTCATAGTTGGTTCTGTAGGCAGATAAATGGGGATCCTTCACCCTTAGAGTGCACAGACTTAACAGAATGGGTACAGAACTACTAGAATAAAAGCAGCATAGATTTCCTCCAACCATCAAAAATAAGGTGGTAAACACTTACTGGAAATTGACAATAAAAGGAGATTTTGAGATGTATTTCCAAAACAGTGATTTCACCACCTCCAACAGAGGTTCCTTGAGTCTTTAATTTTCTGTGGCTTTTTATTGGATTTAGGACTTTTCCAAAAGTTTGTAGACACACCAGACATCACGGAGCTGCTGTATGCTTTCTACCATCTTTATTTTTGTGGGCTGACTGCCTCAATATCAATTCCATTTTCAAATCTGTCAAACCAAGATGACCAAAGTAATTTCTTTCTCTCTTCCTATCATACCCAAACTCTTCCCTACATTAAGAGATAATATATAATGAATCACTCATCCTGAAACATATTACAGGCCTCAGGGCATATCAGGGCACTCAAGGGGAACATTGTGCTAGGCTTGGAAGTTTTTAGGGAGGCTGAAAGTTTCGAATTTCATTTATCTCAAGTTGCATTTTTTCCCCTTTTATCACAAGGTATACAAAATAACCATTGTTTCTCAAGAGCAGAGGTCCTTTAGACTTGGCAACATTAGAATTGACCCATTCTGTTTTCCTTTGGCTAGCAGATATCGCTCATTTCCAACTTATGAAAAGGAGAAAATAAACCAAAGCCACTCCACCTACTCCCAAACCTCCCCCTGCTACAATAGGAGTTCATTTATGATGATAGGTTGAAAAAGACATTTCAGATCATTGAGTCCAACTGTTAGCTCAGCATTTACAAATCACTAAACCTGCTAAAACATGTCACTAAGCACCACATCTACACATCTTTTAAATACCTCCAGGGATGGTAACTCCACCAATTCTTTGGGCAGGCTGTTATGGCATTTGACAACCATTTCTGTAAAGACATTTTTCCTAATATCCAATCTAAGCCCCCCCAGTGCAGCTTGAGGCTATTTCCTCTTGTTCTATCACTTGTTTCTTAGGAGAAGAGACTGACGTCAACCTTCTTTCAGGTAGTTGTAGACAGTGACAAGTGATTTTGAGCCTGCCTCATCTTTCTCCCCCTTTTCCCCTATGTAATGGGTTGAAGATTGTTACTTTAGTATAATAAATTTATTCCACCAAAAACCATTGTTTACTTTCAGCAAGAACCTTTACAACCCTTCTGAAATCATTAGCATGTGTTAGTTACTATTTCACTGATCTTTTACCTTTTATAAGGGCATGTTTACATGCCCTGTTCATCAGTACTTCAAACTGGTGATAGTCTGTTATACAATTACAATTTTCTTCTCTTCTAGATACATTGCAAAAGAAATAAAAGCCATCAGTGCAGACAGAGTAATGCAGCAAATTATGGCAGGATCAAGTTATGTTAATAAGAATCAGCACTCAATGCTGAAATACTCCCACTGGAGTCTTTCTATAGAACCACAACTAATTGCTATTTTATATATATAAAGAGCTTTTTTACCCTCCTAGCTGCTATCTCTAAATACAGAAATCCTGGAAAAAAGCATTACACACATTAGAATATAATCAGCAACTAGTCATTTAAGCTACAGTTGGAGAATAATCAACATCCTTATGAGAACTGAGCATTTTCTCTTAATTACGGTATGCAGCAGCTGACTGGCAAATAGATGTCATTGCATATGCTGTTAACCTCTGAGCAGCTTTATTTTTGTAGAGTGCCTCAGCCTAAGGAGAAACATGTGACATGAAGCACAGATTCAGAAAAGGAGCATGATGAGATGTAGGTTGCAGCACTCTTGCAACAGTCACTGTATTGATTTTTATATTGTTCTGCACATTCCACGAAACTGTTGAAAGCTAGAGTTTGTTAAAGGTGAGAATATCCTCTACAGAAATGAGAGGATTGTCTTCTGGAATTTTTTTGCCAGCACACCTGCTGCAAGAAAAATTCCTTATCAGAAAAATACACCTGAGGCAGAAAGAAGCATTTATATGCTAAATACTCACATCAAAATGTTCTCACATTAGATGGAGCACATACTGTCATAAAGTACGATAGTAATTCTTACACTGTTCCTTATCATATAGTATGGAATAGATTTCAAAGATAAGCAATAAACCCATTTTGAAAATGGGAAAACAGTGGAATACATTTGTTCTATGAAGAAACTAGCTCTAGATCTCATGAAAAACTCATAGGTGCAACCTACTGGCAGAATTTAGTTCTTTACATGATAAGATGAGGTTGTGTATTAAAAGATTAAATAAGGTTTGATTTTCTGTCTTACTAAAAAAAAAAAATCCCACCTCCTTGTGTGCCTACATGGAACAAATAACACTGGTCCTGGTGAGTAAGATCAACTTGTGGCAGATTCCTTGGACATTAACATATGTTTCTTTAGTGGCATAAATATAATTTAAAAAATTTAAGAAGATGAGTCCTGCTTTTATTTTTCTTTATTAACATGAAATTATTCATCAGCATTACTCATGAGAGATTCTTTACACTTGGCTTCCTTCAGAACCACAAGATCAAAACCTAACCCTCTGCAACTCAGCTGGGAGGTAGAAGTTCCCATTTAAGAACAAAGAAAGGCACTGTAATAATTGTATGACTTGGAAACACATTATCAGTGTTTGCAGGGTTGGGTTAGCTAAAAGAAATTAGTTGCTTAAATCTTGATAAACAGTTTTAGAGTTTAGGCTATTTAATGACTGAAATCTTTTCCAGGAGTCTATCCACTCAACTTCTGACAGCAGGTGAAGGAAAGCTGCAAGGTGACAACTGGTCATGGGCAGTAGATAACTATAATTTGCAAATAAAGTGATAAAAGATACTGATTCTTCCTCTTCTGCCTGTTCATGTTGGCAAGAAATCCTCAGGGATTATAGTGCTCTTGGACTGCTTGCTACATTCCATGCTAGCCATCTAAGCTCCCACTGCGGTGTTTAAACAGAAATTTGGCTACTTCTAGGCAGTACTTCTAGAAGTTCTATCTTCCTTTCATCTCCCTTCTTTCCCTAATTTTCTCATCTGAAATAATGTGCAAACACTGTCAAATTCTCAGCATATTAAGGTTATGTATTTTGTTTATCCTTGATTTTTCGTATTATTCCTGTAGCCTTCCTCAATATATTATCACAATCTGGCTATTTTCCCTTGCTTGCTTTCCTCTTTTTTTCATGATAACCAAAGTTTTTATATATATATAATGAAAAAAACCCATTAGTTCTGAATGCAGGAGAACACTAAGTAATATTTTTTTTAACTAACTGTTGCTCTTCTGCTCATTCATTGTCAGTCTTTGCAGGCTGTGTGGAATATATTTCTGGGTGTACTGAATGCTGACTTGTCTTAGGATGAGAAAGAGTAAACACAAAAGACAAAATGTCTTTTACACCAGGAGTTCCCAACACGTTTATTGAAGAATAGCATTGCTATTGACCATCACATTTTGAGAGGCTTGCATATTACTTAAAAGACAAAACCCTAGTTTGGAAGTCTCTAGTGCATGGCAACATAGGTAAAAAATGGTGGTGGTGTAGTAATAGCAGGAGGAAAAAGTGGTGACTGAAGGAGAAACTTCACACTGAGCAACGCATGCAGTTGCTTGCTTTGGCCAAACTGTTCTGCCTGCTTTGTTTTTCTCAATCCTTTTGCAAAAAACACTAGAGATTTACAGATTTATTCTCTGGCCCTGAAACTCTCCAAGTACTTGGAACAAAGCAACGTATTCTGCTTTGCTGCTGACCCAGGGGAAGGTGAAGGCTGTAGCACAAAACTGCAAGTAGCGTGGAAGCGTGCACATTGCAGTGGCAATCTCAAAGGAAGCCTGCAAACCAGCTCACTGCTTTTTAACATGCTACTGGCTCATAAAGCATCCAAAACTCATGAACAGGAGGAAAAACTGCAACATCAACATACTGTAAGCACCACAGGGGACCTACAGGCACGGATCAAATCATCAGGACAAGTGCATAACAGACAGAAGGATCTTGCACAGGGGGATTCTCAAGATCTCTGGTACAGGCACATCAGATAGCAGTTATGCTTTTTGCAGAGGCTGTCTTGCAAACCCTGGCTTTGGAGTCCAGCAGCCTATGGCAGAGGTTTCTGACCACATTCATCTACCAAGGAGCATAAGTGCCCTTCATTCAACTGTCATAAACTGTAGTTGTTGTTACAGTTAAAGTGTGCAGACAAAAAGTCTGATGCAGACACTAAGATCCAAGCCATTTCCTTAGGTTTATTGATCATGATATACAATTTCTATCACCTTTCAGTCTTCCTGTACCTCTGAGCACTGCTAATGAATGGTGATCAAACAACTAGTTCATACAGGTTCTCCTTTCTACCAGTAGCTCCTGAACATGGTGAAGATTTTGGAAATAATATCTCTCTTGGTGTATACCTGTGCTATTTTTGTATTTCATGTCATGTCTACCTTTAAGAGGTTGTTATGCTGTGCAGATCAGACATCAGGGACTGAGCAACATGCAGTTAGCTCAGTCATGCAAAACTGAAGATCAGCAGTGCCTAAAGAATGATAACTTGCTTGTCACATCAGGACAAAAATCACTGAATACCATACCAAATGATGCAGATGGTGAACCTATTAAAATTTACTGCTTGATATCCAGCCAATTTCTTCTACCCTGGATGTAAATTGACAAGATAATAAAATGCTATAAACAAAATTAGAGTGCATTGTAGTACAGCATGATATATTAAAATTTCAAATCAGATACCATATAATAGCTACTGCTTTATGATTTCAAAGCTTAAAAAAAAGTTACTTTTATTGGCACAAATCACAGAAAGTATTAGCCAGACACCTTGAAAACAAAACCAAAAATCCCACAGAAAAATCAAAATGCATACATCCAACAGCACAGATTGTTTTTACTAGTGTGAAACCAGCAGCAGATTTGTCTGGGTTTTTTTCTGGTTTTGAAATTTACCCAATGAAAATTCAGACTTTCCCCATCTCATGCATTTCCACTGCATAACTGATCTGGTCTCATTTTGCTCAAGACTTGCAAAAGCAATCAGTCATTGTGGGATGCCTGAGACTCTCCAGGTGAATACACTGCTTACAGGGTGCTGAGCATATGTTTTAAAGAATATCAATCATAATCATTATCAACTTCTCCTTCCTCCCTAAACTATAGCTTTTGCAGAAAAAAAATGGAAGCTCCATTTGATATATATTTATGACAACTGAGGGACATCTGTCCTTTCATGATTCCCATCATACTAATTTTTCTGTGTGTAGAGCTGCTACTGAAAGATGCATAACATGCCAGTGATAAGGTAAAAAAAAAATTAAAACACTGTTGTAATAGCATGTTGGGGACATGGTTTAGTGATGAGCACAGTAGTGTTAGCTTAAGGGTTGGGCTCAATCTCAGAGGGGTTTTCCAACCATAGTGATTCTGTGATTCTTTCCTAGGCTAGAAAAGCATTTTAGTCAACAGAATTTAGCGCACTTAAATCTCTCCTACCTACTTTTGAAACTGTTCTCTATAACGTGACAAAGGAACAGTTGTTCACTGCCATAAGAAGAAACAAAGCTCTGCAGAATCACATATGACACATCCTGTATGTCTGTGCCATATTTTGGGGAGACACACACTCTCACATTAACAAACAAGCAACACTAAGAATTTTCTGATGGCATTTCTATTGTGCCTATGGGTAGATGTACAGAGGTGCAAGATGCAACCAAGATAGGGTTATGAAATGTCAGACACAAGCCTCAAAATGTGGAAAGGAACACCCCCTCCCCCAAAATTATCTTTTTTTTTTTTTTTGCTGCTCTGAGCTCTCTCTTTCCTACCCAATCTATCAGGTTGTTGAGTGAAACACTAGGGCAATTTTGCTGTTTCTTTGCTATTTCTTACTTCTGTCTCATCTATACAGCATCTGTGTGCATCCTGATCCTAGACTAGGTACACTAGAGAGAGGTGGAAGGGAAGAATTGTTGGGGGTGACAAAACAAAACAGCAGGCAAAAAGATCTCTCAAGACAAAACTACAAAATAAAGTCAAAGTCACCATTAAATCAAGGATTTCACAGCCAAAAGCCTCTAGGAAATCCAAAAATCCAAATAAAATACCCATTTTTTTTTTTGGTGGTATTTTTCAATCTGCCTTTTATGTGCTGCCTCCCACTTTCTTGAACAAACAAGAACAAGGAGAACAGACCCTGACATCCACTACAGCCCAAAAGATTATGCCCCTACTCCTGTCTGTGAAAACTTCTCAGTTTCTGAAGAGCTGGATAAATCCAAGACAGAGTAGAATAGGTATTTATGTTCTAACACTTTTGAAATAATGTCCTTATGCTATATAACTCCTCATCCAAGTACCTGCTGACAAGGTTTCCTAGCTGGAATAGGTTGCACTTAGCCACATTGCCTAGAACAACACAAAAAAACCAAACCCAGAACCTGGCATCAGTGATTTAGATGACTGCATGCTTTGTTCCATGACAGCTATTTAAGATAATCAGCATTACTGAGCTTTACTAATGAAGTATTTCAATCTGTATTCCAAATCCAAACAGGATACATTTCTCTTTTTTCATCCCTAGCAAACACAGAGTATAATACATAATAGGAAGGATTAGGCATTCAGCATTTTACAGTAAAATCCTGTTTGCTTATCAAGGAAAAACAGTCCTCAAGAGCTGGCTTGCATAGTTTTTTATTTTTAAGCTGTCATTTAATATTTTGGCAATAATAGGGAGCTAATATGTGGTATTTTCTAGCTGGTAACAGAATCTAAGAACTCTCTACTTGCTTCTGTGTTCAGAGGACAAAGATTATTTGAGCACTGTTTTTTGAAACAAGACAGGCTACAATAAAGTACATTACCATCCTGGCAGTTCAGAAACAAAGAGAGAGGTGGAGAGAGTTTACTTTCGCATCATTGAGAGGACTTGTTCGTCCTGGAGTTCTCCATTTGGTGCTTCTTAGACAAACATATTGTCTGACATTCAGTTATTTTTCAACTGGGAAATTTGGTTCACAAGAGAAATCAAAATGACCCCTTGCTTTCATTCCAATCCAGTTTCTCCTACTATAGTAATACTTAGTTACTTTGTCCTCATTGGTAATTTGGAGTGAGAGGGATGGACACACTTCTAGACCCAGTATATGGACTCAAGATTCCTATCAGGAGAGATGAAGGCAATCAGAAGTCTTGTATTTACTAACTAAAGAAAATCAAACATCCCTCACAATTAGCAACAAAAAAAGAGGAAAATTTTAAGAAGGCAGCATGTTTGCTTCACTTCTCTGGACAATCAAGAGTGGAAGATTTTTTTCCTTCCTTTTGGAGTTAGCAAATGAAGATAAAGGTTGTGTTCAGATGTATATATGACACAGGTACAAGAAACAATGAAAGGAATTGTGAACTCTTGATTCTGCTAAAATTAAGAGCTTGGTTAATGACACAGCAGGGTCAAAATTTCACCCTACATGTCATATTTATTTATATGTGACAAGTGCTCAGAAGCTCAAGCCAGAATTGAGTTTCCTGACACAGAAGTATATTCAGGACAAACCTTTAACCTCTCCTTACTGGAAGCAGAGTGTATAATTAGCATTACAGAGATGAGACATTAAGAGCTACAAATGAGGAAAACCATGTTGTTTGGTGCACCAAAACCGACCTGGAAGTAAAACTTAACCTTTGGTCATGCCTTTTCTACTGTTAACACATTAGAAGGTATATACTGTAATTAATCCAGGCAGATGTTCCTAAGTTTTCATGAGAGAACAGAAAAGATAACAAAAAACCTCCTGTTAAGGGGCATGGCTTGTGAATTGCTCAAGCTTTTTTCACTCCAAAGAAGGGACTATATAAAACAGAAGTTCTGCTCTTAAAAGTGTACAGTTTTGATTCTTTTCTTCTTGTGAGGGGATGTGCAGTGTAGAAAACAACTAAATAAACCAAGTCTCATCAGACTTAGAGTTATTAGTCAGATACAAAATCTTCCCTTTCCACATAGGCCAAGGCATTAACTTAAATTCTTAGGGCCAAAGACCCCAAAACCAAGACATGCTCACATGAAATATAGGAAAAAGAAAAGAGGGAACAGAGAAAAAAGAAATGGGTGACAGAAGTCTCTTTAAAAATTTAATGCCTAGGATTTTGTGAAACTTGGTATTCAGAGACATTGATATCCTTTGAATATTTGGTTGTGCAAAAGCAATGGACTGGAGGAGTTACATCAGAACTGAGTGGTTCAAACACAGGATTCTTGTGATTTTGTAAAATGTTTCTGAGCCACTCCTTCTCCCTCCCCATCTCTCCAATTTGTCTGAAAACAGAACAAGTTGGTTACTAGATTTGGGTCAGACAAGGCAGCAGTTATACAGAGCATATTTGTGTAAAGCCACTTCCCTTGAAAAATAAAATCAAGATGTGCAAACACATATAATCACAGATTGCCATTTGTTTCTAATGTACCATTCAGAATGACATAGAAATCCACACAGAATGAAAAGATTTCCAGTGGCAGGAAGATGAGTCTTTTCTTTTGGAAAGAAAGGGCTGTATGCACTTACGAGTTGAGGAAGAAATCAGATATCAAGAGAGACATCGACTGAATCGAACTGGTCATAGGACAAGAAAAAAGTGGACTATAGAAGCAGGAAAATAAGTCTTCCTGGACCTATGTGACAAAAATGTTGTCAAAACACACACCAAAACCTGTTTCATTCAATGCCTCCTCTGCCTCTTTCCACAGGAAGCCTTGTTTTCTGAACACTCAGAGGACTAACCATGTGAACAGTCAAATTACATATATTGACTGTGAAAATAATGCCCATTACCTGATATGACGAGCATCCTACGGGATCTAGAATGTGACAGAAACCAGCAGTGGTAATCCTGTTTCCTTGGGAAAAGAAAAATGAGAGGGAGGTATATTACAAAATTATCTCATTCTACCAGACAGAATGTAAGCTGTTCCACAGTGGCCAGACATGAGCTGTTTTCATGAAGTGTAAATTCTGACATCGATTCACTATCAGACCAGTGGCAATCTGTTGACTTTTTATGTTCAGAGTGACAATGTGCACCTGCTAGAGCAAGTTTTCACCCATGACAGTTATGGTCAAGCACCTCTCTCTCTCTCTGTTCTTATAGTCCATTGTACATTTCTCTGGTGGTGCAGTTGAAGAGAGGAAATGATAAAGCAGCTTGGTGGGTTTAAGGCACACAGACAAGGTCAATCCGGACAAATCTGCCAGCTATTTCTACCTGTAGTTGTATTTTTTTTTAAATCCAATGCCTTTTCCCCCAGCTGTATGATTTTGAATCTAACTCTGGCACTCTCCTCTAGGTTCCATTAGAATCTAGGTTTCATAACTGAGACAGACCTCCCTGTGTGAGGAACACTAGAAACAATGAAGGTAGGTAGGTTCTGGACTTCTGCTGATCTCTAGTTGTCCAACAGTATGTGAAAACCAGTTCACTGTTATATTCCCAGTACAACATCCCTTTTATTTTTAGATCTTCACAACTATATCTGCCATCTCTCCCTTTCTCTGCAATCCTCTGCTGAATGTTCACACAATCATCTGTATGTCTAGTGCTAATACTCTCTTGTTCACCTCCCAGACGTTTCTGGGCAATCCCTTTAGTATGCTCCCAGCATTTGGCTCTACTCCATAGACAGTGGGATCCTCTGCTACTCTCAGCCTGTGTAATTGTGCCTGTTATTACTGTAATGTAGCAATCTAAACGCAGCATGGACTCTGCCGTTGCCTCAAGGCTTGGGTCTAAAAGACCCTGCTATTCCTCTGGCATATCAAAGTGTACTGAGGTCTAGTTCATGAACAGTTTGAAGCATTTGCAGATTGTCTGAAATTATTTGCACACATCTTCCATATTTCCTATTTTTCCTGTGTAGCGAATAACAAAAAAAGGATGAAACAAAAATCAATGCAAACTCCTTGAACAGCTCAGTCCACAAATTCTGTTTACTTATGAATAAAATTAACTAAAGCATTTGCATTTTATAATTGGTCAGTCTGTTTACACTCTATGTTATGGCCTGCAGCACATATCAGATACTTCTGTGGGTGATTCAAATGACCGTTACCCTTTTAAGAGATATAAGCCAAAGTTTTACTGAAGCAGTTCAGTCAGTCTAATTCCTGAAAGGTATATCCCTCCAGAGAGTCCTCAAAATGCTGCTGGAAAAGGTGGTTTCACTGTTACAATATGCTTGTATCCAGAATAGATCTCCCATTAAGTTGTCATTGCAAAATATGAAAGTAAGAGAAATTTGAGGATTGCTTCACGTTTGACATAAGCTCTAACAAAATATTCTGAGAGAAAGATCTGATAGGACAGACCTCTAGAAAAATATTTTTTAGGTATGTAGCATGACAGAGACACATTAGAGACATTAATAAATCATTTTTGTAAAATATATAGATCTGCTGGAATGAGGAAAAAAAGTTCTAAACAACACTTTGAAGCAACAGTCCTCATGCCCAAGTATAATCCTGTGATAAACTGTTCTCTGTTCTTTGTTAGCACTTTTAAATCATATTTCTCTTGCATTCTACTTTTATAATAGCACATAAGTTTGACTCCTTGCTGCTGAATTTCAAACGGTCAAAGAATACCTGTTCCAGTCTATTTGCATAGCCTCAGGCTTCATTGCCATCACTACTTTTGTCAGAGCAAGCACTGAATGAATCAGTCTTCATTCTCATTAGGTAATTGCTTGGTTATTTTATTTCTGAATAAAAACACTAAGGGTTTAACTTTGGAGACAGTAGAGTTAGGTCCCACCTAAAAACTGCAGCCTGAGAATAAACTGTTTGCCAGACCAGAGCAGTAAGAGGCTGAGAGATGTCCTCACTTAAGTGGGGCAGTTCCACACACTGGAACCCACAGGTCCTCCAGATTATTGTCTCCAGGTACCTTGCAACGTTACTTTTTTCTCCTCCTTTTTTCCTCCATTTGCCTCTCTTTTTGATCTACTTTTCCAGAGAAGTATTGTGTGTGGGTGACAAGTAACAGACTACCAAAACTCCTCTCCCAGGCAGGCTGAAAATGGTCAATGTTTTAATTCAAATGTAGACTTTCTCTACATTCCTTATTAACCAATTAAAAACTAATCATTATGCTCTATGTAGTGGTGAGTGACACTAAACTATGCATCTGCTGTAAGGCAAAATTAAAAGAGCAAAAAATATTTACTGGAGTGTTGAAGGTCATAGCTGTCTCATAAAGGATTTGAGACTATGTGAAATTGGAAAAGAAATGGTATATTCTGAAGCTATTTCATCCCATTAACTTACGTCAGAAAGAATAAAAGCAAGTGTTTCAAAGATTAGTTTAGCAATGTGATGCATGATGAATGAACATGACTGACACTTCCACCCTTCTCCTTCTCTCATACCTTTTAGACTGGGTTTATTTGCTTTCTCCAAAGAAACCCAAGGGTAAAGATTTTCTTCTTTTTCTTTCCTTGAGCCTGGTGTCCAAATGTAGGATGACTTTTTTTTTTTGACAAAAATGACACGTGTCTGGTCCATGTTTAGAATCTCAGATGATAATGGTTCCACAGTCTCTTCCTAAAATATGTATATATATAGCAGTAAAATAAGATGTACAATACTCTCCAATTTATTTTCTGCTTTCTTCACAGATCTGTAAGTCAATTACTTTTGCTCTGCTCTCACTGACAAAGAACAATCATTTTTACCTACCTGTCAAAATCACAAGCTTCAAAGAGCTAGTGTTTCCTTAAAAAGCAAACCAAACCCTGCCAAAACATCTGTAGGTTGTTCCATATCTCCTTGATATTTCTGTCTAGAACAGAAAATGCCCAGTTCTAGAAACCTTACTTCATAGATCCTGTCTTTTATCTTCAATTTTTGTTGTTTTACTGTGAATCTAATTGTTTTTCAAGTTGTTAGATGAAAAATGAAACCTCTGTTTCGGCTAGGGATTGAGTGGAAAACTTTAACTAGAGGAAGGCAATTTTCAATATTTATGATGAAGTGCATAGTATTGGAGAGATGTAGGTGATCCTTGTCTGAAGACTGTGAGAATTGTGTCTCAACTGTTGACTGATTTAAGTGAAGGCAGGAAAATGGAGCAAGAGACAGAGCAACATGTTTTGTTTTAACTGACTACAAATCACAGATGAAGAGCATCTAAGATTTTATTTGTGACATTTATCTTCTGTTCTTCTACAGGTTTCTATCCTTACTGTTGATCTATCTTTATACTTAAAAAAACACGCCAAACCAATACCATGTTACATAAATATTGCTGACTCTGCAAGGTGACGCACCCTCTTCTGCTCTTCATGGATGCCAGAATTGATTACTGACCACATCTGACTGAATTCTGCTACTTTGCATCACTACTTTGCTGGGAGATCTCCCATTTATTATTGGAAAACTGGGCTTAACAGTTTCAAGTAAATGAAATTGTATCAGACCTGGTAAGTATTACCTCACAGACTTCTCTAATAGTTGTAACAAGGCAAAAAATTGATTCTCCTGTAGTTCATATATATGAAGTTTTAGGAAAACAAACAAAACCAAGAAGTCAAAACCAAACATCTTTTAAATGCATAATTTTGCTTACTCCAGACAACTAAAAATAGCTGGACTAGTAGCAGAAAAAAAAGCATATAGAGAAATATGGTCAAGCCATCTTCGCACTATCAGAAACAATATCCTGACCCTGGTCAATCACTTCTTCCTCAGCACAACTGATTAGATGATCTTACAAGACTTTGCTGTCCTAAAGCCATGGTTGAGGCTATAAGCCAGGGAAGCAGTCAGTGATAATTGCAGCTTTTATTAGAATGAGTGCATATTTAATAGGCAACAGGGTACATTTGCAAGACAAACAATGTCATTTTGTGACAAGTAGTAGTAAAGGCTACTCACTTGGGATTGATAGCCTGGATTTCTGAGTTAGATAAGTGCATAGCATCAGGCTACACACATTGGACAGTCTGCATCCAGGAGAGATCCTAGTTGAAAAGCCATATTTCTAGATCTAAAATCAAGTGATTACCCCTTTAGTCAAGGTGGTGAATGTTTATCACAGATAAAAAAAAAAATCTAATTAACAATTAGTGAGAACAGGGTTTTTTCTCACCTTACAAGGAAATCATGAGTCCCTCAGCCAGGTGAGCCAAGGGCCATTGTATGAGAGAGTGCACTGCCAACTGTTCTGAGACAGGTGCTGGTGTTATTTTTGGGAACTGATCACTGCCAAAGAAAAAAAAGTAGGTTAAGATTGGGGTGGGGCTTGGCATAACAAGTGAAATAAGTGTTGTTAGCACCAAATCTCTCTCACTTTCTAATCTCCCATCCTCTGTTAGAGATCTGTGAATACCATCAGAGAACATCAGGAAACACAATCCTTTGTGGAAAACCCCACTCTCTTATCCCCCACAGAGTTTGATCTACAGCCTGCTGTGTTTACTCAGAGAGTCCTACACTCTGTTTATATCTCAGTGGTCATGATATAATATCATAGATTCTGAGAACGCTACTACAGGTAGCAAGTGTAAGAAATGAGATTACAAATAAAAGCTTGTAGTATTGATGCACTCTGAAGTATTTTAGAATGAAAGCAAGCAAAAACCTCAATTATCTTACAACTTCTGAATGTCAGTCTACAGGATCTAGATCTCCTTTACACTGTCTAGGAAAGAGTTTGTGTCCAAAATAGCTATAGTCCAAATGAATATTGACCTTATTGAGGTCTTCATCTAGCCTTATTAGTGGAAGAGAATGTTTCTCAACCCAGTTAATAACTTACGAACTAACTTAACAGTGGTCCACCCAATACAACATGATATACCAGGACTGCAGGAGATCAAGTAACATGTGTAAAAGACAGAAAGGTTATTAATGAATATCTTTGGGACTCAATAACTTTCAAGAGAAAAAGCAGTTAAGACACACAGGACAAAAACACTTAAAAATTAACTTTCACAATGCATTTCACAGGGTTAGGAGCACTCTTTCCTTTCACCATGAGTAGATTAATATTGTCTTTAGCCTAACCAGTTGTGTGCTATTTGCTTCCCCAATAGTCTTGCATGCTCATTAGCACAGAATTGATTCTCTGTTATTCAATCACTTGTCAGCATTATCTGAGGAGAACAGGTAATCATTGTGGCTGAAAGGGTCAAGCTTGCCTGCCTTGGTATATTTAAACATGTCCCTTGCAAGTATTATCTTCAAGAGCACACAACTTTGAAGTAGTCTTTCTGATGAGATGCTGGTTTGCCACAAGATAATCATTACAAAGATCTGCTTCACAATCTGCAGCTAAATACTGTTTTCGAATTGAAGTTATAAAAAGAAACACACAAAAGCCTGCATGGGACTTGAGGCCTTCTTTGGTTTGGCTGTAGGATATTTCTTTCCTCTCTTTCAGAAAAAAATAATTTGATAAACAGGAATATTCATACACAGATCCTGTTAGAGGCTATTCTGCCAAAATCATTTGGTATTCAAAGGGGATAAATACCAGGAGGACATCTAAACTTCTAAACATAGAAGCAGGAAGTTAAACAACTATATTATATAATTAATAAGTGTCCTTTTCAATTCAACACTGGCAATTTAATTGTATGCCAGCAGTTACACAAAAATCTGCTTCAGGAACTTTTTCTTATATGGTTCAACCTTGAATAAGGAAACAGTTCTGTATATGCAACCTTTAGCCTTTGCTTAGAAAGTCAAATTCAGAATCAAAACCAGGAAAATGCAGTCTGTCAATGCCTCACTCTCTCCCCGAAACCCAAGCCTTTGATGCTATAGTGCATTGCCTGGATATACTCATTTCCATGAGGCAGGAAGAAAGGGATGTATCTTTTCTAACTTTGGATATTTCTATATTGTCAAGGGTAGGGCTGAGACAGCTACTAGATGAATGACAGATGCTCTCCATTAACCATTCTCCCCTCCCAAAGGGGAAGGGAAAGGAAATAAGTGAGAAAGACTTATAGATTGGAAAAGAAAAGAAAACCAGCTTTAATAAACAATGAAAACAATGAAATATATACAAAATCCATATTAAACCAACTCCTACCCCATGGCAATTACTTCATCTTCACCATTGATGCTGTGGGCAAGCAACGAAGAAATCCAAGAGAGAATCAACTCAGGATCTGGATTCTGAAACTTATGGACTGGGATCAAAAGCAGAATGGACAGAGCCCTCCTTGGACTTCAGCCATTGAAGAAGCAGCTTAACACTCATGTTCTCCAATTTGTTTTGCTGGCTTGGTAAACCATGTCAGATCATAGCAAGGCCTGCTGGATACCTGAGTTGGTGGAACAGGGTGCTCAAGATTTAAATGATAGCTACCATAATTTCAATTAAACAAATACAGGAATAAGCCACGAGCAGACAAAAAAATAATCAAAGCCAACAGATGTTTCTTGTTATATTGTGGCAGATTTGTCTACATGTTGAGGAAAACAAAAATCTCATTTTTTAATTTGATGCATAGACATTCTATTTCATTCACTAATGTAACTAGACACAAGCCTGCTGGTTACAAAGAATTTACAACTTCTAACAATCTGGCTAAGGGTATGAAAGGATGATTATAACCATCTTATAGAGGAAAATAATAAAACTTTAGAGAAAATCCTGTATGAAATGTTTTTCTTAGCATGTAGAGGAAGTATTTTAAGAGTAAGCTGGTCAGAGCAGAAATTCTTCCCATACTGTGACTGCAAGTTTAATCAGGTGCTCTCAAGGACAGATATGTAGAGTTCATAAACAAAGTAACATCTGGACAGCATGACTGTACATGACCATGTCACAACACTACTACTGGGCTGAAATATGCCAGCTTTTACATGTGAGGATGGCAACTTTAGGTGAATTTTAACTTAAAGCTTTAAGTACTACAATATATGGGGTTTGCATCCTCTACCATCTATGTCAGATAAACCACGTGGAGCTGCCCAATAGCCCACACTGTATTAATGAAATATCCATTCTGAAGGCAGCACATTGAGAACCGTAACTCTCTACCTGTGCAGTGCCTAACTCTCACAGAAGTTAGTCCCTTCACCAAGACAGGAAGTTTTATTGCTCCACAGAATCTGCTTTTCCAAAATTAACTCTTTAAATTCAATCCTTACTAGCTTCTAAGAGGTGACAAGAACTTAAAAAGGAAGGGTAGCAAACATGGGAGCAGAGGCATCCTGAAATCAAGAGTGTCTTATCTGGTTATGTCTTCCTGCCTGACAGAATAGCATGGAGGAAAAACCTGGTCCATCAATCATATGGCCCTTTGCTTTATAGGCAGGTTTAATCAGACACAATCCTAATTATACTTTTCAGAACATTATTAACATTGAATATTCCACAGTGAGGTCTTCCACATAATATGCCAAGCAACACATCTAGAGTTTTGTAAACTGTTTCTGTCACCCAGGCTAATTTATTTGACAGGAAAGCCCTTTCAGTGTTAGCCTTCAACATCAAAGTGGCTAAAACACATCACTGAAGCCCTTGGTGTAAGGTCTGTGCCATGATGCCAGATTATATCACTGTACAGTTATCACTCAGCTCTGATATTTCTGTCATGGATCATTAGCCAGGTGGTAAGGAGACAAATGGCAGCTTTTGCTGCTTGACAGCTTGCACTGTTTTTATATCAAGAACTTATTTTATCAACGAAGTACAAATAGTTCTACCTTCTTCATTCACATTCACCTTTATAACAATGTTGTAAAGACATTAAAGTAAAAAGTTTTAGTAGAGAAAAAATTACTTTCTTATGCACAATTATCTCAAAGCTTAAAACCCTACTGGCAAATTATCTCATAAATTAGCAATTTCCAGGTGTAATTTACTCTTCTTGAACCTCATTTTCTATTTCATTATACTGCTCTTCTGAAACCAATGAGTTAGTATTTTACAGCACAGCCAAACTTTTTCAGTTACTGTTTTACTTCAAAGCACTGGATGATAAATGCAGGTCCTTGCAATCTACTAAATCTTCTAATTTTGCACAGTAAAGGAATGAAGTCAAACAGGTTGGAAGAGGGAGAACTAGATTGATTTAGGATGGTCTGACAGCATGTGTACTTCCAGAAGCATTACATGTTTGCAGTCTCCTTCCATCAGCAAGGCAACATCAACTGCTAAAGGATACAGGAACTTGCCTAAATCATCACTTCAATCATTTACAGTTGGGAAAGAACTCATCTAAACTGTTTAGGTATGCAATTTTTGTGTAGTTAAGACCATGATGGCTTTTAGCTATATTTTTACTTCATATATAACCTATAATGTACCAAGAGAGAAACATCTGCCTTCTCCCCGAGTGAATAGGGCAACATTTAAAACAGCCAAACCCCAAATATTTTATTGTGATTATAGTAGCAAGCTGTTAGCCAGACTAAACCAAAATATTTTAAAGCAATTAATGTAATTACTTAGAACCGGAACAACAAATAGCTACTTAACAGGTTCCAAAGTTGAACATAATTAGAATAACTATTTATGTCAAGCAATAAATTTTTCTGCTCAATACTGGTCTAATGAAGTGAATAATCTTTAAAAAAAAACTGCCAAGACATTTACAAGTCAGATTCTTTCAAGGCTNGTAGGCATATATAAGTTGCCCATTATCTAGCAAAGGCTGTCCATTTTTAATGTATATTCTGCTGTTCCCTCTATATTCCTTATGGTAAACAGTGTATTAAACAGCAAAATAATTGGGAAGGCTGACATAAATATGCTACAGTGAACTTAACATAAAGAAGCTGCATTACGACACAGTCCAGGAATCAGACAAAGTGTACTTTAACATAAAACCTATTTATTGGTATGACCTATTTATTGATATGACATCTGTAGGCATGGCATCTGTCTTTGGGCTTTCCAATGGTTAAGTTAGATTTGGGTACAACAGGAAAACTTCATACATTATTGCTAAACTTGAGACCATACACACTTGGAAAACACCCTCACAAAGAAACAAACCTATCCCAAAACCACCTCTGGTCTTCCCTCTTAACGAAAATAAGATAATGATGTAAAGACAATCTTTGCCTTCACAGCAAAAGAACTTAAAATTTGGAAGAGCTTTAGAAAATTTAAGACTCTGATAAAAATTCTCAGAGAGGCAGAAAGAGAAGCAGCATTGACCCACATAAGTTAGAGTCCACAAGAATGGAAACAAACGGCAAATGATCAAGTTTTCACACTGTTCTTCTCCTTCATCCAACCCTTTGTCCACTTCTCTGATCTTGTGACAGCTTAGCTAGAGATTGTTTGGTGATAGACTTTGTAGGATGTGTTTTAGCACTTCAAACAGACTACTTCAGCAGGATCTTCCAAGTCCACTTCCCTGCTGACAGCTCACAGAATGTAGATAGATTTGAGTCACGACTTCACTTGTCAAATTTTGCTGACTCTCCTGTTCTTTTGTACCCATCTCCATGTCCACTAATTCTACCGATTTGGCCACTATGGACACCAGACTTAACTCCTTGTTCCCTAGATACCTTTAAAGTCTCACAGATTGTGTGATGCACTAGCTACTATAAGTCACCTTCTCTCACACTTTTTCCAACAAGTTATAAATGACTCAATAGCTCAGCTCTCCCATCCTTAACTTCTCTTTGAATTTATGGATTAATACCCTTTCATCACAACAATGTAGCTAGATGAATTTGTACTTGCAGTGTTAGAAACACAACAACTGCCAGAAAAAGTGAGACTTTAGGGTCCACCTGAACCCATAATAGATGGTAAAGAGCATACACAACAAAGCAACAGAAGAGTGGTTTATCTCTGGTATATTCTCTGTGTGTGCTGGTGGTGCAGCAATTCCTGAAACAGAAGATGCACTCAGATCACAATTTTATAGCTCTGGGTGAACTTATCTTGTATTAATTTGCCTAAGCTCCTTTTAGCATTTCTATTTTTTGTAACAGAATAATTTGCAATGGATTCTAAAATGGAATCATGAATTGCATTAAGAAAATGAAACATCACATTGTTTTAAGATTCTGCCTGCTAAATGACACTCAATAAAATTAATGAGAGGAATAATGAATAAATTTTCTGCTATTTATCTTCCTCACAATGGTAATATTTTATAGACAAAGCAGGTATGAAAGTCTAGTTTTTGCATATTTGCCCCCTATGTCTGTGGAGATACTGGCTAAGCATGAAAGCAGTTTACACCTATTTGCATTGATGTGACTTACTGCATAAGGAATTTCACAATGAAAAATGAAATTAAGGATAAGGAGACAGGAGTTTACAGGTCAATACCACTTAAAAGAATTAACTAAATCTTATAACACCAAGCTGATGTAAATTACAACTCTCTTCACGTTGCTACTCTGGAAACTCAACTTTATTTTTCCCATTTCTTTAAATGAGTATAGCAGTAAGTTATTCAAATCCTGAAGCAGGATTAATTAATTTTGAGCAGCAGAATATACACGTACAAAGAGATTCTAAAGAACTAATTTTCTTTCCTAGCACACAAGTTTTTCTTCTCAACAGTTCAAAGGTTTTGGCTTAGTTCAATGACCACAACATAAGTGTTTTCAATGAGATGGTATGAAAAAAGTTTTACTCATATGCTGAAGATGAGATACCAAACCAGCATACAGGCTTCTCTGGAATGCTGAAAACTTCATGTTCTAAAATGCACAAACCTATTTATATGTTCAGAGAGAAAGACTAGGAAGAAGTTCATTATGAAGCACAGCCCTCCAGTGATCTTTGGGTCATGAGTAATTACTGTAATCAGGCTTAGCATTCAATAAAATATGATAGGCTCTGATAAGATTGCTATTATCAGGCTGAAGAAATCTGATAATTTGGCTGTTGGATTATAATAAATAAATATATGAATGAGAGTCAACGTGGAAGAAGTGTAAGTTAGCATACCTAACTTGATAGGGAGGGGAGAGGGAAATAATTTTTAGTTTTTATATTTGGTAAAAGTAGTCATATTGCAAAATTAAAGTCTACAGGCAATGAGAGACAGCAAATTCAGCATCTGCTTGCTATGTAATGTGCCTCCAAAAAACCACAAAAAGATTATTTCAATCAGCCTACCACAAATCAAAGAGCATTCTCTTAACTTTAGAAGACATTTCAACAAGTTTTGGGCTGTATATGATAAGAAAGACAGAGAAAAGCTTGAGGAATTTTGGAGGAAAAAGAGAATAAGGTAAGATGGGAATTAAACTAAAACTTTTTTGTTTTGGAGAAGATTAAAGGAGGTTAAAAATAAAAATAAAAGAAACAAGCAACTTGTTTCATTAAGTGATGTGTTGACTAAGAATGAATAATATATCAGGCATAGTGTATCTTCAGGCTATTAAGTTCCAAGAGGGAATGGATTACTTAGTGTGGTATACAACACAACTAGAAACAGCAGTGTTAGATTATGACAAAGAAATTGCAGGCTGTATGTAGAAAAAAGCTTACTGACAGGAAAATACATTACTTCCCAAGAGAAGCAATATGAACTAAAGATCAAGAAATTCCAAGACTGTTCAACTCCAGTGCATCAAAAAGAAATCATATTATATAAGAGATTTACCTGAGGATACATACTTACAAAAATCATACTAACTTTGACTAAAATACAAGCAGGCTCCAATAGAAAGGCATCTTACTTTCAATTCTTCTGCTTGTTAAGGTACATGTAAAGTCATTCCCAAGACCTATGGTGACCTTTGGTCACAAACTTTTCCCCAACACACAATCCCAAGGCAAGTATTAATTCAATGGTCAAGTTTGGGATGGGCATGTGGACATTTTCTGATCCAACCTCCTGTTCATAGCAGAGCCAATTTGTAGCATGTTGCACTCATATCCAGTCACAACCAGTGAAGTTCTGGATATCTTCAAGGATGGAGATTGTGCTGTCTCTCGTGCCAGCTTCCTACATTGTCTGTCTGCTGCCACAATGAATTACTTTTTCCCTAATATTTAACCAGAATTTTTACACCTTTCAACTTGTGTCTACTGCCTCTTTTTGGAAGTGTACAGTGATAGGATAAGAACCTCTTTTTTTTCCTCCCCTGTAACCTCCCAATAAGTAGCTGAAGATGGAATTCCAAAGCTTTCCTATTTCTAAGATATGATAATCCCACATTAAAAACTCATTGCAGAAAAGGTGACCTCAAAGGGTCCTAAACACCTCACTGCAATAGAGCTCCCAATTGTCCATGCTTGTCAAATAAGGAAAATCTAGAACACACCCTGTCTCCCCTCTACCAAATAAAAATAAGAAATAGATAAATAAGGAGAGGGGAAGGAAATAAAGAGAAAAAAACCTCAGTATTTTGCAGAATTAATGTTTCTTGAAGAAAGACAAAATTCTACACTTCTACCTTCATCAGGAAGAAAACTGTGTTTTTATGAAAGCAAAAACCTTTTTAGCTTAGAGAAATAATAACTTTAAATCAAGAATTATTTACACAATCATTCTGACAGAAACAACTGTTAAAAGTAATCCAGTTAAGGGCCCACATTCTCAGATATTTTGGAGACATTTAGCAAATTAAAAGAGGCAGCAGATGTCAAATTGGTGTATTATGAACTCACACTGGTGAATTTGTTGTTTTAGACTGCTCAACACATTGGCAAGACAAGTTAATTGCACAGCTACTAAAAGATAAACAAGATAAAGTTAACATGGCAACCTATGGAGGTATTTATTGTTTCCAGTAGAGTAATTGTATGATAATAATGTGGTGACTACATAACAATGTATTTTATGTCATAATACTGCTTAATTAATTTATAAGTCCATTGTAAATTAATTCTAGTATGAACAATCAAAATCTGACAGTATTTTGCTGGAACATTTTACAAGCAACCTCAAATATTACATGTGCACACATAAGCACACATTCACAATTCAGTGAATTAACAACAAATTCAGTCTTTTGTGACCAACTGGATTTTCAGAAACAGCAGAAAATACACTGACATTTTCCTGTTATCTTTTGAGCAAAAGCAGTTTTGCTTTCAGGCTTGATCAGGTTGAACTTGGTATCAATTCTTCATGTTAATCCTAGTTAGAACCTCGGTTATCTGATTTCCTTAGATTATATGCAATGGGAAGAGATTGGCTCCTGTATGGGGGAAAAAAACAGAACCAAAACTTGTTGTTTTAGCTGGAGTCAGGGAAGGGAAGGTAGCTTTGCTAGAGAGAGGGGCAAGAATTACCCTTGTAAAAACTCAGGCTATTCAACATCACTGGTACTGCACAGAATTACTATTTCAGTGCCTCTGGCAAGTACTTGGTTTCTCAAGAAAGCTTCATGACAGTAATCCTTTGGGCAATATTTATAAAGCAAAACTTCAAGAAATAATGACTTAATTATATAATTAATTTGTTACTGGTTTAAAAATGATATACAAGAAGGCACATGCATGTAATATATAAAGCAACCAACTGCTATGGGAGTGATAAACCTTTAGAAAAATCCCATACACAGACAAAAATGGCCACATTTCAAATGGGGCAGCAACATACTTCTGATACAGATTATAGCTTTTTTTTGCCTGCATGTTTTTCCTCAAGCAGCATAAGCCTTCATCCCTCATCCATTAAAAATGGATGCATGTCTGATGTAGAGCAGATTAAGGAAAAAAGCCAGGACAAAAAAAAAAGCTTCCCCAAAATACAAGTTAACATCCACTTTCACAGGTTGGGGTTTTTTGTTTGTTTAGTTGGGTTTTTTTCTCCAATTAATTTCTGATTGCAAAAAGCCAGGACAAGGCAGGGATTATCTGAAGTCAGGGATTATCTGAAGACTGTGTAGTTCACACAGTGGTTTGCATGGTGGTGTCTTACTAGCACATGAGTGGAATTTGTGCCACAGTAACCCAAAGAATATCACATTGGGATGCAATGTTGTGCTTCAAGGCTTGCTGCATTGGCACAGAGCAATAAAGCACTCATCTAGAAAGACTTAGCTTTTCTCTAATTCCTGACAGGAGACACTGTTTATTTAAATGCCAAGCCTCACAACAGCAGTTGAATTGACAATCTAATTTTCAGATCTCTGCAGATCAACTAGTAAGTTTCTGTAACCTTCCTTGAATTTTAACTACCTTCCATTTTATAAGACAAGCATACCAAAAAGCTTGCCATGAATGTGTTTAGGTATCTGAATGTTCACACATCAAGAGGAGTGTGCTTTGCTCCTAAAAACTTAAAAAAATAAAAATGTACATATATATATACACACACACACATAAACAAATTCATTGTTGAAAAGTACTACGAAGAATAAGGTTAGAGAAGGTCTGGTGCAATAGAATAGAAATGTATTGGTTGTCATGGTGAATAAAACTGTATAGTAACCCAAAAGTGTTTCATTTTCTTCAAACTGTTACCCAGATAGCCATGAAAGTATTCTCTCATTTGGGTGAAAAATACAAGCAGATCATGAAAAATTGATTTTGTTGATGTATGTATGATATAATATAAATTTCTTTTAATATTAAAATGATAAATGCTTTCCCTTAAGTTAAAACAAACTCAGGTAGAATACCACCAAGAAAACCTACTGGGCAAGTAAATTAACTAAAGCTAAACATAGCATGCAAGAGTCTCCTATATCTTAGATATTAAGTCTGGAGCCATATCATCTTGCCATTCAAGTAATGTGTGCTGTATGAAGTCATCAGTTCCCACCTGACAGTCAATTGTTGCTAATTGTTATTTGACACCGTAGCCAGCACCTGACTTTGCAAGAATAGTAGTTCACTTGAGTTCATGTTTGGGTAGTTACTGTAAGTATAAAGAATGCTCCAGCTCCTAGCAAAACTTAATGCCTTAAAAGTGAATGAAAAAACCATTAATTTTAGTTAGGCTGTGTTTCATGCAAGTTCTTAGAAGACAAGAGAATATGTTTACAAAAGAGTGACTTAAAAAAATCTCAAGAAGGAAAGAATATTCTGAATATTCACTATTAACTGACAATATTAATTATAGTTAACATTGTAGGAGTGCATAAAGATAGGGAAACAAAATAATCCAATTTATTTAGGAAGAAACTAATGTAAAAGTCAGTCTGTTTAGAGTTAAGGCAGAACCCGAGAAGATGCTTCTCCTGAATGTTGTCTGTGTCCCTTTATATTTTACTTCTGACACCTGCATTACAGTTCCATTTCATACTGCTAAGGATGAGACTATACTTTTTCCTCTGGTCTTACTAAACTTGCACTGTTAAGTAGCAAAAACAATTTCATTGCTTGAAGAAACTTCCAACCATAAAGCCAGAAATATAAAGTGTGAACAGCAGTCAGCTGATCAGTCAGAAAGGAGAAAATAAAGACTGCAGCAAACATTTTTTACTTAGAGGGCATCATGAAAGTAATCATAGCATGAACAAGAAGTAGGAATTAAAGCTAAATCCAGAGTAGTACTAAGTCTGCAGTTTCTCTCTTCACATTTTGCAGATTCAAGTCTGTGATATTAGATTATAGAATCTTTCAAATAAATTTAAATCCTGTTTACCTTCTAAAAAGAATGAAAAAAAAAAAAGAATCCTCTGCCTCCCCCTCACCTTATTGCTTTCTTAAAATAAAGAACCACTCCCAAAACTGCCCAGGAAACATTTTTTCAATGAAAAGTTGCATTCTGGCCATTAAAGAAGGCAAGGCAAGTTTGTGTACATGACATTTACTCAGTCCATTTTTTTTTAGTTGCTAAATTTTTCAAGCAGTCTAAGTGCTAAGCTATGATCTTTTAACATAGGCACATGAAGTAAAGAGTTGTTTGAGATTTCTCTGATGTGTTTGAAGCAAGACCCCATCCTTCTGCATCCCACTGGCTTCTGAACGACTGATTGTAGACGAGGAAAAAGCAAAATCTCACTTTATAACAAAAATAGACATGAGAGATATGTTGGAGGCAACAGTAAAAGATAAAGTAACATTTTCATGGTGGCTTCTGATGCCAAGATCATCATGAGGTCTTTGCAAAGAACTGCTGAACAGACAACACTGATATTCCACCTTTTACTCCGAGCAGCACTAGAGTGCTTTGCTGGATTCTCAGATACTTTGCTCCCCCAGATCAAGGGCTGTTATACACAAACAAGGAAGGTATCCAGAATCTGCAACCCAGCACCAAGACTTAGAAGAGTCTACCTACTGAGTTATTAAAACGCCATTCTGCTCTTACCATTTCTTTTGATAGAAAAAGTGAAAGAAATCCAGCAGATTCATTCTGAATATTTCAAATACACATCTGTATATTTGCATGTTCTAAACTTAAAAATTATTTTAAGCAATATAAAGCTACAACTGAGAGAATGAAAACCTTTGAGCTGCTACAGAAATCGAAGAGTTCATACCAGGCTGGAGCTGCCAAGATACTTCAGCTCAGTTAGGATTTGCTCATTTCTGATTACAGCTAATTTTTCTAGTTACACTGAGTTCCAAAAGAAAATAATATTTGTTTCTGGGGATCACAGAATTATAGAATGGTAGGGATTGGAAGGGGCCTCTGGGGATCTATAAAGTAGAAAAGCACTGTTTTGTGCAAGGCAGATTTAAGTCCCCTATCTCCAAACAGTTGATTTCTAATTGTTATTTAAAAATAAGAAAATCTCACATGGAGTATTGTTTTTGGTAACTAGGCATTTAGAAGTCAGTCAAATTTTGTTACCTCCTGTCAGTCACAAGTTCGTGCAAAACCATTCTTATGTATGACACCCAAAATTCTATCCCTTTTAAAAAGCAGTGTTTCACAGTCAGTCTTTCTCTCAGCTCTGCTGAGTGAAAGCTGTTTCTGAGCAACAATCATCTCCATAATCCTCTAATCCTTCAGACAAATGGAAGCCATCACTTAGCAGGTTACAAGCAAAGCTTATTGAAACGCAGCATGAATTGGCCACTGTCAGCCATAGCTCAGAGAATATGGAACTGAAAGGAACATACTGTTTATGCTAGTCAACCAAGGAAGTGAAAACCAGAATCATTAACAACACATCAACTACTAACCAATCAGTATTAAAGAAGTGGATCTGTGGAAACTTATTAAATGGTAAACTTACATACAGGGCAGTAGAAAATACCTTGGTGTGCTAGCTTTGTGGAGAACCACCTAGCACCCAAACTTGTGCAATTTTGTAATAAAGCAATAGCTTGTGAGACTGGCATGTTGCACACTGGGAACAATCCTACATTTGGGACAACAACTATGATAACAGCCTACAGGTGAAAAAAGACAGTTACATTTGTCAGCAATGAGACAACAAGAAGGGCCTCTCTGGACTACTATTAAGGTCTGTAATTTCATACAAGGCCAAAAATCCCACCCAAAAACTTAAAAACACAACCAAGGCTGCTTTCCTCAGATCAAATATCTGCTAAAGAAGGCATTTATTCTTCTCACCAATGCTACAAAATGCAACTTAATCATAAAACCCCCCATGAAAAACAGTTCAGGTCACTTATGGCTATTGCTGATAACAATTTAATATTATCACAACTGTTTATGGCTTCTGAAAGATAAGTTCTAAGCTTTGCAGTACAACTGAATTATCACTATGCCATCTATCTTTCTAAGATTTTTTTCTCTGAACAAAGTGAACAAAATACTCAGTTTTCTGTATGCTTAAAATGCAGGGAAGCACAGCAAGCCTAGAGGACTCAGGAACCCACTCCTGTTCAGCATTCACTCATTACTTACAGCTTGGACTAAACATTTCAGCTAGTCTGTGGATTAGTTCCCTGTCCAAAATAAGATCTTCCCTAGAAGATCACACACACCAAACACAACCATTGGAACAACTTTTGCTCTACATTTACAAGCAGCTGGCACCAAACTACAATTTGGGGTAACCAAGATGCTCTAAACATTGCTCCTAAACAGAAGCCATGAAAGAAAAGTAGTTCTTAATAGCATACAACAAAATTCCTCAAATGATTTTGCCTGAGTGGTCTTACCTCTCTAGCAGAAAAAGCTGTTTCCAGGAAGACAAACCCTAGCTCTTGTTAAGGAGAACATTCTCCTCTATAGTATTCTCATTTCTTTTTTTTTCAGTTCCTTACTGAGTATATTATTTTCTTTTTAACACAGTATCACCTTTACCTTATTTTGGTTTCCTTCTCTGCTTTCCTGACTGCTCTAAACTAAGTGAAGGTTTTCTAGTTAGTTGGTTTGTTTTAAAGGATTCAGACCCCTCCCACTTTTTAATCTGGAGTGATAAGTGCTTAACTGGAGCTACCTGCTTGAATTCTTTCTGCTTTTGTCTGTTACAATTCAGGTGTGTGCAACCCAATGCAAAAAAACCTTTCAGGCAGGAGTATTCCAACAGTAAATACTGGGTGGGTTTTTTTGTTTTGTTTTGGTTTTTTTTGTAAAAATAGGCAACTGACAAGGTGGGAAGGAAAAGGTTGTCTTTTCAGTTCTCTCTATTAACCAAAATATCAAGGAAAGACATTCTTCTTTACATTTTGCCCCAGAGTTTACCTAAGAGCTAAGTCTTTTTGTCAGGAGACTGGAAGGTTGTAGTTTGATAAATGTACCTTTTGGTGACAGTACCTCATTCACACTCTTCTCCATTCACCCAGTCCCTCATCACCCTCTTAGTTCAGTCAGCAGTGCTGCAAGTGGGACTGATGGACAGAAACAGGAGAAATAATTTGCACAAAAAGAACTGGTTTCTTCACACATTTCCCTGTGTAGTCTCCCAGAAGGCTACACTGAAGGTGTACAAAAATTGAAGACATGCAAGTGGAAGAAGGTGTGCCTGAAGGCTGCTCATCAGCTGGGTTCTATGGCTTTACTGTCAGGCCCCAGATATTCATGCTAAAGTCAGAGTTAATATTGTCTCGTGTTAAATGCTTGTAATAAGAGTTAACAGGACAGTAAAGAATGAAATTAAGAGTGAAGTTGACAGTGCATTGCAAGACATATAAATGGATGGCAGCTGCCCAAAGGGAGATGTTTAGTTACCCTCTCCACTCCTTCTTTCCAGTTTTGCTTGATCTGGTACTTCTCTAAAATATAACTTGCTAACCCATTACAAAACATACTCTATAAATATATGTTTTCTGATAGGTTAATGAATAAAGGAGGCTCAGAAGTGTATTACACATCAGCACTGATGCAGGAAAGGGGAGAGGGAAGCAGTTGTCCCTGAGCAGGCAGGGGAGAAAGGAAGAGGGGAAATGCTCCTGTTGACAACTGGAAGATGCTTGACCTGTCCAGCCAGGCAGGGAGGTGTGTAGAAGAGGCTAGCCTATAGCCAAAATTTCCCTCTTCAAGTTTAGAGTAAATACAATGCATCAGCACTTCTCAGTGAGCAGGAGCTAAGCCTTCAGGAGATGATCTCACTTGGGCCTTGTTTCAACTTCACTGCCAGATGGTCCTGAGAGGTGTCCCAGCCCTGGGACAAAAGTCATACATTAACAATGGGTATCTGAGCCTATTTAGGTTTTTTTTCCGAGTTATCCTCACATGGCAAAATCTACAGTCATATAACAAATATCAAAAGGAATAATACATAACATCCAGTCAAAGTAATCGAGGCCAGAGACAGTAGCTGTAAATTACATCTTTGGTGTTTACTCAGTCTTTATCTCTGGGAATAAAAACATGGAGAGAAGACCAAGGAAGGAATTGTTCAACCCACTATTAATTTATTCATGACCTTCTTTCACAGACATACTAAAATCTTAAAATAAGATTCTGTTGGAATAGAAATAAATAAAAATATGCAATAAACCATCTTTGATTCATTCATTCAGAGTCAAATCTATTTGCTTTTTTGGACAGATGGAAAATTTTATTGCTGTTTGGCCTTATGAAGCCAATTGAGTTTCAGTGAGGGAAATGGAACTGTGCTCCTCAGTCCACAAAAATGTTGTCTATTATACAAGGCAGTTTTGTTTATCTTGGGAAGAAAACTTGCCAGAAATCATATGCTCTATGAGGTTTGCCACTGAATAGAATAAAAATAAAATTAAACCATTCTGATTTTAAATAATCAACAAATAAATCTTGATCTGAAACAATGTTGCAGAAATAATTTTGTTATAAATTTACAGAGTCATTTGCAGTACTACATTTTAGTAGTGCCGGTGTTTGCCCCAGCTGTTAAGATCCTAATGCCTGTTTCCCAAACTAGGGTTGCATGTACAGTATATCTTCATCAATGTCAGATGTAAAAACAGTCTCCTGAATATATTTTGTACTTTATATTCTAGTGGGCTTTAAATCTTTGTTTAAAGGCTGTTGTCTATTCTTTTTATTCTGGAATTTAATTTGGTCATGGAAGGTTAATTGGTCTTTGGACTTATAATTAAAGCAGTGATTCAGTTCTTCCCATCCTGTGGCATTGCCAGTTTTATACTGGTCTCAAAAGAAGAGAAGGCAATTCATAATTTTATGCAAATATCCTATCAGCTTTAAAGAAAATGGAGATGGAAATCTATTCAGCTCTTGTTTGTGCAAGAATCCTATGTCAAAAAGTTGCATTAGAAGCAGTAGAAAGAATACAATAGAAGAGTGTCTTATATCTCACTTATGGAGAACTGTTTTTATTAGTTGGGATTTTATCACTGAGGGGAGGGAGAGACTGCAAGTTCTCTAACCAAACTGTTGTGCAGCAGGATTGATCATTTCAACAAATCCCAGATTTTTCACAAGAACACATCAGCGCACTTCTGATAAAGTATTACAGAAGTGCTTTCCCTCAACTTAAATTTGTGTATCCAACTGATCATGAAGTGTTTCAATAAGCTTATTTAGCAGGAAATCTTTTTTGTAATTTAAGCAGAAAGGAAATTGGAATTAAAATACAAGATTCAGTCAGATCTAGACCCCTACCTACCAAGTCTACAAGAGCAAAATCCTCAGTTATGTTTCTATCTCCTGTGGTCTGATTTATTTCAGGTCACATGAAAAGGGAAATAAGTGACTGAAACATTATACCTTTGAACAACTTACACAGTGCTTACTGACAATACTCTGAAGGGTGTTACAAAACTCAATCCAAGCTTTTGCTCTCTATGAAGTGCTTAAAAGTACCACTGTTATAAATACAAGTGAAGCTTTGGAGACTAAAAATTGAAATTACCAAGCCTAGTCACTTAGTTCACCTTAGTAATGACTGCAAAGAGGCTAACTAGCTTACTGTTTACTAGACACTTGAAAGAGATGGAATGTAAAAACTTAATGAAAACTGTGGAAACTGTGGACAGAACCTGTGTCCACAGAAACTTGCATTGTACTTGTAAAGTTACTTCACAATGGATTGCCACTGTAGGCCTGTATTCACAGCTGTCAGCAGCTGTTAGCCTGAAAACTTCCCTACCAAAACCTTTGAAAGGAAACTTTCTCTACTTGCCTGAAGCTATCCTATCTTGCCTCCTACAAAACATCTTTGGTCCACAGATTCCATAGTTCAGCTGTTAGAAATATATGCTGTAGGCCAGCTTAAAGTCTGCTGAAAAGAGGAAAAAGGATTTTTGTGTCTAAAATGTCTTTTATTTTTTTCCCCGTCTCTCTTTTTTGTCCACCTCATTCACTGAAATTTCTTTATTTGTGACTTGGTTGCTAACATCTGCACACTTGTCTCAGATTTTTCAGAAAAAGAGGTGACCTTCCTTAACTCTCAAACTGCATCTTTTTATACCTCACTGACAACAGCCACATTTCAATGATGTTTCTAACCTATCTTGTCTTATCAAACTTGTGGAAATGCTATGGAATAGCTACTGAGAGTCACAACAATTTATAGAATAAACATATTCATTTCAGTGGGAATGTAAATGGAAATAAAATTATTCTTATAAGTCATTCAGAAAACTAAAAATAGAGGATTAAAAATGTAGGACAGTTTGTGCTTCTCTGGCTAGTACAGAAGCAGTAAGCAGCCATCTCTTACAGGAAGTTTGCAGTCCCAGGCTTGTGAGAATGGCTACTAGGAACAAGGTGAATCTCTGAGATATGAAGGAATCTGGACCATTCTTTTTTTTTTTTTCACTTTTCACCCCTTCAATTTAATTTATTCTAGTCTCATACTCTGCAGACTTATGTGACTAGAATTACATCTCAAATTCTTTTATAAGATAACAAGAATTATATTTGCTTTTGGGATAATTTAGCAAAACACAGAGCCAGACTGACAGTGCAGGTGTTCCCTGAAGAATCACACTCCTATTTCACATCTCCATAACCACACCATTAATGGTACTAACTGGAACACAAATTGAACCCTTTGGTAGATGAGCCAAGAACCTAAACAAGCATGACAAAGTGACTACATCCAAACTTTACAGGGAGTTATGGTAGAATATACTTCATATAATGTCCAACAGGGAATAGCAGGACTTTTGCCAGCCCACTAATTCTCTGTTCAAGGGAAATTATTCAGTTAATATACAAGAAAAATAAAACTACATAAAGGATCCAAGTTCCCATGTGAAACTTTTCAACTATAGGACTGAAACTTATATCACATTCATATTGTGGTAAGGTAACTTTCCTGTCACTGCAGCTTACAGTGCAATGAAGAAGTGAAATAATTGCTTTGTGTACTCAGTAGCTTGGAATTTAAAGCAAATCTGGCTTATTATTAATGAAGTTCTGCCATGTGTGGGTAGAAGATAGTTGCAAGAATAAAATACTTGCATCTCTAATGCAGTGGAATTACTTTTCTAGGTAAGGAGATTATTTGTTAGACCCCAAGGAGCAAACCTGATATTTCATGGTTTTGCCTGTATCAAGACCAGTGTTTTAAAAGGGAACATTTTGTACATCTGTTTTGAGTTTAATTAATTCCTTACCAAATCAGTCATATAGCCCCAAAGAGGGTATTTTCAGAGTTTTAAGAGAACTGTATTTGTGTATTTGTATACACAGGAGTAACTTTCTGCACCTACCCTGATCTGCAAGCCCAGTCACTTACAGTGTGAGAATACTCGTGGCTCAGGACCCCAATATACATTAGATACATAATTCCAGAGATACTTGATCACACCATTAACTTTTAAACTTTATTGAGCTTAGAAAAACTCAGCTAAGTGTAACTGACAGATTGTTGCTGAAAAATGACCACTTCAAGAAAATGCTTAATTTATCTGCTATTGAAAGAGTAATATGTTTCCTTCAGAAGCATTAGCAGATCATCAAATACAGTGTTACAATCTGTATATAAGGTGGAATTAACTATCTTTATAAAGGTGGTGATTGCTTCTATTACTTAGTGATGTTTGATACCCACAGTTTTTGAAATATAAGTTATTTATATTAATCACCAGTAATGTGGTGTAAACATTACATATCATTTGAATAGTCACAATACAAAAGCATTCAGGTTATTTAAAGTTGTTAATAAATGCTACGTTATTTGCTATAAATACTCTACAAGAAGTAACAAGCCTGTCCTAACTTCAGATCTTTTTAGTTTAATTCATTCCTATTTATTGCTCATCACACTAATAGACAATAAATCCTCACAGTGGAAGCACTTGTATTTGCAAATTAAAAGCCTACTTCCTAAGTCATGCAAACAACCCTTTTATTGTTGTTTTATCTTTAGCATTCATTGGATTGGGCACACGAATACTTTTTCAGTAGTTTTTATAATTCTGGTTTTTTGTTCATAATTTCCAAAATTATTGGCAATAATTTCTGAACCAATACAAACATACTATGTGGGTGAAAACACTCGTGCACATCCAGAGATTCTCAAAAAGACACAGTAAAATACATCCTAAATATAGTTCAACAACTAAAACAATCCAGAAAATATCAAATCTCTAAGGGGTGAATATTCTTATGTGTTGTGCTTTTAGTCACATTACCCTACCAGTCTGTGACTAAGATAAATTTGCCCTGTGCCTCTTCTAAGAAATGACAAATGGAGCAGTCCTTTTCTAATCAGTTTGTGGAACTGCCAACATCAATAGTGTTCCTGCTTCATATTGGAATAAACAAGACCTAATGGTGTCTACTTTTTTTTCTGAAATGCTGTAAAATGATCATAAAACACAACATTGATATGTGAGCTGTGGTCTTCAGAAACAATTGTGTCCAAAAATTAGAGGAGTCACATACCCTAAGTATCCCTTGCCTACCACAGACTGAATACGGAATTTTGAAGCTATGCCTTGAATATCAGACTTAGGATTTTTGGTTTGGTCTTATTATAAACTGGGTCCTGAGACAGAGAAGGTCACTCCCTCCTCCATCCCTCCAGATGCAGCAGCCATGAGCAGAGATTCAGACCTTTCTATACAAACACACCACACTACTTTCAGCTACCATCAGGACAGGCATTCTGCCACTGAAAGTCTTGAAGCTGCAGTTTAAAGATTTAAGGGGTTTCATGACTTCAGTCAGCAGGCTAGGATCACAGTAACTCTCTAGACTAACAGGAGAGGATGTTCTGATGACAGCTGTAACTTTTCACTGTCAAAACACAACAAAATGAGCATTCACTCGTAGCATAACCTGTTCATCTCTGCTACTAGAACGGAGCAGTCCTTTTTTTCACCCTGTACAGTCATAGGCAGAACTAGGTTCAGAGACTACAAATGGCTAATATCTGGTTATACAACCAAACAGTTGATCATCTTTCATATTAAAAAAGATGTTAACAATGACTTAATTGTGTTTCCAACTATTTTAAATGGTGTACAGTCCATGAAGGCCTTCTTTCACATCTAACTTGACTAAGTACATATTCTGTGACTGCTATATTGAAATTAAACTCCTCTGATATTATTATTTGTATTCCATTAACAAAAACATTCACAACATTTCCTTTTCTTTGAGAAAAGCTTATGGTCTCTCCTTCACCTTAAAGTTTCCTCCTTATATTTTTGAATAATAATTCAAAACATGAATTTAAAATCTAAGAAAAGAAAGTAAATAGCATTTTTGTCTAATGAATTGTCCCAAAATGATGATTTCCTCTAATGGATTTTCTTTAGCGTGTTGTATTATTATTATTATTATGTTTGCAAAACAGAAGCTTAATCTGATGCATTTTCATTTTTGTCTCAGAATTGTTAACATAGCTGGAATAAATTGGGAGGGGAACAACAGAGGCAGTGCAATACATTTTCAAAAGATATTGTAAACACCAGGTATCAGGATTAAGTGCTTTAAAACTATGAATTCAATTTTGTCCAAATTTCAGGCAACAGAACATGAAAATTCACTTATTTTGGCTAACTGAGAGCCTTTGACTTGCAATATGTGATGTTCCTTGTTTCAGTTCCAGCCAAAGTAACTAGCCTTCATCATTGTGTATGTTTGTGACATAGTTACAGCTTTCTGTGATGACTGCACTGGAAAGGACTGTCCAAGGATGAGAGTGTGTATGTGTTTCACAGACTCTCCATCTGACCTTGGACTGAACGTGTAAGCTGAGATTCTGTTGAAGTCCTCGCACCTATTACTGTGTACTGCTGGATAGTTTTAAAGGCATACAATTAATCTAAGTAATCTTTGTCTTTAATCTCCCTGTACTTCATTTTAGAAGCTGAAAATAGCATCATTACTGAATGAAAGATGATAACATACTTCAATATCTGGGTTGAAGAACATAAAAGAATCTAAGACGAACAGGAAGAGCATTTGAATTTCAATCTTGAATATTCTAAGATCATGTACTACAAGGTACACAGAGAAATGAAAAATAGAGTGCAAATTATACATCTCTAATCCTGTCAGGGTTTCCAGATGTGAGCCAGGGTGTTTTAGTAACTCCCTCTCATTAACCACAATGTCACAAGGGCGAATTTTCTCATGCAGGGTCTCAGTAAGAGAAGACAATACAAGGGATAATGGAGGCAGGAAGGCTTAAACCATAGCAGGATGGGGCAGCACTGCAGTGCCCAGAACATGCTGGACAGCCCTAAATACAGAAGCCAGGCCTGGAGATAGTGGTGTGCACCAACAACAGCCTGTTACCCTGGGCTGCAGCCGCCTTGCTTTTCAGGAGGCATAGTTCTTTGGAAGCAGAGGGCTTTTTCCTTTCTGTAACCTGCAAGGGAGATCCTTTCCCCATAGTCACATAAAGGCTTTCTCCACCTCTAGCAGCGGATCCACCTCTAGGGATCAGGAAAGATAGCTGAATATTTGATCAAAATGTTAATTAGAAAATAAAGCAAAACTGATTTGCAGTAATCTTCTCTGCACTTCCTTTTTTTTTTTTACAAATGATAATTGCTGAAGTGGCATTTCATAAACAGATTCTGCCTGTGACATTCAGACACACTGGCATTTGAAAGAAGACTAAATATACACTAAGGCAACACAACATCTCCCTGGAACAGTACAATCTGGTTATTTTATTATTTGCAGTGGAATAAAAATAACCCTAATATGAAGCAGGGGGGGCAGAGGAAGATTGTTTGTGAAGATCTGATTGTTTTCTCTTGAACTTGTTCTTCCTGCCAAGAATTGAGTACGCCCTGGCAATTCTGTTAATCGTGTGGGTTTTGAGTTGGGATACCAAACTACAAAGCAGTTATGACAGACTAGGAAGGGAATTATGAGACATGCAGTCCAACAGGACAAGATAGTTTTCAGGAACCTAAGAGTTTTGCCATTATATTACATTTGAAAGAAAGAGAAACAAACAATCTCTACAGGAGTATCACGACTGGCTGAAGCATCATCACAGATGCTCAAATCCAAAACCCTTTAGAAAAAAACCTGTAATGTTGAAGAGGTCTCATTTCTTTCTTGAGCTCCCTATGATCTTACTTTGCAGCAGCTGGACATAGAGAATGATGCATGAACACTTCAATCACCTGGAAACCCCACGGCCTTCATTTTAAAATACTGATTCCAACAAAGCGTACACTCTACTTGTGTTTAAATAAGTGTAGCTCTATAAAGCAGCTCCTCATTAAGATTAGAAAGGAAACCAAGGAAACCAAAACCCCAAAACAAACAAAACCCCCCCAAACCCCTCAAACCAAACCTAATACAGTTTTACTCAACATAATTTCAATTCAGAATTAAAGAAAAAAATGATAGATAACAGTCCATTTGCATTTCTGCATTCTTCTCTTTTTCTTAAGCAATAAAAATTTGAATTTAAACCCTCTGAAGATAAAATGTTTGGCCTGTTTAAGGCAGTGAGATTAAAGAAAATAATAATAATAAAAAAACCCTCTACCACTGCATAGTACAGAGACCTCTGCAGTAGCTTTTAAATTCTGTTCAAGTATATCCTTCTCAGCTCTGCTAGATTACAGAATCTAGTGCTGCCATTTAAAAAAGAAATAAAGTCTATTCTTAGTCCTCACTAGGAATCATCAGTTTACATTTAAAAACAAACAACTAACCCTCACCCCCCAAACAAACCCCAAACCACTAAACAAAAGACCACAGAAAAAAAAGCCAGCAGAGTTTCAAGAATAGACAGAAAAGGCTCATGGGGACAGAGAGGAGGAAGCCTGAGACATCCAAAAGAATCTTTGATCTTTACTGTGAATTGATCCTGTGGTTTCTGAATTGCATAAGAATATTAAAGTATCTTTTTTGTTCACTTCAATGGACTTGGATCAGAGTCTTAAAGCCTGGTCAGATAATTAATGGTCTGTAATGCAGCTAGCAAAACCTTTGAGTGGTACTACTATTTTGCCCTTTATTCCTTTTACTCAGCTGAAATAAAAGCAGATCACTGTCTATATTGTTAAACCTTATAAATACAAACAGCAATACATGTATTGATGGTAGGTTGTTTTCTTTAAAAGCAATCTTTATTTTCAAGTCAAATTTCTGTGGGTTGGTACTCGGCACATTCTGAAATAAAGTTAGATCCTCCCACCTTGAAAAGGTTCCAAGGGAGGCAGGTGAAATTGGCTGCCTATCATTTTTAGCATCTTGTTTCTCAATACTGGAAAAATATGCACACAGCCTGCTAGATAATTTTTATCTGAAAATTAGGTGAAATTAAGGATGAAGAAAATAATTTTTTCTTTACTAGGGAAATTAGTAAGAGGTACTTACAAGCTAGAACACTTTTCTTAATTGTATGTTACTAAATGCCACTTCATTGTAAAGCAGTAAAAGGCTTGCCATAGGCTTTTGGTGAAAATATAAATCTAAGGAGCTCATTTGAAGCACTTACATTTTGTTATGATAGAATGGGAAATGTACATTTCCTACTCCCCAGAGTTTTTTGTATTTCTAACTGTTATATGCTCAGCTAACTTCATTATAGCCCTCTAGATAATACTGTATCCACACTTTCATTCCTTGGCTCTTTTATTGTGAGTTATTGGAAGAGTCAAAGGATTTTACTACTTTTTAAAAATTAACACTTACTATACCTTCATTCCTTGTACTCCCATGTAGTTCTAGTCTCGTACATTAGTGCAACTTAATACTGGATCATATTTCAAGACTGCAGAGGTAGGATGCTGCATCAGTTAGATAGGATATAAGTATTCTGGACAAAAAAAGGTATTCATAAGGGGAAAAGGAAAAGGGAAAACATATGGAAAGACTTCTTCAAGATTTCTTCTGCCAAGAGTTAAAGATTTGATGAAAAGGAAGACTCTTTTCTAAGCCAGGGGAGGGTTAGAATAAAGAAAATGATGGAATCTGAAGAAGCAGGGAGAGAGTAGTAAGTGTTACAGCTTTCTAAAAGTTCAATTTTCCCTTATTTTGAAAAGTCTGGTGAAATTTTAAAAAGTAACTAAACATCTTGAAGAATGTAAGAAACAGATTCCAAATGACTATGGAAAGGCTGAAGCTGAGAAAGAGCTACAGACATTCAAAGCTTCAGTTAAAGGGAAGAGGCAAACAGGAACACTGGAAGAGTGTCAGGAAGAAGGAAAATCGCTGAAATGCTGAAAGAATGGTGCAGGACAGAAAAATACTTTGAATGGGACAAAGTTCCTTAGGATCTAAGAAAGTGCATCAAATAAAATCTTTTTAAGAAAAAGATAAAGTAAATGGTTTTCAGTCTGCAACCAAGACCATGAAAGACAACTAAAGAAGGATCATACTGCCTAATAGTCCTCTATTGAAAAAAGTAGCAGTTTAAGAATACAAAAATAGGTTCTAACCCAGATATCTAGGTCTAAAACACCAGTAGAACAAAGGAAATGCAAATCTTGTGAAGCTTTTGGCTTTGATTAAATTATTTGTTACATAAGTAGAATTAGCCTATTGAAGTGTGACTGAATGGTCAAAATCTTATTCTATTAGTCAAAACTACTTTTTTTCTTTATCCATATGCTCACAGACAGCAGGGCACACAGTTGGTGAATGATGTCCTGCAGAGTGTACCTGCACCCCAGTATGGATATGGGCATTTGGACTGTATCTACTATTTCTGTATACAAATCTAACAATCATGGCTTGAAATCTGCATTATATATATATTAATAAAAAGAAGCTATTTGCCTAATATGCAACCTCTGAATTCATTTGAGGTTTTTAAAAGTAGAATCACATTTTAGATAGCTTTAAGGTGGTTCATGTTTGAATCACAGCATCTTGTCTAATCTGTGAGTAAATATGTGTGTGTTATTTTTTTAATTAATGCATCCTAATAATCATAGGATACTCTCTGATCAGAAAAAAAAAAGCGGAAAATCATGCAATGTGAGGAGTTTGCTCTAATATGTAGATTGTTTCTGTATAAAATAGAAGGCAAAGGAACCAAAGCTAACAGAGACTCTTATGTATTAGAAAACAAGCAAAGTAAACTATATGTACCCATTATGAGCTAGAAAGCTGAAATGGGATTTTTAGAAGCAGAATCTTACAAGGCAAGAAGTACTTACTTAGCCAGAGTAACACCATGCAACATCAAGATTACCTAGGTAACAGCATGAGAAATATTAAATTTGGGTATGGATTTAGCAAAACTGGGATTAACAGGAACAAGGAGATATCAAGAGATAAAAAGAAATCAGGGTCACTTTTAAATTACTTGTTTTAACTTTAATTTCAGAAACCTGGCTACAATGATTCATGAATGTCTTGTGATTCTGAATATTTTGGTAGCATTGCCATGGCAACCTGATGTGATAGATGCAGGGGATATAAAAGTCACAAAGCTCTAACTAAAGAGATGTTGAGACTTTTCTTAAAGAAAAAACAATGAATATAAAATAAATAAATATAAAATGTCTACCTGCAATTCCTAGATGTTACTGGCAGCAAGAAAACAAGAATTTTTCTTGTAGAAATTGCATTCTTATTGCCTTCTAATGCCATTATTAAAAGGATCTATAAAAGACGTTTTGTGTCTTTTTGACCTCTCTATTACTGAGTTGCAGAGGAAGTCCTGATGAATACTGCAATTGTTCTATCCCTATGTGCACTGGACTACAGGAATTAGACAGATTTGGGATCACAGTGCTTTACAGATCAGCAATGACAGGTACTGATGCAGAAGCTTCCATGGGAGGAAAAAGGCTTAAAGTGTTGGGTGGGAGCAACTCCTTGGTGCTACTGTCCATGACGGAAGAAGCCAAACAGGTACAGAAGACAACTACCAGTGTTAGTTTGAATAGCTGTGAACGTATTGTGAACTACTTTGGTGCAAGAAAGTCCATAATAATGGTCTACATAAATAGACACGAGATATTCACCTGTAGTACTGCAGGCATCCAAAAGAGCTGGGGTACAATACGAATGCTCTCTGTATGGCTGTGGTTTCCTTCGTCATTCCCAATGTACCAAATGAAGAGGGGCACAGATATTTAGGAGTATAACTAGTCTGCTCATATAAAATTGATTACCATTGGCTGCATAGACTCAGAGTCAATGGAAATATAAGATGCTGCAACTTGTTCCCATCCATGCTAATCGTGGTAATTTTAGTGAGTAATTGAACCATAAAACTCAGCCTGTTCTGGGATAATCTACTATTGCAGTTATAACAACATGTTAGAGAAGGTTTAAGCACCAGTAGCCACTATTGGCAATCCTTGGTGTGGGGATACATGTAGTATTTATTGGATATATTGTGTCTGATTGCTAGCAGAATGGATATAGGTTTACCTAAACACTGTTAAAACCAACAAAATACAAAGCAAAAATAACACAAACCAAAAAACCACTGTAAAAGTGCTTTCTGTTTTGGAAACATCACATAATTTATATTTAGACCTTTTGTAAACTTAAAATAACAACAGCTTTGTAAAGGAAATGGCAATACAACTGTGCCAATTAAGAGAACCACATAAAAATTTCAGTAGAGACATTTTTAAACTTAGGTATGTAAGCAAAAAACCCTAAGAAACATGCTGTCTAGCACAAAATCTTTACCACGAAAGGAATCAGGAATTTTTGCAGAACCTGACAGCTTTTGTGAAAAAAAGCCAAGTACTGTATTTTTGTTACTTTTGAAACTGTCAAATTTTATCCACTGAAAGCCTTGAACTACTAGAGACAAAATGAACCTTTCTCTTATGTGTGCTTCCTTAAACAATAACCCATAAATGATGTGGTATGACAAATTGTGTGAAGGCATTAAAAGGGACCAAAAAAAAGCCTTTTAGTATTTTGCAATAAGTCCTGACCTGTATATGATGAAGAATGTATGGCCCAAGTTGAAAAAGCAATATTGTGAAACACAGCCTTTGACTTAGGCATTAAAAACTTCCCATTCTCTTCAACAGGCTGGTCACTGCAATCATCATTTCATGATGATGAAATCATCATTTTCATCAGGTATAAATTCAGAAGCTTCCTCCCCTTTCTATCAATACTCCTGAATCAAGCAAACTGAATAATGAAGTTAAGAAGTTAATATGTCATTAACATATAATTGCACTTTTCTCTGAATATGTTTCAGTCTTGAGGAATAAACACAAAGGATAGATGGCTGAACTGTGCTATCTTTTTCACTTTACCAAAAGCTCATATAAAAGGTGCAGTTTGAAAAATTTGAATCTAGAAAGCTCATGTGGGTATTTACCTATCTATACCTTTAGCAACACTTAAAAGACAGCTTTGTAAATATACATTTTTAATTAAAAATCTACAATTTTATGTTGAATGCAAGCAAATGAGAACATATTCTGGAGATTCAGATAAAATAGAATCTGTATCTAAAACAACCTCTGAGTGTTTCAAGTCCAAAGTCTGAAGAATGATTTGCAATGAAGTGAGATATACTAGTAAGTTAAAAAAGGAAACTTGGAAGATTTTCACAGTGCTCAGTTATTTTTGATAACTAATGGCAAAATTGGAAGATAAGTTACATCAGAGTTCTGCTAACCAGGTCTAAAGAATAACTACATAACGAATGGTTTTGAATTCAAGCTTTATAATGCTACTGGAGTACAGAAAAAATTATCTTGCTTATTCTGTTTGTACAATCATGATGCAGTAAGTTCTGTATCAGTGAAATGATACTGCAGGTCAAAATGTTTTCATGTTAATTTTCAGTCAGCTTCTGATAGTCTGAATAATCTTTCCAATGGTTAAGGTATTTTAACACACCATATAAATGGTGGGTTCATGCTGATATCAGAGTACTGCTCCAAAACTTATCCACCCTCCCTAATCTAGAAAAGTCAAATAAGTGAGACATAAACACAACAGTTTCACAGATATTAATTTAAGACAGCATCTGATGGAGAGCTTCTCTGGAGTAGATTTCCCTCTGGAAAAAAACAATAAAATTTGGTATGAAGCAGAAGAAAAGTTTATTCCTTTGGTAAATGTAGTCACCACAAGAAGATTGAGATAATTTATGAAAAATTTTCCACTATATTAGAATTTTAGCACTCATATGCAGATAAGAAGGCTTACAAGATAAACTGAAATTTCAAACAAGGACTATCAGTGCAACGTAAAGAAACAGAGATCATTCCTGTTTGCAAGCACACACTCACTGGCTCCACCTCCCCTTTCCAGATGGCTTCATCCATTCTCTGATATGCCTTAGGGCTGCAGTGAATTAAATGCCAAAATGTTATGCATAATTTTGCTCAAGGAATTCCTCTTCTGTTCATTAGTTATGATGGTTAATTGACCGAGAAATTTCAGCTATATATCAAAAATGCTTAAATGAAAAATATTTTGCCAGAAAAGTCTTACTTCTAGGATAGCTTTTTCTTTTGACTTAGAAGGTTAGTTCATTTTTGGTTTCAAGAGTCCTAATTGCTTTAAAAATATCTGAGTTTACCAAAATTCTTCAATAACATAAAAAGAACTGAGGATATAGAGATTGATTTCTAAGTGATGTTTTTGGTAACAATCTATTTTTAACAGGCACAGTATTATCATGTTATTACATAAACTGATGGGAGTCTTTTGCTTTGGCAGAAGAAGGATGTGATGAATCCCACTGGGTTTACGGAAGCTTTCAGGATCACTCAGAAGATGCAAGAAATGCCTTAATGATCTGCCTACTACTGTTGTACTTTTGGAGGGCGTTATATCATTTAACAGCTTCCTTTTACTTCCTTCAGAGCAGAGGCACATACTTATGACTGCATTTTCATGTTCTCACCTTTCCTGATACAGAGAACAAAAAACTTTGCTCTTCCTGGACTTCTGATTAACTGGATTACCACTTTAGAGCTGTATGGACAGGGATGCTCCATAGGCTAGCTCCAGCACAGGAGAGAGCAACTCCCCAAACGCCTATAAATGTCTCTTCTACTTTTGAACTGCAGCTAAGAAACGCACCAAAAAATCCAGAACACTTCAAATATGTCATTGATAAGGATATTGATATCATATGTCATATGATAAGGATTTCAGTTCTGCTTTAATTAAACAGCAGTTTGGTTAATCACAACATCATGTCTGGAACGCTCTAATAAATCATAGCAGGCATGTTAGCCTCTTATATGCCTCCAAAAGAGAAAAGGGAAGAAAGCACCTCTAGTTGCAAATGTACAAAGCCAAAAGCAGACAAGTGTACACAGACAGGAGTAGACATTTTTACACTGAGCTGCCTCTAGTCATGAAACCTTTCCATATGTTACTGTAGTACTGTGACCATATTAATGAATTACTGTTTTCATGACCCTATCACTCCATCTCCTTCAGGGTCACTAGTGCTACACAGCTTTGGCACACGCCTTTCACTGCATTTTCTGCAGAACTAGCTGCTTACTGTCAGTCTCGGTCTTGTCAGTATTACATAGATCAAAGCAAAGTAGCTTTAACACGTAGATCGAAGCAAAACAGCAGAACAGATTCTGGACAAGTAACCCAATGCTTTCACTAAAGATTCAGGAAATTTCCAGGCAGATGGAAGCAAATACACTTACATTATAGCAATTCAATTTTCCTAATGGGGCCTTTGCAACAGCATCAACACAGGGCTGCCCAGCTGATTAACAGTGCCCTGTCATCTGTGATTAGGGAACTACAAGAACATTTCTCGTGGCCCATGGACTCCTCTTCATGGTCATACAGACGTCTTGGACTATACAGTAACAGCTAGAGGATGGCATATCATCTCCAACATGATTGGCCTGCATTTCTTTCACAAAACAAAGCAAAGCAAACTAGGCCATAATGCCACACTTTTTTTTCACACTTTTTCAAGTGATAGTTTCTTTATTCCTGTCTACTCTTAATTAAGTAAATTCAATACTGTAAGCAGAATTTTCCTTTTAAAAACACAATTACATGTAAATTTAAAAGCAATACTGCCAAAGCTGTTTTCATAGAGAAGAATAAATACATAACATTGCTCTTTTGTGCACTTTAATGGGGGATTACTACTACCATTAGTGGCACTTGAGCAGTCAGGAACTTAAATAATAAGGTGGCTAGTGCATTCCTGCACATGTTTGTGGCTGACAAGTTCACTACTTCCTCCTCTTTAAAGTCCTAGCTCGTTCAAAATGCCAAGGAACCACCATTATAACCAATGTAACCTGTCATTCACCTGATAGCCTCAGAAGCGCTCTAAGCATTTTTATGACCTTGGAACTTGCCTTTAGCCCAGAATGAGAAGGATGAATATGAAGGAAACACAGTCTTTTCCCAAATTGTACCATACAGACTGCACCTGATGTATGGGGCAGCAGACCTGTCAACTGGAAATTTCACCAAAACACTCTTATCATGCCCTCATGAAAAGATTTTTATAGTCAATGAATTTAGTTGAGACACATTGAGCAATACTTTCTCAGTTTATTCCCCTTTCATTTCTTATTTATACTAGATTTATAACATAAATAACCTATATACTTGGTAATATGCTAATGTTCTTTATAGTAAAATTTTAAGGAGGTAAAATGCATTCTCTACATTACTCCTGTCTATCAGTATCCCTCAATTCCCTTAATCTGAATTTTTACACACTATTATAACGATAAAACAATACCTAACTTTTCATCCAGAAGCACCTGGCTGGATAAATTTTTTGAAGCAAATCACAAACTAAGTTTAGTCTAGGGTGCTACTAGAAGGTCGATGATGCAATGCTGTCCTCATATATGAATGTGCTGAATTTTCACTGTAGGAGAAATTTCCAATTCTAGAAATCCCAAGAAGCTCAGGCTGATTGCAGCTTGTTTGTTGTGCTTGACACCACAGGATAAATGAAAAGCTTTCTTGGAAGGGTACCCATTCCCTCTGGCATAGCTTTCATTTAACCATGTTCACAATTATCTTTACAGCTAAGATACTGGCTTATTATGAGCTATCACTGAGCTTGTAGTGCCATGTCTCCCACAAGAAATTGCCAAAATTGATACAGACTGCAATGGAAGCAAGCTGTGTAAATTAGCTGTGCAGGGAATTGCATAAAAATCACAGTGCATGTTAGAAATTAAGCTCAGGACACTCAGTCTGTTCTATATAGCACATACCAATATGCAGTCACACATTAAAAAAGGAATATAGGGTTTTCAGATAGAAGTGTCCATGGCAACTGACAGATTATTTTCACTTTTCTCCAAAGAGGTTTCCAGCAAGAAGGACTCAATTAAACCTCACAGATAGAAATCATGCTCAAAAGATCAACCAAAACTCTTTGTTAAACTTACATTTTGTTTTGACAGGTGAATGGGACTTTATTTCACAAACCAATTACTGGTCCACTTCATGGCAGAAGAAAACAAGAGGGAGTTTTCATATACACAACCTATAAAAACGTAAGTTTAAGATTATTATAAAATGATATTAAATTAGATTTGTAACATTCTCTACCCATCTCCCATTTGTAAGTGGTGAGAGGTTAAATGTAACCCATGAGCATCAAGAGTCCAAGTTATCAACAGGTACATGTAGGAACACTCGAGTGGAGTACACAATGCACAAATGCAGCACAAATGTGATGACTTAAGGCTTAACTGGTCTTTTCCTGCCTGACACAGCTGTAATGTTATAATGCCCTTGAAATTGGTCTCCCCAGAAGTGATAAGACATGCTAAAAAGATGCTGAGGAAGTAGCACTCTCTGCAAAACCTATGATCATTAGATTACAAGGGAATTAAACAGTTTGAGGCAGACTGAGAAATAAACCACACTGTTTGATTGTTCAATTCAGGTGGCTACTGCACAGATCTGTGCTGTGGACCACAATATTATAGGAGACTAGATACCCATTTCTAAAGCAGTACACCTACTAGAAATTCCCATAACAGCACATGCCATATCATGCAGTAAGTCTTTTAGTCTTTAAAAGAATAACCTTAATTTTTGCCCCATGTAACAGCTTTTCTGGGTTCTTCTAACTATTTGTTACTGTGGAATGACCTGTCTCCTTTTCTAGTTCAGTATTGCTTCCTTTAAAAGCAAGCAACATAGTTTTTCACTGAACCTAGACATTATCTTTAATTTCTACTGCATGAATCTTTCATTGTTTTAATTTTACCAGAACATTTTCTTTGCCAGTTCTTACCTTTTTTTCCTAAATTTTCTGACTTCTGAAGCAGATTTTTTGCTGATCAATCTCTCTCTCCATTCCCTAAAGAGGGCAGCCTAAAGGCTCTGTATATATTTGCAGTACTCTTCTCTTGAGTAGTCATTCACCCAGTAGGTTTGAAACAATTTCCTGCAAGAAACTCAAAAGTTTGTAAAGACAACTCTGGAAAGCTATGCATTTTTAAGTAATAACAAAAACCTCAAAAAACATCAAGCCTCATTGACATTGAAGAGCTCAAGCTCTTCAGCACAGCTGAATTCTCTGACAAGCTCCCTTAATTTCTCAAAGCTTGCCCTTTTGAAATAATTAAGGAATGAAATTACTAACCTATTTGGTTTATGTTTCTATTAAATTCAAACTGAATTAAATCAGGGTCACCCAATCCACTATTATTTCCAATGATCAGCTCTTCTCACTAAGTTATCTCTTACCATTCAGGCTGCAAAATTATACAGCCTGCTCTTGGTTCTATGGCTAGTGAAACCTCTGCCATGTGCCATAGCCAGAAATTCATGGGCCTATCTATGAATTTCCAACCTATATGCAGGAAAACGAAGTGTCTCTCACGGAAACAATTGGTTTAGAATCATCATTTAGCAAAATCTGGTCCTGGGGTTTTATAATATCAAAAACCCCATAGAAAGCCTACAGGATATCTCTGAATCATATTTTACCACAAACCTGAGCTTGAGGCTTTTAGTCTTTCAGACTCAGTCTACACCTCAATGTATTTAGGAACAAATGAGTGAAATGGTCACAAATATGCTTGATCAAAAAGACACATACAAAGCAAAATGTACCTGCAGGATTTCTTTTCTTTGTTGTTGTCCCTCCAGCTCATTTACAGTTAAACTGATAATGTTCATTCTGACATTGTGGTCTGGTGTGTACCAGTTGTGACTTCTGAGTCATATATTAGAGGTAAAATTATCAGTAATAATTGGTAATTGACTGTCACCAAAGCAAGAACATGGAATCTCCCATTCACAATAATGTTACTTTCACAGATTCACAGATGATTCATGGTTAAAAAGGACCTATTGAGATCACTGAATCCAACCAAACATAACCATTGTGTTTAAGTAAACACTCATACTAAACCATAGTTATTTTATTTGAAATTCAATTCAAGTAAGTCACAATTAAGTAAGTAGATTGAGAAAGAGAGAGAAAAAAAAGTCTCTCTGTATATGTCAAGATACATACTTTTAAGAAAGCAAACAAACAAACTGATAAATCAGTGTTTCTGTGTCTCTGGTAGCAGCTAAGGAGCTATCCTTCCTTAGTCTCATGAGACTGTCACTACTAGTAGTAGTTTCCATAAGTGTGGCAGGATATCTCATTGTTACTAATGTGCTTTTGTACCAAGTAGTGAAGGTGCAGCACATAACTTAGCAATTTAGTGATTTATGAACTTCTAACATGTGAAGTCAACAGTCAAGGATTAATGAATCCAATTCAACAGTAAGGAGTAATGAAGCTAGACCATGGGAAAAAGTCTTAGTTACAAAAACTAACATGCTGCATCCAAACATTTTAGAACATGAAAAAAAAAAATCTTCCCCTGAAGACAATAAAGGAGAGCAACTTCCCATGGAATAACATGCACGTCTGTTATTTAAAAATCACATGTCCCCATAATTCTGTAAGCATACAGAAGGAAAAACACCAAGAAAACTATCTGTCTCTGAATTAATTTCACCATAGTTCATCTAGAAAATTAACAAAATAACTCTCTAAGTGCACTAGATACATTTTTCCTATCACATTCAGACTCTCAAACACTAGCAATTATATTTGACTCCTTTAGACCAAAATAGTCTCTTGATATTTCAGAAAAGCTTCCAAACATTTGGTAGCAATAAGGTACTATCACTAACATGGAAACACACAGCATTGCTTTATTGTTTCTCCCCAGTACTTCCATACAATGTACTAAGGCAAGTATTACACTCTCTTATTTTTCTCCCTCGTGAACACGCTCATAATAACTTATATGCTTATCTAAAGCTTAACACATGCTTTATTATGCTTCTAGGCCTCTTCTTTCATGCACTTCTTGTGTAGTCACTGGCAAACATCCACTGGATAACTCTAATTCTGAAAGGAAACTGCTCCCCCTACAGTGGCAGGTGCAATGTATTACCTCTAATTTATACATCAAGATGATGGGAGGAGCCTCTAAAAAGTTGCAGTCTTTAAGTCTTGGGCCTGGTCAAGTTCTTTAATGGGCAGTTATTCTTTAAAACTAGTAAGTCTAAATCTCAAGAAGTTTGAAAAGTTAGGTATCACATCAGAATATAGGTACTTATTCTGCATTTTATTCTTACACAAAATAAATACCTTGTGTGCATCACATCAGTAACAGTAAGCAATGGTAAAGCTTCCTTTCTATATGCTTACACGCTATGTTGGTTCTACACAGGTTCAACACTAGAGATATGAGCTTTTTTCTAAGCCTATTTAATAAAATCCAAAAAGGGCTTTCAGATTTACTGAAACATTGACATTGTCTTGTATCTTGTCTATTGACCTTTTATTTAAGTTTGTCTTTTTTATCTGTTAGCCATTTGTGGGGGGGGGGTGTGAGAAAGGGTTTGTAGAGAAGGAAAAAAAGCATCAGAAGAATACCAGAGTTAAACCAAAATAAATAACCTTGCTAGGGCTAAATATTTTCATGCCTTGGGGAGAAAAAAAATGAAACTAAGGGGCATAAAAATCCCCAAACAAACACATTACGACACCTGCCAGCAGTCTTGAAAGCACATATCAAATTTGTACTGAGCAAAACCAAGAAGTACTAAGAACATTCTATAATATCCACTTCCAACTACAAAAAGCTGTGCCCTGTGTTTTTAAAGTGCTTGTGTTTGAATGGACACAGGAGATTCTTCTGAGTTTCAATAAGACTGTCTTAATGAGACTGAACACTCAGGTAAGAGCACTAAAAATTCCCAAGTATCTGTAAATTTCTTGAAGAAAACAAGGACTTCAGAACTTACTGTATAACTTAAGCTTGTGTGGTATTCACACTGAGGAGTCTCATCTCCATTTGTCCTTTCCATAGGAAGTAATAATCAGTTCTGATGGCCAGCATGTATTTCTAAACAAAATTAGTCTTTTGAATGATGGTAGCAGGTAGCTGATATGGGTAGAGGAAGTCACTGAGACTAAGCATTAAACACATTATTGAGAAAGGAAGAGTGCATATGTGTGAGACTGTAAACAGAAATCTGATTTTGAAAGGTGACATATACATGGGTGTACCTATTGTAGGTGAGGATAGAAGATTTGCATGGCCCTTCTCAGTGCTCTGAATTTTTTTAAGCTTGCTAAAACGTGTATCTTCCATATAGAAGACAACAGAATTAGCCACCCTGTATCTAATTACCAGCTGATCTAGTGTTCAGCAAACGAAAGAAATATATCATAACGTGGAATAAATTTAATAGGAAAAAAAGATATTTTCTGAATCTCTCAGGCAATCCCATTAATTCTGAAGTATAAGATCAGATTAGCTCAATATTGGTTTATCTTACAAAATAATGAAATACCTAAGTAGCTGAACTTGTACAGAATATAAGTTTTATTAATCTTGAAGTTTGAAATTGCTGTTAGAAGTAAACTTTATTGGATTTTCAAACCTCCTTTGGTACTTTTGAAAATTTCATTGTAAATTCCTGATTCACCAAGTGCCCAATTTTAGTCACATGGACAGTCTGATTTATCTTGATGAGAATAGACAAATGGTAAGTGTACCAAGCTGAAAAGGGATACTAAATTGTGCTGCAAACCTTGATGTTCCCTTAAATAAACTTCTTGAGATAAGACTTGTCCACAACGTAGAATTGTTAAAGCAAGGCTTTCATATTTTTCAATTAATGAATATTAAATCTATGCTCAATTTTCGTCTAATTATCACTACTTTCATCATGAGAAATTTGCATGTATATACATTTATGTGTGTTGAACAATATGCTAGATAGAATATCTTTAGGACAGATAAAAAGATAGAATGTATCTTCATACTGTATTTGTGCAGGATGAGGTCAAATATGATGGTCTGGATGTAGAAGCAAATCCAACAAGGAAGGAAGCAATGGAAACAGAACAAGAATTCCTTACGAAAAAAATGAACTAAAGGAAATATACAAATATACCAGAGTCAATCAAAGGGTTAAAAAAGGCCTGTGGTAATATGAGCAGTTATCTATTCATGGAGGATAGTTGATTAAGACAGAAAACTTTTTAGTATCTATTATTTCGAATGAGATTTACAGTTAATTATTAACCACTGGTTCACCCTCTGAAGTCAATACAAAACAGCCTATTTTGTAGCTTGTCTCCTTTGCCTTAGTTAGGAGTTAAGCTGCCTTTTTATACTTACTGGTTTTTATTGGATTGTCAATATTATTCAGCTTTGCATACCAAAGCAGGTTCTTCTAAACCTATTTGCATTTAATTGTAAGAACACAAGTAAGTAAAGCTTAACTTTTTTCTTAATTAAACTCCAAACAACAAATCATCATTAGTAAGACATCCTGCAGGGACAGAGATTAGAGATACAGAGCCAAACCTTAAAATCTGATCTGCGCCTGCAGTGCAATACTTACAGAACTATCAGAACGGTTTGTGTATTTGTTAAAGAGGCAAAATTATGTTAACAAATAATGTAAGAGTAAATCCTTTATGCTGTTCCATGTTTTCTTCCCCAAGGAACAAACTGCCAGTCAGGAAGCAGCAGAAACAACCAAAAGTTACATTGCCTACATTACTAATGAGCTCTGACCCCCACGTTCAACCTTCCCGGAATCACAGATCATCAACACAGTCTGCTGCTCAGATCGATGCTGGTGATTCACCCAGAGCTTGAACCATCCATCTCAAGTCTGCCCGGTTTCGAGGTGTATCTAGAACTAATTGTTGCCAGCACTGGGCACATAGTCCTATCCTGCTGATAGACAAGTTTGGCCCACTTGCGACTAGAAACAAATTCAGAACAGAAGCAAGTGGGGTTTGGATTTATTTCTGCACTGCCTTTGCAGTGGTACAAAGGATATGTTCTGGTACAAAGGACAGTTCTTCTTGGTATTAAGTGAATATACATATATATTTGTAGCCAGAAAGCAAAATACAGATGTTTTGTTGGTATTTATTACGCATAGATAAATCTTAGCAGAATAGCTAAGCTAGATTGCAGTGACTAAATTGCTATGTTTATGTGGCTTTCTATTCCTTTATCTTTTTTATTGCCTTTATCCTGTGAAATGTCCTCCAATGCCCTTTCTATATTGATATAATTAGTATTATTTTCTATAGATTCAACATTATGATATAGCTAGAGAACATTAAAAAAAAACCAGAGGGCACTTAAAAAAGCATGTACTTTTTTGTTACATTTAGGACACATAACACATACATAAACAGCATTTATGCTTAAACACATGTATGTTTCATACCTATAGTTAAGATAGAGATTAACTTTTGTGAAAATTAATCTTTCTAGCATTTAAATGTGTCCTGCAAACCTGAAGTATACATCTCTCACTAGACAAGAAATGTCTACGTCCTCAGTAAAGTCTTGATCTTGTAGGTTACTGAATCTTCCTGTCACTGAGAGGGAGACTCGAGTGCCAGAAGAGCTAAGTTTATCTCACTGAGAAGTTGGATCAACAGTTACTCTGTTGTTACAAATTACAAGGAAATAGATTATTATCGATGAAGGAGACTACAGGGAAATAGAATATTGGCAGATTGATGGCATGTTAAATGGATCCCTTTAACTAAAGGAGAGCAGTGTATGTTTCTGACTATTAAGGAGTTCTGCAATGCAATAGTTAGGTAGTTCAGTGTCAGTCATTTTTAAAGTTCAAGAACCACTTCTTGAGCAAAAGGAAAAGAAAGCATTATAAAAGCACTGAAAGTGTGATATACTGGAGTGTTACGAAGACTGTCATTTCATTTCTAGGCCCTCATGTCATGACATAGATAGTTACAAAAAGGTTCATATTATTTCCTTTCTTACAGACAGGATCTGGTATTCTTTATCTGCAGCGGTGAGTGCTACAACAGAGCACTGTAATTCGACAGGAAGAGGAAAGTGAGAACTACAAATCAAATGTGCAAGAGAGGACTGAAGAAGATCAAAGCAAAAGATAAAGACTGAACAGCTCCTGGAACAGAATACTGGTGGATGTCTGTTTTCAGAGAGGAAAAAGAAGTAGTAATAAAGAAAAATAACTTCTGAATAGGTTTAAAAAAGGAAACAGAAACAAGCAATCTAGTAAGAATGGTTTAACAGATATCTGAGAAAGCTATTTCTTTGCAGACAGAGTCTGCAGAGAGAGTCATGAAACACATTATCCATCTACCTAGTACGGAGCTGGAATGACTCAAACAAAACTCACTCAGGATTTCCAGCCTCACCTGAAACTGTTCTGTTGCTGTTCTCTCGTTCAGTTCACAGTGCATTTACACTCTACACAGTTTCCTTTAAAGTAGTCATCAGCACAATTGGTTCTGACTCATGTGGCACAACCTTACAAGACTAAGATTTGGTTGTTTGACTTCTCCTTTGCTTCCTGCTGGGAAATTATTGCACAAACTTAACACTGAGGTAAGTCAGGGATGATAGCTGCTAGTGCTGGTATAGACCTGTTAACAAACAAGAAGTACTGTCTTACTAGTAAAAAACCCAACTTACTGAAGAAAAGACAGAAAGTATAACCCTTGTTACATAAGACTAAAACTCCAAACTTTTTACTGGTGGATGTCTGAATGCCAGAGAATGCCAACAGCTGGAGGATTTAGATTTCTTTTCAGCACACCCCTCCTTCAACTCATAAAGAAAAGCAGAAAAGTCAAAGTTCAATTATGAGGCTCAAAAATGAATGCCCAATTGAAAAAATTACCCCAAATTAAATGGAACTGCCTTAGGACTCACTGAGCTGTGCTATGGTACTCTAAAATGGCTTAACAAAATACTACTTCAAGAAGAAAATGCCCAAAGAAGGAAAAAGAGGGTAGCAGTCAGTAACCAGCTTCCTCTTTCCCAAAGTGCAAAAATTGTATCACTGAAGTTCTCTGCTTTTGCTATGGTAGCACAATAAGCTTGTAAAGTCTGAAATTTTATCCTGTTTGTAGTAAGGCCTCAACCAAGCTGCAGCTGACATTCCAGTGTATGTTGTCTACCAGCTACTCTTCCAAATCTAAAGTGATCTCTCTTCTTCAACAGTACCACCAGAGCTTAACATATCTTACACTAGGTTTTGTTGTCCAAGAAAGACTTGTTAAATAGAGTTTAACTAATTTAGACTTTTCTAAGAGGTGTCTGTCTCCCTTTCTCTTCAGAACATGCACCTTTGCTCAGGGAAACAATTATTTAAAATTATATTCTTACTGTCTTCCATTAGTGAAACAGAAAGGCATTTGTCAATTTTTGGTCTCTTAGTTCTTTTAGGGTAACAAATTTTGTGTTTTCTTGAGATGTAAACACAGATCATACTTTGCTGTTGTACAATGAATTGACTAAATAATAGTAAGTTATTACAGGTCACTTACTTGCAAAAGAGCCACAGGCAGTTGTCTGAAAATATCACAATCAGTTTGGGCTCTAACTATAAACAGAAAGGTAAGAAAAATTATGAAGGAAGTAGAACTATGAATGACTGGAGATTTCAAACATCTTTCTGCAAGAGTAGGTGAATTAACAGATATTACCTTACGCATTATGATGCTGCTATCATAATTATTCAGGATAGATAGAATCTGTTTTCATGCCAAAGATGCAAAAATTAGAGGCCTTAGGTAGTATGAGGGCATTGATGGACTTCCTCAGAACAGGCTCATGCACTGTCACAGGCTTCCTTTCCCAGACGCTTTGTAGCCCTTTCATTCAACAAGGATACTTTATTTTCCATTTACAAACCCAATAGCAACCTTAATATAAGGTGGCAGAAAATAAAGGTGTAGACATAGAAATCAAGGCATAGGAAAAGCACAGGAAACAAAATGAGCCATCACAGGTCCAATCTATAAAGGGCTAGGACACAAGAAGGGTAAGAATATGATTCAGCAAACAATGTGTTTGCCAGCATCAGACAAAACATTAAACAGCCTGTAAGACAATACTCTGTTTTTCAAACAGAAAAAAATGAGACAAAGAGAAGTATATCTTCTTTCTAGAAAATGTAATGTAAGTCAGAATAAGAGTGATAAATACCCCTCCCTCCCCTCCCCCCCTTTCAGTTCCCAGATGTGTGCTTAGCTCATTGGATTAGGTTTCCTGACTGGACAAAGGACAATCAATCCTCTTAAGAAAACACATTAAGAACATGCTTTAGTAGGCACTGTTGTTTCCACACACACATAACCCTCCCCTTCCCCCCCAAAGAAACAACAACCCCAGCAACAATTAAAACAAAACCAAAAAAAACAAAAACAAAAACAAAAAATAAGGCTCACAAGCAGTTTCAGCCCATTGATGATAACCAAGCAATAAACATCTTGTTCCAACATATGTCATCCTTAAGCACTTTCCAATGAGCTGGGTAAAACGTTGTTTGTTCAATGTGTGGTAGGATTTGTTGTTCCTAACCTGCCATTAGCATAGGCCAATTTAGTATAGTATAGTTTGGTACTTAGCTTTGGGCTTCTTGTAATCCATTGTCTATATGAACTTAAAAAGAAGCCAGCAACTCATTTTCGTTTGTTATCTGGAAAAAGTGAGCTCAGCAAGAAGAACAAAAATTAAGTTTTACCTTAAAAATTATTTTGGGAAACGGAAACTTCAATTCAAATTCACAGTTCTAATGATATTTTCCTGTTTTATCTTGAATTGTCTTCAGGCTGTGAAAAAATAAAACCTAAAATTGAGTGGAAGTAAGATAGAAAAACTATTAAAGAAAAGGGTATAATGTAGATAATTTGATGCACAAGCCAAGCAAAAATATGAAAATAATATTTAAGGTATAATTAGTATTTAAGAAGTGTAATTAAACCTAGTAAACACTTTGTGTCATAGAATTTAAAGCAGTTACACAGCAGCCTAGAATTGTTGTTAACCATTTTTCTAGTTAAAATACTGCCAATGATGTTAAAGTTTATGCCTATGTGGCAAATAACCATATCATTTCAATTATGTCTTATACAATATTTATACAATGCACATCAAAAGAATAGAGTTGGAGGATTAAGCAAGTTCTGAAAATAGTGTCTCATCCTGGTCTAGGAATTTGGCATGATGAAGAGAAAAAACAGAATGTTACCTTTTAGGCACTACAGATAAGACAGAAGTACCATCTTCCTTTGTAAAGTAAATCTGCTCAGTAGACATCAAGTCAAACCAACACTGACTGAGTTCTTTCTTTAAGGAAATAACTGGGTAGGATGAGATTGTTGTCACAAGAATCTGAGAACACTCTAAATTTGACATCCTTTAACAATTTAGGGTGAAAGCCCAAAGGTTAAAAATAAAGTAGATGTATTTCTCAATGTATAGAGTAACATGATGTTTGCGATTGTATGTGTCCAGTAGAAGGAAGAATTAAGCCCTCAAGGAGTAGGAAATTCATGGCTCTATTAGTTAAAGTGCTAGGGTTTTAGCTTCTGTGTGTTTATTACATTCAAGTGTGGTTGAAATGATTTATTACCTAATCTCTGTATTTTATTATTTTGCCTTACACATCTTTGACTCAAGTGACTGACCGTAATTCCCTGCAGTCATTCTAATAATAAAAGAAGTCTGTTAATATGATTTCCTCTATAGATCATTTAATATTCATCACACCTGGATAACATAAATGATTTATGTTTTTAGAGTGGAAGAAAGAAGCCTACAGCTCTGCTCAGAACTGAAATTTTCAAGTATTTTTAATGGTGCCTTATTATATCTTTATTATGCCAACTGACTCACTTTGACATAGGATCATCTAGTAGAAAATGAGCTTTTGGCCAAACTAAAGAGCAAGAGTTCAATATTATATGCATAAATTATAATATTGACTGGTCATAATGTGCTTTCTCTACATAGGTCTGACTTCATGACTTTAACTTGATTAATATATGAACAAGAAAGAGAAAGGATTCCACAGGGTTGAAACAGTAGAATGAAAGCCTGCTGCCATGGAATTTAATGATGCCAGGATTTCATATCTGTCCTTACATTTTCACAATCAATTGCTTAAGAAAATATTTAAAATATTTAGGCCTGAGGAAATCCTGGATCTGTCATATGTATACAAACCCCTCCTCAATACCTTGAAAAGATGTAGTTATATTAAATTCAGGCTATTAATCCATCTGATAGGAAAAAATATTTACTCATACAAAAAGTTTTTGACTTAATATTTTTAATTTGATTTAATTATATATAGCAAGTTGGAATATATGGAAATAAGAGAGAAAACTGTGGAGATAGAATATTGATGATCCAGTAGAAAGAGGAAGGAGAGGCTGACATCAAATGGACAATCTTGTCATATACTAAGGAAGAATAGAGAAAATCCTAACTATTTTAAGACTACAGAAATATTCCCTTGACAAGTTAACTGAAACACTCTGAGCTGCATGTAATGATTGTCATTTAGCTAGGAGTAAAGCTATCTTTTCATTTTCACACATATACCTCTCAAAGCTTTTAGTATAGCTCACCATGTTTATCTGCTTTAGAGAAACTATCTGGGAAAAATGGAAAGCACTAATAAGGTATAAATCATTCCTTCTGACAAGAAGAGCAGTTGGTGATGGTAGTTCCTTTTTACCCTCCAGTGTCTAACCAAAATCTAAGTCAATGGAAACACCTTATAGTGAATGTTTGCTTACATTATACATTTCCTAATTTGTAAAATGCTGTAAGCACCAACAGTACAATCTTATTTTCAATGTCTGAGATCTCCAAGACATTAGGATATAATGCATGGCTTAGTGAGGAGTAATAAATTTCACCTCAAGACTGAGTTGCAACTTGAGATGCACAGATAAATTGAGAGGAGAACAGTGTAAAAAAAATCCAAACACATAGACTGGGATGTTGCTTTCAGATGGCAGCACTTCAGCTCCTCACATGTTAAAGTGCACCTGAGCTACTGGGATCAGCTGCACACAAGTTGAGGGAGAAGAAAAGCCTTGAAGGAGAAGAACCCTCCCTTGGATTGAAGGAGAAGAAATATCTTCTGAATCAAGTCAAAGAATTAAATTATTCCCTTCACTAATTTATCTATTTTTGAGAAATTCATACAGGACTGTAATGTAGTCATCACTAACCCTGAGTAACTAAGGCAGTTACAGCAGCAGGACCTACATTCTGTTACTTCCAACTTGTCAGGACACTGTATCCTTTAATTTCAGATTTCATTAGAGAGATCTGTTCTCAACTGGATTCAGATTCAGTTGGACAGATATATTTTGTCATATATTATTTGAAGGATACACCTCAAACAGAAATAACAATTTCTGCAGAGTCTCACATTTCACTTTCTTAGTAAGAATAGGCAGTAATCTTTGGCTTTTAGTATAGTATTTTTCTACTATTAGTATTTAGTATAATATGCTATACTATTTAGTATACTATTTTTCTGTGTTGGCTTCTTTATACTGTCATGCTTACCAGAGCTGCTGTGTTTTTAAAAAGCCACATTATTAACATGAAAAGTGGAGAACTCCAAAAATTGGAAGAGTCTTTTGATCAAGAACTCTAGACAATGCCAACATTTCTTAGAATAAATAAAGCCAATGCCGAGAACTAAACAAATTTAGAGTCTATGGCTTCATTTTTATAAATATAATAAAAATCAAAAATGATAAATAGTATACAATGTATTAGCTATTTATAACAGATGCCATATCAAGTGGTGAATGTAAACCCAAATGTCAACTTTGATACTGGGATCAGCAAGCCAATAATAATTTTAACAGACATTTTGGTGAATATGATACAAAATGTGGTGTTTAACTAAGAGTAGTTTTAGCAGTAATCCTTAGTTCCAACTGTAGCATCCACTTTTGCAGAGATTAATACATGGAAAAACTATCAAATGCTGGTTTTGGTAGGTCTGATAGGGACCAGGAATACTAATACATAAACCTGTGAGAATTAAACACACACTACTTGAAATAACTGCTCTCATTAACCTGATTTTTCCCAAATCTGTGTTCAAGTAGCTTTTACCCCAAACAACTGTTTTACCTTCTCCTAAACAGACATCAGCTTAGCTCAGTTAACCAAAATCCCCTGCTTTTACCTGTAAATTTATGATCTAAGAACCTGAAACAGAATACTTAGGAAGCAAAGCAACAATTTGTTAAGAACTTAGGCAAATTTAACTCTAAATACTATTTTAACTGGTTCACAAGAGAAGCTGTTCACATCCAAGTGTATTCTTAATATCCTCATAATCAACAAAGATAAGAAGGGGGAAATATATACTAATATTATGTAATCAAAACAGGAAAATGAAACCTTGGTGAGTAATTTTTCTGGCTTTCAAAACAGACCAAGACTGAGTGCAAGGAGAGATGGTGCTCATTTATTTTTACTTTGCTGAAATAATAATATGCCTGAACAGTTATTGGACCTCATTACATAAATGGTGATGGAATTGTCAACATTTCTCCCTTAGCCTGCATTGAGGACGACAATTTCACTCCATGGGACTCCAGTCAGTGGCAGAGACAATCATACATTACAGTCAAACATGCATGATGTTTTAGGGGAAAGAACTTGAGGAAAACAGCCTGTCTCACCCACTGAACAGCACTGTGTTCATACATACCAAATTTACTTTAGTTAACATGACAAAAGGGATAAGGCTGCAATTAGACAAAGAAGGCTCCCTATCAGGCAAAAGCCTGTCCAAACAGATGGGCTTTCCAATACACTTGAAGGTCAACAGATTCTGAATTTGCTGTGTAAGTAATCATGATAGCTTATCATATTTCTCTGTTGCAGCTATTAAAAGATAATGCACATAAAGCAGCTATCCAAGCAAACTGAAGAAGAAACTAGATCCTCTTTTATTAAAGAAAAAAGAAATTTTGTTGAGCCTAATTGGAAGAAGGTTAACAGGGAGGTTCATTTCCACTGTGAGCTATTTGTATTTTGCCTGTAATCACAGAAAAGTCTAATCTAGACACTGCAGGGAGAAAATTTCCTCAAAGTTTCTTGTGTTGGACTTGCTTCAGGAGTAAGGAAATTTAAGAACAGAGAAAGTTCAGTTTAATCACCAAAGGCTTTTCCTATGTATTTGGTGAAATGCCTCTTAAGTGAAACTTCAAAACATATACAAAATGCACTTCCACATGGAATATTGATGGGTTTGTATGGTTCAATGGATGCTCCAGCTATATAGTCAAAGCAGGAAATTCATATGTAAGACAATTTGCCTATATATGGATAGAAGACTAAGTTTGACTTTCTGAAACTTGGTCTTTGGTCAAAACTGGTGGGTACCAACTTACAATTATCTGACAATCCCTTCTGTACAACAGAAGTCACTTGGTCAGACTGAATAGAGCAATTTAATGAGCTAGATGTGGAAAATGTCTTATAAGAAATTTCACATGAAACAATCTCATGAGAATAAATTCTCTGTGACACACTAGACAGTGAATATTTAACCCCAAATAATACTGCCTTAATATTATAGTTTCAGTAAACAAAAGAAAAGGCTGGGGTTTGTTGCACTGATACAAATCTTACATAGCACTATTAAAATAAGTGACACTAAACCCACTGTGAAAACTATAAACAGAATTAAAGCTTTCCTAGGATTAAACATACAAAGGATATCAGGAAATTCTACTGTTCTCTACCATAGTGGCTGATACATCCTCAAGTACCCTTTTTTAATCTGTGTCTTCACTTCTGTTTCCTTGCTTCATTTGCTTTCACCACTGTCCCTCAGCATTTGAACAACAGCACCCACAGAATGTGAAACCTCACTCAGGGAGTTTTCTTGACTGTTACTCTGTTCCTCTTGATTAATGCCTTTACTTTTGGCTTATCTTTCTCTCCTCTCCTTCTTCACATGATTCCTTTGTTTTGCAAGACAAGTTCCTTGAACCATTAAAAACCAACCCAATGTCTCTGATAAATTACCATCATCTAAGATTCAGTGAAAGTTGGAAGAAAATTCTAATCAACAGGGAACACTCTCTCAGGGAAATCTCTCACCCTATTAATCAATCACAGACTTACAGTGTGGTCTAAAGAAGGTAAGGGGAAAGTATTTTTACTTCTTTGCTGTCTGAAAGGATGCTCCCATCCATATCTGTTTCTCCTCTCAACATCATGCTTCTCTTTTTGTCATAAGAGAACCTTTAGATCTACCAAGCTTGGCCTGGACATTTTAAAGGCTGCACGTGCCCTCACTCAACCCCCGCAACAAGCCAGCTAGAAAGTAAGGAGGCAGTATTTAAACACTGGCGAAAATATGGCTCACTCAGTCTTCACAGGTACATATAATCCATGGTACAAAACACTTTTACTACTAGACCTTATTTCCTGGTTTCTTGCCTAAATCTCAAAGCTATAGTTTGTTTTGAGAAACTGAATGACTGTGACTAGATTGCTTAATAGTACTTATTCTGGGATTTGATTTACTGCACTAACTCATAGTAGTATCTCTTCTGTTTATTCGAAAAGACAAACTAGAGGCATTTACACTTCAGAATAATGAAAGATGCATTTCTGCATGCCAAATATCACTACAAGTCAGAGTAAGGACTGCTATTCTTTAAAAGAGGCATCCCTTCCATCAACACAACACAAGTGTGCAGTGCAGCACATGTTTTCAGTAAATGAAAAGCCAGCTTTTTAACTTTAACAAAATGAATCAGTTGTACAGAAAACTGTTTTGTACAGCAGTAATCAGAAGTACTTCATGTGCTTCACATTGTTAACAAAAAGAAACAGGCTTGGCCACAGACTATATTGATGTTTTTTTAAAGGAAACAATAAATATCTGAAGATACATCCTTTTGATATAGCACATGAGAGCTTCCAAACAATCAGAACTTCCTCAGCAAAGGCCAAAAAAGCCTTTGCCTTCATTTGCAAGAAAATGATCTTGTCTTGAAAGCAAGAGGAGGTCCTTTTGATAAAACATTAAACAAGAACTTAAAGACAGAAATTAATTATAAGGTTGCACAATGGAGGAGTTTAGCAGTGAGGTCTCAAAGGAAAGTGTCCTGGAACTATGTTGCAGATGTATGTGTGTCTGTATGTATATACACACATACAAATACATATATGATCTGAAGATACTAGAATGTCCGTGGTAAATATTTCATAATAACCAAAAGTAAAACTTACTACAAAGGACAGCAGAAAGATCTCACAAACATAATTTGGCAGTAAAATTACAGGTAGTATGCAGTATGAATAAGAAAAGGAATGCACAGAGGGGAAAAAATCCCTAAGGATATATGCATAGGCATGGGTTCTAAAATACTTACAACTAATGAAAAATAAAAACAGAGTTCTCTGGGAACATAAGCTTTTTCCTCAGCAGCAAGGAAAATATTAGAACAGAAGACAGAGAAATAAAAGAACTGACCACAAAACAGAAGCTTCCAGTCACCCAAAGTTAAAACATTGCAGAGAAGAAAAAAACCAAAAGTAAAGACCAAGCTGACAAGAAGGTATAGAAATGCTTACATAAGACACCCTAGGAGACCACATAGCTGAAGAGTAAATAGTTGTAAACTACTGTAGTTTGGAAAGAATCTAGTTAGAAACAATGGTAATAAATTGAATCAGTTCCACCATCATATGCACCATATGGTCATAAAAGCACTTGTGCCAAAACAAGTGATAAGGCAGCACAGGGACAGGTATTAAATGAATGAGGAAATACTGTGACTACACCTTTCAGGGACAATGCTGGCTTTAAATGTTTGCAAAACAACAGACTAACCAGACCACCACACTTCACCTCATAATAAAAGCAGCTGAAGAGGGATGGTAAAGCAAAAATTTCATAACTGTGCTCCTACATAAAATTTTGCAAAAATCATAACTGAAGGGAACAAATTTTTGTTTCACTTCATTCTTCAAAAACCAGTGGGTACCAATTTACAATTATCTGACAATCTCTTCTGTATAACATAGGTCATTATTCAAGTATTATATTAAAAAGTATTAGGCTACAATCTAGTATTAACTTGTCATATTTATATACAATTTACTTAAGTCACAGCTGCTTTAAAAGGGATTAGAAGATTTTGTTAATTTGGTAACCTCTGTAACTGAGAAAGAAAAGATATTTTCAGGACTTTTCTATAAAATTCCCAAATTTTGGTAAATATTTGCACCTTTTGATCTACATGTTCTACTTCCACTACTTTTTGCCCTTGCAAGATCATAGCTAATGAAAACAGAAGAGGCAATTGCAAGAAATGACTGAAATAACAAACTGGAATGGATAACCTGTGCTTTTTATCAGATACTGTCTGCAAAGTTCTTTGAAGTTAAAATATCAACAACTTTCTTTTCTTCTTCCTGTACACAGGGATAGATTACATTTAAAGTTCCCTCTATAACAAATTCAGTAGAATACATAAAGGTGTTAAAGACTGAACATATTTGTGATGCTTACTAAAAATTTGGAAATTTCTGATGTGTTCTTTCTTTCACTTGTTACAGTATTTTGTTTAATTGCAGATGGTATTAGCAGCAATTTTTAATAACATTGTCATCCTAGAAGAGGGCAAAAACAACTTTTGCATTTTCCCAAGATCATTATGTCCTCAAAAGCCCAAAAAAGAAACACATCTTCAAAGTAGAAACATAACTTAGAAAACAATGCATGATGAGCAATCATTGAAAAACACTGATCCTCACAGAAGTTGACAATTAATGACATTTCTAAACTTAGAATGGAATCTTGAAACCCATCTTCCCTGCAGCATTCCAGGGACTTTTTGCTTCTTGAAAGAAAATAAACTCATGGGCCATTTCCAAAACAGCACATAATTTTGTGGTTCTCAAAGAATATAAGACAAATAACACCCATTATCTCTCATGTTTTTAATCTTTCCCAGCTAATTAAAAAATTTGTTTCAGTAAATAACATGAATAACTGAGGTTCTTTGGACTATGAGAAATCATGTAACAACTGCAGGAAAGCTGTATCATAAAAGCTGCAGAGTTGATTCAAAGTTAAATTTGAATCACCAAAGATATCTTCAAATAAAATTGGTGAGAGAAAGACTATTAAACATTCCAAGGGGCTATTTCTGCTTGGTATGACTCATGCAGGAAACAAAGGCAGTTTTATACTAAATGAGACCTAACACAAAGCCAGATGAATGACATCATGATGAAGGAAGGCTTTAGGTGGCTGATCTTGATGCACCTGTGCACTGCTATCATCATCTAAGCAGAACAGAAAGAAGCTGAGTCTCTGCACACTCCATGTCACAGTCACAATAGATTCATATGGTATATATTAAGGCTCTATTAGCAAGAAGGATTTTTCAAGCAATTGTAGAGTGGCTAAGGGCAAAGAATTATTTTGGTTTTAGATTTGTTTGACAAGTCTTTAAAAACTGCTATGCTTGGAGATCCAGAAGCAAGGGTTAATTAATACATAAGAATGCTAGGATCAACATTCAGAAGATCCAGTAACAGAATAGTATGTGCAAAGCTATAACAAAGAATATGTTGACAGTAGTAGGAACAGAATTGTTTGTCTGGGATTGAGAAGACTTAAAACCCATTACATCTTGGATCACTGCTTCAAATTCTCACTAAAAGTCTCTGTTAGAATGCCCCCAAACACACATATATGACTGTCTGTTATGGCTCACATTTGCATAAACACATCTACCAGAATAGTTCTAGATAAAAGATGCAGCATGATGTTTGAATTTATTCAGTGCAGTATCACACCTTTACCAATGTCAGAGTAAGTCTCATGCACTGTGGATCCTAGTCCTAAACAAGGCACAGACCTGAGATGAATAAATAAATTTTAAAAAGCAAAAATCAAAATGTTACAAGGTTGCTTTTTGTTTCTTGTGAAATCTTCAACAGAATGTTTCAAGCTTCAGTCTGTGTACAGTGGAAAGAGCTAGCTAAAGTAAATCAAAGTACACTTTCTCCAAGAAAATTGGATACATTCCAGAGTCACTTACAAAAAACAAATCAAAACAGAACAAAACAGTGACTGTTACAAAGTGACAGAATCGTAGTGTCTTGTCAATTTATGTGAACAATTTTCAGCCTCTGCAACTTAGTATCAATGAACAAGTTTTACTCTCTCGTGACCTGACCAGGGGTTTTATTTCACTCTCTGACGAAAGGATAATTTGTATTATAACAAACAATCATTTTGCATATAACTTTGGCCTCCCCACCTCTTACTTCATGTTTCACAGCCCCCCTTCTTTTCATCTCCCCTCTTTTGAATGAAACTCCCAGATCTTGAAATCTCTCTCAGAAATGCACAGAAGAACATATTCCTCAGCAACATGACTCACTCCAGTGTCTTAGCCTCATTAGTAAGCAAAACAGATGCCCAGTTACCAAAGCTTGTCTGTAGCACATACACTTTTATATAACATCTCATTATTTATACATAAATGTATAATGCCTTGTCTTGGGAAAACGGCATCAATTTCTGGATGAACGTTAGTAAGATTCACTCATACTTACAAGTGACTTGTTTATTTTAGTTCACTTCATGCTTCTCTTCTTTAAATTTTTTCATGAATTATGCTTACTTAGAAGAAAGTAAACTCCCTTTGGGATATTTTCCCCTGAATGCATTGCATTTTCCAAAATGTCAATGGCAGAATCTCTTATGCTGTAGCAGTTGACAGTTTTCATACTTTAATCAAGCCAGGAAGTTTTAATTATACTGCTGGAGGCATCCCATTAACATTTATTTTCTTTAATAAGGACTCTATAAGAAATTTAGAAAAAAAAAAAGAGCCTGCAGTTCTTTGGAAAGAAAGAGGAGGGCACTCCTCTGTTTCTTAAACACAGCCAAGGCTGAACATTACCACCATGAAGCAATTATATAATTGGTTTTCTTTTACAGCAAGGAAAAGAAAAATCATCTGTTTGTTACTGCTAATTATAACTCTCTTGGCTATTGTAACTATTCCAACAATAGCAGGACCTTTAAGTAAAATCCTCCTCCCTACCTATTTCCCCTTTTCCTGTCTTTTGGCATTTAGTACTAGGAGTGGGTAGCCCCATGCAGTTGGGAACTGTGCACCTGAACAAATACAGCTGTAAGAACAGCATGTGTCTTGCCCTATTTAAGCTCACCTTGAACAATGTCAAGGCAGGGGATTTTAGTTTGGGAAATGGAGCATCAAATATAAGGCCTCTTCAGATGCCTGCTTTGGGAAAGAAAGGGACTGTTATTAAGTATCTGTTGGCCTTTGAAACAGATTAAAGAAAAAAAGCAGAATAACTCTGCTGTTATCTATTGAGACAGATTTTCTCCTCATCTTAGAAGAGTAGCATAATTTCTGATAGAAAACTTTAGATTTAAATGTTATCCTATCATTGCCATTTAAGTCATGATTTCAGTTACTGTTGACTATTTTTTGATATTTTATGAAAAACTTGGAATTAATGATCTACTTTTGATGGCCTATACTTTTGGGCCTGACTTTATAATTTGCCTTGTGTTTTGTTGTTTTGTTTTTTTTTTCCTCAGGATGAGCTCATTAGCCACAGGGTTCCTGACTTCATTCCAAATCAGGTAGTTCTCTCTCTACAAATTTTCTTTAATCTTCATTTGGATACCTTGCATTTCTCTCCTCAATCTGAAAGTACCATTTATGTAGCACTACTGTTACCACTTTTTCCTTATTTTTTCAACACCATAGGTGGCAGCACAGTAAGAGTGAGAAGAATATGTGTTCACAAATGGCTGGGAAGTTACTGTAGGAAATATATAATATATAGGACTATTAATGTATGCCACAGTAGGAAGACAACAATTTAGCTGAAATTGTACTAAAATAGCAGTTCAGAGACTTCTTGTTTGACTTAGAGCACATTTAGAACAGTATAATCACCCCAAAGAGGTAAGATACTGCAGCTTGACAAGAGATAAAAAGGAAAAGAGGAACCTAAATGCCCAATATACAAATTACATGGAGTTTAAATTCCCAGATCCAAAGACAAACCTTGAAACTCTGCATTTGGATTACATGGACTCTAGGCAGCACATAAACCATACAGAATGTTCAATAGAAATGTTCTTCAGATGAAAAAAATCTCATCTTTACCACTGCAAGCTCATTTTCTTTTTAAAAATGAAAAATAGTAATCCCCAGTTTTTTTCTTTTTCAAAGTAGCCAGGAAAAGAGTGAGATCTTCCTTCCCTTGCTTTTAGACAACTTACTCCCTGGAGCAGTGACCCAGGCTTCATCTTTTTTTCTTCTTTAAAGAGAGGTGAACACCTCTTTAAAAACAAACCTATCTGTCTACCAGCTAAGAAAAATGCACAGATGCAAAAACAGAAGCAAGCTTCCTATGGAGGCTGTGGCATTTTTAATGTAAGAATTAAGAGATTACTTGTTGGGGTGTTAGAGGGAGAAGAAAGGCTGAGCATTACCCTCTGGTCTGTGAATTACAGCAGGCCAGGAAGCTGGATTCCTAGGTCGACCTCCAGAATATTGCTACAAAAGTAAAGTAAAACAGCAAAGAAGAAAAGTGAAGAAAAATGCATCTTTGTTTAAATGTTTTCCACCTCTCTTCGTTTGCTTTCTGTTCAAATGGAATAAATTCTCCAGCCTAGGCTGATTCCAGCAACGAGTACAGTACATGAGAGTGCAGTCAGTGCTTATGTAACAACACATTTACAGCTGTTCCTATCTGGAACACAGGTGTCCCCTTTTGATATTTTTCTGGCTAGACAAACAGCATAATAATTTTTTGGAGATCATCCACAGTCATTTCATAAAGAGAACTGTACATCTTCACTGCCACTAATTATAGTAATCATCTTCCTCCACAACAAGCCAAGGGCTTGCGCCAGAGCAACTCATTTTGCTTTTACTCCTGACTCCAAATTGCTACTACATTGTCCGACCTTCTCTCAATTAAAAATTATCTAAATGTTTAGTTGGACTTAAAGCAGAGCAACTAATAGTATTTTCTGAGATGTAGACTGGTTTCTAGATGCAGATAGTTAAGCAACACTGGATTCAACCATGAAGCAGAAGAAAGAACTACATGTACAGGTATTTCGCGGGAGAGCAGGTGACAGTTATCTTGTAGTATCACATTTAGAAGAAAACCATCCTTTTGGTTAAAAAGTACTGCAAAACACTAGTTACGTCAATGACAACATTTAAAGTGGCCCTCAATATCATCTAAGTTTTGATGAATGAAAAAGGATGACTAAGCAAGTCAGCTAGGCTGGTAATGCAATTAATAAGGTGTAAAAAATTGTATTAACCTATTTGAAATTAACCTATTTGAAATTAATGCCAGTAGGTAAGTATGAGAGCCAAAGAAATGAGACAATGGCAGTAAAGTGATGATGGATACACTTGGGAAAAATAATGAAATAACGACATTTATTATCTGTAACATTCAGAAATTTCTCACAGAAATGCCATGGTTGTTTCGAAATTTAGCTGTGACACTGAAAACTAGAGTATATATATGAGAATGTCAGAAAGTTTGATATTATGCAAAAAAAAAGAAATAAGAAAGATAACATAAAAGATTGCATAATTATTGTCTCCAGCAACAACTTCATGCAATCTCCTGCATTTTGCAGACTAAAGATATTTAAACATGTCCTGTAAGCATCATATCCAAAGCCATGTTGGCTTAATTCTGTTCTACACTTCACAATTCTAAATACTTTGTGATTTTAACATTATTTATACCTACGTAAACATGACACTTTCAAGTAGTATTGAATTTATCAGTTCTGCATACAATATGACAAAAGACTTAATTGTCTGTAAGTTGTTTGAGCTGCATTTCTCTGTTAAATGACCTAGGAATTTATTTTTTGCACTCAGAAATTCTTAGACATACTGCACGACTGATCTGGCTTAACTCAGACATCTAAATGCTAGATGCATAAGTCTGAGGCAGTCACTCCCAATCCCTTTAATAACTGAAGAACAGGCATCTTTAAATGTTTATAATTAGACCAGATAAATTGCATATCTCTCTCCCCCTCCCCGACACTATACAAATAAAGGAATTATACTGGAAAACTAAACATGTGATTGTGTGAAAACATTTTTTTTTCTTTGCCACAATTATGCAGTGTTTTGTTCACAATGCAAGTTGAGAGAGTGCTATGAGAATGATAGTTTGTTGCACAATAGTGCAAGGTCTCCATATCTTCTCTGTACTCTTCATTGTAAATATCAAATGTCAAAATGTTAAACTTACTAGCTTGTTAATGGAACTTCTAGTTGTCATTCTCTGTTTCTTCATAGCGTTAGTGTCCAAAAGTGTTCTTGAGAGATTAGGATAACCTTGAGAACAAAAGAAAAAGCAGAAGTAATTTATTGCAAGCAGTGCAACTGCAGAGGGTATTATATTGATAAGGGAATAGCCCTGGAACATGACAAATGCAAATAAGGCAAGCAGTAATGTACTGCATGTCTAAGAACTATTTATACAATAGGTAAGTACTGGGGAAATAATTTCATACCTAGTACAGCAGATTTTGGTATGCCTTACGAACACCAAAATCATCTCATCTTAGAGATGAACCACTGCTTACCAATCCTCCCTCCCTCAATCCACCCATCCATCCATAAACATTTGTAAAAATCATTAATAAGAAGCAGTAGAATAAATTGAAACTAATTGTTTTATATATTGCAAGGACTGTACATTTATGGGATGAATTTTAAGGCAGCCAGCTCAAAGTGTGTTTCTGTACGAAATATTGCAACCATAGCTTAAACGAGACAAGATATTTACAAGGTAATTCTTCTAGTCATTAGGAAGGTACTTATGAGAAGAATACAAGTAAAGGTAAGTAGCCTCAAAAACATTCAGAAGACAATCCCCCATAAATTTTATGAAGATATAGATTTATAGGGGGAAAAGATGAATGTTTAGTAGCTTAGGGAATACTACTTTTCCTCTCTCATGCTCCACTGAAAGCATTTCTGATCCTTCAAGACTGTAGCATGATATTTCTAGATATTCATGTAGGTAAAGGGCAAATGAGGTACCGGATTGTCCAAGGTGAAGTTAAGCAAGCAGGAATTAACAGAATAATGAATTCAATGCTAATTTTTCATCTTTTTACTGACAGATCAGAACTCTTTTTGTCTCCAGCTGTCTGTCTATTTCATTGTCTCTATCCAATCAAATGTTTTGATACACAAAGAAGCAATATCCTCTAAAAAGACTCGGAGCTTCCATTGGCTTGCCTCTTACAAAAATCTGCAGATTGCCAAAGAAGTCCCAAAGGGCACTCTCTTCTTTAAACTTCTTAAATTTAAAAGGCTATCCATTCTCCCTTGCTTGTCTGGAAAGGTATATCACTGGAAAATGCTTACATGTTAAGGTACCACATTATTTTGTCACTTCTTCAAGTGAGCTATCTTGCAGAAATAAGAGAAATTTAAATGGTAGAAAATACAGAAAAATACATTTCAGATAGGTTATGAACAAAGATGGAGAGTCATCAAAGCCAAACACACAAATATGCCTCTCAGTGGCACTTTTCCCAGTGACATCTCAACCACATTATCTAGCTGAAACTTATGACACTATTCCTGCAAATTCAAGAAGGGACTGAACATGAACATTTTTTGAATAGAACCTCAGGAAACAAAGAAATTATGGGTCTGGTGTTCCAATACACTAAAGACTAATTGCTCCAGAATTTTTGTTGAGCTGATGAAAGAAGTATTTGTGAAAACAAGAAACCAGTTTTTCAGCATTTTGTACAGAGAATGTAATACTTCTGTTAGCTATCCCACATACTTGTGTTTGGAAGCCAGCATGTTTTATCCTACATTATCCATAGAAACTGGTATGCTCAAATACATAGTTAAGTTACTGGCATTTCTCAGAAAGTAAGAATGAAACCTTTGATCCCTAGAATAATAAAATCTTTACTGGACAAAATTTTATTTCTACTTCCTTAGGAGTAACAACTTTAAAAGCTTTTCATATCCATCTATATTACTCAAATAATGTTGTACTTTCTGATTGTTTTTATTAAAGCTGCCTTTTGAAACTGAGTTCAGCTTTTCAGAGTAAAATAATTTTTTTTTAGCTTTCCACTTTGTATTTAACAAAGACATTTCTCTCTTCAAGAGAGAATACAAGAATACAGAATCTTTTCTTTCTTCTTTTCTTAAAACAAAATACACTTTTACCCACCTTCTGAGCATTTTTGGCTACAATCCACTTACTAACTTGGAAGCAGTAAGACTCTGGAAGCTTTTTATGCTCCTGGTTGGGGATTGAAAATATTCACTGAAACCAGTGAACTTTAAAGTTCACCACATTTCACTTATGCACTCTCTCTTGGCAGTTTTCCCTGTTTTGATATTTTGGGGCTTTTAGCTATACCACTGCTTGTTTTCCTAGGTTGTTGGCAGTGAAGGTGGACATGTGTGTGCTATTTTTAAGGCTCAAAATATTGGGGGGAAAGGACATAGAAGCCTGCGAATGGCTGCTGCAAAAGGAAAATGCTTTAACTTAGCTATTCAATTCCTCTTTGTGCTGAGGTGAAAGGGCTGGCACTCTTTTTAAAATTATTTTTGGGCAGGTGTGCAGCCTCTTAAGCATTTTTCTTCGTTCCAGTCAAACACATTTCCATATTCTAATCTCTGTGTAAGAAAGCTTATGTTGAACAAATTGTGGCTATTGGTATTTGTATTCCCCACACAGTCAGAGCACCCACACTATCTACCTCATTACTGAAAATTGCTTTAGAATGCCTTCAGTATAAAAGGCATTATTATCGTATCAAGTCCTACTCTAGTCTGCATTTCCAATTCTTGATTAAAACAGTATTTTAGGCTAACAGGTTTTCTATTAACATCTCAACTATATACTTTACCCTGAATAATTCTAAATAATTTGTTACAGCTAAGGAAGGCTAGAGCTGCTTAGAATAACAGTCTGCTATTACAGCTCCAAATGTGATGTTTATTGCAACACTGGATTCAGTGTTATAAAATATTATATTTAATCAGCTACTGCAAGTGATAAACATCTGTGGTTAATGGAAGCTATATGATTGGGGTAAACATCACACACTGGTACCATAAGTATACATTCTTTGATTACATAAGTGAATACTAGATGAAAAATTTTTTTTTTACATCCATAGCAGAATGAAATAAAATTTTAGTTACACTAAACTAATCAAATGATGCATGCATGGACTGTCTTTGCGGTTATGTATTGTAAATACCTACAGTTGTAAGAGTATGGATGGGACCAGGATCTTTTGCTTTTACTTTTAGGAACATAATCAGATGCACAGCCTTAACACGTCTCCATAACGGCATCCACAAAATGTGCCCCAAAATGATGAAAGCAAGAGGCTGTGGACACAGAAAATCAAGGCCTGTTTGTGCAGTATTAGTCTGCTTGGTTTAGCATTGCTTACTCTGGATTAGGAACAGCTAAGTACTCTGATGGAAACAGCATCAGAGACTGTGTCGTGTCCCTTGTCAAAAAATGAACTGTAAACACACTAATAAAATATCAAGATTTTCGTTTAAGGGAGCAGAGCCCTAATGTAACTACCTGAAGTCAAATCTAGGAACTCTGAAACCCTGAATATTTCCCTGTGCCAACTCTACACATGAAGTTAGGTTTGCAGACCTTGAAATGGAGGTTGAGCAGAGAGGCTCTGTGGAGAGCGCTGTGGGTGCCTGTGTCCTGGGCTTTGGAGCAAGGTGTACCTCAGCCACAGGCTAAGCATCACCCTGCTGAGAGCCTGCAGAAGCTTCCCACACCTATGTCCCAGGCTGCGGAGAGAGGCATAGCTCAGCCCTGAGCTGAGCATGGCTCTGCTCAGAGCCTGCAGGTTCTGTCCATGCCCCAGGCTGCCCCTACTGTTCCCTGGCACGGCTCCCCTCTCCCCTTCTCCTTCAGCTGCTTCCCCTGCCAGCCAGTGTGGGCCCGTGCAAGGCCTGTGTCCTGTCATGGGGCCTGGCTCATGGGCCATGTCCTCTCATAAAGTGCCTCCCAATTGTACAGAATGGCCTCAGTATCTCATGCTGCAGAAGATTCCTTTTCATTGACAGCTCAAAGCCTTTTACTTCCAGGTGCATTGCCAGTACACCCCAGGCACTGGGATGCACTCACAGAACTGCTTTCCTCTGCAGAGGTGTACCTGTAAGAAAATACCTCAATCGCTTAAAAGTGGATCTTCTCTGTAAACAGAAAGGCCCACATCATGGACTACAGAAGTATAAAAGCACTAAATCTGCTTCAGAAGGGTTTAATGCTCAATATTGCAGTGAGTAGGCTGAGACAAAGACAGCTTCAGAAGTGATCTAAGAAATTAGGTCAGACTTAGTTACCATCAGGGTATGCCAATCCCTTAAGCGACTTAAATTTATATGTAAACTGCTTTATCAAAATACTTTCCTGACATCCTTACACACAGGAAAGTTTCTTTCTACTACTTGTACAGTTGATTTTCAAATCAAATCAAAGGTTGATTTTAAAAATTAAATATATGATTTTTTTCCTTCTTAAATAACAGGAAAGAATCACCAAATCTGCAGGCAAATGTGCAGGGAGAGCTGATAGGCAGGAAACTGCAGACCTAGGGGTGGTCAGCAGAGGGAATATTGTGGAATTGCATGTGTACAAGTAAATGTCAGATACCTCAGGAGCAGAAGAAAAAATTTGACTTGCGTTTAGCCTTGTAACATAACTTAGTTCAATAATCTTAGAAAGTTGAACAGTTAGTAGGAATATATCAGAGACATTTTCATCTGCATCTGAAAAAAATAACACTAAAGCTTGAAAATCTGTAATAATTTATAGCAGTTCATAATATTCCACAATCATTTCTTATATATCTTGGATGATATTTACATTTTCAGACGATGTTTTGAATTAATTACTCATTTTAAACACTTCAGAGCCTCTGGAGAGATGCACAGCTTGTTTTTCCCTGCATGTCATGACAAGGAGAACAATATTTTTGAGGGTTAACTGAATAGTTTACAGAAAATTAGGACAAAGAAACAGAGATGAATTTTTCATTTAATAATAATAAAAGATTTCCATGAAAGCCTTAGCTTTTAGTCAGGTACAAACAATGAAATCACTTAGGATACAGCCAGAAATAGAATTATCATTTTTAAAAAGTGCAAACTAACTATTCTATCATTTATATTTCCTCCATGATAAATAAAAATATCATGTTATCTCCCAGTGATAGCCAAGTAACTCTAGGCTACAATATTTCTTTGATAAAAGAATAGAGCAAAGTATTTTTAACACTGAAATATAAAAAAAAAAAAAAATCTTACAAAATTGTTTTGACAAGCTCAGCCTCAGTTCTGATGACCTTGCTCTAAGCACCTTACAGACTTTGAAATTAAGAACATAAAAAGAATGACAAAGAGGTTGAGTCCTGTTGAGGTTCAAAGTTTAAAAATGCTATCTTTCAATATAAGATGAAGATTTAAAATTGACTTGGTTTTGCATTATATTGCCACTCATTCACTGCTATATTACTGACTGAAATACTAGTGAAGTAACATTGCCTAGAGAGAACAGCAGAGATAATGCTATATAGGTAAGTTTCTATATTTATTCTTTTAGCAATAAGCACAACTTCATATTTTCAATAATTTATTATCTGATGCTGATATATGAAGAGTGCTACATTCTCTTTGCAAACTTGTTTCTTTAGCCATTCAGATATTTACAGGTTAGTCTCCACTTTAACAAAAACTTAATTTTTGTTAGGTTGATTTGCAGGAATTGTTGTGCTTCTTGAAAATACTCGGTTATTTGTTAAATTATATATGTGGCAGAGTTTTCTCTCCACTGCTCTGATAAAGATTACAGGGAAATAGAGCTCCTGTGATTAAATTTGCTTGTAAGAGGATAATATATTGTAAATCAGCAGTAATAATGGACCATTACAATTAAATACAAGAATTAAATGACCACTTCATGACAAAACATTTCATAAACCATGAAAATTAATCTCATTAAGAAGCATAAACTTAAAAAAAAAGGGGAGTAGAGCTGCATATGTCAAAGGTTTCACATGATTTTGAACTCAATATACAAAAGCAACTACAAAAATGGATTTTCATGGCAAGTCATACACAAATTTCATGGGATAATTTGTATTAATTCCTATTGTCAAATATAAATTTAAGGTCAATAATCAGTTAGGTCCTACGGTAAGATTTAAATTCAATCACTGGGCCTCAAAACACTCTTCATAAAAAAGCAATCCCAAATCATAATCAGATCCATTTAGCCTAACTTAAAAATAAGAGCTGATAAGACATCAGTGGCTGTAAATTGGTGTAATCTGTCCACAGGATGTGAGATCACACTATCACACATTTGAAGATATGGCCTTTGCTTATTTTTCTTTAGCAATTGTATGTGATAAGCCTATTTATTATAAATAGCACATCACTCTTGTCTTTTCAGCTTGGCAGAAACTATCTAGAATTCCAGGACTAAATCAGAGAAAGCACTTAATGAGAAAGCAAAATGGAGCAAGCCAATAACAAAACCTTCACCTGAAAAAGACCTTTCTGTACTTGCATGTGCAATTAATTACTAGGTTTGTTATGGCCAGAATGGCTGGCAAAGTTCTCTAAAGCTAAGACGTCCCATGAGAGTAAAACTTTCGATAATCAGATGGTAATGAGGTAGTGATGAGAGACAGCAGGAGGTTCAGAGGGCTGAGAGAAGCCATCCTGACTCTCCTTCGGTGTAAGGGAATGAACTTTACTGGTATCCTCACCAATTATAGTGCTTTCACATCATCTTCCTTTCTGCAGAGCAAAAACTGCTATGTTTGACTTGAAAAGGTTTTGAATCTTTCTCATCAGTTATACTCACAGGCTCCTGTAAGGAAAGATTCATAACTGCTGAATTTACTTGGTCATGATGTGTTTAACATAGTCTGGACATAGAGGCCAAGTTCCATAGTGTGTTTAAATGTAGGGCTAGTCAACTTCAGAAAATAAGTTATGTTTATATGTTATCCACCAGGATTTATATGTTAACTACCAGGATAATTGCTCTTCCTTGCAATAATGTTCTTATATAATGAAATAATGTGCTAATGATCTTATGTAATGAAATAACTCAGTGTAAAATAAATCTCTTAATTCAATGTGCAATCACAAATACAATAACTATTAATCAATATAAACTGAGGCAAAATTTCCCTCTAAGTCCATTTTTCCCCTTGAGATTTAAATAATGTGTCATTTCTTTGTACAATACATTCTAATTTCTTCATGTTTGAGTCATTATTTTATTTATTGTCAGAGTAAGTTAGACCTTAGAGCTCTACAGATCCTCCTTAGTCTCTAGGTGAACATTTTGATAACTGCCAAAAGCTTTTTCTGAGGTTTTAGTAACAGCAATAATATCAGCAGCAAATCAAAGATAATCCAGGAAATTCTTCTTAATGATCTGTTCTCCCTTGAAGGTTTTGGACCAAAGGTAAAATAGTGCTTGGGATAGCTTCTTCCTGTCTAATATATCACTTTAACTTGTTATCTTAACTTCTCTTGTCAAGCTTAAAAGTTTTTAGGCTAGTCAGATAGATTCAGCTGAATTCAGTTTCATTTAATCTAGCTTTATCTTATGTCTTTCCTACAGAGAATCTCAGAGTGTTATAGAGTTGAAGATAAGAAATGGGAATGGAGTGTTGCAATAAATTTTGTACAGTTACCCTCATACAGATAGAAAGACAGATGATTTTTGAAGACTGACTAGAGTCTGAAGAATGAGAGTAGTAATTGGGCACAGCAGGGAACAAACAAAAGACAGAGATTTGAGAAGATCTTCCCAAAGCCATACGTGTGAATTTGCATGCTAATACCTGTGCACTCCCCACTTGGAAACACACAACTCCCAGCTACACTGACAATCCTCAATTAACCCTTCATGCTGGTACTGAAAATTAAGTAACACAAAATACTGGGTAAATTGCATTGGTATGAGCACAAATTCATTTGTTCAACCTAATGCGCATTTTTTTGATAGAGTTCAGAAGATAATGCAGGAGAATCAAGGCTGGGTAGCAATATTTCCTTCAAAATTCTGCTTTTTGCAGAGCAAATTTCCACAGTTCGCTATCCATCTGCTGCAACAAAACTGGAGTTTTGTTCTTTGAATTTTTGTCAAGGATGAAACTCAATAAGGGTGTTGTAGTTTGGGTTAGAACAGAACTAATTCTGTTCAGTGATTTTACATTTTAGTTAAAGCTCCTCTGAGAAACTGCACTTTCTAAAACTAGCATGTTTTTGCAGACACCACCAGCTTCTAGCAGTGATAAGGCCTGATGTTTAGATTTACCACTAGGGATTGGTATGCAAAGCAAGGTCACTGCTAAATCTTATGTCTCACGCTGGGGGGATGCAGGTTAAAGGTTGCGCCTTCAGGGAGGAGCAGACAGGACAGGTGTCCCTAAACCAACCAACTAAAGTATTCCATCCCAAACACATCATATTTGATATATAAACTGGGGGTCAGCTCCCCCTTGCTAGATTGTTCTCCTTGCCAGATCTTTCTTCCTTTCCAGTCCTTTTCTCCTTCACTTCATTGATCCAAAAGTTCCTGCATCCAGTACTAGGATTGAGCCCCCGAGTCTGACTCTCATCTGCTGCTGAGGCCTTCTGCTGCAGTTTCAGTGGTGACATAGTTAGCATCAAAGGGTGTTTGGGTTCAGTATTGGTTTTTGTACATATTCATATATATTTGTGTAATTTCATTTGTCATTATTATTATTACTAAAGTAGTTTGAGTTTTATTTTCCAATCCACAAACCTCTCTGTCTCTCTTATCCCCTTTCCCTTCCCGTGGGGGTGGCAAAAAGGGGGTAACAGGGAGCGTCTGTCATTGGGTTGGTGGTTGGCCCAGCCTTGACCCTCAACAAAGGGAAAAAAGAAAGAAAAAACCCTAACAATTTAGCAGATGTTGAAAAAAACCTAATCTTTTTTGGTGTCCAAAGGTAAATACTTAAAATATCATAAGAAAATTTTAAAAAGTCTACTGGAAAATAAGTGTATGAAAGAAACAGATTTTGGAAATTGGTAGGAGAATGAAAAAATAAAAAAAGTGAGAGAGAACTAAGATTCTGAAATTGTATGTACAGACTCAAAACTTGGTCTCAGTATCCTGAGAAACACCAGAAAATCAGAGAGGAGCAATTTGGAATTTCTGTAATGGATATTGCAATCAGTAAAGACAGCTTTGCAATGGATATGAATGTGCACTACTACATGACAGTCTCTAAAACAATTCATTCTCCTTGTGCAATTCATATTTGAGAAACTACTTCAGAACCTTGCTACATATGCTTAAAACCTTTGGGTATTTTGTACTGCTGGAAGTCATTAATACTTCCTTTCTCAGTATCCAGGAATAAGCCAAAGCTGACTAAAAGCTCTATCCTCATTATATTATTTAATAAAATGTGTCCTAACTAAATGTGTTTCCAATGGCTCTAGCACTTCTCCTATTTTAAAATACGAGTAGTAAATACAGTAATCGTAAGTGCTTGCTCTGGAAGATCCTGTATCTTCATTATTGTGAGGGACACTAAGTACCATAATTATGAACTACATTGCAGACAGTTCAGAGATACCACAAAGGATGAAATGTATGGAAATACTCTTGAAAATTATTAAATGGAAACCAAAGTTAACTAATGTGCCCATCAATCTTTAGATACATTATGAACCACATAGCAGATCACTGGGTAGAATATTGCCAGTTAAAATACTGATAAAAATTTCAATGCCAGATGGCTAAGTCTAAACTTAAGTTTATCATTTAAACCTCAGGAATAATCTTTCTGAGAAATTATGCACTAAAGCAGTTGCTGTTGCCAGAAGGTGTCTGTATTATTTCTTGGATCCTCAAGATAAAAGCTCCATTCATAAATTATTGTTTGAACAATTCTTGAATGAATGTACTTTGAAGTGGATTAATTTGTCACAAAGAAAACATGTGGAATTAACAAGGTAATACCATTTAAAGAACATGACTTAGCACTACTTGAAAGCAGAGCCATCTCTCATATACAGGGATACACAGAAGGGTATTTTTACATTATATATTCCATTTTGGGTGTAAGAGAATTAAGAGAAGAGCAGAAAGTGAAAGCAGAAAACAGCTGTGATTCTAACTGCTCCTTGAATTTAGAAACAACATTATTTCAAAATTAAGCTGTATCCTTCTATAAAAGAATAATTGAGCCAAAACACATGGTGGCACAAAGGTTTTGTTAGGAAAGGGTCAAAATCCTCTTGAATAGCCAAGTGGTTCTAACTAGTCAAGAAAAGAAACGGGAAATGATTTTGCTTGAAGTGAGCTGTAAATGAACAAGCCTTTACTTATTGCATGGGTGAAAAAGACCTTTTATAATAGTCTTCTAACCTTACAATGAATGTGGCTCAAGTAAACTATGAGAAACATCATATAAAGGATATTCATTCATCTTTCTTCTGTTTTCACAGACCAGTAACAATTTCTTTTTCAATACCTCCTAGGCACCTCCACAATCTTTCCTTTCATCTCAGTAATTCCCGTAACTCCTACTTCTACATTTCACACATGTAGGTTCCTTCTCCAGCCATTATGTATGTACCTATTTCTCTCTCTTATCCCATCAATATTTAGCACCATTCAATAGTTTCAGTATTTGTCCCATCAGCAAAATCAGCAAAAGCTTGTTTGTAGTAAATCCTATGCCACAAGGCTTGGCATTTCTTGGAAAAAAACCAACAATAAAACCAAAAATGAACAAACATCCTCCCCCCCAAAAATACCCCAGGCAATCAAAACAAAAACCCCCCAAATAAAACAAAAGAAAAAAGAAAAGAAAAACAAACAAAAAACTAAACAAACAGAACACAAAGATAAAAAGAGAAAAGTGGTTCTGTAGAATTTAGGGTAACCTTTTTAGAGTGTCAAGTCATGAATTCTGCAGTACAATTTGTCTTACATAATTTTTAAACAAGTTTAGTGTAATTTTTTTCTACTATTTTGATCAAAACACCTCAAATGTATTTTTTTGTTATATAGTTGTGTCTCTTCAATGAGATAAGCTGAGAATATACAAGAAGAAAAGAAAAATACACTGGAAACACTTGCTAAAAATGATGAGAAAAGTTAGTAAAAAATAGAAGTTCAAAAGGAATTTTGACTATATTCACATTGAGAATTTAGAACTATAGTAATGGAGCAGTAGAACAAAAAAATTGGTGCTATGGCCTCAACTTTACACTACACATACTCTGAGAGGTTTATTTTAGACAAGATTCAGTCTCACCTCAAGGACCACGTCTCCACCAGGATGTGGTTCAAAATGCTCAAATCCACAATACTGTTCCAAATGAAAAGCTGATTTAGACACATCCTGCAAGAATTAACACCACCACCACTTCCCTCCTCAAAAAAGGGTACAGAGAGTAAGATGGGGTTTTCCTTTTGCTCTTATTGAAATATTTACAGAATGATGAAATATTATGACTTGGAAAACAAACACTTACCTGTGCAAATGTTTGTCTTGTCACCCCCACTCCAGTCCTGTTAACCCAGGCAGGAACACCATGGCAGAAAGCATATGATAATGCATGAAGAAATGTTTGCAGAAAATATTTCATGGCCAGAATTTATTGCAGACTAACATTTGTTGTAGACACAGAGTATGCACGAGGTAAACGTGAAGAGATGCACCTGTGAAAAATGACAGGCTGTTCATAGGTAGTCCAAGAGCAGAAGGTTGTCACTACTTGTTTATCATTGGCTTTTAGAAACACTGACAATTTGTGTTAGTGTGCCTAGGATGAAAGGAGGCAAAAATGGCAACTTTTTTTTCAGCACTGTACTGTTCTCTATCAGTGTCAAGGATACCTTTTACTCCACAGATCTGTGTAATGAGTTTGTATGCCTACAAAAGAGCAATGCTCTTCAATTCCCAGCCTTGACATAAAATAAGTGGAAAATAAGCAAATAATAAGTATTTGCATATTATGAAAATGTCATAATGATGTGCTTCCCAAAAGATTCTAGTGGCTAATTTTGGACAAGTCTATAGAAAACATGAAGAGCTGTTAGCTGCCCAGAGATTTGGATTTGAAAGTTGGTAAGCCTGCTTACTACTATAACATACATGCAAAAATGGTGACATTTCAAATTTTCTTCTTTGTTCCCACCTCTACACCTTGAATGGGCTGCTCATGAAAAGAAAATGAAATCTTTATTGGGAAAATGGAGATATTTTTTCCACTATAAACTATATTAAAAGAGCTATTGTCCCTCCCTACATCTTCACCTTAAATACAGGTCAGCCTACTGACTTCAGGGCAAATATAGTTTACAAGAGCTGCCTCACTTTTACCTCAGGAGGATTCAAACATATCAGAAAGATCAGAAATCACAGCTGTAAATGCTCAGTCATCTGAGATGACTAAGTGAAAAGTCCATCACAAAATTTGTATGCAAGAGGCCTATGAACTATGTCAGGCAATAGCAAGCCCTGAGAAAAATTACTAGAAAATTGGGGTGGTTTTTTTGTTGCTGGGGTTTTCCTTTTGCTGTGTTTGGGGGTGGGTTTTTTTTTGTTGTTTGTTTGTTTATTCTTTTGGTTTTTAATTATAAAACAATCATCTGTAAGGAAGTGAAACAGATTAAATTATAGGCTAATAATATAAATAAAATTCCATTAAATAACAAAAGCAAAAAGGAAAAATAAATTACATTAGAGTAAATCTGTCAGTCTTTCACTGCAGGGTGTCACTTAAATCTGTGGCACATAACCACCAGATTTCACTGTGTATTTATGTATATACTTAACAGTCCCAGGAGACAGCAGTTTCCCTGTTCTAAGCAAAACAGTAACTAAATCAATATTCTTGTATCATGTCAAATGCACAAGATGTTAATCTTTAAGGCAAAGAGAAGAATTTGAAAAAGAAGAGGGGTTAATATTATTCTGCCCTTCTGCTCAGGTTTTGTCCTCCAGCCAGGTGTCCATTTTTTACTACCTAGTTAAAGGCTTCCCACTGCTGTTTATGCCTGGACCACCTGTTCCCATAATGCACTCCAGTCAGCAGGTTTTGGCACTGCATTAGGTAGTTCATAAAAATACAAGTTCAACATCAGGCATTTAGGGTGAGCAGTCCAAACTACATGACCTAAGTGCTATTTCATTTCCATGAAAAAATAAATGGTTGTAACTAGGAAGGAATGAGGGAAAAACATTGAATAAATTTGACTGTAGGTCAAGATGGTGGAAGTGAATGAGAAGGAACTTGGAAGAAGTGCCTAGCATGAATGTAACAGGGAGAGAGGAAGGGACAAGGAGGAAAAAGGAATGTAGATCATAATTTGTGGAGTTAAAGGAGCGTGAATGATGTTGCATACAGAGAAGTAAGACGCAACTTGTCTACTGATGGCTAAGAAGAGGAAGATAGGTGATAAATCATCTCCTACAAAGAGGTAAATGAGTGGTTTATAAAAGAACAGAGCCAAGGGGGAAGGAGAAGGTAAAGTGATAGATGGATAGCAGATTGAGTAGGCAGGTTAGTTAGATAAATAATTCTTGAGTCCCAGTTTCCAAAGCTCTCTGAAAAATAAATTTTAAACCAACCTTCACATCTGGCCTCTGACAAAACTTTGTTTTCCATAGGAATATATTCACACCTGGGAGAAAATATCCTGAAAGACAGTCATGAGCCTTTTACATTTACCTCATAAGAAACTTTTCTAGCTGCAAAACTGGAGCTTTCTGGTCTGTTTTCTTTAACTTGCTCTCATTGATTGGGGCATTAGATTCTGTCTAACAACTTACATCTCAGGCAGTGAGATCATATTGCCATTCCAGGGGGAAGAGGAGGAGGAGGAGCTTTCAATTCACTCCAGTTACAGCAGCAGGCTCAGACCTCTATCACTTTACCTTTTTATGGAGAAAATACTTTATTCCAGGTTTTGGAACTATAGGATCCTTTGACATTCAGTCCATGGGGGTGTTATACCACACTAGCAACATGCAATGAATGAAACCTGACCTGTTAAATGAACAATCCTAATACATACTTTCACAGACTGAAACTGAATGTGCAACTTTATTAGGTCTGCATCCACTGCATATTTCCTGGTAAAGTGAGAGGCTTGCCTGGATAGAGATAGCTTTCTCTGAAAAGAACATAATACTTAGCTAAGAGGTGTATTACTTCTGGAACTTGAAGAGGCATTGAGAGATGGGTTAAAAAGGCAGGTATTTGTAGGCAGTAGTTTAGGAAGGTAGAAACAAACGAATGATGGAAAAGAATAAGGCTTTTTTATGAGCTATCTTGTACCTGGCAGAGCTGGTACAGATCCAGAGCTAATAAAAGCTTTGCTCATTCACTCTGGTGTCTCTGCTTGGAGACTTAAAATTATGAGCGAAAGGTAGGTCCATTACAGCTGAGCATGCACAAAGCTGGCTCAGATCCATGATGCTCAACAGTTTCATAATATACGTGTTGGTTTCTTCATGCACTTTAAAAGATTTTGTAGCTCAAATGTTTCATTATCCATCATGACCTGCAATCCAGAAGATAAGTGAGAATTAAAACAAGAATCTTTTAAGATAGTTTTAAAAAATTTTTTTAGTCTTCTCAAAGCAGAAAGCTAGGTTTTCAGAAAAGATGTAAGGGAACTAACACAACATGAACCTGAGAATTACCATAATATATCTCCTGCTTCAAATACACAGCTTCCTTCATGATTCTGCTCATGTAAATAGCATCAGATCTTCGTTTTCAGATTTCACCATGCATGTTAAGTGGATATAAAGAGATATTGCTGAATTTAAGACAAATTATTGCAAGAAATTTAGATTTTCTAAGTCTCTGAAACTCAACTGAAGAACAAATCCTCTGTTTCGTTGTCACGCAGCATTGAGCCCTCCATAACAGTGCCTTTGCAGAGTCTTGCCACTTAACAAACATCAGTACATAAAAGCAGATAGAAATTATTCACATGTTCTGTTAAGGAAATACACTAAATTGTGCTTCTTGTTAGGATGACAAACCTACTCTTTTCTATTTCCTTCTAGGAACAAGGATTAGGTAAGTTAGTCTTCAGAGATCTACATTTATTGTGTTATTGTGATTTCCTGATGAAAATAGAAAAACTGTAAGACTGTCTTATTTGACTGAGGCCCAGATGACTCACAGTCATTTTGTTTACCCTACTGTAGAGGAGTTAGGACTTCTGCCCCAGTATTTCCCTTGGTTCATATCCCTCCCTTAATACTGAACACGTGCATATTTCCTACACTTTTTGACATCATCAAGCTGGCAACTGTCTCATCCAATTTGCTGGAGCAAACCAAGGTGCTGGCATGGCTTTCTTCAATGGTAAATATCACTGAGCGTGTAACAGCTGAGAGTGTTGCCTCTAGCATCTGCCCACATGCTGCAGGACTATCTGGCACATCCACAATATGCTTGCTAGCAGGAAAAGGATAAAAACACAACCTGCAACACACATACACAAAGCCAAGCATACAGCTTTAACTGAAGTTAACCCTTTAACAAAGACAGAAACATCTTTCTATCTGCTTCCAAAAGCAAGGTTAACAATAAGAAAATCACTTATGCTACCCACACACTGCCTCCTCCAAAGCTGCAAACATGATACAGTTACAGAGGAAGAAATTCTGTCAAATTTCATATGGTTACTGTTGCTTGGGAAACCACTTCCTTGGTAACTACAGTGCATTCTCAGCACGTCTCAATTTCTCTCTGGCCCTGAGACATGCAAACCTGTAGCATGGTGTGAAAAAAAGGAAAAGAAAAACATAAATAATAACAAAACCAACCTGAAGAAAAAGGATGGAACGGGCAAAAGATTTGTTGTTAGCATAATTGAAAATATGTCTGGAAGTTGGTTTTAATATTGTTTGGAGGAGAAACTGTGGATATACATCAATAAGTGCATCTTGAATCATAAGAATGAGGCTGGAGATAGGTGTTTTTGTGGCTCTGGAGTACTGGCATTGAGCCTGGTACAGAAAGTTGGCTGTCACTGGCATTTTCTCTTTTCTGTTCCAGTTTGTCAGGGCATTTGTTGCTGAATCCACACTATGCTTCAGCATTCAGCTTCAGAAAACATATGTTAAAAATAACTCATTAGTTATCTAAAAACTAATTTCTAAAGAAAGTGGTTATAAAAATAAGATGTTATAAACCATAGAGTCCTTTCACAGACTGCTTCAGAAGTGTGGCTCCAGGAAGTTGTTACACCAGGAGATGCTGCTATTAAATCATTGACAGTTTCACCATTGCTAAAAGTATATTGAGCTTTCTTTTCAGAAATATTTATTTGAACTCTTTGCATAGAATGCAAAACTTGGTTTATTCATCATTTCATACCAAAAGCCTTGCCTTCTGCTTACCTGGATCTCCAATTTCTCTCTGACAAGAAGGCCACGCAGGCAGGTCAGCATAATTGCTGTTCATGGACAACATAAAGGAAACCCAACTTTTATATAAAGCAAATAGAAAGATTGCTTTAGCCATTTTTTTTTTTTCAGTTTTGCCTTTTCTGAGCCTTCTATCAGAATCATTAATATGTCATCCCAGAAAGAGAGAAAAGGAAGCACTGAGAATTACTGCTACATTAAGCGTCCTTTGCACTACGCTTACAAGGCTAAGCAGACTAAACAGCCTGTATAGCGTGTAAATGTGTGTGCAAAGGAGGTTCCTTTTCACACAGATAGAAAGGAGTAGGATGGCAAAGAGGAGGCAGCAGGACCTCTCTCCTGCTCCCATTTGTATTAACTAGCTTAGGAATGAGAGTGCCTCTAAGCAAGTATGGGAAAATGAAATGGGATAATACAGAAATCAGTTAAATCATCACTGTTCTCGTTGTAATGAACTATTTCTTGTGTATGTCTATATAAATATATGGATGTGTATCTGTACTTAGACAAACACTCCTGCCTTTTCAAAGACAGTGGTATGTCCTTTTGTTACTTCTTTTGCAGGCAAAATAATTAACTGACTGAAGTTATTTTGTTCTCATAAGAGGAGCATCATCCAAACCCATTAATAGTGTCATTTTAACACCTTTAGTTCAAGCATGCCTTCCACCCACACTCCAAATGGTGGAGGATATATGCAAACCACATCTCTTCCAGGAATTCAGTAACTACTGAGTCAATGGAAACATTGGTGCTGAACTGCAATAATATACTCATCCCTTTCCTGGTGCTGTTTCCTGCATTAAATACAGGGACAAATTAAGAAATCTGGAAATGCAAGATTAGACTTCAAAGTTTGTTTTCTGGGAATAATATCTGCAGAATAATATGTAGCTAGAGGGAGAGGGCAGGAAGAGTAGTCGTGATTATGAAAAGAGATGATGGAAGGATACACTGGATCTGTATAGCAGTAATGGAAAGGATAGTCTCCTTTTCTGTGATGGCTGCCTGGGTCAACACTGGTTTCTCATGAAGTACAGTGTCTTAATTTAGAAAAATAAATGAAAATGTCCAGAGGAGTTGACCTGATAGTATATTGTACTACTATTCCAAGGTAGAGGAAATACTCCTTCAGCATATGTTTACAGTACTTCAAGAATGAAAAATGACACTGGGAAATGCCAAGTCTTCCACATTGCTGAGATAGCACTTAATATGTTTTGGCAGTACTCCTTTGTCTCCCTATGAATTTTAATTACTCTGTCCAAAAGCACCAAGCAGTTACTAGGATCAACATTATTCAAATACTGATGCCATGAAAGCTCTAGTCTTGAATGTGAAGTTGTTGGTCTTCTGGTATATAATTAATTCTACCAAATTATTCCTTGATGAAAAGCAGGAAGTTACATATATGTAAAAACAAACAAACAATGGAATGGAGATAGCTGAGGTTTTCAAAATCTTTTAAAACAAAAGTTTGCAGGGGTTCATTGAATACTCGAGATATACATCTGTAGAGTCTGCATTCGTCTCCTGTCAACACTACTCTAGTAGTGGATTTAAGTACTGCAGTCAGACTCCTTCCATGGGTTGGATGAAAGAAAAATGCTTCAGTATATCTAATTTATTTACATAAAACTTATCACTGTGATTTAGTCTATAAATTTGCAGCTCATTAAATAATTACATATTCTTAATACAATAATGCATGAATATATCAATTAATATATGGCATAGACTTTTCTAAGCGTTTAAAACTTACTTCTGCATCTAGAGTTTATTGAATATTTCACTATTGAAGTTATGACCAAAAAAAATTAAGGCCAATATTAGACATGTGAAAATAAGCATCCAGTATCATTGTATGTTAGTCTTGCACCTCGAATGTGACCTCTTTCAGTGAGCTTCATGTCAAACCGAAATCCAAGGAGACTTTAGTACTTCACATTGTCAATTCCTAAGCCACATATTAAAATTTTGTGGGTTACTACAAAACCTGGGTTCTGGGTTTTGCTGAGCCTTTGTCTCCTAGGGGCATTGTGTGAGATCCTGCCACAACCTACTTTGTGGGATATGAAATGAGATGACAACAGATAAATATCCATGTAATAATTATGTTTTGTACTGACTGGTACAATGTCAACTTGCAGTGATTTGAAAATCTATGTTTACAAGAGTATTTCATCTTACCTGCTGTATGTAGTTCTTGTTAATGTCTTTCATTCTAGTATCTAAATGAAAATGAAAAATTTATGTTCTCCAGACGGTATAAATTCGCCAAAGATGAATCAAATCAAGATTGTATCATTGAAGTCTCTACATATCAACATTTAACTTTATGTGTCTCCAAGCATCACCTAGATAAGAAACTGTCCATTTCATTTGGACTACGTTCTGATTTTCTCACAGTACAGTGAGTAACATCTTACTTCAAGAGAAGCCCATCTAGTCAGCATGAGATGACTTACTAAAAATGCTTTAGACAGAAAAATGTGGAAAAAAACATAAGCTTGATTAAAAAAACCAACAAACACTTTTGTATTATCTCACAGAATCAGATGCTCTCTCTGTCATTCTGCCTTTGAGTAGATAAATATTGTTTCTTCCTGCATATTGCTGGCTTGATTCAAGTAAATCCATCTAGCTTTTTAGAAGTCAGTGTTTGTATATTTAATTTCTCAGAGGATTCAGTTATTTTGGCAGTCCATGGACTTGAACTGAGATCATTATTCTTGCCTTCCAAACATTCATTTGCAGGCGCCTCAGGTTTTCTGTGGTTTTGTTGTTTGGGTTTTTTTTTAAGTATATTTGCCATAAAACTGAGGGAGGAACTCTTTTAACATGGAATGAATAATAAACTACCATTTACCTTTTACGATGCTGCAAGTTAAGGTATTAATTTATGTCACCTCAGTGTGCAAGAGACACTGCATTTCTTAGAGATGAGGTACAGCATGATCAAACCCATTTCCAATAGTCTAACTGTAGACTTTTGTCTTTCTGTTGAAGTGTTCAGTGCCTGTGAAAAGCATTCACAGAAAGCTATATTGCTCTTTATTATTAGAAAGCACTGATACATTTTCAAAAGAAATGGTTTTAATAACCAAAGATCTTCTGAAGCATTTATGCAGAGAGAGATGTAATTAAGGCCGTTCAGAGCAAAAGCACTCTGGAGCAGGGACTTCCAGTCAGAGCAAGGATTTACACACAACAAGGACAAATACCCATCTCCTTTCTACCTTTGGTTGAAGTCCTAATTGCTGAGATATTGGTATTCTGTGCCACTGTCCATACTTTAAATATTCATCGAAGTAATGAAGGGTGATTTGGAACATTGCCCATGATGCTAACGAATCAGGAAGAACAACATCTCAAACCTTGGGCTCCCAGCAGCCATTCCATTGCTGCGTGCACTGATGTTTTCACAAACTCAGTTTGCACAGTCTTAAGTTGCTTCTGCTCAGAACAAAGAACCAAACCCCTACAATTGTAACAGAGCTTCCATTTTTCAGGCAGCCTTCCCTACCATTTGTAAAGACTTCTCTTATGGCCCAGAAAAGTCACATTTTCATAGACAAAACCTAAAGATAGTCCCATAGAGTGCAGGTTTCCTCCAAACCAGGATAAACAAGCAATGCTGCATGCCTTGGTGTAGATGCACTAGTTGGGCTATGATCTCACCTCCAGGACTAGCCTGCTGCCCCTAGGCTCATCGTTAGCCAGACTGGTTTTATAGTCTATGAATAGATAATTTCTTTTTTTTAAAGATGACTTTTTGAGCAACGTATGTTATTTAAACCTATCCATCATATGTCCAGAGAGACATTCCCCTTCAGCTGCTGGCTATAGTCTTGCTAATACTGCCAATATACAGTTGGCCTCATTGCTGCAAGGGCACACCACAGACCTGCAGACAGCTGGTTGTCCCCGAGGTCTCTCAGGCCCTCTTCTGCAAAGCTGACACTTTGTAATGGCAAAAAATCTACTACTCACAGCAAAAGAATCCTGCTAAACCCAAGTTTCATATTCTTATCCCTCACTGCCTATGCATTCATCAGATCTAGTGTTCCTGAGTCTGCCAAGCAACTTCATTAAATTGTTGAACTATTTTCCTACCCAGGAGTAGCCGAAACAACAAAGCAATATGGCACTACATTTCTAGTTGTCTTTACAGATCTGTAATTACAATCTACATTAACCTTTCTCCATTCAAAAGCTAACCTATGAAAGCTCTGGTTCTTCAATTAAAATCAGCTTAACCCTCCCTTTTTTATTCTTTATGAACCTTCAGGTTATGCATGAACTTTCCTAATGTCCAGCTGATCAAGAGGAGCTTATTAGCTCCCTATATTCATACAGCCTGCAAGGAATTGTTCCAATTTTAAATCTGCAAAACTTTTTGTCCCAGACTCTTGACATTTTCCCTAACTTAATTTGAAATGGTGATATTTATATCGTACACTTCTTTGGGTATATCTTCTCAGTGAAACACTCTGAAGCCAAAAGAAAGTTGCCTGTGCATTGGTGGTAACAAATAAAACTGATTAAAGTATATTTTAAACATAAACAGACTGGACACACAATGTAAAAAGATCAGGATAACCTTTCTGACTTTAACATTTTAAATGAAGACATGGAGGCATGCAAGATTCACCTCTGTGCTCTTTGGAATGGTGAAAGAGAAGGAACATTCAGAAACACTGAATGAATATTTGGGTTTCTTAACTCCTCAGCCCTCTTCTTCTAGAGTGAGAGACAATTATTTGATTGAAAAGGACTCCAAAGGAAGAAGAGGTAAAAGCTGGGTCAGGCTGATACTTGCTGTGCAAAGACTATCACTGTAACTTAATTCCAACCCGACATTCAGCTAAATATAACATGTGGTGCCAAGACATCTGGAGGGAGAGAACACACTTTCATCAGACATCTCTGCCTGTCCAAGAGTGGTCCACAAGAGTCCATTATCACTGTACATCAGTTCCAGAGTTTGCGGGACCAATGGATGCCGTGCCATTTTCTCAAGACATAAATTGGAATGGAATGGAACAGAGCAGAATAGAATCATTTCAGTTGGAAGGGACCTACAACAACCATCCAGTCCAACTGCCTAGATTGTGTGGAATCACAAACAAGGAGATGTATCTTGCCTGAAAGAAGCTTAACTGCTGGTGACATTTCTGGCTATCTTAAGATGATTTAGAAAAAACTCAAACCAGAAATCTTTTCTATTTTAACTTGTCTTTCTTCTTCCCTATCTTCACTTATGTATGTCTACTCAGTGGAATATATTATCAGCTATTTAACCATGTCAGGAAGCCATATCAATTAGTAACATAATAGTTTTGCTATAAGTTTCTCTTATCTACACTAAAAACTTTATGCAGAATTCCTGTGGATATATTCTTGTATATAATGATTTATAGTATATGGTACTCTTGAGGCATTTTAAGCCTAAGTCTGCTCTCTTTCTCCCCTCTAAGAAAGTGAAATTTCAACAAGGAATCAGAAAGTTCTGTTTTCTCTTCAAAATTTTGTTCAAAACAGGGTGGAAGTTGAAGGGTTCTTATTCTTAGAAAAAAACCAAACCAAACCAAAACTTAAAAAAACCCTAAACCAAAACAAAAACCTCACAGCTTTTAAAACTGTCTCACAGGGGCATTTTGAAACTCTACAAGCAAACTGCCATTATCTATATGTTAGGGTAACTTGTGTTTCACAGTCCTTTCTCTTGACTTGCTGTGCAAACTGCTTAGGAGCAGGAGAAAGCCTAAGCTCCGGGAGCCAATCTGCCACTGTTGTCTGTTTATGTAGTCTGATGGAATTTACATGGGCTGGCAGACAAAATTGCCCTTTGCATGCTTTGTCTCTAGGGGAATTTGGAAGTATGTCCAAGTTTTATAAAATAATGACAATCACACTATACACCAAGCACAAACAACAGATTTTCCAAGGGCCTTTTCTGAGCAAGTTAAAACTGTGGACAAACAGAAAAGAACAGATAATATTTAAAAGAAAAAAGAAAAGTAACCCATTTATGCATCAAAGTTTAAGTGGGTCACTCAGCAACATAAAGCACATTTTCAGTGGATATAAATTTAGCAGCTCATTGCAGCATTATGCATGACAGCAGTCTTGTGATATTTCAAGTACATAACAGGTCCCTGGAGACACCATGTAATTTATCATGGACTAACCATAATATACTGTAGCAGTCAGAAAAGGAGCTGGTTCCAATGAAATAAGACACGGGGCTCCATTCGTCTTATAGGAACATCCTGTTGAAGATCTAACTTATCAAAGATCAGATCAAAACAATGGGTAGATTGATGGGTTGGTTAAAAAAACCCAAACAACAAAGCAACCCAGTCAACACAGAAGCTCTCTTTTGTCTTTCAGAGAGTAAAAAATTCAAAGAAAGAAAACAAATACAGAGGACTGCAACACTTTTTCAGTTGGCTAATACCTAGCAATGCCCTCCCCCACCTGCTCAGCAAATGCCTTCCTGTTTGTTGTGCTGGCAATGCTTTGTCGTAATTGGTGCAGTAACAAACTCCAGCCCCTACAGGGCCACAGGCACTGCCTTCCTCAGCTTTGCTGCAAGTTAATTAGGCACCAGCTGTCTACAAAAGCACTCTCTATTTCTGAAATATCTGTTACTTCATTATTTCACACAGTCCTTGCAGGTAGCTTGTGGGTGTCTGTTTGCTCTGTTGATAGCTACTGAGGACTGATACCTGACAACATCCACAGAAATGGGAGAAATGATAAGCAGATTAAAGGTGCTCATCTCTAAAATACAGGTGCATTTAGCATGTCCACTGAGTGCTTGGATCTATGCACTCTAGAATTAATGAAAAAATTACCTTAATCCACTGATATCTTAGGCCCAGAAACTTCTTTTCTAGTTCCTAACTTCTTATGGGCCTTTGATGACCTAAGAAACTATGACAGACATTATTAGCTTGTATCTCTGAAGACAAAGTTTCATTTAATATTCTCCCATTCTGTCACTTTGTTCTTCTCAATAACAGTAGAAAAGTGCTCTAGTTACATCATGTTCTTCAGTTATCAACTCATGATATAATTAAGGCACAGGTATTACAATACTATCAGTGTTTGAGAGGTAAAAGGCCCCAGTGAATCTTGTAGGACCATTCTGTCGCAAATTGCTAGCAGGTACCAATCAGGAGGTAGGCAGTGCCATGTCCTCAGTGTGCAACTACAGGGAGTTTGTTGCCTGCACTCTGCCACATAACACTCAACCATTGTAGGACAGCAAAGAGGCACTTCTCTTTCCAAGGAGAGAAGAAAAGGGATGGCACACAGGATAAAAACCTGAGGCAAATCCCTATCTGACAGCAGTTTTCTTGTCTATCTGACAAATGTATTTAAAAATCCCAAAGCATCTTTCTAAATTCACAATATGCAAAAGCTAAAATAACCTTAACTAGTCAGTGCAAAGTGACCTGAGGATAACAAAGAGTGCAAAGCAATTGATGCTTTCATAGACTCGCATATTCACAGGTCCTACCTGTGGTAGCAGGCAGAGCTGAGGAGGCCAAGTCTGTGGAGACATCACCATGCAGGAACCTAGTACTAATGCTTTATCAGGTCTCAGAGCTGCAGCATATCTCATGTATGAATTATAAGCTTTTACATGAAACACCACCTAAATCGATCATAAATGGTATAAAATTAATCAGAAACTTTGAGAGTATGATCATCAAAACATGCAGATTTTGGAAGTCTAAAAATATATCAAATCATTGCTAGAGTATTCTTGTCCTTTCTTACTATCTTGATTCCTCATCACACCAAATCTAAGTATTTTGGAGGTAAGCTGACTGTTGAGCTGATTTTATTTTTCCACATATCTTGATGGAAAAAAAATTAACTTAATCTCCAACATTTCACATAAAAAATGAAAAATATTTTAGTTGAAAGGAAGAATGAAATCTCCTAGAAAAGAAAAACATTTCCACTAGGATATTAAAATAGCATTTAAAACCAAAAACCAGTGTTAATGAAACAAAATCAAAACTCATCTATTACTTTATGTCTCACAAATTAATGACAAAGACACGCTTACCATGTGCTTTTAAGCTGGGAGAGTACTGGTGCACAGTTCTGGTGTTCCTTCAGAGATGGATCTCAGACAGAAGTTAGCAAAAGGCATTCTGCATCTCTGTAAAGGAGAATGATGTAGGGGCATGACAATACAAGTTCTTATATTTTCCAGTGTCCATATTGCTCTATTTCATTATAAATAAATAATTCACTTTAATTCTGGCACATATGAGCAAACCCAGCTCCGTTCTCAGTAGTGTACAGATGCTGCATATAGTGTAGTTTCCAGTTCTGCAATATGCATGAGTGCTTGCAAAATCTAAACAAAATGTTTGCATTTATAAAGTAACAGATTTGTCTTATCTCAGTTATTAGAGGCAAAAGATCTTCCATCCCCCCTCCACTGTTTTAACCACTCAGACATTTTTCCAGGTGTGCACAGTAAATGGAAATTCTTGTTTTTCAGTAAGGTGCTTGACACCTTGTGAAATCCTTTGGGCAGGAGCATGCCCACCAGAGTAAAGGCAGCCGCATTCAGTATCTGTTTTCAGGCCTTGTCAGATGTAAAATACACATCCAAGGAAGAAGTATAGATGGACATCCTTTCCTTTCATCAATGTCAGGAGATATTACCTCATATGGCTCCCCCATAAGCAAGCTGAAATAGGAAAACCAGGTGATGGATGGCTGGGCTGCAGTTAAAAGACAGAGAAACAATACTAGGCCAAAAAAGCAGCTTGTATTTACTTTAAAATCTTATAGCATGACTGAGAAAATATGATTTACTTTTCATCTGCCTGTCCTGTCCATTTCTTCATTTCTTCCTTTTGTAAATTTTTGTTTGGATATCATGTAAGGGCCCCTTTTTTTTTTCCTTTTTCTCTCATCCTTAATTAGTTTGAATGTCAAACCTGTTCAGTAATCACATTGCTTTGGGTAGTAATGAAGGCAAATAAATAATGCTTAACCTTTCTCAGAGAGATCTGGAGACCCTTCCAATTATGATTGTATGATTCACTTGATGATTGTATGATTCGCTTGTATGATTCACTGGAATTAGCCAATGTCTTCATGCTAATTTTCAAAACTTATGTAAGAAAGAAAACATTAAAGAGAGGGGAGAAGAAATTTGTCCTTCCTACAGTCTTAAACCTTTCTAATTTTAACATATGTTACAAGTGGGAGAAAATAAACTAGGCAATGCAGATTACGCTTTATTGCTATTTGGGAGGCTGGGAAGGAATTAGCTGGTTTTCCTCATATTGAGGTTCTTTTATTTTCCACACACACACACCTTTTTCTATCAAGTGAATTTTTTAACTTTTTGGCATATATTTCAGCTTCCAATATCTTCTGAATGGTGACTAACAACAACAAAGCATCAATCTTTCATAACATAAAATACAGAAGAACTGCAAAAACAATCCAATTTGTCTGCAAATCTTGCAGTAAATCTTGCTGTCCTGACATGTAGGTTTGGGGCTGTTTATTATCCACATTCCTTCTCCTGTCAGAGTCCTGTCACCTGCAACTTCTTTGCATGACATGGAAGAGGAACTATCATCCTCAATAATGGAACTGCACTGATCCTTCCATGACCAAATTAGCTTTTCTGCTGTGGGTTCATCCCTGCACATCCTGCCCTTTGTACTACTATCAAAGAGCATACGACAGGACTTCATTCCTTGTAACCTCCTTGACATTGTACTCCTGCGCCTGCCTGGCATCTCTGCAGTATCTTCAGAAACATCAACGCCATAAAATTTCATCAAAATGTTAAAGACTGACATGATCAGTCAGACTCTTCAGAAGAGGTATTTGGAAACACTCAACAAGATCTCAAAGGCCACAGAGCAGTTTCACACAGACTTAGAAAACATCAGTCTTTAGACATTATCAACCTGTCTTAGAATTGTATGTGTGACTATACATATCCACAGGTACGTGCATACCTTCACTCAAGTACCATTTGAAAAGTAAATAACACCAAAACCAAAAATCTGCAGTTTACATGATTTAGTTTTAAAGCATTTGTAAGGAAATCTAAGTAAGCCAATCCAAGACCCAGAACTTCAGGAAGATTTTGTTTCCTTGGTTATATCCTTTCTAAAACAGAGAAAGTTTTGAAACAGTAGTCTCAGCTGGAAGCACACCCTTAGCAATTAGAGTGCCAAAATGAATGCAGTATGTCAGCTCTGACAATCTGTCAGAAAGAGGAGGAAAAACACTTTTGTTCCAAGAATAAGATGTATTCAGAAGTTTTGCCTTGAAATCAAAACAGAAACACAGACATAAATTTTCCTGGACCAAAGTCTCAGGCAAGGTAAACATAATCTCTATTTACATAAGCAATTTGCATCACCTGAATGCCCAACCCCCATTTCTGTACATAACTTTTTTAATTTATTGCTTGTCTAAACTCTTACAAACATCATAATAAATCAGTCACTCCAAACATCCTCCAAGAATAACAAGCATTACAAATGAATAATGTCATGCTGGTCATTAATTTTGTTAACCAAAGAATTTGCATCAGTGAACATACCCACTGTGTAGTTGTTAATGTTACTTTTATTTAATGTGCAACACTTACAATGTGTTAAGAGCCAGCTCCCATTATTGGATTCTCTCACAGCTGTTCAATATTTGACAGATGCCTAACTTCACTCTTTAAAATTCTGATTTTCTTTTTATAACTTCAGAACTGTGATGTCAGATAATTTCTGGTGTTTTCTTAATGACAGATTATCAAGATATACCCAACAGTTCAAGACACCAATAAGAAGCCAATAGAAATATTTCTAATTTGCAGTCAAGTAAATTGAATGAGTAAGCCATGTTACACAAGTCATTAAGGGTTAAAGCTCAGAATAGAATAAAGGGAATAAATTATTCAAATACTCTGTGGCATTAGTCTTATTTTTGTGCCTGTGGATTTGATCTAAGACCTGTTAGGATGTGGTAACATTAAACGCATTGACAATCTGCTCTATTTTGATTTGGAAATGATACTCACCAACAAGTATAAATATTTTTAGACTCTAAAATTACGAAGCAGTCTTAAAGTTGAAATACTTTGCTTTCTAGCTTATAATAATCTCTGAAAATAAGGGCCAATAACACATCACATATGTGTAATAAAGCAGCTGTGCTGACGTTCTGGTCTTTTTTCCAGAACTTAAATCTACTGTTCAGAAGCTTCAGATGAGTATGTTGAACAGTGAACAGATGAAGTCACACCTGAGTTTTCCCTTGCAGTATTTTCCTTCTCATGTTCTACTTCTCCCGACACAGAGCAGGGATTCTGCAACCAGCAGCTCCTTACCTCAGTACCAGCTGCAAAGACTCACAGGTCTTCCCATCTTCAATCTCTTTATCCACCGGACAATGAGACATAAGAGATCAGTCATTAAAGAAGTGCTGTTGGGAGGTTGGGAACAGAGTGTAGCCAGGTGGATAACTTCAAAAGGTATTACCAACTGCTGTCTGCATTTCTAGACAAAAACAAGGATTTGGCAGTTTTAGCCTTTGGCAGCTTTTTGCCTGGTGGCCATTTGTTCTCTTTTCTGGTGCTCCATCTGCTCCCCCTGGTTGGACCAACCAAAGAATCAAGTTGTGGCAGAAACTGTGAGTATAGAGAGCTAAGATACCAACAAATACTCTGCCATGTCCCCAGCTAGTGATACTTGGGGTTTGGAAATACAGCTGAGCTGGCACAGAACAAGAAAAATTAAGATGTGAACTGTTCCCTCAAGTCTAACTCTGATGTCTATTTAATGCTCAAGATCTACTAGGACAGAAAGAAGCAGCAAGAACAGAACTGTATTAGTGGACACCTTGGGAGCACAAGAAGAGACCCAGCTTTGAGTCCCTGCTACTGCCAGTAAAGTTTTGTACAAAACAGTCAGCAGATGGAGTACAGCAATACAGATGCCCCTCATGACCACGCTTGACTGCACTGTCCTCCTGGTCTGGTAATCTTGAATTGCTTTTTAGGCAACAGAACCGCTCCAGCAGGAAATTCTGCTACATCCACCATCCTGAAAGGGTCAGTAATTTGGTCATCCAGGATCTCTCCTGTTAGATGTTAAGTAGGAAGAGCAAGGAATGGAACTTGGGTCCACGTAGACAGACTTTAGACTGTTTAGACCTTTTTCTGTAAAAGGAGATACCATCCCATTGGGAAGAGCAGTTATCATGTTTCTAGTAGAACAGCAGCAACTTACCATCAGTATCAGATTCACAGGAGTTCATTCTGAGAAGGAGTTACTGAATTTGTGAGATTTCCAGCTGTTCCTCTTTTCTCAGCATTTTCTTATTGACTAGCACTAAGCACTTCACTGTACACTGAAGTGATATATTCCCCAGACACTCAAGTCTCCATGACTGCTGCATAGGCAAATTAACACTGTGTTACAGCTACCCCTTGGCATATTAAGTCTACACGTCAGATGTCTCAGTACTCAAGGGTGTTACTTTCTGACCCAAATTCATAGATATTCACTTCAAATGAGAATTGTAATTTCTGCAGCTTTCAGAAAAGAGCCTGCCCAACATAACACAACTACATATACATCTTTTAGATTTTCTTTATTTATATTCTTTTAGTTCAAGAATTACACACTAGCCAACATTATTATATATTTACATGCTGAAACTGGCTGCAATAATTTTAAATTCAAGAAAATATCTCTTATGTGCTACTCATTTACAATCATCATTTTACTACCTCATATATCCCAGAGGTTAGCAGTCCTTTTGAGAAAGACATGAAGATCTGATGCAATGATATCCACTAGTATTTTGCATTTTCTAGCCATTGGAAAATGTGCATTATGTGCATATAAGAAAGGCTACAAGGTCATTAGTAAGGCTGATGATTACTACATTATGAAGTAAATAGTACTAAGTAAAAAAAGATAAATCAGAACTGTGCAAAGACAGTACTAACAGAACCATTTAAACACCCATGCAAATAAAAATGTGAGAGAAGTCAAATCATAGTCAGCTTGTTAGAATTAATCATGTTTCAAAAGTTCTTTTTGTCTTCAACTGAAAGTAACAGGACAGACCATGAACAATACAGTCTGGTGAGTATCTGCCGAATGACAGTAACTGTGAAAACATACAAAATGTTATCAAATTGGAATAGATGACCTCATGTCTGAAGAACATTAAAAAAATACAACCCTTAATATGAAAGTAGAGGTGAGATTTTTCATCATTTAAGTTTCATTTCTTGTCAAAGCACTTACAAAGAAAATAACTTTATACTTATGAAATGTTAGTGTTGCATATTCTTGTAGAGATGATCTATTTCAATTTTATATGAATGGATATTTAAATTATTACTATTTTTACAAAGTAGAATAGGGCAGTATTTTGGATCAACATTCCACTTGCTTCTTAAAAATTTAGACAAAGTTCCTAGTGCATTTTATTAAGCTTTACCTTTGGTGTTAAGCAGTGACTTAATAGATTTCCCTTTTAAACAATTTCTGGAGTGAAGAGTCTTTGGCTTTGGGGGACTATGCTACCTAACGACAGTCAAACATCCTTCTTTTTTATAAAGAAAAATATAAATCTACTCTTAGATCCTGCAAGAGACACAGATTTCAGAAACAGGCAGATGCAATAGGCAGGCTTTCTGTCCTGAAATCACCAACAGCTGAATTCTCACTTACCCTGGAGTCCTTCACCTCTCCACTCACTGGAGCAACACAAAGGTGCCTTATAGTAAGTGAAAACCAGGCCCTATTTGTTTATGCTAATCTGAGTACTGTGTGCCAAGCTACTATCTTCTGTTGCCTGACCCTTTTAAACACACAAAAGAATCGACCCTGCTAGCAGTAACATTGCTGCAATGGCTATTTTACACTACAGTACCTCCTGTACTTTTGTATATCTGGAATCCAAATCTCTTTATGCAAAAGGGTGTTTAAATTACTCTGCTAGAGCACTGCAATTATTGTACTTAGTAAAAAAAAAACCAAACAAAAAAAGGTCACTAAACAATTACTGTAGCTATTGACTGCTCATTTACAGCTTATTTAATTATTTACATCATTTTAGGACACATTAACCTAAACCATAAGTAGAACTAGCTTTTTGCCTTACCATAAAGTACAAATTAGAAGTTAAAAATGTTTAAGAAATTTGATAATATTTACACATGTTCAGCTTAATTTATGGTTGCTCACATTGTATGTTCTATGTACACATAGCAAAATGTTATGATCACTACTGATATAGTATTGTACCCTGACCATCCCACCCCAGATTATCTTCTAGAAAGAGTTAATAGTTTTGCCTTTTCTTTTTCCCCCCTCAATTCCCTAAGGAATTTGTTGGTTTTGAAAACTTACTAGTGGACAATGCTGTTATAAAAAGAGAGAGAAGAAATAGGCAAGCAATGTGAGGACTAGTCTAATTTCAGATGCTAGGAGGTACAGTACTATCATCATGTCAAACGGTGCAATGCTCCATACGAACTGTAAGCATTGATCTGCTGATACAGAAATGCCCAGATACCCTGTACAGTAAGTTGGTTTATTTAAATACACTAATCTTTTTTTCTCAAAAATATATTCATACACTGGTTGATGGTAGAAACAAAACTGGTTTTAGCTTATTCCTTTAACACACCAACATATGAATGTGTGTGCATATATAATACACCCAGCATGTTTATATATACACACATATATCCATACAGACATTTAGGTATATGTCCATATGCACATATAGTTGGATAATGTTTAACATCTCTTCACTCATGATTAGTGCTGTGTTACAGTATAGAACTGAAACACAGTCTAATAATTATACTGAAAATTAACTGAACTTTAATTTTAATGCGTGTTTACCTGAAACAAATAGGATATTTTTTCTCCCCAGGTGTAAGACCATCACTGATTTTCTCTATGCATTGTGCTTTTGTACCTTACAAATTTTATATTCATTTTATTAGAATGTAAAAACTCTCTGAAGAACTCTGTGACATGCTGTTATCTAAGACTCTGTTTTCCTCCCCTGGGAATGAGAAAAGAAATGGTCACAATGTCATTGCTTGAGTCTTTCTTCCCAGTCATTAAACTGCAATAGGATAGAAACATAACATTCCTTATGCAAACACAGAAATATGTTGCATGAATTTTCAGTTCTGAAAACGTGTATCATACTTACTAGCAGTCATGTACAGTATATATTTACAGATTGATCTCAAAGACTTCATTAAAACTGTGCCATATTATAATCATAATTTGCCCATGGATTTCACAAAGATGAAAAACACCTTAATTGCTGGCTATTATGTCTAATAGAACAATAAAATGTGCAACTATAATTATATTACAAGGTTTAGCTAAATTACTAACTTTGATATTTTGCTTATCGAAACTAACAACAATTAACACAATTAGAAAGATCTAGAATATTCATTTTCGGTCAATTCTAAAGAAAAAAAAGCAAATTTATTCTACTTTACCTGGAGGGTAGCACACATAGCAAACCCCATAACTCATGTATCTTGGCATAATTTCTCACTTTCACTCAAGTATCTCAGAAGAGGGGTAAGGGCTCACCTTGGGCTCGAGTTCTCCTTTTCCCTGGACAGTGCCTCACCAGTCTCTCTCACCCCTACCTTTTATATCACAGTGTTAAGCCTTAGTACAAAATGATAGAATCCTTTTCTTTCACTAATTTTATACATCACATTAATAGTCAAAAGGACATAGGAAAAGTGAAAGTGCTCCTTCCCCCTAGAGAATATATCTTTCCTAATGACACCTGAGCAGAAACCAGACATTTTCTTTCACTCTCTGAATAGTGACATCAGAGAGTATTATGGCTTGTACTGTAACTTCAGATAAATTACTGTGCAATTCTAGGATTCAGTCACTGGTTTTCCTAATAGCTGATGCAGTAAACCAATGCAGAGAGTCAACATATTCTCTGTAAGGTTTTATATTTGCTGTATATCAACCACAATTAGGCTCTGAACTTCCCTGCTTATATGAAATAAAAAAAGGAGTTGGCAGCAATTTGTGAACTTAAAGACAAGCTTGTACAGAAGAATACTAGAAAACTGCTTTTGTTTATGACAATTAATACCATTTTTAAAGAAGAAACTTTGACGATAAATACCTAATTTTGATGTTGCTCCTTTTCTTAGAGTTGGGAAAATATTCCAGTGTTGACTCACACCTATCAGCTGAAATTCTAAATGCATGTACAAAGCTTCTTGTGTCAGAAATTAAGTGAAGAAAAAGTAGCATTTTGACTTGGAAGGTTAATTGCGTGCTGAAAGCTTGTCTCTACATATTGCAGAGCCCAAACCTGGAGGCAGTATGAGAACATACACACAACTCCCGTGAAAACAACAGCTGGCATGTATGCCTGGCAAACCCCATTTCAGGCTCAGACTATTCTCTCCCATTTGAAGCAGAAATTAGCATATGATATGCTCAAAAGAAAAAAAAAAGTCATAAAATTGGTCAGAACTGTTCTCCTCCTACCACTGTCACTCACTGTCAAATGGGGAAAAATCCACAGAACATGGAAAGAAAATTATTCTTTTTAAAGCAAAACCAAAATATTCAAAGAAAATATTTTTTAAAAATATTAAGAACTGCCTTGAAGTATTGCCAAAGGAGCACTTAAATGGGGAAACAACATCTGCCTGAAAAAAATCCTTTACTATGTGGAAGATACTTGAATTCTAGTTTCTTTTAGAAATTTGTACACCGGTGAGAGGTAGTGTAGATACAACAGATGTGGCTTTTGCTTCATGTGTCAGACAGTATTGGAGATCTGATTTAGTAAAAGCCATCATGAATTTATACTTTTCAATTTTTTTTTCTTGTGCATTTTTTTTTCTTTACAGAAAAAGGTTCCACAATGGACTATATGGCAAACTCTACTTAGCCTAAAAATCCTGTTTTCTGTCTATTCTATTCGTCTATGACTGAAGCTCTATGGAATAAAAAAAACCTCAACTTTTATTTTAAAATGTTTCCTAAAGCAAAATTGAAATTTGCTTGTTTTTCTGTGGAAGTGACTCTAAAGCAGGAAAGATTCAACAGTGTAATTAAACTCCTGAAGAGACAGCTACCAAATTTTTCCCTTTAAAACACTGCACTATGGAAAGCAAAATAAAACGTGAAACGGTATTGCCTAACCCAGACTGAGGAAATACCCTGTCAGTATTTTTCCTTCCAAAATACACATTCTCAGATCTTTGCTGTTGAAAGAGGTATGATACCTTTAACCATACTGGACGTAAGGTGTTAAACAGAACACTGGAAAGACTGCAAACCTGGAAGAGCTCGCAGAACTCCCCATGAGTGTTTCAGACTAAGGTACGTACTGCAACTGACAACATTCATTTGCACAGTATATGGATTATGTGCACACACACAGATATATACACACATGCTTTCACGTATATGTAGCCTTCCCTTTCCTCGGTCCTGCATGTTATAATTGCTCTCTAGCTCTCCCTACCCGAGAGAGGCAGGGTACTATTGGTTTCCTTCAGCCACCTAGAGAATTACTATGTGGCCAATTGACTTTGGCACTTTGGACAGATGATTTCCTTTCCCCAACACAAACCAACAGCATCTCTATCCCTTCAGAGTTGCTGTACTGTTACACCATTGCTACATTCCTCTACTGATGACAGCTGGTGTCATTGTGACAGTGAGCATACGTTCTCTCTTTAAAACCCAAACAAAACTAGTGCTTTTTGCTTCAGCTTCTGTGCAAACACCCAACCCTAACATTATCAGTCAAAGGTTTAGTTCTTTCAATAAACAACAGGAAATACCTGAATATGGTTGGGAAACCTCTGACCATCATCATCTTGGAAAGATGATAGGCACTACTTGTTTTCAAGTTTACACATTTAAAAGGTAAAGTGTATAAGTTTCGTAAGTATAATAACAACTAAGTACACTCTATTAGTGTATATGCGCATCTCAGTTATGCCATTGCCCTGGGAATGATATGTACTGCTGCTGAAAAACTTGTTTCTCAAATGCTGCTCTACAACTTGTACCACTGAACTCAAATGGCCATCAAAAAAGAGGGAGAAAAAAAAAAAGAGTAAGGGACAATGAGACAAAAGTGATTGTCAAAATTCAATTTGCCTTCACACTCAAAATGCACTTGTATTTTGATAAGGGGATATGTCCATACTGCAACTTAACATATTTAGGATTTTGCAGATACAACCCTAGTATTATAAAAACAGACCATAGAGTGGGCCAGCAACTAAGGTGTTTTAAAATAACTTTTTGTCCTGAATAGAATTTTTCTAAGTCCCACTTTTGGCTGTACAACCGATTTGAAGAGAAATCCAGTTCTTGTTTCCTGTGTGGCTTTGTTTCTTAGTTCACATAGTAAAGCCAATAGACAATATTGAAGAAGGAAAAAACAACAGGGAAGAATATGCGCGACCATCGATCTATGGCATTTACATCAGTCAAGTCAGGAATGGTGATTTTCAGTTGAGACGCACGTCTCCGTAGCCTGCTCTTCTTCTGTGCCACGTGTCGCTCCAGGGCGTTGCGACCAAAGCTGTGTCTGGGTAAGCCAGCTTTCCGGTACTGGATGCTTGAAGTGTCATACGCCAGCATAGTGCTTCTAGGGTCCCCAAGCCCCATCACAGCCTCAGAGGCAGCCATCTCATTTTTAATTTCAAGTGTGCTCAACAAAATATTTTCGTGTGGATCCATCTGTAAAAAACAAGAAAGCACATTTAACAGGAGAGAAAGGAAGCCCAATCAGTTGCAAACTGAAGCCATGCTGAGAAGGGCTAGATCTAACTTTACTAATTCAATGGATGTCAGCCTGTCTAAAAGACTTTAAGCATAGCTGTGACCATATTTATTGTCATTTATTTGTGAACTCAAGGAGCAATAAGGTGTCTATAGTATGATGGAATAAATGGTATCTCTCTAGACCTCATGTTCTGCGAGCAGAAGCAATACCTGGAAATGGAGCACGTGGTCAGCTCCTGAAAGTGGGACAAATATTGAACTTTTCAGGGTTTTTGGAAGGAAATCAAATGGAAGAGAGTCTGCTTTGATTTTGTTTTTCTTCTTTCAAATTAAAGCTTCTGCTCTGATAAATTCTTCAGGTATTCACAAAGCCTCTAACTCTATAAATAATCAGGCCCAGAGCACTGTGTAAGAGAATGCAAATTTTCTGGTTTTTAACTATATTCCAAACAAGACTGCTGGTTACTTGGGGAAAGGCACTATCATAGTCTAACTATTCCTATGTGGAAACTCCATCCCCAGGGCTAATGAATTTCATAAACACTGTGCATGCTGTGGAGACCTGAATGCTAGAATAGCAGAGATCTGCAATTTCAAGCAAGGAAAACCATATACAGAGTGTAATCACATCAAATGTACTTTGAACAGTTGTTTCAATGGGTAGATTTAGCTATTTTTTTTTAAAGGCAGTTCAATGAAAAAATATTAATGCAATATTGTAAAGAAACCCTTTACACAATTAAGAGGATTTCAAAGATGAGGAACTAAATTCTACTCTTAGGCAATCTGGAGTGGATCTGAAGTACAGTAGGAGAAGTTCGAAATAATCCATTTATAGAAAACAAATATAAGGTTATTTAGGAAGTTCTAATTCTCTTCAGCCTTCTCTCTAAACATATAGTTGGAATTGTATGATTACAGAGGACAATTAAATAAAAATACTTTAAACCCAGTAACATCTAATGAACAGCTAAATTAAGTACACTGACTTGGTGATGGTAGTGCAGATATACTCCAGGCCAATCAAGAGATGAAACTGTCCCAGAGCTCCTTTAAGGATAACTCAGCCACATTATTCATTTATCATGCACATAATATATACTATGATTATTATTGAAAGTGCAAAAATTGACTTTTGTGGATTTCTAAACAATAATATGGCATTAGTCTGTCTTAATATTTAGAAGCCAGCAGCCAGCAGCAGGTGCCTTGCTGCACTGCCCAATATAGTTAAAAAACACCCTGTGTAATATTCCACCTGGCACAGTGAGAGAACTGGGTGGAAAACAGTTGCTTTTTGGTAGCATTTACTGCACAGTATTATGAACGGGGAGGTTGGATACTCACAAAAGCACTTTGGACCTACTGAAACACTGCCATTTGAGTGATTACATCTGTTTAGGTAATGCATAAAAACTGGCATTGCTGAGATGCCAGATTTCCCTCTTTTTATTGTTTCCTCCACTCTATGTGAGTTTGCACCCCTCTAGTTCCATTTTGGTTTAGGTTTAGATTAAATGTCATGCCTCGACAGAAAGCAACCAAAATAATCTATTTTTGCTTGCTCTCCATTAGAGCCATATGAAATCTCGGAATTTTCTAGTATTAGGGAAATCACTCTTTTGTAAGAAGCACTAGAAACGTGGGCAAGGTGAGCTAGAAGCCAAGAAAAATTCCTTTAAGAACTCTGCAGCATGATACTGAACATTGTGAGGAAACACTGTGTTCTAGCCAGGAAGGCTATCAAATCAGTTCTCGTCTGCACCAGACAAAACTAAGGCAAAAAGAGTATTCTGCTACTATATTTGCCATAATAGAAACAAAAGCAAATATATGCAAAAGTTTTCAAATAGATCTATGAAACTTTTCAAGAGAACTTTCGAACATCTGATATATGATGAGTGCAGGTATTAGAATATTCTTATGTGATTTCAAGGATAAGATAAGATTGCCTACAATTTTTGTTACAAGCCCTCACACAAATAAGACTTGCAGTAGCCTGAAAATGCAAGCAATTATAAGCACTTGGCATTCACTGATTCCAAGAATGTCTAAAAACAAATAGGGGAAGTATCTTACAAGAGGGGTGCAAAGCCACTTGGAAACTACATTTTCCATAGTTTCACACAGCCTTAAGAAAAGAACAAAAATTTTAGTTCCAATGACATCAGGGGAAGTTTGACATAACATCCACTAATGAAATGGTTTTACCCCTTAACCCAGAGCCTGGGTTATTGTCACCTCAACGATGTGCATTCTAAGATACTATCTTTGGAAAGCTTTTAGTGCCAACACATTTGTTCACATCTTGAATCTTCTGAGGATGATTTTACTATAAGCATTTTATCCTTTTGATCTGCAATGATATTAGAAATTTGAGTGCTCTTTACACACTCTCATATTTTCTATGAAACAAATACAAGAAATGCTTTTTGTCTACTCTAGCTAGATACATACATGTTTTAGCAACATGATACCATTCCTCCAGTTAACTTTTTGCTTTCCTTCCTTCGTCACTTTTCGTTTCAGTAAATCTCTTAACACAGCAAATTGCTGCAAAAATCTGGTAGTTTTGGCAGTAGTTAGTAAGATTAGCGTATCTGGGCAGAAAAAGCACTTAGCAATGTTTGAAACTATTTTCTAGAGCCAAATGTCTTCTTCTGCATACATGAGTCTGATATCAGAGTTGGAGCAAAGCATTTTTCAATATTCCAAGAATTTTTCAGGAGTAGTAATGCAAAATACAGTAAAAATTAGTGATGGGCGAACCTTCAAGTGTCAGAATACTCAGGTTAGCAAAGCAATGTTCAGGTGCTGTTTGAGCATTAATTTGACCCACCTGCACCTAGAACAGTGGATTGCCTGTATCAAGAATTGCATTTTTCATGGTATTTTGAATTCCCAATCTGAAGAACTCCCAAGTTTCCAACTCAGAAGTACAAACGAACGTGAAAATAAAAGAAACAAATAACAACAACAACAAAACCCAGAAAGAAATTAACCTAACTTTTCAACCTTTGATGAAAGGTCTCTTGTCAGATTAGAGAAAGCCTGGGGTGTTGTCTTCATCAAGTAGGTTCGCCCAACTCTAAATCAAACATGCTTGTGTTACTAAGGGAAGCCTGAGATAGAAGGATAAGGAATTATGGCTATTGTACACAGCACCACCCATTCAAAAGGATCCCAAAGCGCTTTACAAGCATGAGAAAGAACAACCACTTCACTTCCCAGTGAAGCACAATCACCTCTGAGGTGAAATGTGGTGACCGACAGTGCAGAGCAATACACTCTATTTTGGTCAAGAAAATGGAGAATGCAGTAGCCAATTGAGCCTATGGGGTGGGTGAGTGGTGGGGGGAAATGTTAGGCAGGAAGAACAGTTACGTAAATTGATATTTGGCCAGATGCTTGGGATTGAGATGACCACGCTATAAAAAAGTGCCATGGGATCTTTAATGACCATTAAGTGGTCAGAACCTGAATTTTAAGTCTCTGAGGAAAACAACATTAGAAAACAATGAAAGATACCTTTGTTGAATACATTTCTGGACAATGATATGTGCCAATTATTCTTCTGTCCTGTAAGTTAATAAAATCAAGACCAGTTTCCTTAGAGATAAGGCAGCTATTATCTTTCATTTAAAATTAAAGCAGTCTAGGGTAATAATAGGACAACTAATGAAAAGATATAGGGACCTCTAAGCCAACAATTAGCATGAGAATATTCTGGCTTCAGAGGTGCTATTACTGCCTTGCTCTGCTTCTCAGGGTAACATAACGTTGTGATGTAAATGTATTTTTTCCAACTGGTCACTTGACCAAGGAAGATATGATGATATGAAAACAATTGTTAAACTTATTCTGGGGTAAAAGTAAGTGTAAAAGTGGTTTCAAAAGGAGGTGGAAGAGGGTTAAAAAGATCTCTTGGTGCTGAAGGATTGTTCAACCATAGATCTAAACTCCTTATGGTGAACAGGAGAGTTCAGACTTAATGGTGAAATTCCCAGGGACAAGAAAGGAAGGGACGATGAAGATGAAGAAAAAGCATCAGCAAGTACCATGGAAATAAAAGGTGACAGCAGAAGTAGAGGAGAAATGACCATTGTTCAGCAACCATGCAAGAGGGTGTTTTTTTATAAATCAATCTTAAAGGTGGATGATAAAAAATATGATGCAAATGATATTCACTTATAGGTCCAGGTCAACTGGAAGAGAAGCTGATTCTGGAGCCTTGAAAGAGGCCATGACCCTGCTGATGGCCTCAAACAAATGGAATACAGAGGAAAGTGTAGAAATGTTACCATTATATACTCTTCTTGCTACCTAGAAACTCCAAAATGATGGCTTTCTTGAGGAATTCCTCTTACACTAACAAATTAGCAACTATAAAATACAAGAAAATTACAACTCCCACTCACACACATACACACACATGTACATGAGGAATCCTCCAAGGATGACCAAATCTCCAAAACTACTAACACGGAGTATAACAGCATCTTAGTGGCTATGCTCTACTGTTATGCTGAACACAGCTTGATAGTAGGAGGAAAATGTATATTGATGAATTGAAAATAGCTAATATTGACACTTTTCCTTCCTCATATACTGTTCATTTTCACCTATAACCTTCATTTACAGGCAGGTATTTCTGTATCATTTTATGGCACAATGTCTTAGAAGTCATGGATAAAACACATCAGGGCTGGAATTTCTGATGGAAAAACCTTGTGAAACAAACCAGTTGTAAATTCAATAGAAATATCCTTCTGCTAAGTAGGGCTGCCATTAGCCAAAAGCAAAATATGGTGAACTAAGCCATGAAGGGAGAACAGAACTACCCAGTCTATTACAAAGATTAATCCCTGAGATTAGGTCTCAACATTTATAGGTCCTGTGAACTGACATTCTAAAGAACTGAAAGCAGAAATAAAGATCCCTTTCACACTGAAGACCAACATGACATGTTTAGACATGTAATTTAGTTTTAGAGATAAAAACCTTAGTGCTGTCTGCAGCATAGCTTCCCACTCCTTAGATGATCAGCTTTGCTTGAAAAAATAGTAACATCCCATTCCTGACTAGTCACAGTAGCTCTGGCAAGATTAGGTGGAATTACAAAGTGCTCTTTACATGTAATAGGGATCTTCCACCTCATCAGCAAGGTCTGAGTTACTGATTAGGAACCACTGGTCTCTTGGGATTGCACTGACAACACAGGGTAATTTGTGGAAGGTAGATAGTCCTTTATAAACTGCTGCCAGGTTCACTCTGAAAGAAAAAAGAACTAATGATTTTCAAATGGCAGCTGCCTAAAGCTATACAGACATTTTTGACTTCATAAGTAAGTCTGCTGAAGATAAACCTAAATCAACTCATAAATCACAAACACCTAATATTTCAAAACATCCATATGTGAAACTGTGCCCTTAAGAATGTAACAAACACTGTGTATCCACTATCTGTACAAAACTGAATTTACTGTCAGCACTGCAGTAGATGTTTTAAGAAACCACGTTGGCATGCACTGCCTTGGACTGTGTTATACACCTAGGATTTGGGTCAGGCTGTAAAACTGTAAAGTTAGAGGACAGTAAAATTAGGTTGAGTTGTAACTTCAGGTCAGAAAATCCGGGAAAACCCTGCAGATTAATCAAGATTTCCTTCAGGTTCTCCAGCTTTTTAAAGCCAAAAAATCAAAGTAAAATAACCAAGAGACCTGTAAGAATTAAAATAAAAAGTGAGAGAAAATGCAAGATCTGGACATGGAACTTTAACACTGCTCTAGCTATTTGTAATTCGATTTCTAGGCATCCAATTTTACCCTCCAATATATATGATTCCTTGATCATTATCATGAGTAACACATCAATAACTTAGTTATAAGTATTGTAGGATTCTGGAGAAACAGTTGCAAACTTACGCTTTCCTTAGGCATCCATTACTACACACAAGGTTCTGTACTTAAGACATTGCAGAATAAGTGCCCACACGAAAGGAGAGACTAAAATAACTTTAGCTTGATGACATCAGAATAAAAATAATGAATTATGAACTTGTTCCAACTGCTGCACAGAATCCAATGTTCCAGACCAAATGACAAGAAGAGAAATAGGCGAAATTAGGACTGTTGTTTGAAACATGGCACAGAACAGGACAAAATGGGGAAATCCCCTCCTGGTATTTTGCCTTCAGCTTGAACCTTACACCAACATCTTCTAAAACATTGCAAAAACATCCTTGGGGGTTTTAGAGCAAAAGGGGTTAAATCACCTTAGCCAATCAAGACAGAAAAATAGAGAGTACACTGATTCTATAGAAAACCATCTTCCTCCATTTCACTCTTGGCCAAGATAATTCAGTCCGATGCAATCTCTAGTGAAGTGGAAAGAATAAATTATGTAAGTGAGGCCTGGATGATGTACATGTAATTTTTGGTGCAGTAAGTGTAGTTGAACATAAAAAGTAAACAGATATCTGATCCAGGAAATGAGCTTGTAACTTTACTTAATCTGATACATTAATTTAATGGAACATGCATAAATAGTAAGGCTAGGCATGTTTTCAAGTGATTTCCTGTGAATGAGACTTTCAAACTAAAACCACAAATAATGTGAATTTACCAGTAAACGTAGGTTTTCATAGCCCAGCATGACTGTTTCATTAAATTTAACATACACATATGCAATACAAACTGTAACACCCTTTAAAAAAAAGATATAAGAAAGCATATAATTTATAAATGTATAAATGGATGCACAGTACACAAGCTACATTTGTAATATTTTGTTATGAATACTGTTAGATATGTCATTCCTAGGTTGTTTGGGCTAATTAATTGTTTGCTCATTAACCTTGCTCTGTCTTTATCTTCAAAGACAAGGAGTCTCTGTGGCATGCTGCAGAGTGACTGCACCCCGTCTCTCCACTTAGTGCCACCCTAGAGTACACAATCCAGCAACTGCGGGATTCACAAGCACAACTAGTTTACAACCCCTAGCATATAATATTTAGTTACTACTTATTTTTTGGATAGGCATTGGTTGACTTATGGCCACTTAATTAAACCTTGGCAAACTCTTGAGAGCTGATCTGCTTTGGGAAATCAATTCACCAAATTCACTGGCCAGATGCCTTCTGGACTGCAGCTACATACATTTCTTACACACCCCTGTACATCATTTGCTTGTTTGTGCCTTATTTCCCCACAGTTTGAAATAATTACATAATATATAATGCATGTATATTATATATGCATTAATGTTTTTTTTTTTTCCAACCAAAAGCATACTTCATTCAGGGTCACAGGTAGATAGCAGGTTTGTAGAGGCACTGCAAAAGCAAAAGGGCTAACGTGCTTTAAACAAATGGAGTGTACATGCACTGGTCTTACACTAATTAAACATGGCATTCAGAGGAGCATGGCCACAGAAAGAAAACCTCACATAGCTGACTTGACCTTTATTCAGATGTCATGTGGAATACCACCACAGATCAGAGAAATAAATCACCTCCTGAACACTGCTGCAAAGTGCTGCAGGCTAAAACTGGAACTTCCTCAAGTTTCAGTCCCACCTAAACTCTGGTTTCAACAAAAAAAGAAGGGGCTGGCCAAGCCCTCTGTGCATTGCTGATTGCTGTTTCATATGCAAGTTATTCCTTGATAACGCATGAATGTAAATTCAGGAGAAAAGCTGAGCTTTATATTCCATGCCTGATTTTATTATATGTCCTACAATAAAATTCTGTCTAAGGAATACTTTCTGACCCTGGATTAAGAATCAGTCCTCATGCGGTTTTACCTGTACTGCAAAAGAAAACTATTCATGTAGGGGAAAGGAGGATGAATGCCTTCACTGAAATCTGGACAATGGCTGCATTAGCTCCAGTGATACAGACCAGTGAGGATTTGAGATTTTAGTCTGAAATTTTAAGAACTTCATGTTGTACTTTTATTTCCTGTTCAGTTTATTAACTGAGTCTGTGCATATAGCCACTTTAACTCTTTTTCCAAAATCTTTTGCATTTTGTTGTAAACATGTTTTATATGGTTACTCATTTTTTATACTAGAAGTACCTCTATTAAGTAGGGTATAAGGTGCAGTTCTACAGAATAAATACTGCCTGGTTTTAGTTACCTTTGCAATAATTCCTCCTCACTGGAGCGGCATTATATGATTTCTTCAGATAGAAATGAACAAATCTTGCTGTGAACTGAAAAAGCCAGAGGCAAGCCAGCAGCAAATCAGAGTGGAAATAAAGGCATGAGCCAAGCCTAAGTTAATGACCCTGGCTTTGGAGCAAGGTATATGATGTCTCACCTGCAGCCCTGTTCACGCATCTTTACACCTGAGTCTGAAAATTGAGGAGCGTGACCTTATCTGTTTGCAGTGCACTGAAAGCTATCACAGGCTGGCCTGCAAAGGGGCCACATGCACGTTATCAATGGATTCACACTGGCTCAAGTTAACACACTTCATCTAACTCCACTCTTCTTTTTCAAAAGAGACATCTATGGGTATGACAGCAAAAAAAAATTGCACAGGCTTTTCCACTTATTCACTAGTAAAGTTGTGAAAAGAAGTTTGGAAGCCGTCATGGGAAGTGGCAGGTAGCAAAGCAACACTAGAGCTGACTCTGGTCCATTTCCAAGAGTACTGCTGTAATGGATGACATTGCTGGCGCAATGAAACAAAGTACTCGGTCTTCATGTTCAAACAACACTCTCAGGTGAGCCAGTGAATCTCAGAAGGGGCACGTGGAGAAGAAGAATGCTGTGGAAGCCCAGTTCCCTTGCTAGACTATATAATGGCCAGAAATTGTCCATTCGCAGGCTGTCCAGTTATACAGCTGAAATAATTAGGTAACTGCATGGTCTTGTTCCTCTTAAAACTCTGATAAAAAAAGCTCTGAGGGGAACTATTCAACTTTTCTGGTTAAACTTGGCCAGATACTTTTCTCTGGTCAAAAAATGGTAAGGGAAAAACTCAGCAGCTAAGACAACATGAAAGGGAAGAATGTAACCACATAATTGCAGCCTAAAGCTGGTTAAGCTTCTATTTGTTTGTTCTTTGCCACCTGATCTCCTGTAGCAAATGTGTGCTAATTTGGATAACAACAGTGGGTCAGGAGGGCAATGAATTGCAAAGATACCTGCGTTTGTTTAAACCTTCTTAGCTTGCTAAGCCCTAGATTCATTCTTCAAGAGGAGATTTCTATTGCTATTAATATGCTGTTTAGTTTCATTACCATATTAAATTTCTCTGTTTTCTGCTTGGTTCCCAAACTTCTGACAGCAAAAAAATGTCTTTAGTCTGACAATTTCACTTGTTTGTGACTTGGCACTGTGTTAACAGCAAGGCACTGTAACTTTCAGGCATGCTGACTGAATACCTTATGTAATACAAAGACTACTGAATAAGGAATATATTTTTAAAAAGTCTTTATGTTCAAGAAAAAAACCCTATCTAAACATGCAGAGATTAGCAATGTCGGTTCACTTTTTCCTTTTTTTTTTTTTAAATGACTCAATAAATCTGTATAGTTTTACAGAGTCTTGCATAATATCCTTACATTTTTCACCCTCCTTTCCAGAGGGAAATTGCTTTATAAATGCTCACAAAAAGAACAGCATGATTGGAAAATTAGCGGTAGTTTTATTTATGTGACTTACTATCATGTACTTCAGATGCAGACACTACACTTACAGCACCTCCACACTTTAAGTTGGCTTGGAAACATCTAAGCTTCAATTATTACTGCAGCTACATACAATCCAAAACGAAATGCAGTGATTACCTACGTTATGCAAAACATGATGCCACTTCTCTGAAGTGACAAAGCAAATTTCTTTGAAAGAATAAATCAAAAAAATATTATACATGAAATGTGAATGACTCTCCATCTATTGCTTAAGGGATTGCAAACCTGATTATCAGATCAGAGTGTGTCTGGATACCAGAGCAGAACTGCCATAGACTATGAATCGTGATGGTCTGAGTATGTGAATCAAAATATTCAGAATATAAATCATAACTAAGGTAAAGTTGTTCCCAGTATGCTTTGTGTTAATCATCGAGGCTGGTGAATTTCTGCAACAGTTACTGGAATTAACTTACTCTGCTTACTGGATTGAGTTAGTGCACTAGTTAACGCTGTCGAATTCTAGTTCATGATTAGCAATGTGCCACTAGACTTTGGCTACTCTGTTACATGGCTGAAACATCTATTGTATGAATAATTATATAGAAAATACCACAAGTGAAAGAGTAGACAAAATGCACCTCAGCTAGTGGTGACACTCTTGACACCCACGGCCCTTAAATTTCTAATGATGTTAGAAGAAAGACTCCAGGTGAGTGCAGATCTAGTCTTATAAAATTTCTCAGTTAATAGCTTTCATTGTTTAAAGGGAAACTGATTTTTTTAAAAATAAAGTTAAATAAAAGCTTGTAGCTTTTTCTACATTGCTGAAAAATTACTAATGAAAAAAATTTTTCAGTACCTTCACAATTTTTACAATGGTAGATGATCTATGGTAGCATAACATCAGAATTAACATCATCATTATACATTATGAAAAAAAATAAATTAATGAATGGGTGAGATCTAAGCCATGACAATATAATCCTAAAAGACTATAACCTCTAAAACTGTTTTATGCTGTCAACATATTATGGATGTTATGGATTTTTGTTGTTCTAGCAAAAATGGAACAAAATGTTTTCCTGCCTGCAGGCACACTATGGTAGTGTTAAAAGTTCTGAGCAAACTTGAGAAATTCCACCACCAGAGCTGTATGGAACATATGTTTCTACTTCACAAATAATCACTTGGGTTTCTTCTGATTTAGATTTTTATTTTAAACTCTGATTTTTTCCCCCTGGAGTATTGTGTTGAATCACAAATTCAAAAAGCTTCCCATGTCATAAAAAATTTCCAATTTTGCATGTGTGTGAAATTTTATACATTTCACACTGAGCATTTGGCCCAGACTTGCCACTGTGTGAAACGCATCTAGAATGGTCGAAGTGAAAAATGACAAATGCTTTATGGTAAGTGCTCCATTTTCATTAAGCATAATGGATACTTTTTCCAAAAGTGCATATCTTGGCAAATGTATTTTCTGCCTCAATTCCCCATCCTCAGGGGTCCATTTTTAGATCCAAAATTAAGTGCACTGCAAGTTGGTGCTTTATTTCTGAGGAGTTTCTCATTTAGTCAACAGTATCCTGGGCCATTCATTGCGTGTTGAAAATATCCAAACTTTTCAAGCTCTAAACACATCTGTAGCAAATATTTCTTACCCAGGTCATCTGAAAGATTTATGAAAGTAGGTAAAATTTACACTTTATTTCCAATATTCCATACAGCTTTTGCTAGAATATGAGATACAGCCATCATTTTGGATTTGTACCTTTGGAAACAGATTAGACATATTTAACTCTACAACCTGCCTGAGAAAAAACATCTCCTAGTAAAACTTAACCGAGTGCATGCTTTAGAAAAAACACCATTCATTTTCCCAGGCTAGAGGCAGCATTCATTGCTGAGATGGCTAAGTACACTGTTCTCCAGAGCTAAGACAAGATCATCATAATCCCACTCCACTCGTTTTCTACAAGAAATTACATTTTAAAGCTGTTTGGCAGAAGGGAAAGTCTGCCTTCCCAGAGCAATGCTAAAACACATCCCTGTTTCGATTTACCTTATTGACATCCATTCGCAACTTCTCGTTGTTGGCACTGGCAGCTTTCTCTGCTGCTTTCTTTTGACGCTGAGGTCCCCTGCCAAAGAAGATGTAGTTGACCAATGCGTACTCCAGCAGAGCCATGAAAACGAAGACAAAACATCCCATGAGGTACATGTCAATGGCCTTCACATATGGAATTTTGGGAAGAGTCTCTCGAAGGTGGGTGTTGATTGTTGTCATTGTGAGCACAGTTGTGATTCCTGGAAAAAAGAATTGACGAGTCTACTAATTGAGTTAATTTTATTTTCTAGCATAATAGCTTCTAATGTGCAAGTGGTACAGCTGAAAAAGTCTAGTTTTTTTCTTCGTGGAAAAAAATCCACCTGCAAGTTCTGTCCATATTCCTTTTCCTTAATTTTTTTTTGCACAGCAAAGAAAATTATACCTGTAATAAACTGCATTCAATCAGACAGAAGTTGGATCGCACCAGTGTTTTTAACCAGCTAAACTGTAGCCTTCTCTAACAAGTCTTAGTTGTAAATTACTTGCCTAGAATCACTGTTACCTTCCTTTCCTCCAGCATTTTCCGGCAGTTTGCAGTCTTGAGCTCTTATGGGAAAATGCTACACAGAAAGGCCAAACAAAATGCAGACAGTATGCTATAAAGTTAAAATGTCAAACTCTCAATTCTATCTTTTATGGTGATTTACCTATTTTATCTGTTCCAGAGTTGTACTGGCAGAAATTGGTCTGATTTATACAAAATTTGGCAACAGATAAGCTTATTTATTTTTATAAGATGCTTGAATCCTCCAGCGAGGGGCACAGTGTAAACAAGCACACGTGGGATTAGTGATGAGATGAGAGCACTCTGGAGATTAATTAGGGAAATGGCTTTGCTTTTAGTATGCAAGGTAGCAGTAAGGAAAACCCCATCAATTTAAGGATGAATTAGTTACACGCCCTAGTAAAACTTTCTTTAATTCATACCTGAAAGGAAAAGCAATTTATAATCCGTAACAGTGTGAAATGTGTATTCTGGACTGCCACAGGCAAAAGTAAACTAACTGCATCCTCTTTGGAGAACAAACAAGCAGTAAAACAACAACAGAAAACGTTGAAACAATTAAGCTAATTTTGGTTCCAATGATTATAGAGTTAGCTAATTCAGACACGAAATCACTTTCATTTTTATTTAAATTGTGATGATTTGGATGCTGATTTAAATAATACAAAGCTTAACAAGCCAGACATAAAGAGATCTAACAGATTTATTTTTCAAATCATGCACTATGCACTAAGCTAGAAGCAAGAAAAAGCACTCAGCCAATGCACACTGCATCAGACGTGTAAAAATGCATACCTAAAGCAACTCTTGCAGCTGAAGCGTCATAATTAATCCAGAAGGAAACCCAGGACAGGATAGTGATCAGAATAGAAGGCATGTAGGTCTGCAGAATGAAGTAACCGATGTTTCTCTTAAGTTTAAAGCTGAGAGACAGCCTTGGGTAGGCACCTAAAAGAGAATATTTGGTATGGCCATAATTTACTTGTATAAAGCCTGAAAACATTTTTCTGTCATTTTGGTTTTATTGTTTTCATGCAACATAGAGTACACACAGAGTTGAAAGATCCAGGATAATCAGCTGCAGAATTTCTAGCAAGAACTGGGATTAAACAATCTTTTATTCTAAGGGTACAAGGATGCTCTAGGGGCATATCTGCTAGTAACCGTCATATTCAACAATCAGCAGTGAAAACACATTTATCAAAGGATAGAAATGCTTCTTCCCTGACAAGCTGCAGTATGCCTACTTCATTGTAACTCTCATTTTGTAACCTCTAAAAGCAATGCAATGCTTCCCCTTTGCTACCGGACACCAGAAGTATTTTGGTGTATGAAGCACTTGTTGAAATGGGTGCCTGAAGACCATTATTCAAGTCCAATTTCTGCTTGGTTTTGGAGAATTTGGATGCACAATCCTTCTATACTTTCTCCAAGATTATTCCTAAGTGAATTTTGAAAATTATATTTTTTAACACACCTAGCTGCTTTCTCAAGTAGGTAGAGAACATCACATAGCAAGAGGCAAACCCAACTCTTGTCTCTTTCAAATGATTTAATATTGTCATTGACATGTTTTGGTTGATTCTTGGGTTTTGGTTTTTTATTCATTTTATGAATTCAATCTTATTTTCTACTCCTCCTCACAAAGCATCTTTTCAGCCTTCAGGAAGTCACATTTCCTAGCACAGGCTAAACTACAAATAAAGTGGAACAAGGATTGTAAAAGTATACAGTGAAGACAAAATAATTAGCCTAATTATATCTGCCACAACTTGGCAGAAGATCCACCTAGAAACAGCGAGAGAAAGATCCCTGTATTTCCTACAGGCTAGGTTACTTCCTGTTGTGTGCAGGGCACTGAGGTGTTTAAGTGGCTTAATCAGTATTCATGGGAAAACAGAAAATACAGCTTATTTGACTGAGCCTTAATGTGACAAACTAGTGCATCCTCCTTATATGTTAGTGAGTGATGCCTTATACACTGTGAAAGCTGTAATAAAAACTGCTCCTCTCAAAATTCACGGTACTGCTCCAATTATTCCTGTTTCTAAAATCTCTGCTCAGATCCTGGACTGCACATTGAGAATTAACCTATTTCTAAAAGTCCCCCCAGTGAATCCCCCTTTTAGCTCCCCTTCCACAAACCTGTAGAGAAAACAACATTCTTGGTGATAAGCTTGTAGTCTACAATGGAGAACTGTGGCAGTTCGATCTTTGTCACTCCTGTGACTGCATTATCACCCCCACGCCAGTAAAATTCAATGTCATCTGTTGTATAGCCATCTATAAAACAGAAGCGGACAGTTAAGATACATATCTCTTCAAACATCATGGAGAAGATGCCAGAGAATTAACTTGGAAAAAAAACCTTCAAATATATTTCTAAAACTAAACTGATAATAACATAGTAGATATAAACACGGAAACACAGGTAATTCTAGTTACAATTTCAAATGGCAATCCTAGGCATATTTTAATATTTGTTTTTATTAATACTAGAATAGATTATACTATTTTAAAATTACTATATTATAGTAAAATATTTATAAAGTAAACCTTTAAAAACAAATTAAGACTACATACATCCCATATAGAGATAGCAACTGCACATTCAGCTTAGGATAACTTCTGATCCCAAGGCTGAATAAAACAGTGTGGGTTTGCTGTAAACTTCAGTCCCTGGGCTGAAACATTGGCACTGGTAAGAGAAACATTGCCAGGTCACCAAGAGATGCCTGGAAAAGATGCTTTTCTGTTTTGTGCAACATGATGAGCATAGGAAAGAGGACAGTTAGAGTGATCAGGTAAGAGGAGTTCAGCATACAGTTATCTCACCACAGCTGCTCTGTATGCTATGTAGTTTATTATACAACTATGGATGAAAAGGACAAACTCTAGTTCAAACCTATTTAGACTTTACTTGTACACCCAGAGTCATTCTTAGTCTGAAAAACAGTTTGAATGCAATAAAAGGCAGTTATATTCAAGTAAGGTCCTTATAAGAAAGAACTGTAGAAGATGCAACAGACATACACTGGTTGACAAAAAACCTAAAAAACCCCACCACCACCAAAACCAGCAAAAAAACAGGCAAGCAAAAATCCCACCATCCACAAAATCCCCAGGAGACAGCACATGTTCACACAGACATAAAATATTCTGGAAATATGAATATGCATTTGTCAAGTGGCAGTTGAGCTAACTTGCATACTCCAGAGCTGGTATCCAGAACTGTTCAGTAAACAACAGACATAAATCTACTAAAAAAAACAGGAAGTAAAATATTCATGAAGGTTTGTAGCCTTTTAAAGGTTTTTGATGTTGAAAGTTGTAAATAAAAAGAACACTCAAGAGATAGAATAATGACTATGACCTTTTGATAAACTGACATAATAAAAAGATACATATGTGACTTTGATTTTAAGTTCTCACCCACAGATGAAGGACAAAATTATATACTAACCACCATTTTAGTTCAAATAGCAGCTGAATTTCACAGCTCAAATAGCACTGAATTTCAGGGAACAATGCAGGTTATGCATTCTGTAATAACCTAGACAATATAAGCAGTGTCCATGCATCATTAATGTTTGATAATACAAGTATAATTCAGGTGTACAGCAGCAGGACAAGGCAAGTGAGTTTTAAGATATGAACCTGTTAATCTGTAAAAACACTGAAACCACCATAAAAATATATCCAACAAAGAGCAAGTTTAAGTATTCTGGTAGTTACATTCTTATAGCATATTGATAGCAATTCCATTTTTTTGTATATGTGACTCCTTCATTCTGTTTTTCATGAAGTTAGCTGAAAATCTAACATAGTTTCAGAGCAGAAGACAGAACAAATGCAGACAGTTTATGTTTCCTTGTCTATCACCACCTAACCTTTGTCATGTCTCACTGTAGGCTTTCAGAGAGAAAAATAAAATAAATTCCAAACCAAAATAATATTAAATTAAATAATGAACTGGCTGATCCTGAGATGTAAAAGTAAGTATATGTTATGAAAAATAGAAGAAAACATCCTCAGAGAATTTAGAAAGAACAATATTACATACCTTGTTGTAAGGGTTTACTCTTACTTTGTGTTACTGCCGAGTTTTACTGATATTCTATCTACTTTGCCCTCAAACAGCAAGTTCCAGAAACCAGTATCATTTAATGAACTTGGTGAGATTAATCAAGGTAATTCATTTAACTTTGAGGTAATTTAACTACTAATGTTCATCAATCTTTTTCTTTCTGACAAAATAAATGCTAAAATAAGTTACAGCAAGAAAAGATTTTCTTTTTTAGAACACCTGTTAGTTCTGCCCAACTGCCTATGCACGGTTTAGCCTTGAACCATCTAATCATACCAGGATTCATACAGAACACCAGGATTTATGCTCCAGCAGACTGCCAAATGCTGCAGCATTACCCCTCTACCTGCAAAATGTGGCTAAGCTTCTTCTTGTATTCTCATAGTCTTAACACTAAACAAACATCAACAATTACTTCTTGAGGGGAGCTGAATTCCCTTGGAAAATCTCACAGAGAAGTTGAAACCGCAGATTCCAAAATGGGCAGCTCAGGGCTGCTTTGGGGAGGCTGTGCAGAACTCCCTGCTGCTTAGGATACTTCTGAGGGGAAAATGCTCAGCAAAGACTTTGACACTGAATGACAAGAGCTGTTATTAGGTATTAATAAGAAGAATTTCAGGAAGTCTCTTCAAGCTTTCATCAAGATATTTCTTTCCCCAAGAAGGATAATTTATGCCATTCATTTCATAACGTGGAGAAGGAGGAAAAAGAGAAAGTCATCCACACATGAATGACACTGTGTACTGCTGAAGTACCCAAAGATAATTGGATCCAAGTCTAATACCTGCAAAACATCTGCCAGAAGAGAGAATGGGCCTATTCATGTATCTAGTGGACACATCTTACAGATAATGAAGTCCAATTACCTGTGGCTATAATAAACTCCATCCTCAGATAGCAGAGACTCAAACCAGCTCTAGGTACAAGTTAAAAGTAGTTACAGACCGATCAATTTTAAATGGAAATATACAGTCTACAGAGAATAATCTGTGGCTCTTGACAAGAAAAAGGCAGAACTAATGAATGTCAGCTCAATATTTCTAAATTATCAGGTCACATGTCAGTAATGTAGAAGTAAAACATACTAACCCCAAAAATGCTGCAAGTCATTTTTGCAAAAATCCGAGTTTGGCACAGAACACTGTCAATTTGATTTAGATTACAAAAGAACTGTTATTTTACTATATATTAAATTGTATGTAGCACTGCTACCAGCACAGAGAATTTGATTGATTGCTTTTTGTGATATCATTTATATATCAGCAGCAGCACAATTTACTTCACATTCAGAAAGTTCAATTTCTCATTTCTGTCACGCATCACACACTGGCAGTCAACAAAATCAATACATTGTCCTGGTTATATGGCACCAATTCTGAAGGAAGCAAAGCATTCCTCACTCCCATTAACATGGACATGGAGTTTATCATTGCCCATACTTCAAATAATGACAGATGATGAAGCACGGTAGAAGAAAAACAAACAACAAGTAGAACATAAAATAAAAACCTCCTCATACAGAAACAACAAAAATGCCTATTTTTTTCCAGTCTATTTAAGAGAAGTAAAAGCCTGGAAATTCTTTAAATACTAACAACCCCAAATGAAAGCTGTACCACTACTGGCTGAGCACGAGAGTATTTAGATGCAAGAAGGTTATCAGGAACACCACACAATGGAAAACAGAAGCCAACTTTTCTAAAAAACTAAGGATTTATCAGCAGGATTCACTGCCTCAATGCTTTTTGACTGTACATGACAGTTGGGCTATATTTTAGATTGATATATAGATACACATATGCATCTACAGTGTGCACACTCTGTAGGCAATCAAGCAGTCCATATTACATGTATTATGATAGCACCTGGAGACTAAAGATAAGAAATTTGTTTATTTGTAGGGGGGAAAAAAATGTAATGATAAACATGCAAGACAGTGAAAATGTGGGTAAAATATGAGAGGTTTCTGAGGCCATGCATTAACCAGTCTGCTCTGTACCATCAGCATGTTGTCTAAGCATGGCTGGAACAGCATTGGGCAACAAATATATACATTCAGCATCATGTTTGAGCTAAGGAGACCTACTTAAGCACTAAGAGGCAAAAGGAACCTTTTGGGAACTGTCATAATTCTAACCTAATCTGCCCAAGCTTAACCAAAAAAGTGTCCTTCTAGTTACATCTTCAATCAGAGGTCCTGGACATTGTCTGCACAGGAGTACAATGAAGCATAATTCGGCCTCTTCAACTGCATTTTTGCTGAGCAGGTCTGGAGGAATTACATCACCTTTCTGATCATCTGAGATGTTTGGCTTTTGGTCACCAAGAGAAAACACAGGAGAACTCAGCTTACAACAGGTTCTGGAAATAAACACTATTATAAAGCAACCACTTGGAAGAATAACAACATACATTTTGGAGAAAACATAGCTGCTTTATACACATGGCATTTAAAAAACCAAACAAACAAATCACAAAATTACTTTATAATACAGAGAATTCTATGAGCACCAAGCCATTTAATCACTCATCTCTGCTACTATCAATTGTATTTTCTTTGCCTAGCCACTCACAATATAGTAGCTTCTCATTACACTTTCTTTTTCAAGCATTTCTTCGGCAGTTTAGCATTTGCGCAAAGCAAACAGCAAAATTATTTGTAGAACTGTAACACACAAAGCACACTTTGAAATTCCAACCCCCTTCAGAACACTCAAACTTGGTTCACTGCATCACTTCATCCACTTACTAAGTCAAAAACATAGCCTGAAAGAATAAGCTAGAAGCGTTCCTTTGAATATGCAGAGATCTTCAAAGCTGAGGAGAATACAAGTCACCATAGACTGAAATCAGTGGGGTGATATGAAGGCATGAAGGCAGGAAGAAAAGTCAGTTTCTGTACTGCTGAACACATTTGCCATCAGAGAAACTGGAAAAAACACATTGTACTTGTTTCTCTCTCCTTTCTCACCCCCCTCAAATTCTGTCTTTCTGCATAAAACATTAAAATTCTTTTTACATTTAACTTCAAAGGCTTTTTCCCTTAAGGCTCTGAGGATTTGGATACAAAAGAGGATGTACAATTTTCTGACTACTGTGAAACTCAATTGATTTTTAGATTAAATTGGTAACATTCTCAAAAAAACAATTTTCAAGTTGTACAAATGGTTCCTTACTAGAGAGAAGGGGGTGTGGAGAAGAAAGAAAGGAAGAAGGAAATGTGACTCCATAATTACTGCAGGACAGTATACAGCTCTTAAAAAAATTTTTTGTGATGGACAAGTGAAATTACAAAATTGATTCCAGGGCTCAGAATAGGCTTTTCATGGTGTTAGTGGAATCAAGTTTAATTTTCAAGTAGGCACTTCAGGCTGATTCTTGTTTACAGTAAGCCTGGTAACTCACTTATAGAAGAGGTGTCCTAGCACAACCCATTAAATGTCATTGGTGTTTTTTCTTCCCCAATGTTTTCAATGAAAATCATTTGTACTTTAGGGCACTTGCTGAAAAATGCTTTCATAAGTAAATCTGCACTGCTACAATACTTCTTAGAAAAGAGATCAGAAACTGATTGGGAGAACTAGATCAGTGCAGTAACACTCAAAAACCTCCTAGCTCCCAGAACTCAGCAATTTCTTGCAATCTTTCTGCTTCCATAAGCTCATTTACTCCCACCACTATGAATGACCTAAAAAGTTATTGGATTCAACACCATGGAGATATTGCAAGTCCAAGCATTCCTCACATAACAGAGAGAGGAGTATATGCAGCACAGTCATCCCTGGTAGTATGAAGCTAACGCCCCATTACTCCAAAGCACATTTTATACAGTACCTAGGAACAGCTGGCAATATACTATCAAACCCACTGATTTCATCCAGCAGAGGACCTCTTCTGAGGAAAAAATTCATGACATGTCAGCTATGTGCATTGATTAAGTCTGGATCTTCTCTTGAAGAGGACTTTCATGTAGCATGGGTGACAGTAACAAAATGTTAGCTGAAGAAAACATGGGTGGTGATTGTTGCTGGCCTAAAGACAGTGCTAAATGTAGTTACTTCTCACTTCCACTAACAGTAAAATTATAAAGAAAAAAATCCTTTAATCTCTAAATTACAGATTAATTAATTAAAACCAGATTAATATACATTACAAGTCTGCAGTAAAGTTAATTAATTCCCTATTAAACACTTCACATAAAAAGGAGTTCCTGATAGAATACTGGAAAGCTAAATATTAAGAATTGTCTATTTTCATGAAGCTCAGCTCTACAGAAGAGCCAAGAAATTTACTTTCACTTCTCATAAGAGTAAATCTTCTAAGATGCAGTAGGAAATTGCAATATATAACCATGAGGAGGATATCAATTGTTGCTGAGGAAAGCATCATTTAGGCAGAAATAACAAATTGCTATTTAAATGTCAACTGCAGCTGGTGTAAATATGATAAAAATGAATCCATCAATTCTTAAGTGATCTATTTCAGTGCCATTAAATCACAAAATGAAAAGAAAAGTGAAAATAACTATTTTGAAAAGTGCAATCAGGTATAAGCAGGCAATGGGCTTTTTTTCAGAGTAATATAAAGTGAAAATATAAAGTATTTACCATATTTCAAGACTTAAGAAAACGCTACTTCTTCATTCATAATGATTTTCTTTCACACTTAGGTCAATGAAGTCAAACTTAAATAAAGATTCAAAAGCATGTTTTTGCACCAAAAATTGCTTACAAGCCCCCATTTTTTCCCCTCAGATCACCAGATTTAGCCTCAATAAGAAACTAAGCACATCCTTCTCAGGAAGCTGAACTATGGTATACATGTTGAAGAACTAACTCAGAATTTCAAGACATTCCTCAAGGCCTACTTGAACTTCTACCACACTGAAAACCCTCCAGTGTTTAACGCAGTGTTCTGTTAATTTATTTCCCAAAACCCTGAATAATTAAACACAAAGCATATAAAAACAAAAATCAACTTCATAGATCTTTGAAAACATCTACAGGACTTTTTTTGCATAAGCAGCCCATATCAATTCGGTAATCTGATTGAGCAAAGCAAGGGTAACACCACCCGTGAGAAGCCAGGCAGATCTTTTCTGAATGAGCAGAAGAAAGCCACAAATTCCTGATGCAACAAATAGCATCATTCTGGCCCTATGCTATAACCCTGGCAGCTTTGTTTTGTTGACAGGACATTTCCTCAACCAAAGGAATTTGGAAGATCTGCCAGTATCTTGAACCCAATAAGCCTCTTTCAGCCTCCCTTTAGCTTGGCAAGTTCCATGTGCCTTGTTTGTGTGGGGGAAAAAAATTGTGTCTGAGCAAATTAGTTTGGTGGCATCTAACTTGCAGATTTGAGGAACTACCTCTATTGATAAGGACGTACTTGCAAAACAGCTAAAAATGGAATAGATTTTTGCATGGGTAGTCTCAGCAGTGAAAGAATCAAATATAAAATCTCATGTGTTTTTAAATGAGGAATATATGCAAGTCATTTGAATGTACTGTTATCTTTTTGCACAATAAAGATTCAACATGGGTGCAGAGGGAACAATTTTTTGCACTTTGATGCAAATACAAACTGAATTTCAGAATTGTTTTCCAAAAAAGATAAAGACTGATAAAAATGTCCTAAGTCCCAACTTTTTGTATAAAACTGTTTCTGATATTTGAAAACAAATATCAGCTGTCTTCTAGTCTTGAGTAGGCCATGTTTCCAGGAAGAGAACTTGTACAGTAAAACATACATCCCCAAGTGGATATAAACAAGAAAATTATTTTCTCCTCCAACCCTTTATTAAGGAGAAAGATCATGTGGGAAAACCAAATACTTTCATTTGCACTCTACCATCAATTTGTCATTGCAACCTCTACTCATCATTATGTTTTGAGCTGATCTCTACACTTTTATCTCATTTGGCTACATTAAATTGAAATTTATGCAGAGGAAAGTTGGTGTCCAAAACACTTATATATACTCTGGAAATAATGAAAGGGTCAGACACTGAATATTGTTTCCTAACAGGTAAATAAATCTCCCAACTTTCTTACCTAAGGGGAGATTTATTTACAGACTATATACATTGGACTTTTCCCCTTTTATCTGATATTAGAGTTAGTCTTTCCAAAACTGGAAAGAGAAGTGAAGGGTATATCCAAATGAATCAATAAAGCACCATTTGTAATACCTCACAACATTTGGTCTTACACAGCCGAGTTCTCCACAACCTGCTATCAGTCTACATTTTGAATGGTGGTGTACATTAAAAAGAGAGGAAAAATGAACAACATCTGGCAACCTTAACATTATTTATAAAACTGCATTAATACTCCACTCTGTTTAATTATTCCATAGTGTATTAAAAATCCAAGGCCACAAAGAGAGGAATGTAATTTGCAGAAGAAAGCCCTGCTGGCTAGTGTCTATGCCATTTGTTCAATTTAGAAAAAATACTTACTCATTAAGATACATTAGCTTGCAATGTTCTGAAATATTACTCTGTCTTTACCTGCACTATTCAGGACATGATAGTATCTAACACTTCTACTTTTAAGTAAAGATTTGGTTATGGAAACATGAACATTGCTCTCTGACTGACAACAATATGCTAAAACCTGTTATTGATAAGAGCTAAACATCAATGGAACATTAAAGAAACCCACATTTTGACACATGCAGAATTAAGGTTGGTTTTGGACGCTTTACTAAAAGCAAATCAATTTTTGTAGGCTCAGTTATGAAGAGGTTACAGGGAATACTCTTTCTGAAGTCATCCAGAGCTATATATATCTGGGAACTATCTGGTAAGTCCTCTGCCTTCCAAAAGATTTTTCAAACACAATTACATCTACCTTTGCTGTGGAGAACAATTTATACAGTACCATGTGAATGGAGTTTATAGGGATGTTAATTATAGACCCTGAGATAGCCAGAATTACATCAATATTTCCTAAAAATTGCAATAGACCTGTAACATTCCTAGAGGTCCTTCACACAGCCTGGTTAATATCAGAAACCACATTGCTGCCTTCTCAAAATATTTCAGTGGGAGCTGTGTGCCTCAAGGCTCAGAAGACTCTTCTGCAGGAAACTCTGTTGTGACACCTATATCGGAAAAGACAGCACAGGTTTGTTGGCAGTATCCCAACCACCTTCCTAGGATGCTGAAAGAGGGAGAATAAATTCTTTTGACACAAATCCCTCCAGGTTACAAAAACAGGACACAAAGAAAAGTTATTCAGTTGCTAACAAGATGCTAATGGTTGTGGATAGGTAAGCACAAGGTAGCAGGAAGTAGAAATGTTTTAACAGGAGATGTGACAAGGCCAAAGAAGGAGAAAGAAATCTACTTCAATTCTCTGCATTTAATTGGCACAGAAGACTGTAACCCTGAAGAGCCCCAGAAATGCTGTTGAGCAGCAACCTTCTGTAAAATCCATGGCAAAAGCAACCTCCTTTCCCATTTTCCTCACTAGAAGAGTACATTTTAGTCCAATTTAAAGTTTTGGCTTTTATGTACCACAAAGCCATATTAAATCCTGCTCTACAGTAATACCTGCTTTACCTGGTATCCTGCATTCCCCTCTGGTTCACACTAACGTTTCTAGGTACCATACCAACACGACTTTGTCACTCCATTCCACATTTCAGAAGTTTATAAGTTAACAAAATTGTCTACAACTTTTCTAACATTCACTTTTCTTCTGAGTAGCAACTCCAGGCATTGCTTGAGGCTATGTCTATTTCTTGAAGTAGATATGACTGAGACGAGATAGCATCAACCCTTCAAGGAACTTTTTCCTGCAAGTAGATTTTTAACACACTGTTGACTTTTAGTCTGTTTTCCTCTAGCTCTAGTATCCTAACTGTGTCAATATGCAAATATGTATTACATAAGGTTGCCTCTTGGGCTGGAAAAGCAGGGTATCTGCATGTAAATGTTCATTAAAAAGAGTCCAGTACAATTTTTAACATACATAAAAGGGAATCAGCCTCAAATACAGAAGTTAAAGCACTACATCTTTATGCTGAGAGCCCCATGTGGACTGCACCTCTCTCGTGCCTTTGGAATAAATGCCCTTCTTCAAAAATAACTAAGTGAAAAACACATGAATAATACAATAATGTATAATAATGCAGCAATGGAAAAATGCTATTATTAGTACTTCATAATCACTGTATTTTTCTGACACAACTGCACGAGTTCATTCTTGAAGGAATTATGACTCAAATTCTGTTCTATATTATAAAAAAAAGGCACCAAGCAATTTGACAATATTTTTACACAAGCTACAGCACTCCATACCTGTACTTGTCTGCTCTCTATTCAAACTGCATTCTTCCTTGTACACTGACATTCCTATCATATCTTTACAACGTCAGACTTATTTGCATCACGGGTCAGTATCCACATTTATATTCTTATTCTCTAACTCTGTGCTTCCTTTGGAAAGTGCTACGTTCTATTTGTCTGTGGAACTCACTGCTTCTGTGCAGAAACAAGAAGTTGGAAGTACAGTAAGCTCTGTTACTGTAACCGTGAAAACTGGATTCCTCCCCTGCTCTGTAGCATCCTTAGTTTCCAGGAGGCAGTCATGGCTTGGGAGTTCTTCAGTGCCACAGGTATCTCACAGCCACCTTGTCAACATGTTTATTGAGCCATTGCCCTGCCTGTGGTGCTCCCAACTTCGTACAGTATTTGAATTACTGCTGCAGCCTATGTTACAGGCACATATATGCTGCTATATTTACTAGGAGATACTTTACTGTTACTGTTGTATAAGGTAAATATTTGTCCAAAGCTTAGAATGAAAGGACTCTTAAAGGGCAAAGTATAAATGGGAACACACAACACGCACCTTTGGAAGGAAATGAGTTGAAGATCCTGATGTCTCCATTATAGTCTCATCATGTCCATTTGTCACAAGTTAGAAGTGGCAACACTGGAGAGCTGAACTGTCCCAAGTAGTTTTTAACAGCCACTTTGACTTGGAACATCTGGAACTGTTAGACAAGTGGAAAGACCACAAACCCAGTATTTTCCTGGGCACAAGGTCTGTAATTAATTACATCCAAGTTGTGTGTACAGTAGTGAAATGGCTAAGAAATACTTTACTATCTTCCCTATACCAAGAGCTCATATAGAAACACAGATTTAGTCTGATTCTTGCTTTGTAGAGTAACTAAGAGTTACTGAAGCAAAAAAAGTTGCAGAATCAAATGGGAAAGAAATGGGATGTTTTTCCTTCAAGGAAATCAAAACTGTCCAGGTCTGAAAATCCACAACAATGAAGCACTGTTTAAAAATTGTCAGTGTATATACAAAAACAAAACTAAGAGGGCTGAAGTGAAACAGCCCTTACTGGAGGCCACAAAGGCTAGACTCTTCACTTTGACGGAACTGTCTAGTCATTAACAACAGCAAAAGCTATACTAATAACTACCATAAACAAATGCATGTGAACACAAAGAAGAACTCCAGGAAAAACAAAGGACCCACATTCCTGTAGTCACAAACATAGTAAAGACCAGAAGCCCAGGAGCAGAGTGGTGAGGAGTAGCTCTTGGAGAGAATGCACTATAGTGCCTTAAACTACATCTAATCCTCTGCACCTCCTCAGGCACACCCAAATACTCTCTGCAGCCTTACTGTACATATAGCTGGAGACCACTGATAACAAAACCCCTTCCAATATCAGAACCACAATTATAAAATAGGTCAACATCTGTACAACACTTACAAGGACAACGGGGTGGGGAAAAGGCCTAATAATATGCTAAGTGGATGGCAATTTAACCATAACTTCCAAGTTGTTTTTTGTTGCTGTTGGTTGGTTAGTTTTGGATGAAATTGCATATATAGGAGGCAGCCTGCCAACTTAATTAGAATAAATAAAATAGAAATTTATGGTGCACTGGTCAAACTGTTGTCCTCTTCACTAACTCAAATGCATTCATGACCCTGTTCATTCTCACTATTTGATGCATCATTAAATCAGGATAATAGCACTCTCCTGTTAACATTCTCTGTAGGATCATCAGCACACTTGGAATAAGGTCGAAAGTTGAAGTTATGGAATTAACATAATACCAACATTTAAAAAGCCTACTGGCAAGCTAGCAAGCAATCTATTAAAACCCCACAGAATACAGGGGAATAAAAAGAAATTGAGGTTGTTCCCTGAAAATGTATGTAAAAATATGCTATTTCTTTTCAAATATCCAGATGTTTAAATGGTTAAACACTGTAAATAGCAGAGTATAAATACACACTCTAATGCATAAAACATACACCCACCTACAGATACTCTCTCTATAACTTGAATATCAAGAAAGCTCTCATAAAATAACAATGAATGTCAGAAAAAAGAAAAATAGCAAATCCACAAACCATCATATTTGTTGTACATGATAATGGCAAAATTCCTGATGACTTATATCTCAACTGCATATTCAGGAATGACACCTTCTTCTAAAAAGAATTTTCACTGACTTGGTTGAGAAGAATCTCTTAAGTGTGTGCTGTTTTACCACGAACAGACAAATCAGAAGCTGCACTTACATCATCTGTGTTCTGCAGAGTTACCATATGCCAGCATTTTAGAGTCACTGGTAACTCAGAAACCGCAGGAGGATTTTTTTTTTCCTGAGAAAAGATAGCAATAGAGTGGCAGAAGCTCAGATGGTGTTGATTGTCAATAGAATCATGAGCTTTTACACCTGTTGATGACCTGTCAGTAGACATTTTTTAGCCCAGAAAGGTGATTGGTAAGAATGTCAGGCTAACAAAAGGTACTTGTTTGCAGATGCTTTTACCATCATGGAACACTCGACAGCATCAGAAAATGAAACATGAAAAACAGAATTATCACGGGAAAAGTAATTCCAGTTTAGAAAGACTAGAAGTATTTCAGCACTTAAATTACAGAAAGGCAAAAATCAAATCAAAATTGGAAAGGAAAAAAAAACCCATAAGAACTGCAACAAAGAAAAGCTCTTCTTAAAGCAGAAAATTAATTAGAATCATATTAGGAAACAGTCAAGGGAAACTTTCAAGCTGTGTGCCTTAACTTCAGCTTTGGTAGATTCCAAAGTCTTTATTGCTCTATTACTGCCTAAATCCAGTTCAAGTATACATTTAACACATGTGCAAATTAATCCATATCATGTTATGAGGTGCTAAAGTGAATGGTTTAACCAAAAATAAAAATTTTGGTAGCATACTTCCAAAGTATCTCTGCCTCATGAGAGCAATGTTTCAGTACAGTTCATTTTACAATCTGTCTCTATAAATACTCTCCATTTTAAATCAGTTCTCAGCATGGATGAAGAGTTGGGAAGGTTTGTGGGCTTTTTTTGGTTTTGTTTGTTTGGCTTTTTCAGGAAACACTTTATAGTTCTATCTGTACACACCCTTGAAATAATTCTCTAACAGTTTTCAGCTAAATAAAATCACTTGAGAAGACTGGGGGGAACCAAGTATTAGTTTTCTCTGAAGAAATTGTTCTCTGATGAAGATTTCATGGATTGTAGCTACCGGCATTAATAAATGTTCAATCACTTCACAAAGGATAAGACACTGTATTAGGGGATAAAGAGTGTATCACCTACCAATTAAATGCAGCCATTTAGGAGCACAGGGCAGCCTCACACAACAATTTATGGCATACAGTGAGGAATACAAAATCCAATTAAAATTTCAGGGGGAATTTAGCAGGGCAGAATTTAATTAGCAAAGATACAATTTTGCCAGGAGACTGTGGCTAACACCTGTTCTGAAGTGTAAAGTGACAAGGACTATGTAGTAACAAACGTTTGGGTCATAATTTATGTTACATTTGCTAGACAGCTCCTCTAGCTGCATTTAGATCCTTGTTTCCCGTAGACTGAGGGAAGCACTGCACTGCTGTCTCAGTTACCAGCACTGCTTATAGAAGTCTCTGACTCATTCCGAAACCCTAATCCAACCCAAGCAATGCTGTTGGAACACTGAAATATGCTTATTTTCGTATTTCTGCACACAGTTTAAATCCCACTGATTAGCATATTTTACCTACTCTCTGGGAATAGCTACAATGATTCCTATAAGCTGCTGGGTGGCCGCAGGGATACAATGTTTGTGCCTTCACCTGATGGCAAGTGAGTCAGAAGGTGATGTGAACCATCCTGAGGTCTTGCTCCCTTTGGCAGAAAACAAGGTCAGACAGGCAGGGAGGACAACCAGTAGCTGAAATTGTCTTTCTCATTGGGATACAATGGAAATGTCCCATCTGAGAGGATCATCAAGAGCACCTTCTCAGCAACGTATGTAGGACCAGGAAGACCCAGTTCCAACATATCTTTAGAGCTGACTTTATCTGTGGTTTTCTTAAATCCCACTGTATCTTTTGCATGTCCAAAGTGGCAACAAGAACACCAATTTACTTCAGGTATTAGAACACCTCCTGAAACACAGACAGCTAATGTTCTCAAAGTTTTCCCAACACTAGAAATCTTAACAACGAACTGAAACAAAATCTAAAGTAAATCATCACCATTTTCTCTTACTTTCTTTTGGTATTTTTCCTTTCTTAGGAAAAAACTTGTATTTGCTTTGATATGTATGCAAAACATCCATGGAAACATGCCTCTCATCCACAATTCTAGAAGTGGCATCTTCTAAAGTCTAATAAAAGCATTTTCTACACCTAGTAAGTTGTTAAGAGTTACCAATGTTGCGAATTAAAATCCAAACTCAAGTGTACTCTTTTAAATTATTGCAGTTAATGTTTTTTCCTCTAGATTCACCTGCAACTTTGTTAGCATTAAGAGCAAGTCACTAGACTATCACACTGATGAAAAGATTAAGTCACTGGTTAATCCATTCATTATATCCATCAGCATTATACTTACAAGTTAAAATCCTATCCCATTAACAATGAAAGGAAAGGAATAGATATCAGAAACCCAGCATTAATTGCTGTTAGTAAATCCACATGTAGCTGCAGTGCAGAACAAATAAATCATCAAGATTAAAGCTTTGAGCTTTGATAATTATATAAATAATGAAAGAGAAAATTTTGAAAACTACTTAGAAATTCTAGCAATGTCTGAGTGGAAATGCAAAGAGATTTACAAAAATGTTCATCTTTGCCTCAAGGCTGTCCTTGTTGTTGTGAACAACAGAAACATGGAACACCATTACTTTAATTTTCAGTTAGCATTTTTAGTTCAGCATTGAAAAAATAACTTCTCATGATAAAATGAAGGTGGATGCTCTGTATTTCTTACAGTTACTTTTATTGAAAGGAAAACAAAATCTTATGATTTGGGAAATTGTGAATTAAGTCTATATATTGCTGATTCCCCAAATCAACTGTTACAACTTAAGGCTTTAATATAATATATATATATAGACAGATAAAAACAGTATAGATAAACTATGTGACCATTTCAGCTGCATATGGTTGAACCTGGCACTGTCAGATTACTAAGCTCTCTTTTTTTGGGAAGTGGAAAGGGATGATGCTACCTGACAGTGAGCTTTTGATGCTTTTAATTGCACGTAGAAACAGTAGCAAAATGATAAAGCAATCTGTCAGCAGTTCACTTCAGCTGGTCAATAGTTTGAACAGCAATTAAATGTTTCTATGGGAACAAACAAGATCATTGAGTCACTTACACATGCAGATCACTCAACTTGATTTAGATACAAGGCACTACATAACTGAGCCTTTAAAGACAGCCATTCCATCTCTTCCATTGATCTTCTGTACATGAACTTTCATAATTAAAAACAAGGCTTCAGTGTTAGTACACATATCATTGGCCTACTACTTAAATAGACAACTGACACTTTAGAAGATAAAAATGCTACCTCACCTTAATTTATGTAGATATATAAATATACTCTGCATATCTTTCACACAGTCCAAATTAAAGGATTTCAACTTTTACATACAGTTTTTTTCCCCATTGGGTTTTCTTAAGACATATAATGAACTACAGCAATACAATAAAAGAATTTGCATTTGCTGAGAACTCAACATTCCCCTGCACTCACACCTCTACCTCCACCCATCCTAATGGCATACTTGGAAAAAGACCAAGCCAGCAAACTTAATTAGTAGAAAAAGTGTACTAATTCCAACTGTTTCTTTTCTGTCTGGGAATAAACACCACTAAGATGGACCTAGTGTTACTATGGGTTGGAGAAGTCCCACTTCATTGGCATTTAGACAGCTTTGATCAATATGCAATGCTGAGGAGTCACTTTAACATGTATTTTTTCACATAACATTGTTCCTTCTTCCTCCTAATAATTCCCTTAGTAAGAAAAAGTTTGACTGAAATGGGGCAAAGCAGCTGTAAGAAAACTGAAAAACATGCAAGGAATATGCTCACAGATATTACTTTGGTTTTATCCATCACATACTAATCAAAACGATCAGAATTAAGCAATAAAAAAAATAACTGATTCATGATGCAACTGTGCTGATCAGTACAAAAATGCAAAGCCCCAACAAACATTTCTCACATTCATCTTACAAACCAGATGAGAAAGCCTTGGCTGGCTGCAAAGATGACAAAATAATGGCAGCATCTGAACCAGCACGACCTTGTTGCTCAAGTTTTGCTGAAAAATCTGACCTGAGGGTTCCACACCGAAATAGTCTAGATCCTCACATCTCCTTGAGCTCTGCTGCTATTAATAACATGTGCAGCAGGGCTTATTCTGGTCCCTTTGTGTGTGTGGTTTTTCTGCAAAGGACTCTCTGTTTCCTGTAATGAACTTTTATTCTCATACTTGATACTCTACAGTTTTTAAAGAAGAGACATAAAATTCTATGTCCTCATTGAAAATTGGTTGTGACACAAAAGCAACATTTTCTTCTCCCCATTGCACTCACATTCTTATCTGCAAATGACCTCAAATACTCAGTGCTTAAGTTTTAGTCAATGTCAACTTCCTCTACAGCAAAAATAATTTTTTTTAAAAATGCACCAATTGAAGCATTTCAGGTAGAAGGAGGTTGGCTTGAGTGTTTCTGAAAACTACACACTCTTAACTAGCTAAATTCAAAGTATTTTTCTGTTTTGCAAGGGGAAAAATAAGCATGCAGTTAAAGAAACAGGGGCCCAAACCAGGAATTCATGCATATGTTACATAAATGCAATCACATGAAGCACATTTAATCCCCTGGATTTCAAGATACCTGCTCTGTTTTTCAAATCTTATTGATATTGAAAATCTCTTATTATCTGACATAACTTGCTTCCCTTAAAAATATATAGATAAATAATACAAATATCTCTTTTTAAAAATGTCATATGTGCATACTGATAGGATATATAAAATAGTTTTAGAGTAAATTTATGAAAATATAATATGTTAATTATGTTCAAGAAGGACAGACAGCATATAGCTAGGAATCTCCAGGGAGAGACAAGGCAGATTAGTGTACTCTTATAAACTGCCTAACGCTATCAATTTCTGCTTGGAATCTGCAAGAAAGGCAAGAAACAATCATTGGACAATTAATGTGCAACAGACTATATTATCATCTTAGTACGTGGTCTGCACTAATGGAGCCAGTCAGTACACAGTCTGCTTTCTCTTGGGGAATCATTAGATGCCTGAATCACAAAACATGGGGGAAGAGAAAAAGCTTTATATAAGGAGGTATTTAGATGTAAAGGACATAATGCTGACAGCAGTTATTACTGATAACTTAAAAATACAATGGACTTCTGCTCTTACTCCACAGTAGTACCATTCTCTATTAGGAGCTACATTTTACTTCCACTTCTCTTACTATAAGCAGCTTCTTCCTAATACTAATAGACTCTAAAGATATAAACACTTATAACTGTCTACATTTAGCCTGTATCTGGAGCTAAACAATAGAAGTTGCTCTATCACCTGATAACCCTCCCCAGGAGAGTAGGTGTAGGAGTACTAATATCTTCAGATGTCTCATTTCTCAAAAGTATATGAAGAATACAACATGTGGGATCATAAATCCAACAGTAGATCCCTCTAGTTGAACTTCATTACCTTAATTTGCTGTACTGTATACTTGCATTACCATATAGTCTATAGTATGGCATTTTTCCCACCCAACACTCCCTATCAAACAAAGCAAGCCAACAGTGACTGTAAACATTGTTCTCTCAGATACAGAAAATATTTCAACAACTAAAAGTTCTTGTGTACATGGTTATCTTTTGTTGCAACTTTGTCATTTCATATTACAGAATCTACAAAACTTGGATTTGATTTCTCTGCTACTATCATTAGTTTTGTTTTTAACAACAGCAACAAAAAAGACAGAAGTAAGAATAAGTGAAAGAAAGGTGATATTCAGGTGCATACATCTTCCAGGGTATCCAAGGTATCCAGAAAATACCCTGGAAAATGTATGCCCCTGGATATTACACCTGAATATGCACTCAGAACAAATGTGATCTGAATACATATGCAGTAATAACTTGCATCCTTGCTTAGAAGAACTATTCTGCTATAGTAATGTATCAGACAGGATTCCCTTACTCCTCCCGTAATGTATTTAAAGTAATTATGAAATGGAAACCCTAGCTTCTAAAAAGGGGCTGGAATATGTCCATTTGGACAGCTATAAGAGTGGCCAGAAGAAAGAGTACCTGATCATTTGTGAAGAGCTGACCATTCCCAGCTCCTCTCCCTAACAACATCTTTGCCTCCTAGACACTGACACTTCCCAAGCACTGGAGAGCAGAGTGCAGTGAAATGGCTGTCATGCCTTCCCAGAGAGCACCAAGATGGCTGGGACATACCATCCCTCTGGCATGCTTTACACCTGGCCACCCAGGAGACCTGCTGGGAAATGCCTCCTCGCCATCACACACAGACCCTGGCCTGCTGTGGCAGCAAAAATTCTCTGTCACCATATTTAGCACAAATCTACCTTTTGAGAAAAACATCTGGTAGAGGGATTTCTGCTCTCCTGTCTCAGTGATGGATTAATCAGTGTATGTATAGCTCTTGACACAAAGTATATTAGAAAGTATTTTAACTGCACCACACATGGAATTTTAACAAAATCAGATATATTGTTGTGGGGCATTAGTGATACCTTACAGCTTGTCACCTTACAAATCACGGTCATTAAAAAAAGAGCTGAATTCAAAAGCCTTCTGCAACACAGAATAATATTTACACTTGAGATCAGTATGAATACCAGAAACTCACTGTGACAAACATTTTTCCAAGTAGTAGCATTTCTATAAACCAAGCAGCACAGTAATCAAATCCCTAGTTTATAAATTGCAACATATTGAAATAATTTAGGATTTCACTTCAGCATTACAGACAGAGCTTTTTCAATTCCAGTTCTGGAAAAGACCTTCACTTGATTAGTCCTGTATGAAATTCTTTCCCTCAGAGCTTCCTTGGAACAAAGGTTTGTCTTCCACTTCACCAAGTCAGTCCCATGGTTTATATTGTATTTCTATCCTGTCTCTTTGCTGGGCAACAACACATGCTAATGCCCAGAGCAGCAACCCACGAAAACAGAAGACTGCAGCAACAGGGAGATTTCCCCACAGCAGGCTGCCAGTCCTCAGCATACTCCAAACTAGATCCATCATTTCTCTTTCCAGAAATGTATAAAGAAGAAAAAGAAAGTTTTGGTTCAGGCACAAAGATTGTCTTTTAGTAAACCTGTTCTCTGCATTGTTCTAAGAAGACTGCACCTTTCATTACCCTAATAAATTCACAAGCAAAGACAACTCTGTTGCCATCAGGTTATATAAACATCCCACCGACAGAGATATATCATTAGATTATATTTTAAGCTCCCATATGTCACTCGAATTCACGCTGAAACCACCTTACAATGCAATCTTTATGACAGATTTCTGTGGATTAACCAGTTTCTAGTTTTCTCTGACATTTTGTTAAAACTTTAATACTCTAAGCACCGTGTTTGACATGCTCTCTGCCACTCCTTTTACCAAGCATAAGCATATGTTACAAAACAGCAAATGCTGCTCTTTGATTTACGTCTTCTAGCAACAAAAATATTTTGCACTGATACCACATGATTGCTTTAAAGGTAAGAAGATGAGTAATACTTTCATGCACATGGGACTTTGCTTCCACAGGTTTGGTTACTTTTACCACAATGTGTTTAAATAGGACATGCTAATAACAAGAACTCATTAACTGTTTAAATACGGCATCATTACCTTCCCTATCATGACCGAAACCTGCTGGGTTAATCACAGGAAAGGCAAGCCCTTAAAACTAAGGAACAAGACAGAGTACAACACATAGCAGAGAGGAATAAACCAAGTGCTTGCCACTATGGAACAGAACAGAAAATTACTTCAGTTATTTTATAAATAGCAGTTTCATTTCTAGGCCCTGTGTCAGCCTTACCATTGTCACAACACGCTGATAAGAAATTAGCATCACATTGCAATCCACACTGACTCCCCAGGGTTCTTTTCTTATTTTGGTTTGATTCCTACACCTCTATCCTGCACTGCTATCTATGTAGTTATGTCCCAGTTCTGAGGTGCAATTCTTAGGTGTAAAATTTGGAATTCCATTCTCTCAGACCACCTCTTTAGAGAGAGAAACTTTTAAAACCTAACTCTATCCTTTCAAGCTATTAAAATGTTTATGCGAGTTTCAGAATTCTCAGATCATTAAATGAAAACACTGAAGGTGGACTTGATTCAAAATTGTTCCCCTCCAGTAAGCTCAATGACCATGTTCTTTATGTTATTTTCCAAATGCATTTTTCTCCAATATGTTTCCCCACCCTGTTCTTAAGGATGTCATTCAATACAACGTCAGAAACCTTATTAATGTCAAAATATAGGCCATCTACTGCCTGCAGCAAGCTACTCTGCTGTTCAGAAATGGTCCAAGCAGCACCACATGGGATCCACTCATGTAAAGGAGTGTTAGGTTCAAAATGAAGAGAGTCACACAAATACTTGCACTGGAGTGTATGTAGATATATAGAGATGACCAGATATGCAGACTGGAGTTTTAAAAATAATAATTGGGCAAATAATTCTTTTGCTTATTTAAAATTATTAGCATTTCCAACTCTTACTGTGACTGCCTAGAGATGATTTTTCTCTGGAGACTGTGCTTCTAATGGTGCCATTGTGCTGGCAGCAACCTCGAGGGCTCCTCAGTTGGCAGCAGAGGGTGCAAGGTCTCACTGTGCTGCCAGCTTTGCAAATACTCTGGTGCATGTTTTATTAAATAACGTTTGGAATAAGGAGAGGAATCCCAACAGAGGAACTCAGAAAAACAAATGATCATAGGTTCAGTATGAAACTAAGTAGCAAGACAAATTACACTCCCCATAACAAGGGAGGGCAGACACACAGACTGCATTAACACTTAACACTTGCACCAGTGTCACTGAGCAGGACATTCCCTTAACACCAGTAATGAAAAACCAAGAAATACTATTTCTGAGTGGGGCATGAATTACTAATCCATCTCAGCTTTCTCTTACATATGGAAAAGCAGTGTCAAGTCAGCTGTTTCCTCTCATTTGTAGATTTAAGTTTAATAAGCAAGAATGGATATTTTGGGAAAATCTGAGGTTCTAAGGCTGGTACTTTGGAAATACTTTAAGAGAACAGATGGAAGAGTTAAAACTGACTGCATATAAAGAAAGAGAATGAAAATTGAATTTAAAAAGTAAATTTGGGATAAGGGGGGAAAAAAACCAACCCAGCTACAGTGGAGGGGAAATATATAAAGGCCACTGAAGCAGAGAAACTTCATAATCTGCAATAAGATCCTAAAAAGCATCTTCTGTGTATAAAGAGCACAGCAATAAAGCATTAAGTATATGACAAAAATTGATGGAGTGAATTTTCTCCTTTTACAAATTATGAGAGTGCTGCTGACACATGGCTCTCCTTTTGTTCACACAACTTGCCTCATGATGCTTTTTTCCCCCCAAATACTCCATAGGAGAAGCAGAAAAGTTGTATTTTTAATTCAAATAGAAGAAAACCCTAAACATTCAAATATATTTTGTTTTATATGTACTCTACACTTTATATGATCCTACCAACATGACAATTCACATAATCAACACCAAGCTACATAACTGGCTAGTCTTCAGGAAGATGATAGATTTAATTCATGTTCAGAAAAGGGAATATTGTGTAAAACATCGACTCCAGTAGGCCATCTTTTCTGTCTTAAAATACCCTCAAAGTTACAGAAGTTTTTTGTTTCCTATTCTTTACTATCATCAATTTTCAAAGAAGTGATAGAAAGCATAAAGACAGGTAAGAAACGGATGAGCAATGAACAATAACCCTGTCCTATAGATGAAATACTCAAGCATTAGCAAGCTTTATGGAAGCACAATCATGCTTTCATAAGCCAGAATACCTGTTCTTGCAAAACAAATTTCTGAAATACATATCTGATCACACACATCCCACATTTGCACCAGCTTGAACAACTTCAAATGTGACAATATGTAACCAGGCTGAGACACCCAGACACTGAGAGACGGCAACATTCACTTCAATGAAGGTACACACACTTTGCCACAATGTATTCCAGTTGCAACAATCTCTTTAGATGAGAAGACCTGTTCTTATACAAATATCTGAAAGTGGCAAGAGCTTTTAGTGAACACACATTTGGTCAGGTTTTAATGACTCTGTATCTCTTTTGCAACAAGCCCCTCCATCCTTATTGATTACACTGGCATCTGCCATTCCCACCACATTAAAATCAAAACTTTAAAGCAATCAAAACATCAAAATCAGAACTTTAAAGTTCCACATACACTGTAGGGGGCACTGAAGAAAGTAAGACCAAATTACTGTTAGAAACTCCTTTTTGCAGACAGCTGCAATGCAGTGGACAGACACCAAGATAACCAAGGGGCTGAAAACAGCCCAGGTTAAAGTATACACAGAGCTCCACATCAGCTCATCTGCCCTTCTTTGAGTCTGCAAGAACAGATGCATGTTATCTGCTAATTATCTTCCTCTATGCAACTGATTCTGATATTTTGCTCAGATATTTTTACTGCATACTTTGATATTTTTATCATGATTGGAAAAACAATTTAGATAAGGAAAGATCTAACTAAAAGGCTTGCCTACTCATCATCCTCACAATTATTTAAGGCTTACATTTATCCTTCCTTTGGAAGCAGTTTGTAATCTATTCTGAATAACTCACCAGGGATGATAGCACTGATAGCTGAGCTTACTTCTTCAAAGGTCAGACACACACAGAATAGCCAATATTCATAAGCAAATTAGGAAATCTGGAGAGATATCTGCCATTACAGAATGATAGGCCATTAATAACAACACTTACAGCAAGGTATTATCTCCTTTTTTAACAGACTGAGTTCATTTTTGGCTGGTCAAGTGGCCTCATATGTTAACTTATGAACATGTGGAACTGACAATGTTGTATTTTCAGTCCCAGCTGGAGTCTCCCTAGTGAGCTTTGTTCTACCTTCTGGCTAAAATACTTTCTACAATCATCCAAATCCCTGAAGAGAAAAAGGATAAAAAAACCAACAAAACAACAACCACCAAAAGAAACACCAGAGAAACAAACTCAAAATCAAAACACATGCTGCATTCAAAACCACGGTATTTTCCCAATAAGAGCAAGTTATATCACAAAACTACAGGTATGATCAAATGTATGTATATCTGTATAACCTGAGATCCTTCTTATCACCAGAACAGGCATGTTAATATCACAGCATTAATTCAATATAACGCTTTTCTACTCCAACAAACAAGACTTACAGAAGTGGTTATAGGAGCTTGACTCAATGGGAGGTGCTGGCCTCTACTCAAGCAAGAAAGAAAAGTGCATTAGCCCTTTCAAGAAAGTTCTTCCAACAGCAGACTCCACACCCAGAAAAAAAACCTACAGTACTCTTTATAAAAAGTGGAAACAGAAAAGTTGCTTAAAACACAGCATTGTTTTATTGGATAGTATCTCACAGGTTCAAGCCTACAAAAGAGTACCTTCTTTTTATTAGCAACATAAGTTTTTACTGTATCCAACTGCCCACTTTTCAGCATCATCTTCATACTCATTCCATCTGCAAATCAATGAGTTTATGCACTGCAGAGTGAGCAAAAGCAAGACTATGGTTGATTCTGACCACTACCAGCACAGAAAGCTAGACAGCAGGCCTTACAGAAGTCGATTGCCACATGTAATGAAACTCTTACTATGTCTCAGAAAGACAATGCATGATGATAAATTGCAGCAAGTGTCTCCTTGTCAGAAGTCACTTTGCTACTGTAGTCATCAAATCACACCCAAATGCAAGACTAAGATCACTTCATGCTAAAGGTAGTAAACCAGACACTAACTCTGCCCTATGTTTGCAGCCTGATTTGAGAAAAGTACTACACTGGAATTACTTAAGGGAAATACAGCAATCTAACCCCTGATGAGATCCTTGAGTGCTGCTGTACAATGGGAGTAGCTATATTTTCCTCATCTCATACTCTCAAATCAACGACAACAATCAAACTAAATTATTGGTTTTACCATGCAAGAGCCCCTGAAAAAACATATACCTACATCATCTGCCCAGCTCTCTATGGTCTCTCTCAAGAGAGAATATCTTTTTAGACATTTAATACTGGTCTGACTTGGCTTTCATTAAGCAAACCAACTGAGAGATATTCCAGCTGATTTCATTTGCTTCCAAGACAAAATACCAAATGACTTATGTTTCAGGGGCTGTGTCTGATACGCACCTTGTCTCGCTACTCCACCTTGGAAACCAGTATTCCTCAGACCCATGCATGCCCCATTCCCCAACAGCATTTCACCTTCTGAATTAGTCTGTGAATCAAACTGGGGTTTGCTGAGTGCCAGATGGAAAAAAGACAAAATTAATGCTGCTGTTCCCATATGGGCATCTGCAGGAAATGGTGCAAGTTAAATAATGATTCCTGTTCATCTGTGCTGATGAAAGCACAACACATTTCTGGACTCTACATAGTTATTTTATTCTCTAAAGGATAGTGCTAAGACAATGATTTAAGAGACTAACATAAAGAGCATCTATAGGCTTTTTACTACAACAGGTACAGACACTAATCTTTTTTATTAAGTTGTTAAAATGTTATTTAGAGGAAGCTAAAAATCTTGATTTCATTGTTATAAATAGATGTTACTTAGCAAGATCTCTACCTATATCTACAAGAAACAGAACCAGTATTGGGGTATCTATAAGAAAATACTTCGGGGAATACTTTTTATGTATTAGTTGGATCTTTCAGACAATTTCAGTAGCTCTCTAATCATGCTCTCACTGAAATCAGTTGGTGATATTTATTTACTTGTTATGTCACAATATCCCAAAGTACTTTCAAACACTGCATCTGTGTAAGTTTCCTTCCGTCCTCTCTTGTTGGATGAATTTTTCCTTTGCCTTACTCTTGAATGGCACATTGAGATTTCCAAGTACTTCTCTGATGTCTCCTAAAAAGCTAGAGTCCTAAATAAAAGGCTTAGTTTTTAAAACTTTGAACTCATCTATTAGAATTATTTTCCTCCCACTGCAAAAGTTCAGCCAACCAATGTTGACCACATTCTTGGCCTACAGGTACACCGACCTAGAGCAAACATGTCCTGAAAAGTATAAATAAAATTAGGAGTCCTAATATTTGTTAGTATTGCCTGTGTCTACAAGGAGAGTATTTTTCAAAGGCTGAGCTGGGGCTTTGTCTCAGCAAAGGATCAACTGTCATAAAATTTGACTAATATGGTGTACAGAAACAATTCAAACAATCCTCAAGTGTCAAAGAGTCCAACTCTTTTGTTCCTTTCTATCTCCACAGTAAATTGCTGACAAGGCTTACTGATAGACTCCTAAAAGTAGAAAAGATCACATGGAAAATATTTTACAATAACAAGTCCTTAATTTGAGTTTGCAACACTGCTGCAAGAGATTGGTGTACAGGATCTGTGTGAAATTGCTGTTTGCGTTTGCAGTACTTTACCTTAAGGCTATATTATATCAGAACCACGAAGGACATGGTGGATTAAAAATATGAAAGATTGCTTATGGAAACTTTAAAACCAGAACAAGTGACAAATTGAATGGCAGCAGAGATTTGCTGACTTTCAGAAGACACCCTTGCTTAGAAATGGCTGTAACAGAGATGTAGATGAGACATCCTGGCTCCAGTTTGAACTCCGATTCAGTATTCCCAGAAGGCCAAAGCTCAAGTTTTAATGAGGCTAGAGTGCTCCCTGTAAAAGCAAGTCATTTTAAGATTTACTTTGAAGTATGAGAACATGTTAAAATGCCTGTTCCTATATGGCCATTAAAACTATGAAAATCATCCTTAAACTACAATTACATCAATATATTTACAATTTGATATTGATTAAAATTACAACCATTACAACCATAGCATTTGTGATAAATGAGGTAGTTATACCTGTCAAAGTTTTATTTTTAAAAAAATTCTTTAAAACCAAAATTGTTGGTATCTGGGCACAGATAAAAGTGTCCCTGAGTACAGTTTCAAGGCCAAATAAGAGCTAGTAGATAGGTAAATATATGAAAACAGGAGTCTACTGTTCAGTTGCAAAAAGATGTATCTTCAAAAAGGATGACTAAAAGTCTGTACATGGATCTCTCAGTAGCACAGACTGACAGGATGTGCACAGTACAAATGCTACTTATATTGACATCACTCTCAAGAACTCCCCAAATAGATATATTTTTTTTTAAATATATAGTATTTTTATACATATTTCTTATATTTTTTGTATGTAAAAATGGGAAAATGCCAGGGATTCCAGTTTTGCAGTCATCTTCTCTAAGCAGACTTTAAAAGTTTCCCATATTTTACTGCTTTCAGATTTCCCTTATATTCATAATGAAACACACAGATACAACAGTTAAAAAAATTGCTTTATTTCTTTAAGAAAGCTAACATATTTAAGAAAGACCTCGTAATTTTACAATGCAAGTAAGTTTCCCACATCCATACAATCAATTCCACAGTATTATCAGCAGCACATGAAGAGTCACTGCAAAAGAAAAAGAGAAATCTATGCTGTACACAGCACATCATAGGGTAAAAGGCAAAATTTGAAAACAGTGAAGTATAGGCTTTTCTGTCCTCATAGCAAAATGTAAACCCCACTTCTTTAGCCCCATTTTCCCATAAATGAATGAAAACAGAGATAAGCAAAAGCTAGTACTTATTGGTCAGCAAGACAACAAACTCGGGTAGGTTCTGCAGAAGAAAAGTAGCATGCATTTACCTAATAAGACTATGGATCTTTCTGGACTTTCAGAAAGTTGTTCTTGAAACCTGAAAGGAAAATACTACTTTAGTTAGTCCATGTGTACTGCACCACAAACACCAACAATGCTACAGTAACATAAACAACTTACCGAATAAATGCATTGCACTTGCAGCACTTTGATGCTCATCGGCTCCCTTGCACGTTCATGTCAGCTGTATGTGAAGTTCCTTGGCATGGATAGCACTACTAGGACAGTAAGTCTGACAGAATAGGAGTCACCTAGGTTACTATTTATATTACTCATTTTAGCTCTGCAAATAAAAGAAGACAGAGAGGGACCATAGGTAAAAAAGAAAAAGAAGAATCTATTGATGTGGTTTTTGTACCTTTCCACAATCTCCCCAAAACACTGATGGAACATGTGTCAGGTAGCTAACAGGTTACAAAGATCCAGACACAAATAATCCAAAGGAACAAAAGCAAAATTCAGAAGCAAAAATTTAACCTACCAGCATTTCGTTATCACTCAGGCTGTATAACATTGTGGCACAGATCAGACTTCCAAAAGTAAGCTGTTGAAGAGACTTGTCCGTTCCAGCATGTGGTCAGGAGAAGGAAATTCCCATTTTCTTGAAGAGCCCCTGATGTGCACAGAGGAGCTTCCACACAGGAAGATGCAGATGCCTGCTCTGCTTTTATGAAGCTAGATCTCATAGCAGCCTACAACAGGTCTTTGCCTTGAACAAAGGTGTGTCTGCTGTTGAACACATAATCACTTCTAATATATGCTGATTGTCAATTAACTGTTTCTGAAAACATGATAAGAGTGGTGACTTTACCAGGAGATTGTTATATGAGGTTATGCAAAAAAACAAGTACTTTCATAACTATCCTTCACACATCAGTAAAGTATCTGGATTCCCACACAGTACTTGAATCTGCACATGATCATTTTAGACTACTTCTGTTACAAGTTGTGAATTCCAATATTGCACAGTCTTCTCTAAAGCACAGTACCTGCATGTACAATGTCAAAGTGGAAAGGTGTGGTTTTGGACACATGGCAGAATACTGACTTCCATCAATTCCTTGGATTTTTTTGTTCCATTACCCTGTTACTATGTAAGATTATTGCTTGGGCTGAGGTAACATTCCAAATTCTGGCTCTGGTAACACATCGATCACAACATGAGACAAGCTTGTTTGATAGCAGGTATAAGCAGAGGATTGCTCTGCAGCTGAAGAGTAGAAATATGACATACCACGAGTTTTAAAGCTGTAACCTAAACTAGTGCATTTCCAATATCCTCCTGTAAAGCTAACCATTCATATACAATAAAGACAATTTATACATTATGCAGTTACAGAATATCAAAGAACTACCTTTTAGATGTGTGTAACAAAAAATATGTTACTGAGCCAAACATCGTAACAAAAACTCTTAGGTCATTCTTCTCCAGTGGAAAAGAATCCTTATTTTGATAGTTTTTAAATCTCACAAGAGACTGACAATGGCAAGGTAAACAGAGACACTTCAATCTATACTGTGGGAATAGCATCTTTGCAACTGAACAAGAGTATGGATCAGATTACACCACACTAGAAGATCACAAATGGTAGTAGAACTATATCATGTAACATTAAGTCAAGTATGCCTTAGTCAAATTACAAGTCTACTTGTAAAATATATTCATTTATTCAGAGCATTCTTGTGATACTGTCACTCAGCTATACCACTTAGAACTTACTCTTCTCCAATACAAGTTGCACAGCACCTCCATTCCATTTCAAATTAGTAACAGCAAGCACTTACTCCTGAAGCCAGGACAGGACAGACCAGATACACAACGTGCCCCCTTTCCACAACTGCAATGAACCTTCACTGATAGGAGAGTCATGCTTTGGAACAGGCTGCCTAGATAGGATTTGCACTCTGCCTCCTTGGAGGTTTTCAGACAAAGCCTGGAGCAAACTGGTCTGACCCCAGAGCTGACTGTTTTAAGCAAGTTAGACTAGAGACCTCCTGAGGTCCTTTCCAGCCTGAATTATTCTTGAAGTATGCCTTGAAATATAAGCACATGTTAATAACCTACTTAGTGATTTCTCTTTCCCCACACAAAAAGTAACACTGAAAACAATGCACCTAAATTATTATTCTGTAAGAAAAAAGGCAAAAATACTAACAACCCTTTTAGAAATACAGCATAAATGGCTGAGACTATGATTTTTACTTTTTCCTCAACTATTTAGGTATCCTTTCCTTTATAAATGTTCTTTCATAAAACATATTTTTGAGGCTCTTCAGAGTAGTAACTGTATTATTTGCATTTAATTTTGACTGAGAACAAATGTACATCACGAGAAATTAAGAGTTAGAACTTTTCCTACATAAAAGATAGAACCCTTTCAAATTTCCATCCAAATAACTCTGGACACCATGTCAAAATACATATGGAATACTCTTGAGTGTCACATGTGTCAAGAATATTTCTAGAACTAGACCAATTTCCTTGTGTAATATTCATTTCCTGACTTGCACACCAGTGCAATGCCTTAGCAAATTTGCAATCACATTTTCTTAGAGCAGTTGTAGTAGTGTTAGACAGAAAGAAGACACCTACTTCCCCTAGGATTGCCAAAAGTTGCATAATACTATGACTGAATCATTTTTAAATGAACTACTACTATTGTAAGCAATACCAGCTCTGAACTCAATATACAGATTTAAGACATAAGAAAATGGATCTGCATCCAGTAGCAGAAACTAGCTTTTATTTTCTAGACACAGGTGGAATTTGTACAGTCTGAACTACCATTACCAAAATACATGAGCAACTGAGCAAAATTAACTTTGTTTCACAAAGTTCTCATGGTTAGAAAGGTGCAATATACTGATCAAAGGAATGAAAGGATTGTGATGTTTAACTTTGCCAATGCTTCTGCCAGGTCAGTTTCTTCTCTGCTATTCCACCGAAGTAAAATGTTTTCCCAGGCCTGTCTACTCAAAAAGGCAACCCCTCTTCCACCCAAATCTAATGTCATAATCAAAACAGATGACCTTACCCATTCTGGCTTCAATTTGCTAAACAAAACCAATGAAATTGTTTTCCAATTAAATGAAATATTTTGCATTCGAGCTTCAGTAAGAAAAATAAAGGAAGTTCAGAGTTTGGGTAAAGCAAACAAAAGTACCCAAACAAAAAACCCCAACTCTGCTGCAGGATACAAATATTTCTTCTCTTTAATAGGAGCCACTGAGGCAGGTTAAGCTCACATTTGAGATACTATTCTAGAAACTTAGGCCAAATGAAACAGTACCAATGGAAAGTGACCCAATATAGAGCATACAGACAGCAAGTCTGTTGAAAGTTCACTTTCAAGCAGAAAATTCAACTCTTTCCAAACACAGGAAGAACCTGAATGAGCATTGCTACATCCCACTCCAGGCTCTGACTGCTGTCAGTAGGGAAAGAAGGGACACTCTTTCCCAGCGAAGGGTGCAAGTTGATCTTGTTTTTGTAAACAGGCCAAAATTGCTTGTCAAATTTCATCTGAATTCATACTTTTATGATGACTCAAATGTGCATTTTCCAGTCCTTCATCCACTGAAGTAATTCAGCACTGGCATAATTATTTGAGTTGCTGTTATCAGAGGCCAAGTGCAAATACAGAGCACACTGATAGAAGACTCAAACAATTGCCTTCCTGTTCCTAATTTTATTGCATGCTCACCTAAAAGAAAACATAATAAATTTATTCTTTACGTGTAAGTTACCTAATCTGATGAATAACAATTACAGTTACCAAAGAAAAATACTTTTCATTGCTGAAACATCCAAATGAGAAAAACAATGTCTGAGGCTTCTTATTTAAATTCAAAAAACTTTCTTAAAACAAATACTAGATGTACAGAAAAACATTTCCCTAAAGTATGAGGTCATAACAAAGATCCTACTTAGCTTATTAAAAAAAAAAATTAGAGTGAATGTTTACCTTGTGAAATTCATACCTCCTGGAAGCAAGACTGTAAAGTGTCAACCCATCAGCTTCCCATGCTTCCACATAATTTACTGCATGCAAGGTTATCAGAGTATTTGTTAGAAATGTGTCCTTTTCTTTTGGAGGGCATTTTGGAGGGCTTTCTACAGCATTAAAGATGCCTTCATGAACATCTAGCTTTTCCCAAAACCTTTAACAAATGAACCTAGTGCTTTCTGAATATAGAGTCTTTGAACTAGGCCCCTTTTGTATCCAATAATCCCCTGATAAAAGGCACAAAAAGGACAAATGTACTCTAGCTCAGACTGAGTATAAAAGACAAATTTTTTTAGAAGTTTTAAGACCGTTTGCATTTTATCTCTGTATCTTTACAATTCTACATATTCTCCATATTCAGCTGTAGAATTATTAAAAAAAAACCAAACTTCAAGCTTTGAGCTATGAATTTCTCTGTGGAAATCTACATTGCCTATATTACCCAGTGTCCACAAGCAGAGACTGGATATCAGTATCTTGCATTCCCTTTTAAATTTAACTCCAGGTTGTTTCAAAGCATTAAGAAGCTGCTGCAGAGCTTCTGCATAATTCTTTTCTCTTTGCAAACATCATCTTGTTTGTGTTATTATTGCTGCAAAGATGCACCGAGATATAAAGAAAATTAGAAATCTATTTCCTTCTTTTCTCCCTGTAGGGTAATCTCTCTTGGATGTTACTTGATTTCCAGTCTGAAAGGCTGACCAAAGGCTCCAGTTGGGGCATGAGGGGTGTTGTCAAAACCTTACGAACACTGGTTCACTTGTCCATGATCTGCTCTAATCATATGCATTGATGGCTAGTCTAAGTTTCTTTTCCCTCTTCAGACTAACTAGAAGAATTATCTACTGCTGGGTTTTTTTAGCTCTTACTGAATCATCCTATCCACACACTGAAGAGGACTCAAGGATTTCCTGTTCACTGCCAGTGTGCATCATGCCACTGAAATTATACCTCTTCTCAACATACTTGAGACAAAATTAAGGACAAATAAAGAACAAAGTACCTGTCCCAAGGAAACCACAGTATAAGCTGACATTGCTCAAATGAACAGAGGCTGGTACAGAGGCGGAATTCATCACTGTTTGCTAAACAACCTATGCCTCTTCACCTCACAAAGTGCTGTGCAGGTTGAATTGTCATAGAATCCAAATTAAGAAATCTGAATATACAGATGATGAACAAGGAGGGAAAAGGGGCACTTGGATAAGGTCAGGTTCTACTGGCAGAGGAATATCCTCCCTGTACAAGGGCTACCGTGCAAAACAGATTTAGTTGAAGGGACAAAGGGAACAGGACACATGCGAGACTTGATAAATGGAAAGAAAAAATAACAAACAACACACTAAAAAGAATGAAACACTATTAAGATTCTAACCTTCAGTGGCCCAAAAGCCATGTATTTAGCTATCCACTTACTGTGCAATTGTTGGAAGTGACATGTTCCCACGGTATCCTACTTTGCAAAACACCCCACTCCCTGGGGATCAGCAGTCTCTTGCCTGGCATCAAGAACATTCACCTCTAACCCAGAACAGCCTTGCTTGGTTGGCTCCTGGCATTCTAGCATTTGTCCCGTGTGACCTGATTATCGCTTTGATCGATGGCCAGAGCAGCCATCTGCAAAGTACTCAAGGCTTCAGCAAAAGGCATCTTTGATTTCTTTTCAGTGCCTTAAGTGTACTTGTAAAGTCACCTTGAGTACACAAAGATGACTTCTGTTCCTCTTCTTGATGAGCTTTCAAATGATCTGATTAGAAAGTGTTTGATACTAGGCTGCACTGCCACTGGGAGAAAATATCTTCTCTTGCCTCTGTTCTGTCTAGCTTTTTCTAGATCCTGTTATCAAATGGAAGTTTTTAACTTATCTTGGTGTGCTTCTGTGGCCTTTCTGCCATGAAACAGAAAAAAACCCCATCTACTTTAAAGACTCCAGGCTGCTATACAAATTAAATGTCCTAAACACAATTATTTCTCATTCATCAGCAAAGCAGTCCTCCCCAATCTGTGTGTTCTGTTTGGGCTCCGCCCTTTTCCCCTGGTCAGTACATCTGAGTGGCAAGCCCCTGTTTGCTAAGGCTTCAGACAGCAAGGCAACTTTTTTAATGCCACATCTTTAATACACTATAGAAAATGCTACTGAGAATATGCTTCTAAGGAGAAACTCAGCATGTTCTTGTTTGCTCCACAGCAACAAAGAAATGGGGAAAAATGGGCAAGAAACCATGCAGTTTAACCAGTGTAAGGAAGTGATCATGACTCGTGTACCTGCACTGAACAACTCAACATCTTGCTTTCAGTCTTACTCAATCTGCCTATCTACCTCCCAGCATTTTTGTCTGAAATAATTCATCAAGATTAGACAGTCCGTTTTGCACCTGAAGAGAATGACATATAAAGAACAATAATTTTCTAAAGTAGCATGAAAGTGCTCAACACACAGTTGAAGTATTTCTTCCATCCACATTCTTCAATGGCCTTTGTTACTGCAATGAAAGACAGGCTAGCTACATACAGTATCCTGATTTAAATCCATTTTACTTTTGTGATGCTACAACTGAGCTACTAGATCCACAAAGGAGCTCTCCTACAGGCACCTTAACCACCATGGGAAATTAAACTCCTATCCTTTCTATGGTACAATGAATACTGTGCTCTTCACACCGAGCAGATAACAATTTCAAAAGCTCAACACCTTGTTTTCCAGGATTGTTTCTTGAAAGGTAACTGACCTGGCTTCAAACTTCTATTCCAAATCAGATTAAAAGGAAATTTCAACCTAGAGCTCCTACATTCTAAGTCTGAAACAAGTGCTCTCATTGAAAGCAGGGATATAATTTAATTTTCATTTTACATAAGGACTAACCTGGGAGCTATTTTTGGGGAATATTTCCCAGAGTGTTTCCTGCAAGCATAAAAGGCAGGGGTTATCTGGTTTGTGAATCCCAAGAATACTCAGACAAATATGTAATGGAGAGAGATGGCAAGACTTTGTTGACTGTTTAAGCAACAGAGGGAGAAAGGATGTCCTCTGACTCTCCAGCTTTCCACCTTATGTCCACAACTGGAAGAAAGAAAAATTCCAGATCCTTGCCTACAACAACAATTAAAAGACACTGGCATAGGAAGCCACATTTCAATAAAAATCTCTGTAAACCTACAGTTATGCCAGGAGTTTTCTCACACATTAAAATCAGCCCACCATACTGGTAAAAGGTATAAAAATTCAAATCAAATGCTATCAATAGAAATTCTACAATGAACTACAAAAAAACCCCAAAAAACTAAGAATTTATCTATCCTCAAAAGAACTAAGTCCATCATCACATTTGCTGCTTGTGTATTCCAGCACACAGAAGGGGTGAAATTTAACAATAAAGGCTAATTTTGCTTATTTTATTCATGTAATTATTCCATACAGTAGCATTACAAGCTTAATTCAGGAAAGGATTTTGACATATCTTTAGATGGTACTAAAATGAATGAAACCTGGACCCAAATTTAAAGCATATTCTTAAATGCTGTCTAGAATAGGAGAAACTCAGCTGTATCAACCTTTTACCAGACTGTAGCATAAGCTGTCATTTTGTACTTCAGTGCACACAGAAATCCCACATAATCTTTTATAATAAAAAAAACTACTTTAAAAATACACATACTTTTGCGTACAGTATTTTACAATATGCCATTAATTTCCAATTGCTTGCCACATTCACCCTAACAATAAACCCCAGCTAAATTATCTATGGTTCTCCTGAAAAAGGCAATACATCTTGAAAGTGCTGATGCAATTGTAATTAGAGTGCCAATTGCATGCTTGCAATATTGTCTTTACAATAAAAGTGATCACGAATTGTTTTTTCTCTGCTGTACTCAGAGTCTCTAAAGATTTTTCGGTGAAAGGAGATTTGGAATTTTATTTCATAAGTTTTATCTACATTGAAAGTTTGATAGAGACACCAGCTGTTAGATCAGTATATGTAACAGACTGCATTGCATGTGTTGAAAGTTTAACTATAGCACAGGTCTTAGGAAGAAAAAAAAACCAAACCAAAACACCTATTTCAAGGACAATTCTAACCTCTTGCTGTCATTTATAAATGGAAACAAGCTGCTACACAGTTCAGCAGCAAAGGAGGATAAAGAACTGATAATAATCCTCATGCTCCTCACATGAACTCAAACCAGGCATTTGAATGAGACTTTTAAAGATGTAAATTGTCCATCAAAACACAAAATAACTTTTGGTAATCCTTGTGCCACAAATTACTAATCCATCTGGAAAGCTATTTTTTGCATGTGTTTACAAGGATCTAAATGTCATCAGACAGAAAGACAACTAGGTTAGTAGCATGTTAAAAAAAAAAAAAAGGCAAATAAAAACTCTGAAGCAGTTGAGCACAGAATAAGTAGGATTTGCAGAAGTACTTACAGCTCTCAATCTCCAGCGTGCAGTTCTGCTCATCCAGCGGATATCTCCGCAGGTCCATCATACAGGCAGCTGTTGTTGTAATTCTGGGAAGGAAACAGAAGAGCTTGTTAATGTGCCATGTTCCAATCTCTCTTTGATCACACATAGCTGGAAGAAGAAACAATATTTCTACATAACTGATGCTCTTGCTTATTTTTACTGAAATACTGTGTCTGCTGCTCACTTGTAGCTAACACAGCTCTAAGGATGTTCTGCCAGGCTGGTAGGTGAGCCCTTTACACGCCATTATTACAGTCCTTTAAGCTTTAATAATCATCAAGCAATTATCCTGACAAAATGAAGCATGAATTAGGATTACAGTATTTCCTTCATTTTACAGTGGAGGACTTCAGGCTCACAGAAAAGTGGAAGAGGCATTCTAAAGAGGAACAGAGAAAGACACATACGTCATATCCTGGGTTAATACCCTAATACCTTCATGAAACTTAATGCTTTTTTCTTCTGTTCAACAGTGCTTTGTAAATGAAGTATTATTTTGTCTTCATGTTAGAAAGTGAAGATTTTCAGGGCCATTTTCACAGAATATTTAGACCACATTTGTGCCTCCAATTCTCACCAAACCTACTAACATTAACATGTTTCACTCAATATCTAAAAGGCATGCTTGAAACATCTGTACTGTCAACAAATCTTTTGCTGACAAACCTCGAGCAGTATGACCTTGTATTGAACATGAACCAAGGCAAAATTCTCAGCAACATTTTATTAAATGTGTTCCCATTGAGTCCTCTCAATATGCAAAGTTTTAATCTCCTCCCCACCCCAGGAGCATGCTATATAACTAATTCACATATTATGTATGTGTGTGTATACATATTATATATGTAGTAATTTAAAACTATTATCATTTGGAATCTCCCAACAGTCAAAACAACACGTCCTGCACATACTCCACAGAAGGTCGTGTTTGATTTAGTGTGTAAGCTGAGAGGTTTCTAGCCTTTCTTTCCCCTCTCCCTGGTAAGAGCCCTTCTCCTACAGCTGCTAGACAGCAGATACAATAATTTCTACCTCCTTCTTGTCTATCTAGACAAGAACCTTTAATTTTACGTTTTGACCATTCATATGTATTGGGCTGCCAGTGAAAAGAAACACCTTCTGGCACTAAGCTGCTTCTTCAACCAGTACATGGGCACTCACAGAACTGCTTTTAAAATGTTGTTTTCAATCACTGTGAGTCACCAGAGATGCTTCAAAATAAAGCATCCTGGAGTGGAATAAAGCAGAGAAGTGTCTTTTGGCTTTCCTCAATGGAAGTCTTCCAGCTTTTAACCAAACTAGACTGCTGGGGAATATATGTGTGTTGATAGCAAATGCAAATGGAGCAAGCAGCAGCAAATATTGTTAAAAAAAAAACCAACCAAAACTCTTGGCAGTTGATACTTGGTTGCTTATTTTAAAATTTGGAGAAAAATCAAAGAAATTGCCACTTTCCAGTATCAATATAAGATTGACTACTTTGGGGAAAACTTCAGGAAAGTTAGACCGAGACCAGAAAAAAATTACAGCTTATGTTTCTTCCCACCAGAATGTACCAGACCAAGGGCTTCAGCACTGAGACAAACCCACAGCTGTGCTATCCTCAGCAAAGTGCCTGTTCATTCAGTTGGTGGAGCTGAGCACTCCAATTCTGACATAACCTCAGCAGGATTTTTGGGTTGAACAAATACCACAAAAGGAACCAACCAAAGGCTGTAGCCAGCTAGGATAAAAGTTCCATAGGGAACACTGTCAAATCATTAAAAGACACAGTGCCTTACCTCATTAGAAAGTCAAGAAGAAAAAGCGGGACAGTAATCAAAATTATTGGTAGGGCAGAGTTTTAATCAAGCCAAAACAGCAGTTTTAAATAATGTATTTAATTCACCTTGCTTGTTCATTCATATGATAATGCAAATCCACTGAAATAAGGAAATCTGTCCTTCCCTCTCTTCATACCTCCCTCATATTTTTACCCTGACTTTTCTCACATTTATGGTATATTTATGGTAAAGTAGACAAAGTTCTCTTTAATCTTCAAAATCATTTGGACAAGAGAATTGCCTTTTGATAATTCTTAGTGGTTTGCAACAAATAATAACTAAACCAAATTTCCAATGCAAGAGCATGCAAGAATTACCACCATAGAGTACTTCTAAAGTCAAGGCACATGATCTATACCTTTTCAGAGAGAGGAAGAAACAGCAGTTCATTACAGCAGTTAGGAATACTTGAAACAATCATAAAGCCTCTTCCTCAGAGCAGAGCTATTTCAACTTCATAAAAGGATTAAAAATATTTTGATACAGCCCAGACTAGTGCACAAAATATAATGCTGTATTTTGCATAATGTAACCTTGAGAACAAACAATGAAAAAGTGAAAGCTTTTGAAAAACAATACTGTAGCTCAACACATTACAGTCATTAGAGATAATAACAGAATAACAGAGCTCTCAGAGAAACACACAACAGAAATATATGAAATAATCACAGAACTGTCTCACACACTGTTTTTTTTATCTGCTGTTAGAGTACACTTTTGATATTTTATGCAATGATTCCTAATAACATGAACCAGTCTTCAGCTTCCTCTTATATGATCTGTATTATGAATGTAAACCGATTATGGAGCACAAAAAAAACCCACAAACCCTGAAACACAAGACAAGCAAACCCTGCAGCACTCAACTTACTAAATGAAGTATTATGAACTAGACCTAAAGAAAACTCCCTGTTTCATGTATCAAAACTTCGTGTATCAAAAGATGCATAGCTACAGTGCAAAGAAACCTGCACCATAACTAACTTGCAGAGAAAGCAAAGTTTGCTGTCAAGAATTCAAAATAATTCAAATAAGCTATTATTTCTGAGAAATCTGAAAATCTGCCTTTGTCTCCAAACCTTTGGGGAGGTTCTATAATTCACATAAGAGATGGAAACTGGCACTACTCCTTTCACAGGCCAAAGCTGTGAGACAATAAAGAACTTTTTTATAACACTTCCAAAGTTAAAGTGATGCAGAAAATAATACCCATAACAAGTACTATGGCAGTAGTGCTAATAGTTCTTATTTTTTCAGTGCTATGTAGAAGACAGCTTTTCAAAATCCCATAGATTTTGCTCTTCTGTCAAGTTCAAGTGTGATTTGAAATTCAAAATAGCAACTTAAACAAGTTCTGACATCAACGGTGAAAAAGTACTGAACGACAGGACAGCAATGCTAATTATACGTGGAGATGGACAGAATCCAATTCCCTCTTGGAGCTGCAGTGGCTCTGCAAAGCTATGGAGAATAAGCAGCAACAGAAACTTATCTCTGCCCTGGAAGGAAACAGCCCTGACCTGTAATTACAGGATTACAGACACAACAGAAATGATGAGCAAGAAAGTGACAATTTCAGATAGCTTCCCTGAGTAGAGTGGTAGTATGAGAACTATATAACACTCTTAACTCTAGCACTGAGAGATCATGATCTTATTGAGTCAAAGACAGAGCTGAAGCCCAGGAAAACACAAAAGTTCTTTCTTTAAATATATGCACATACATACTGTTGAAAGTAGTATGAGATTTGCATATCTGAAGGCAGACTATGATTCCCCATTAACATCAGGAGCAATCCAAAGAGGCTGCAAGGATACTACGCTCTATTACATCTCTTTCTTATGGGCTTCAGAAGAATCCTCTGTACACACTGATGGGGTGTCACAAACTCTCTGCATTTGTTACTGAAACCATGTACTGCAGCTAGACCCACTGTTCACTTCTGCTTCTTGGAATCAGTCCTGCTGTGTGACAGTTGGAGACATTGGTGGCAGCAGCAGCTAGCTGAATCAATTTCAAATACATGGAAACCTGGGAATAAAACTGTAATGTGATAAATCTCTATCCAACAATATTGGATTTAGACATATGTCAGGGTTGTTAGACATACTAACGAATCTACTGTAGATTTATTGCTAATTACAGAGTTCACAGAATTCTTCCTCCTTCTGCTTATTCTCATAAAACATAAGCTTCCCTTGCAGGATCATGGGTTAAGAGTTGGCTTCAGCAAAGGATAAACAACAGTAACATTTCTACAAGTCCACCATTAAATTTGAATATTCAGCTACTGACTGCTATAATCTTTCAACTGTAAACTGCATATAGATTTTCTCAGTGTAGAAAAAAATAGAAACTGTGTTACTGATGTTCATGTCTCAGTCTGAGATGAATTTATATGCTAAGGCTACTCAGAATCTGTAATACACTCTCTTCTAATACCACATCTGACCATTTAATGAATATTCTGACTTAGGTTCTAACTTAGATGATTTTTCTCACTACATTTGGGAGTTGCTATTTAATGACTTGTAGATATTTCCCCCGTTTCTGTTACGTGCAATCCAGTTACTCTCTGAAAGCACTGTGTATTTGTTAAAGCTAGAAGGCATATCTGTAACACAAAGTAAGGATAAGAAGGATATGATGTTAAGCATTTTCTACATGTAATACAGGCTAGGAAAAAATTCTTCAGCTGATAAAACAGAGCTAGAACACACACAGAAACTCCAACCTTATTAAGATTTGTTGTTGTTTATACTGCTGATAAAAGAAGCATACAAGATTTTAAGAGGAAACCAAAATATATATGCCTCTGATCTTTCTTGGGAGGAAGCTCTGAATTTCTCTGCTGAAAGCTAGCCTGTTTTGCCATCTGTGCACCAGCTGGGAAGAGTCCTGGAAAACTGGAGAGAGTGGCTATTATTTCATGGTAAAGGAATTCTGACTCAGAAGAATCAGAATTTTGCTGCAAATTTCCATGCAACAATGACCAATTCTTTGCTATATCCTTCTGCATGTAGCTCTCTAAATTGTTCTTTAAATTAGATAGCATTATCTACTGTCCTGTCACTGAGGCCAAAACTCAGCCACAACATCATGTTCATAATTTAAATCCCTTCAAACACCATACACTACTCTGCAGGATAACCTTCTGGTACAGTAACTTCCACTTTAGACTGAAGTTATTCAAGCCTTTCTCTGAAGTAATACATGCTTCTCTAGAAGGTAACACCCATATAGCTCAGAGGAGCACTTCATAACTTTAATATTTTATCACTGGGAAATGTATCCTTGTCTTTCAATATTCACTTCTCCATTACAAAAGAAAGAAAGAAAAGGGAGAATGCTACAAGACGACAGGACTGACAGAACAATGAATCAGTATGAACACAATGACTGAGCAACTCAGTAAGTAATAAACAGCCTTGAAATAAAGAGCTAGTAAAACTTCACTTACAGAGGGTTCCTTATCCTTTTGCTTTGCGACCATGTCCTGGTCTGAGTTAGAACAGAACTAAATCTGTTCAGTGATTTTACTTTTTGGCTAAACCTTTTCTAAGTAAATGCACTTTCTGAAGTTAATGGCATGGTTTTGCAGACAGTGTCTGCTTCTAGTAGTGATAAGGCTCAATGTTTCCTGCACTTTCCCTTGTTAGTGAAGAGTTTGTGCTCTGGATGATGAGCTCACACAGAAAATGCATTCACTTCTTCACTACATTCTTAATCTATGCTCTCTGTGACAAGAGTTAATCCTGCAAAATCCTTTCTTCTCACAAAATGCCACCAAGATTACCAATTACTTGCCTATTCAGGGAGACATCTGAGTGGAAAGTATTTTCACCACTCTGGAGAAAGGAAGTCCTACTCAAGTTAAAAATTAATGTGAAAGTCAAAACAATCTTCAGTAGAAATGGCACATTCAGTTTTATGATTGCAGCTTATTTATTAATTCTTACAGAAAAAGTTAAGATAGGAGCCGAAAGCTCCTATTCCTCTAGCTTTTGTAAGTCAGTAAGAAGGCTCATTTTCCACAGGGAAATATCAATAGAAATAATAAATTTAAGTGGATTCTTCATAGGCAGAATTGCTTTCAGATGCAAAAAGGTGAAAAAAAAAAAGAGAAAAGAACACTAACACAGTTCTTAAATTACTGTTTCTTTGAAGAGCCTTTACAACAAAGCAGTAACCTGTAAAATTCTACCCCTCACAAAATTCTGAGACAAAAGCAAAATGAACTCTCGCTGTCCTCAAGTAGGAGTCACACTTTAAAAGCAATCAGAGAGATAGCTAATAGTCATAATGAAGGCAAACTGTGTAAAGCATAGTAGAATAATAGATATAGGTTATTACTTATTAATTCATTATGATTAGAAATTTTCATCACACACTGGAGTGCAAGGATAATTGTATGGCCTATGTGACTGTAGGATTTCCATTAGACCATTTATTTTTGAGGCTTTTCCCCCCCATTAAACAATCTACTACATATCTTTCTAATTCTAGCAAAAAGTTCACAAATACATCATTTCTTTCCTCTCACCACTGCTAGGAACAAAGTGTTTCATCACCATCTCTTCATTTCTTCTTCTATTTTCTGTCTAAAGACAACCTGACATTCCCCAAGAGGCATCAGAAACCTTTTCAGTAGCACATCAAAGTAACTGGTACAACCAACCATGGGCGATTTGTTCACCATGAAAGAACGGGTAAGAGAAAGTCCTCTCTGAGCAGATCTGCAACCACATCATTGTGTGCTAACACTTGTGCCTTTGAGTAACCACTATTCGTCAGGCTATTTCTAGTGCTCTGTTTACAGAAACTTTCCAGATAGCATTACTTGAGGCTGCCTCTGTCTATCACCAAGTCTTAAACAAATGTAGACTTTATTTTTTTTTTTTTCTGTTCTGACTTTACTGATGACAAAGAGGATGTTCTCCCATTCCTTTTTCCCTGAATAGGTCTAAAAAGCAAACTGTCATTCACCAGATACTCAGATTCAGAGTACAGGGCATGCCTAAGCGATCCCCAGGAATTAGGCCTCCTATGGAACAAGGGAGCTCATCCTGACCAATTTGACCCACTACAGCACGGTTACTTGCTGCAGCTGTAATGTGCTCTGCATGCCTTGAGTTAGTCTTGCAAAATGGAACTCCTTACCTCTGGTAACAGATCTCTCATTCTCCACTTGGGAGAGGTCAGCCATTATCAATCAGCTATACAAAATCAAATTGTTTTTATTTTATTTCTGATGAGAACTGAAAGCACATCAGAAACTCCTTCATTCTGACGTAGCTAAAATCTCTGCTATCCCCACCTTCCCTCTCTCCTCATCCCTTTTCTAAGCCTAGCACAATGCAGAAAGAGAATGAGAAGCAGCATCTTTTTGCACTACTGAGCAAGCTGATTAAATCTACTGTAATCATTTGGTAGAATAAATCAAACATCCTTGTAATTGACTCGTCATAAGATCAGTATCTCTTTGCAAATAAATATGTTAGATTCGCTCTGGCATTTAGGGCACAGTAAGAGACACATATCCGGATACTTAATCCCACCCTACTGACATCCTTTCAACTAACACTGTAATATCAACTGTCAATAATGAAAGAATACAAACACCACAGATAATTTTAAAGCTGCAAAGCATCTGAAGTTCTGCCCTCAGATTTCACATCCACTCTGCTAACATACCAACACTACCATTGGTCAGATAAGCACATTGACACTGTACGTGTCATTGCACTTTTAATTTTACTGAACAACCATTACCTGTCATGTGGTAATGTTTCACCCACCCTATGACAATGTGGGGAGGGGATGAAGTCCATGTGATAAACTGTGAAGAGATTTGATAGATTGCAAAGTCAATGACAGATTTTGCAGGGCTCATAAATTTATCATATATCACTGCTACTGCTAAACCAAAAAGTAATGGAATACTGTATTTCAGTGAGGTTGAGACTGTCCATACTGCCATTAACCTTCTATCTACAATTCAGTGCATGCAATACTAGTAGCAAGCATGTTTGAGTATCCTCATCTGATCAACATCTCCAGGGGCTGTGTATAAATTTTAAAAAAAAACATATAACATTTCACCTGTAATGAGAATCCTACTCTCTTTTCCCTACGCTCCTGCTCCTTCCTTTTGACTGCAAGTTTTGTAACTTGGTATTTTCAAACCCACATCTTTCAGGACTCAAATTCAATTGGAAGACTAAGGAAAATGGGAACTCTATTTTTAGGTACTCCTTGGAAGTAACTGTGCTGCTGTACACAGTGGGTCTCAAAGTATAGGCAAGCATGATTTCAGAAGTAGGAAATAAAAACATCTTTTAAACATCTAGAGCCATTCAATCAAGTTCAGCCCTAGCAAAAACCACTACTGATTTCATTTTTTGTTCAAATGCATCACAAAGAGTAAGGAACACTAATACATTCACGGCTATACACGACACCTTATTTTCTCCAAGATCCAAGTTATGACTAATTCACATTTGAGGTGAATAAAGAGTCAGTTGAAAAATAGCAGCCCTTTCCTGAAGACAGCAAACATACATTTAATCAGAAAATAAGTGCCTATCTGAAATATGTCAGACCTTTCCTAGAGTCATTCCCTGTATTCAGGAGTTTTTTTAAGTGATGATTTTGCTGTAGAAAGTGCATATAAAGTGCATCTTCCCCCCTCCCTGCCCCTTTTGTTTTTTGGTTTTTTGGGTTTTTTTTTAAGCAATCTCTAAAATTACTCCCATGCTTTCCTTTAGTCTTTTCTACATAAACAATAGGATAGCACATGCTGAAACTCGGTAAATTAAATTCAGAGCATCAGGAAGGCATTTACTTGATTAAATGCACAGGTACTTTGAGGTGACTGAAAACAATGGCATAAAGCCACAAGGTGAAAGCATCAGTTGAAGAGCAGGTTCAGCACAGCCATCCCAGAGGCACAGCAGTGAGTCTGATGGTTGCCGTGTCCCCTTTACACAACCTTACCCATTCCTGAGCCCAGGCATGGGAGCAATGGCCATCCAGCCACGGCCCTTTGGCAAAACGTGGATGTCCTCACAAAATCAGCCTGCTTGCTAAGCTTTAGAGGAGGAAGCTTCCAGCAGCAAAACAAATATTTCCTAGGATTCACACTTACAGAGCAGGAATTTCTAAACTCAAGAATTTGAGTTTCTTCCTCTGTGTCAAATCTGGTGTTTATCAAAGGAGTCTTCACTGTGAAGAGCACTGATCATCTGTTTCAAACTGGGATTCTGTGATATTATGAATGTCCACATGTCAACACTTATCTGATCCTAAATTACGGTAAGAGGACAATATAGTTTCCATTAACCACCTGGCAAGAACACCTTTTAATTTTCTTAATGTAGAAGGATAACAATATGCACCAATCCCTCCATGAGGCATAATACTTATTGAAAAGATGTTTGAAGACCTTTTTAAAAATAACAGCTCTACAGAAAATTTTTAGCAGAAATGAATCCACTCTTTTATGGGCAAAAGGATTTCTCTAGTCAGAAATACAGAAAAAGACATGAAAATTAACTCAGTCATGTCATGAATAGCTAAGATAGTTCCATGTCAGTCCAAACATTCTTGCTTCACATTAATTTCACAATCTATATTCCCAAGTATATAGTTAAATGCTTCACAAGGAGAAATATCCATCTGTTTGGGGTTTGTTTGGCTGGGAGGGGTTTTTGACTTGTCACAACACAGCAGTATTTCATATACAAACTTACTTTTAGGTATTTCAGGCACCGGTCAGAATTCATCACTACTGTCATGCATTACTTACGTTCATTTAGCCCAAAGCTAGAGCTAGTAACTCTGCAAAGTCTCTCTTATAGGTGGTAAATCTAATTTCTAACCATAGACCAGGAATTTAGCAAATAATGTCAGCAGTTTAGTAACTATCTTGTTAAGGTTCAATGTTGGTTTTTTCCCTAATGTTCCTCCAAGCTGACAAATGAGAAGACTCATCATAGGAATGTCAGCACTGCACGAAGGAAACAGACCTTCTGAAGGTAGATGGAGTCTGCTTTTATTGTAACCCACATTTCATAGAAATGCAGACACAGAGGTGATAACCAGCTTGCTCAAAACCACTGTACTTTTCAGAATTTTTAACAGCTAATCTCAAATTTATGACTCTGAAAGCATGCAAGTATGTTGGTGGTGCAATGGATCTGTCTCAGCTTTCCATTTATTCGAAATCATTTTCTAGTCAACTAGTTCAATCATGACTGCACTGCCTTAGCAAGGTCTTAATAACTTCTTTCCTCTTGGAATAGCAGAGAGCATCCTAAATCCAGAATGCTAGCACCTCACTCAGAGACCAAGCTACGTGTTATGCAAAGCTTTTGCATGTTCTGCTAGGCAACAGAAATCATGCCCTGAGTGCAAGCCCTCAACTCTGTATGTAGGGAAAACAAGTTCGTTTCAGGTCCCTTCTACTCCTTTTTAGGTCACTTCCCCGCTCACATTTCTGACTGTCTGTACATGAGGAACCTTGATACTTGCCAAACATAGCCCTCAAAGCCACTCCTCCCTCTCTTTCTCTCAGCATTACTCCTCTGTGAGCCAACGGTTCACTGCACCCTCATGCCCTCCCCTCGAACGGGGCGTCAAGTAGAAAGGTGTTAATTCCTACATTGCCATAGTCAATATATCTACTTGTTAAGGAGACACCAGAGGTAGCTCACTGACAGGAAATTAAGAACTGTTCTCTCAGATTGCAAATACAAGGAAAAAAAAAGTCACTCTGAACTTCCATTGATTGTACCTCTTGTACCTCCAATACAAGATCTTTGCTTAACAAGTGAAGAGCAAAATAAAGCATGAAGACCAAGCTCAACTGCCCTAGTATTTGCAAACAATGATCAGGAACCTCAAAGTGATACTTAAAAAGAAAACAAGCCTTTAAATTATGAGTAAGATATATAAAATCAGTTACTCTTGTAAAGAACAAACTCAGAAAATGTTTTAACACAGAAAAGGCAATTCTGTTCTGTAAAAGAAGCAATAGTACACTATCTGATTAGTGGGACAGCCACAACAGATAGATGACATCAAAGAAGAAATTAAATTCTAAGGAATTGTCTTTATTAGTTATGCTTAAGTTATCATTTTTCCTGTTGCTTCTTGCAAACCATAAATGTATAAGTAAGAAAGAAAACCAAAACAATGAAAAAGTAAAAGTATTTACTTTCCATCTGTAACATACAAATCACACTTGAATTCTAGTAATTAAAAAAAAATGTTTGCATTAAATCTTGGCTTAAGTTTTGCCTGGGTTACAGACTGTGAATCTTTTGAACACATAAGGAATGACTTAAAGTTACCCATATAAAACAGGCATTGCAAGTTTCACATGCTGTCAGTACAAATGAAGATGAAAATTCAGTGCTTCTGGCTGCGATTTGCTTGAAGGTTTCAAGCTAAGCTTGGCACAGGTGTGCTTAAAAGAATAAAGTGCACATCCAAATTCTGCCTCTTAGCAACAAGATATAATCTTAGTATTTTATTTAAAAGGCAGGTGATGAATCACAAATCTTCATAAATAAGGAGATGGCAATACACCCTCTTTGCATGGTGTAAATGTCATGAGAAAAGGAGATGGAAAGCGAACTATCACATAGCTAAGCCACTACCATCTGCACAATTAATATATGTTCTAAGCAACGAGGGAGTAGGAGGGAAAAGCATCATCACTTATGACTATGTAGTCATTAGCCAAGATCCTAATCTTCATTAGAGAAACGAATTAAAACTCACCATTTACTGAAGCTCTCAGAGCGGCTCCAAAACAATACTCTAAAAATGGTCCCACTGGAGTTGGATGGAAATGATGCATTTTGAAGGAGTAGTTAGTAAGCAGAAGCACGATACCAAGATAAACTGACAACCTAATGCTATTCATCTTAGGCAACCTTCCTCCCTGCCCCCCAATTCAACCAATTTTTACAATGAGGAAAAGAAAACAGAGCACATCACAAAATGTAGAGAAAAATCATGACTCAGGGGATAAGGTCTGTAATTGAATGAAAAACTGACCACAGAAACACAACTGGCTTTCCAAAAGATTTAGAGATTGTACAGACTTTGCATTAGGAGATTGCTGAACAGAAAGCCTGGATAAGCATGCAGTGATGAGACAGAATAGTTAAGTAAAACCACAAGGGGAGATGGTAATGCATTTTCAAAGCAGACACAAGGGAGCAGGACAGCTTTGTCAGTGCTAAAAATATACTTGATCAATTCATTTACAAATCAGAGGGGGAAACCTCTTGCACTGTCACTCACAGATCTCCACTCACCTATACAGTTTATTTTCATTACTACTCAACTGAAAATAATACAAAAGTAATGCTCAAACGGGGAAGTGGAATGTGTTTGCTAACCTTGAACTGTCTTGCCAACATCGAGAGACCCTTGTTTAAAGGGAAAGTTTCTCATGGTCCTACCTATGAAATGGCTTCACTAAAACTATTTTGGCAGATAAATCCTCTGGTACGGAGATGACAAGCTGTTCTCTTAACTGCTATCACACTTTCAGGATGAAGGACAAAAGATTATTTGCTGCACTAGGCCTGAAATACCAATGTCTTTTCAAAAACACTTTGAACAAATTTTGCAGGGCTGGTAAGAACTGCCGAGCAGCAAATAACTGCAAGGAACAAAACTTTTCACTTGCTCATTTCTGTCAAAACTAATGAACACACATGAACCCTCATTTTCTGCTCATTTCTCTCAACTGAAATGTAATTTTAAAAGTCTAAAAGTATGAGGATACCTTTTTTCTATAAATACGTGTTTCTCTGCCATGTGCACGCTATCGAGTTTACCACATTCCCATCCATTTTACAGGGGTGCCAAATACGGGAATATTGCAGTGATATTCTTAGATATTTCCTCAGGTCCAGTAACTCTCTGGGTTTATCAGCTTGGGCATCAGTAACTATGTAGCATAAGGCAAAATGCGGTACATAGATCCATTACTTAACAAAGCAAAACTAAAAGCTGGTTTTGCTACTCAGTGCACTGACAAAGGCAACTTAAACAAAAAAATCTAAGTCAAAAAACCAGCTTTATCAATGCTTTTTATCCTTTCATTAAGTCATAATTTTCTTTCCCTTCTTGAAGATAGATAGTTCAGCCATTGCATCCTAATTGCCTTGTATTGATCTAGTATCTATACTTTTGAACAAATTAATAATAACATTCTGTAATAGCTATAATCAATAGCAGAGGTAATAATATTTACTTTTGTTCTTGACATTAAACAAGTATTATTCTCCATGCCCTGTTTCTTTTGTTCAGTTCTGTGGGATAATATTTCCACTGCTATCAATCTCAGTGCCTTTATTCAGTCTTACCATTATTTCTATGACCAAGACACAGCATATTTTCGTAGCAATCCCATAGATCACAGATACAGATTATATTGAAATTAAAGTTGTATTGAAATAAAATGAAAAGATGAAGCTTAAAGAAAATTAAATGAGGTGAAGCAGACAAGATGTGAACAGATAAGACAGTTGGAATGAAAGTCTATCTCCTTCAATACCTGAAAAATACCTTCAGTACTCATAGAAACAAAACATGAACACGGAAAAAAAAAAATATAATCAAACCAACCAACCAACAACAACCCACAAATCCCCAAACCAACTAAACAAAGAAACAAACCCAAAGCTGGAAAAACCACAGTATCAGCTCCGAGATCTCCCTACACATAAGGTTTTAGATGTTTTTCAAAGTAATTAATGTCAGGGTTTCAATACAATAAAAGAGAGTGCCATGATATATCAATGCGCTATACAGTTTTGGTTTGCACAGTTAAAGGAAGAGCATAAAAGAGGTAACAGGAAGACTCAATTAAATGGCAAAAGGCACTTGCTGTTGATTTACAGGAGTGGGACCCCAAATGCAGATGTGATGCGATGGGTGCAGGCAAAGATCTCTTTCTCATCCTCGTGTACAAAGTTCTTCATACTGCCAAACAACAGAGTTTTCATCTCTTCTGGAACTGTAACTTGTACTCATGTCTTCTTGGACTTTTCAGGGGTTTGGTCCCTTTTTTTTAAGGTAATTAAATATTTTAAAAACATCATAACACTGAATCCTGCAGGACAGGTATCTAGAAAGACTCCAGGATCCTTCAGAACCAGTTTTAAATTTCATGTACTTGTATTATTAAAGCCATATAACTGCAAAATAAGATCACCTTCCTGGATATCAGCACCCAACATTTTATCAATCTCCTTCAGTCTTAATGACATGCAAATAATTTCACTGAAATTATATTGTCTTCTCTGTGGCATAAAAACATCTTGCATCAGAAGCTGAACACAGAAGGCTATGAAAAAGTAATTGATCTTGACTATTTCTTCAGTATGTCTTCATTCAAAAGGAAATAAACTCCTCAGTTGGGGGGGGGTGTTGTTTTTATTTGTCCCACACAGCAGTGCCCTTACACAAATCTTTTCCTGATAAATATTTCAGCTCGTGAACGTATTTTCTTGAGGGCATAGCAAAGTTATATGAAAATGATTAATGGCACATCTTTCTTACAGCTACTCTATTACCTCTTTAAAAATCCACCAGCAGGAAATGTCATCTCCTCTCTGCCATACATGCCGTTTCTCCAGCAACTCTACCACTATAAAACAATATTCAAAGGCATTTCAGGATAACCACAATGTAGTATTTGCACATGAGAATTACATGTGTTTGGGAGATCTTCTTGTTGGAGAAACAGCCCACAGACTCATGTTTAAAGAAACACAGTGATTTATTCTCGGTTGCTAGCTAAGAATAAAATGTAGTCTGGAAGTTTCTAATGTGTATAATTAAAATTACAAGGAGGAGGGGATGAATGTATGCACCTCCTTCCCTTTGTCTTGTTTCCCAGCTTGTGCACTGACTGTCATCTCTCAGAACCAAAATCAGCAGATCTTCTAGAGTGTTCTCAAGAGCGATGGATTGTGCCATACAAAGATGGAGAAAACAATGATTTCTCTCTTCAGAAGCTAAGGAGAATAATGTGCTCTGGTAAACTCTGCCTGTCAAATACTGAATTGGGCTTTGCATTTCATATGTGAGAATACTTTAGGGACAAAACATTTGTTCTTTTCTGGCAGCTGCCCAGAAATCAGTGTCCACAGACTACATGCCATGGGGACATATACAGTATTGATTACAATCCCTTGAAACATCATCTGCTACAGAGACAGCAGTTTCTGAGGGACCAGTCTTCCAGGCCACACCACTGAGGTAATCACTAAGGTCCTTTTGGATCTGACACTAGGGACATGCCTGCACGTAATTTTTTAACTTGTGATCTGATCTCAGTCTCCTTCTGGCCCTGAGACATTTTTCCCATCTGCTTATACAGATGGTACAGTTAAGTGAGTTTAAAAGAATGGTTTTCCAAACTTTTTCTGTTCTCTCTCTCCACAAATTACATTGTTCTAGACTAGCAGAAGCAGGGAATGTTCCAGGGATGCCTATCCAGACAGAAAAAAAGTACTAAAAAAAGTACTGCTTTCTTACACAAGTGATTTTGAGGAGAAAAAAAAAAACAACTATTCACTGAACGGCTAATACAAATGTCAGCATTACAGATCAGTGATAAGCATAGCTTAAAAGTGCTTTTCTGCAGATTTGTTTTTACACATGTGTCTGAAGTATGGAAAACCTATCTGGAAACACAACCCCCCCAGAATTTTCTGTAACTTATCCTAGTTTTTCTCCTTCTAAGCTGGACTGAATATTGTTCCAAGAAAAGGTCTCCTCAGCTACTTCACACATTGAGAGCCACAAGAAATATAAATTTTCAGAAGAATAAAGAGATAGAAAATAGACCAAGGAGATATGGGAAGAACACTAAAAAAAATGGCTTTCAGGCAATTCTTATTTGTCAGAAACTTTTTTACAATTTGTAAAGACCAGTAACAAAATATGATAAAACAGTGGGTGAAGAAATCAGCCAGTCTCTTCACAGAAAGTGTGTTCAAAAATAAAAGAAAGCTTTGAAAAATATCACTTAAAGTACATATTTAAGTGGAGTGAAAAATAAGCCCAAGCATTTGTAACTTCAGATAAAGCACTGGCAAGTAAAAACAAAGCTCCTTTCCTTTAAGAAATAGTATTCAACAGTATCTTATGATATGTTCATAAAAGTGTGAAAGAAAACTTCATCTGTGCAATCACAAGAACAAATAGAAAGGGACTATTTGTGACCAACAGAAACAGGAGAAACAGAAGAGTTATTACAATTTTGAAACAGTGTTGTAACAATTATTTTTTCTTACAAATGTAAGCCCTTAAATTTTCACTTGCAAAGGTTTCTGACCCTTCCCCTAGTTGTGACATCCCTCTCAGATTCTACCAATTTTAGACAAAAAATATGTGCAAATACAACTTTATACATATATACAAGTATTGCATTTATGTATCAAATATATATATCTCTCTCATGTATTTAAGCGTGTGTGTATACACACATTTAACACCTATCCCTGAAGCCAAGCCTTCTGAGATTTTAGGTATGTCCTTTCCAGATGAAAAAGTCCATTGTCAGGACCACCAAATACCAGTCAAGATTTGATAAAAGGCATTACAGAAGAGAAATATTACTGTAATTCCAGATTATGTTAATATTTAAATTTCAACTCAAGATAAAATGTTTGATGACCTCTATTTGTTTTCAGAGTGTAAGATGCCCTTGGAACAACTTAAACCATTACACAGTTCTACAGCTGATGGAGTTTTCCGTGCTAATATAAACACCCAAATTTGTCTGTTAGGCAATAAAACTCAGACATTTTTTTCCACTTCATTGCAATGTAATAATCTTGGATAATAGAGCTTTTAATGAAAAAGATTCCTGTGACTTAAAGCTTTTTCCTTATTAAGCTTGACTGAATTAATTATTCACATACTAATGATTTAACAGCCACTTCATATAAAATAAAAGATCCTCTTGAATATTTATCCCATACTTAAGATCTGATAAAGAAACTGAAGTAGAACTACATCTTTGTTTTCTTTCAGATAGGGAAGGTATTTAAAATCCAAATACCCTCCCTCCTGCTGCGGATGGTGGTGTTCTGAAATCATACTACCCCAAATCCTAGAGCAAAATACCTCTTTAATCTATGAATCCTCAATTAAAAATGATATTTATGACAGTCAGTGATCTCCTCTCTATTCCAAAAATTGCATCTTTCCCAAAATTGGCTCATTTTGTGAATGAGCTGCTATGGAGGGAAAATGGAACAACGTGATTCTACGGCAAACGGAACAGATTCGTATCCATAAAGCAGCTATCCCAAGGTGCATATGAAGGCTGGCATTCTGTAATTCGTCATAATAATGCTTGGCACTTATGTAGTGTTTTATGGGATCAAAGCTCTTTTCAAACTATTTAATTAATCTTCACAACACCCCTGTGAGAAGGTAGGTTTTAGTATTCCAATTTAATAAATGGAGTAACTGAGGCAGAGGAGCTGAATGATTTGTTTCATGTCACAAAGAGAGCCCATGACTTCAGCTTATATATTAGAAATAACAGTAGTTGTGCTCCTGTGCTGAATTACTTGGGTCCATCAACAAATCTATTTGCAGGAGTAAAGAAAAGAATCTGCCCCATACCTTGGGCCAGAGCTGAAATCTTGTTTGGTTAAAACAATTAACAGTTCGACTCAATGATCTTAAAACATCTCTTCCAACAAAGCAATTCCTTGATTCTATAATTTTTGAGAAAAAAATTCTTAGCATGAAAAGGCATTAAAGAGTCTTTAAACTGCTTCTGTCCACCATATGGAAAAATAATTTTGTAGCAAAAATTTAGTACAGATCGCCTGCTCTCCTTCTTGAGGAGGAAGGTTGGGAATTACAAGGATACTTGAAAACTTATGTGCAGTCCAAAGATGTTTCTTTAATTCCAGCTAGCAGAAATGATTTTAAGGTCCTGAAACTGAAAAATGGAAATGTACCTCCAAATTATGTTTAGGATTTTAATTCAAGAAAATAAGCCCTAGGGGGAAAGAAAGAAAAAGAAAAGTAGCAAAAAGTAGCAAAATAAGATCAGATGATTTACTGAAGGATGTCTGGTGTGAACAATTCACCTCTCAAACAGTAAGTCCTGAGAACTAAAGGCAATTAGAAAAGGAATTGCTTTTTAAACTGCCCATCAGATTTTGTAGATAATAAGCTGTATATGAGAAGTTAAGTTGCTGAACAAGTATATTAATACGATGAAAATGCCCAAGGCTCTTTGAAAAGATCAAAGTGCGGGAGAATCTGTTTTACTTGCAACAGTGAAAATTTCTCAGCAGATGAAACTGATGAGCAGATAGCAGAAGGCACTGATGAGACCCCACAAAATCCAGGCATCTAGGACTAGGACTAAAGAATTGACATGACACAATGTTGACAGCAAGGAACAAAGAAAGAACAAAGCAAGACCATCATACACCTACCTCTCCTATTTGAGATGAGAGATTACTAGCTTATAGCCGTGAAATAGTTAGGAATTATTGCTGGGTGGATTGGAAACTTGTGGTTGGCAATGTATTAAATAAATCTTGGCAAATAAATCTGTTGGGCTTTCAAATGGGACAAGTCTTTCATTTCTGACAAAACTACTATGTTCTACTTCTTTTGGCTAAAAAGGATGGAATTGTCATCACCTGCCAGGGTGTGAGCCCTATCAGAAGTTCTCTGAATATTTCTGGTTTTCAGTGAAAAACATCCACAAGCTTCACTTACAAAAAGCATAAAAGCAGCCTGCTGAAGAACTACAAAGTACACCATACCTTCTGTCACAGAATTATCAGTCCTCAATGACTAACCATTGCCACAGAGTTCACCAGTGAGGACTATTAGAAGTGTACTTAACAGTAAATCTCTCTAAACCCAGCCTGTTAACAGCGCAAAACCACACACAAAAAACCCCCCTTTGTCTTCAGCCACTTCTTCACCTATATTTAATACTAGTATTCTAAGCTTAATTTCCTCGTTATTCTGACACACAACACTCAAATGCTCTCTTTCAGCAAAAGGAAGTCCTAGAAAGACACCCGAAGAAAGTTACACAAAAAGTAGTAATTCCAAATTGGCAAACAGAAGGTCTCACTCATCATGCTTCTCAAATCCTGCATTCCAGCCCTGGAAGAAACCTCAGAAAAGTGCTTCTACAGGCTGCAAAAATTAAAAAAGTGACTCTTCCACAGGACTACACAGAATAAACCAGAGGACAGCAGATTCTTGTCTGCATTTTAGATGAGTTTTGATGTCAAAAGTCAGGGAACAAATAAAATAAATTTAAGAAACAACAAATCTTATCTACTATAGCAACTATTCCTCCTATGTGCATTATAGAAAACCAGATATTTTAACATGCAGAAATGCAGTTATAGACACATCTTTTCCTGAGTTCTGGCTACATATCTGAATCAAGGTTTGCTCAAACAACTGTAAATTTCCATTATTTACATTCGATCTCAGTCCTCTAAGTTTACTTTTTTATCACTAATATCCTATTGCAAGTTATCTTAACTATCAACAGATATTAGTTTTCACTGTTATTACCCTTCATTTAAGACTATATGTTGCAATTTTCTACCATTGTACTGATTTAAGTATATCATCTATTGAATGTCCTGATCTTGGCAGCAAAGAAGAATTTTCTTGCCAGATGGAATATGAAACTCACATGAAAGAAAATATTTTTATAAATTAAAAAAAAAAGTTCAGTCCTATTTATAAATACCATGATGCAACTGGAATGCCAAAAACCCACAACAAAATATTCTCCCCAAACATAAATAGCTAGCAGCCCTCTCTTATAAATCCTTCTAAACCTGAAAGTAACCAGTATGTCATATTCTCTATAAAAAACTGGTCACAATTCTGTTATGCTCTTAACTAATGCCCCGCAGCAGTGAATAGGGCAGGCTATAAGGACATCATAACTACCATACAGATGTCTATGTTCATTATTAGCCATTTCTCTCTCTCCTTGCCCCCTCTCAGTGACACCATAAACCAGGTGTTTACAAAATCTGTCTCCTAGTCCCTCCTGAAATTTACCTTCACAATGTTAAATCTAATCAGACTTGACATGCATACTGTATATAGGTTCTGATAGGAAAAACAAAAGGGATTACCACTTGCTATATCTTTAATAGAAAATAAACTACAGGACCATAAAAGAATGGGACAGTTATATGTAAACATTACCATTTTGGTAATAAGATATCAAGGTAAATGAAACTGAATTCACAGAAACATATGTACATGCATGTGTGTGTCTACATTTATAATATTTATCTACAGATGGATGGGCAGGCAAAAGTAAACATTTAGGACTAATATTTAAAGGAATCTCAATTTAGGGGAATGCATCTCAAAGTAAGAATATGCCAGTGCATGTATGTATGAGCTAAAATAAATTAAAGCAGCAGTAAAAGTAGGGATTTTCAGAACAGTAATAGTGTATAGGGTTGGGGGTTTTTTTAATGAAATGTGGAAATTAGTACTAAGCAGGCATTAAATATATCACTACTGTGGACACTTTAAATCACATTAACTTTGACAAAATAGATACTTAAAGCTATTTAAAGCTATAAAACTATAAAAACGAAACTGATTGCCACATGGTCCAGTGAAGGCAAAAGCTGAATTATGGCCAATTACATAATTCTGTTGTGTTACCAGCATGAGTATTTGCCCCATCCACACTTGTTTGAAAGATAATTCACTTACATATTTTCCTGCTGTGGTCATACTTCAAGAAGGCATACTTTTCCTCTGTACCAGGTGTAGGTAGTTAATTTTCTTTTAGTGGTTGTCACAGCCTTTTTTTTTTTTTTTAGTTTACTTTTTAAGTAGAAAAATAATTGGTCAGCCATAGGAGTGCATGCTATTCCTTGGAAGATGGCAAGGAAAGGCCAGATCTTCTCCACCAAGTGGAAGGATGAAATCAGCATCTTGCACATTAGGAGAGTGCCTCAAAACCACGAAGTGCCTGCTAAGTGAACACTTTCACACTTCTCACCCCCCTCTTCTGGTGGTGAATCACAATCTGGCTCAGGCTGCAAAAGTCCAGAGATCATTCAGCCAGGAAGCATTTGAAGCCTGACTCCAGCACATCCATGAGGGCACTGATCTAGTCTCTCAGTCTCAAGGAGAATGATTTCCATTACCTAAGAGCTATAAGCTGCCTGTCCTCAGAAACACATTTCCTGGCACAAGTGCCTGGGTAAACTTCACTGCCCTGGAAATGTTCAGCTTTGGGTGTGAAAAATGAAGTTTTTTGAATGCCAAAAGTTTTAAGTCTGAATTCCTAGGACAGCTTAGGACTTAGTTTCAGAGGTATGAGATCCAATTGAGGTAGCCATGTTCTATACAAAAGCCTCTAAAAAGAAATATAATTAATACAAATCAAGATATAGTTATGTTTGCTGAGCTGTCTCACTAATCTAAACAGTTGTTCACTATATAGCATTCCAGAAACACCTGCATGTTAAAGTGCAGTAACAAAACTAAAGGCATCCAGATCAGTGACTTGTAATAGATGATCTTAATCAGGGATGAACTTCATGGTCCATGTTTGTTCAAGTGATATAATTAGACATAAATGACTGTATTGCTTCCTCTACAGCTGGGTAGAAAATAACCAAGTTAAAAGTGCATGCTTCTTGACATGATAGACGCAGGCAGACAACAGAAAAATCTCACTGAAAGTGAAAGAAATACACTAACAAAAGTTCTAAGAATTAGATTCCCCCCAAATTATTATTGTATACTGTTCTCAATATGAAATTAGGAAACACTCTAGATGTAAGCTCTGCAGTATTTTCTCACACCATATTGTTAATTATCTTTAAATTACACTGCTAAACAGACATTTTCTCCTAGTTTTCAGAACTTCTCAAGAGTGAAGTTCTTCTGTTGACTTCTCCAGTCACCACTCTCCATACAGTCATACACAACAACATCATCAGGCTGAAAAACATTTCAAGTCATACCTCATCTTAGTGAGAATCACAAAACTGATTCATACAAACCAATCTATATATTTAATCAAAAACATCTTTGAAGTATATCAATCAGTTTAAACTATCAATTCAGCTGTCATATACATTCCCCCTTTATCCTCCTAAACCTCATTTGGTCTTTCTTATTTCATTTCCTTTGAAGAAGCAGTTCTAAAACTGGTTTTAAATCCAGAATGTGTATTTAAAATATTTACTGTCTTATCTGTACTTAATAATAAGTGTCTGAATTGTACTAAAACCAGCAGTTTATCTCCAAACTTTAAATTAAAAACATATTTGAAACATCTTTATCCATTTTTAGAATTGTCAAGTTTAAATTGTTTCTGGAACATTATCATATACAGCAATAAAAATAATAGCATCAAAAAAGGCATAGAATGAGTTTTAATTTGAAGCCATGATAAAAATAACTGAAAACAAAAAGACAGCAGACTTTGAAATGGTTCCTACTGACCTGAGTCCATAAAGGACAGTCCCATCTGGATGCAAACGGATCATTCTGTTCTTCACAGTGACGCCATGGACAAAGGACTTCTTGTCATTCAGAAAATAGGTATCGGGAACCCAGAGCTGATCAGCTACTCTGTTGTCCAGAGTAAGGTTTAGAGGTATTACATTGTACGACAGCCTCTTATCCCTCCACGCTTGCTGGAAGTACATGGTCAAGGTATAGTCCTGTGAATAAAACAAAGTTTGCATTGAAACAGACTGCATACATATACCAAAAAAAATCATAATGCAAATACACATTTATTCATTGCAACTGATCTTAAAGGCAAACATTTCTGTTCAGTGTTTCCATAAGTAGATTTATTTATTTTTACAGTACTAAACATCTTGTGTATACTTAATAATAGAAGTAAAACCACGGAAAAGACAGGGTATTTATATTTTATGAATGACTTGGTAGTTCTTATTTCAACATTTAAAAACAAAATGAAGGAAAAAAAAATGTTTCAGAGTCTGCAATTCCTGTGGCACTTCACAAGCCTTCACAAGAACATTCACACATCTGAATTTCACCTCTTGGTCGTCACTGTATTCAACGGAGCTCTGGAGCACGCTTTCTATCTCTGAAGTTGCAGTTACCACCCAAACACTTCTCTAAATTAAAATCTCTTCCAAGTCTGTTAGCTTTCCCCCTGGGCACTGAAATCAATGGGAAGTCTCTGAGGTTCCTATGCTACACGGTCTTAGTCTTTATTCACAGATGAAGTAACTCTGGTTACTTCAATGGAACAACTCAGAGAGCACAATTAAACATCTGAGTAAATATCTCCAGCATTACAAGACTTGCTGTGTCTTGATGCAGACCACTAATGTACAGTACTTTGGAGATGTTTTGATCTTTTGGTAGAAAACAACATAACCAGAAAATTTGTATTTTTGTAAGATTCATTATATAGAGGCAAAATATTCATTCTATATCAGCCTACATTAAAAATTAACTCCATATGTAATACACATAGGAGCTGTATACCTGATCACAGATCACTGGGTCGAGGGCTGTAAAACAATACTGAAGGAATACTGAAAGGAGGAATATCCTAAAACCAGTATTTTGTTTTGGTTGTTCTACAGAAGTCATAATCAGGCCTCAGGCTGTTTTGATTTAGAATTTCTATTTAACATGGACTTCATTAAATAGCGAGGACTGTTAGCTTACAAATGATTGCTTTCAACAGAAAGTCAACAACAGCTGCTGCGATTATCAGCAACCCCAGGAGTCAGCCATGTCAGAGTAGGAAAGTCTGTATCTATGAATCAGTCTGAGGCACTTGAAAACAATCCCTCCTAAATTAGAAGAAATGGTACATCTCATGAACTAATTTCTAGCACTGCATAATAGAGAAAAGCATGAACAGTATGAACATTTTACTACATAAATTGCAGTATTAGTTCTCATCAGGTACTTTAGATTTTAAACGAGATACCACTATTGATACAGTGTTTTTATTACAGTTGGCAAAGAAACATCAATCTCTCTGCTGAATACTTTAGAGGGATTTTCCACAACTGTGTTTTACAAACATTTTCATTAAAAGAAAAAAAATACGTTTGACAGAAGAGCACTATATAGAACTTCTCACAAAATACAAAAGCAAAATGTTCTTATTTTGCAGATTCAGGCTAACATTTCAAAAGAACCTACAAAATGTCTCTGTAAGGAATCACTGAAATTTACTTTAAAAAAAAAGTTTTTCATTTCTAGAAATTATCTTTCCACAGGATAGCCAAGGATTTGATAAACACCAAACTCACAAAACCTACATGAAAAATTTACCTTCGCCAGTGAATAGGGAAAAAAAACATACTAAATTTTTAACCCTGTTATGCAGAGAGGTGGGATTCATCCTACTTAATTTCAGGACAAATCACTTTCCACTGATTTTAGAACATCTAGGACAATCAGTACTAACCTACACATAGCAGTGACACACCTCCAGTTAAATGAAGTTAATTCAAGCCAGTGTCAACAGCAAATTAAAAAGAAAAACAAAAATCAGATATAACTTTTGTTGTCAATCTCTAAGTATCCAGAAAACTATTTTTCCTTTCTTTATTCATGAAACTTTGTTTGCATAAATTAGGCTGGTGTAATTACTCATTTTAAAATGTACACAGTCCACTCTCAAAAACGTGTTAGGGAGGGCCTGTGACAATTAGAGCTGCTCCAGCAGAGTTCTCTAAGCAATGACACAGTATCTAGAGATGTATTGACTCCGCCTCTTCTGCAGGACAGTACACTCAGATCAACCTGTATAAACTGGGCTTTGTTGTTTTGTTTTGGTTTTTTTTGTGTTTTGTTGTTGTTGTTGTTTGGTTTGGGGTTTTGTTTTGTTTTTGTTTGTTTGTTTGTTTTGTTGTTGTTTTTTTTTTTCAGAGATGTGTATTTCCATGGTGGAAACATTCTTATTTTTTATGCATATTTCTTTAGGAGAGCTCACATACATGAGCTTCAAAATGCCTCTTCAGTTTTTACTGAAATGAGGAGAAATACATATTTCTGTTGAGAAGTTACAGCATTTCTTCCTTGCCAGAAGGAAAAAAAAACCAGACTAGTCATGCTGCTCCTTCAGTCCTCTTCCTGTTTGCAATGGTTAAAGGTTAATCACTGTCACTTGCTATGCTTTCAGCCCAACGCTGCAGTTGCTAACAGAAGCAGGTACACCCAGCCCATCCCCAGGATCAGGATGAGAGTGCTTTCAAGAGTGTTCCACCTACATGTGAAGAATTTTACTGTTATGCTTCATCACTGTTCTGCAGTATTTGATTCATAATCAGATACCAGAAAATGTTCAGTAATATACTGCCTGTAAGAAAATGTATCAGTCTTCATTATAATAACACATCACAAGATAAAGCAGATAAGCTGTAGCAACTGCTTCCCTATTATCTTTTCAATGTTGCATTTTTTCCTATTCTAAGGAATCTTCTACATGTATTAACACATAGCATATATATAGAGCATGGTTCCCTCTTTACATCTCAATAAAAGAGGAAGAGGAGGAAGAAAAATAACATGCATGCTTCAGTGCATAAAAATTAATTATATAAAAATGTAAATTTGGAGCCCTGGTATAGCTGAAAGAAAAGCCAAGCCACCAGGCTGGAGTTCAGAGTCAAACACACTCTGTTCCAGAAACAGAGCTGGTGTTCCATCTAAAAATGATTTGTCATCTGCTGGTCCTAGTTTTCAGATGTGACTGGAGTTTCTGATGGTCAAAACAGGACACCTTAAATAATTTTTTGTAAAACTCTCACAACTTTTTGAATTTAGGTGGATATACTTAAAATTATTGTTAAAAGCCAAAGGTGTTTGAAGCTACACATTTCAAAGTGTAGTGATCAGTTAGGAAAAAGGAAAACCTGTCACATAACTGCATTTCACTCCTTAGAAAGGAGGGAGGCAGCTGTTTTCAAATTTCCAAATGAAATAGTACTTTAAAAAGATGATGTGCAGGTACAAAGTGTCCCAGAAGTATCCCCAAACACTTCATACTTTGAGATTAACACCACCCTCATCTATCAGAAACACTACAAGGAAAAAGTCTGTTAAACACACATTAATTATGGGATTTCCCCTCTACGTTAAGGATAAACTTCAAAACCGATGTGCAACTGTTTTGTTTCTTTAGAAAGACAGGCACACAAAAGAAGCAGAGGAACAGAAGTGGCTAGTAAAGTATGATTTTAATTTGTTAAGGCCTTAGCATCCTATTAGATTTACAGGATTGGACAGTTAGAAGCTTAGTGTAAGTATGAAGATGAAACAGGAGTGAAATCATTTGAAAAGCCTAACACAAGGCAGTAATTAAAGTGACTGGAAAGAAATATGAAACAGAACCTCATAATGACTGTGTCTGTGCATACCATTACACAGACAAACTACAAAGGTACAGGCTATTTACAATGCAGCCAGAGAGACACATTGTGTAAACAGAAATAAATAGGTTCATCAGTTACCCCGAGCACATGAAGCTTGAAATGCTGCACAAAATGTTATTAGTATAGACAAAGTTAAAACCAAAACCTATAATATGAATAGGCAAATATTGTATTTTCAGTAAACACACAAATATTATCATTTGTACAGTGTTCACAGATTTAAAATTAATAAACTTTTTTATTCTGTCTAGCAGCAGAAATCCAGGCATCAGCAAATGGATAGTTACTCCTGTTCTAGCCTGATCAATGAACAGATCTCTTTTCCTCACCCATTAAAGTTTAGCCTCCCAGTTTTCTCCTTCTTTATTTCAAGCAATGAACAGAGGAGCAGTAAATATGAGGTGAATTTAATCTTAATGCAAATTCTCTCATACGAATAAAAAAAGTAATGAACTGTTTTATTAGTATTAGCATATTTATGAGTAACATTCTGAACATTATCATTGTGCTGGAAATGTATATACTGGGAAAGTTAAACTTAAATTTGGATAAAAGAGCCAAGCTGTCATTTAATGACTACCAGCTTCAAAGATCCAAGGGGAGATACTGTCTAGGAAAGCATCAAATCTGAAAAGTGGCACTTTTATTTATATTTTTTCACTTCATTAATACTCTCAAATAGAAGTCTTCTTAAGCCAAAAGTGAAATGCCAATTTAGGCCTACTATTAGCTTAAAAAAATTAGAATACAGGCCTTTAGCTAAACCCATCCATGGGCCAATAACTATGAAATGTGTATTGCTGGTTCTCTTTTTATATTGGAACAAGGATTAAGGCAAAAAAGGAAATAAATTGATAAACATTCACAAAGACAGTGGAAAACTAATTTAAAAGACTGTGCCAGATGTAAATTTTTTGAAGCATGAGGATAAGATCCAATGTGAGAAGAAAACATTTAAGGTATAGCTCTTTCTTCTCCATTACACAAAACAGGACTGATTCACAGTATGCCAACACTTGTATTAAGAGGGATATAACACAGCTGCTGAAATACCTTGGGAGTAATAAAATGAGGAAACTTCAGAGGAGAAAAAAAAAAAGAAATAAGTAGAAGGAATACCCTGTATAGTAGAAGTACAACATACAGCAGCATGGAACTAAAGAAGCTATTTACTTCTACTCATCAGTAATGAAAGGAGAACTCATTTGTAATTTGACTTATGTTCATTTCTCATCAGTTTCCTGGTTATTCCTAACTTGTAAAAATACTTCATTTCCCAATACAACATTTTTAAAGCTAAGTAATTCCCTTCTGGAAATTCTGGAAGCTGAAGATTTTGCTTGAATGTTATTTATTTATCATGTAGATTGAAAAAGCTGTCTGTTGATGACATGTTTAAAAGTGCCATTAAGAAAATTACTAAAAAGTGTACATCTACACTGCAAAATACATTTTCACAGAAGGCACCTCAAAAGATCATCTAGTCCAACCCGCCTGCCACAGCAGGATTCCCTAGACCAGGTCACACAGAATCACGTCCAGACAGGTTTTGAGTACCTCCATAGAAGGAGACCCCACAGGCTCTGTGGACAGTCTGTGCCAGGGCTCTGGCACCTCAACTGGGAAAACATTTCTACATGTATTCACATGGAATCTCCTGTGCTTCAGCTTACAGGCACTGCCCCTTGTCTTGTCACTGGGCTTCACTGAGAAGAGCCTAATATATCAAAAGCTATTATACAGTTAAGGATAAAGGAATAAATGTTAATTCTACTCCTTCCTCTTCTACAATGGGAAGTACAGAAGTGTCACTACCGGAATGGTATATAAACCAATCCAAAGCATTTCTAGCTAAAGGAGCTTCAGTGGATTTATTGCAAATGTGTTTCCCTGAGTGCTGACAATCCTTTCAATCCTCATTTCATTTAAAACCAGCCACTACAACAGCTTCGATTGCTACCTACCTACCTCACATGAATGTCAAGCAAATTAATATAAAAATTCTGCTCACTGGAGGCACTACAAAGTCACAAAAAAGAAGAATGAACTGTTGAAAGAATAGGTGACACTAAAGAAGTGTCAAAATAAATTGTTCTATTTCCTATCAAAATAGGTTTTATCATGTCCTGTAAATCTCTCTCAGTCCATTGAGTCCCACTTCCCAGGTTGGCTTCAAATCCACAAAACACTTCCAGTTAATTGTGTCTCCTAAAACCTATCACATAAGGGTTTTTTTCAATGGCAATTGTATGATCTAAAGTCTACAATCTTTCCAAAAATGAAAAGATCTTAACAAGTAAGTTTGCCATTTATTCTGAGCAATCATCCCAGAACTATTCATCAGCATTTCTCATTTCTCAGCTGAACAAATAAGCAAAGATGGGCTGTTTATGTCCTACAACAGTTCTCAGAAAAACACAGTATTACTGAATCAAGCAAGAGTCTTGAAAGCCAAATGACTGTCAGCAGAGCTTGTCTCCGAGACATAAACCTTCATACTACTGATCTATGAAACCTGTAGTAAGAGACTGCTTCCCATTTCAGTGACAAGATCACGAATTTGTGTCTCCTTAGCACTACTGACAGTAGCCAATATTGATATTGTTTCTACACAGACATTTCTATATTGCACTGCAACGCAGCATCGTTATATCTCACGCACTGAAATGAAATAAAGCGTTTATGGCTCATGTGTCTCCTGGAACGTCAGTTAGTTTAGCAAGACACTCTGACACTTGATTTTAATTTCTGACAAGTCACCCAGACTGAACCATGATACTGCACTTTTACCAAGCCAGCAATCTGCATGACATTCCAAGCAAAAAGCATCTGCTTTCTGTCTTTTAGCTCACTCTGATCTGCTGTCTCTTGATAATAAAAGGAAGATTGATTAAAGTGAACTTGGACTGAAAACTGTAATCTAACTGCTGCTTGCTTAAGATAGTCACGTATCTGATACCTTCCTACTTTTCTCTTTTGCAGGATCTAGTGCTCTTTATACAGCACTGCAGGATTCTCAGATGAATAATGCAAATGCAAAGTAAGAAGAATAAATGCACACTATACTCATTTTAAAGAAAAGTTAAGGAAAGTGGTTTTCTTCTGCCTCTGACAAAATTATATGCTATTATTTAGTCATGTCTTTGAAATAGACTTATTTTAAGCCACAAGAAATATCAAAAAAGTTTATTTATATTTGAAGTTCAAATTTTTCTTTACTCATGTATCACAAGCCATTTCCCCAGAGAAGTGAGAATAATTCTGAGTTCACAGATCAATTAATTGTACAACCCCACAGATCTTCATAAAGGTAAATACCTGCAACAGAAACCGTATTTGTATTGCTTTTATTAGTAGGCTTCCCTTAAAGTAGCAGAAAAGCAGGAGCAGGTACCAGAAACCTGTGTGTCTTACTGATACTTTTAATGGAAAAAAACCCCCAAACCTGCAGGATAAAAATATGGTAATTGATAGCCAGATTAAATCTGGGTGAAATATGAGAATTCAGCTTGTGCTTAGGTGCAGAACCAATCTGGCATAACATTTGGGTGAGTGCTTTTTTCCCCCCTGATGCTTTATAGCTTCCCGAGTTGCTAATATATAAACAAAGCCTCTAGAACACATACAGCAACTGAAAGAATTGCCAAGTTAATCCTGCTCTACATCATTGTAATTAATTTCTGAACAACTTACAGAATTAATAATAAAGTGACTGGGTGTTCTTTTAAAGCATATAATACTGATTTTTATTTTGCAGTATCTTTCAAGGAGAATATTGAAACTAATAAATATTCCTGGAATTTGTTTTTAATTTTTAACTATAGCCCTGCTTCCTCCAATCAAGGAGATGTCACTCCATCGAGGCAAGGGGACTCCAATGACAAAGTACCATTAATATGCCTTGTTATTAGGCTAACTAGCTCCATCTACCTTTTCTGATCTCAAAGGATGTATTACGGTCCCTAAATTACAAACTGCAAGCTTTGGTTCAATAGAAACTGAGGCTTAATGAGAATAAATCAGCTTGAGATGCACTCAGCATTTTACTACTAGAACAGGTTGGTTATTTACATCTGTCACAGTTTGCTGAAAGATAAAGCTGCTAGAGAATTTGTCTGCCCATTACAAAACTGTTAAACCCTTAGGAACAGTTACAGTTCTTCCCTTTAACACACACCCTGCTGGCATTTGATGAAGTGCTGTATCACCTAGCTTAACCTGACACACCAGAGCGTGCCTTTTCTCTAAACTACTAACAATTATCAGCAATTCAAAATCTTTTAGCCTCATGAATTACAATCTGAAGAATTAAAATCTAAATGTTAATATACCAGTAATTCCCTAGGATCCAAACTAAACCAGAATCAAATTCTCTTATCTCACCAAGCAGTAACTTCTGTTGCTTCAGTCTAGCAAAGGTTTAGGATGATACAGTGAACCTCTGCGCTGTTTTGAGCAACGAAGCAAATGGAAACACTAAATACTTACAAAACTATTGAAAACAACAACAGTAACATTCTTACCACTACATTGTTAGTGAAGACATAATCTTCCTTTCAGATATACTAAAACAAGACAGTTATCTCAATAGAAAAGTCTAGATTTAATTTTAATATGAAAAAGATGAGAAACAGCTGACAAAAATCTGATTATCTGAGCTTCAGATGGAATTTGTATGCCTAATGCTGTTGAGAAATGCAGTACTCTAACAAAAAGATGTCCCTTCTGTGATCCCATTTAATTGGGCTGCCTGAGGATGCACTTCTTGAGAAAGAAAAATACTATATGAATATTTTATTGGATCATTTCTATAGGCAAAGGAATTTACTTTGCTATATTTAGCTTGTTTTACTAAGCAGATTATTTTGCTAGTATTTCCTTTCAGGTGAAAAGCCAGCTGTCTCCTCAGTTAGCAATGGAGAAGTGAAGAACTTCCACAACAGACATACTATAGAAAGCATATATATGTATATTCTTCATTTTCCTAAACATGCTCAAGTAATTTTTCTCTTCTGCTGTTCTCCTTTGTTATTACTGCTACGCTCTGAATCTATGTTGTGTTCCCTCTGAATTAAAGAACATCAGAAGACTTCAGGTGGCTTTCAGATAAATTTTCTGGCCTTTAAAATTTTTCTCCTATGAATTCTTTCACAGGTAAGAACACTATTAATTTGTGCTTTGCTTGTAATGTAGTATCTGTGAGAGTGAGATAAATAAAACCATATTAACCTATATGAAATTGCCCTTTTGATTGAGAGGGCCAAAGACAACATCTCAGAGAGCCATTCTGTTTAAAACAGATGATGTATGAATATTAATCAATATTCTGGCAATATCTGCAGCAGTCTCAGCATTATGCAGTTACTAAACATCACTTCCATTTTAAAGACAATAAAGTAAAGAGAGCTGAGAAGCTCAGACTAAAGTATTCACTCAAGACAAATTTTAGGAGGCATCAGAGTAAAATTACTAACCAAGCTGGGCAGCTCTGTAATTTTTCAAAATTTAACTTAAATTGTAGGTATTCAACAGGCAAGGAAACGCTTTTATATTAACACTGGAAAAGTGGATAAAATCAGAATGCTTTTCTAAATGTTGCCCTAAACAAAGTGTCTGAGAATATAATACAGATAACATTAAATCATGATTCAGGGCCTCTCGACACTGAACACTGCCACATTTTCTGTTCTGGTTTGGAATACCCTCTAGCAAGATACAGATTCAGTCACATAGTTTTTTTCAAGGAAGTTATGATTATCTCATATTTGAAATACTTCTAAAACTAAATTATCAAGGATATATTTAATAAATTAAAATTCTAAAGCAAACTAACTCACAAAGCAATGTTTACACTCATTAAACAATACTCTCATACAGAATACTGACATAAGAGAGATGGTGAAAGCAAGAAAGTGAGTTTGAAGAAAAGTTTTATTAAAAACCCCAAAATATATGCTATAAGATTTAGAGTTCATCTCAGAATTATAAAAACAACAGGATACATCACATTTCCTTTAACAATGTAGGGCATAACTGAAATAAAGTTAGACTAATTGATTTCATTAGCATATTATGGTCTCCAAGAGCTATTGATACTTCACAGAAATTTACAGGAGAGAACTAGCCAGGTATGTGTATGATATACTCTGATTTTATTTTGCTCTATTTTTCTTCTTAATGAATAGAGTCCTTCTCCCTCTGTCTCTATGTATGCACTTTCCCCACACACTACTACTAATAACAGTAGATTTCTATGCTGGTTTTCTTGGTGTTTTTGTGGGGTTTTCCTTTTAAATTAAAAAAACCCCACAAAAACAAAAAACAAAACAAACAAACAAAAAACACCAAAAAACCACCACACAAACCAGAAACAAAATTAGATGGAAATCCTAAATACCTCACTTGCTTTTATCAAATGTGACCACTGTGGAAACAGAGATGGAAATGGTTCCATGCAACTGTAACCTGCCTGTTATTTCTGTGGAAACACAAATGGAAATGGTTGCATGCAACTGTAATCTGCCTGTTATTTTTACTGCCATTCTCCATTCTCATACAAAGTACCAGCAGCAGTTGCCTCCTGTTAAAACACTGTCAGCACAGATCCTGCAACATTTCGTCTCTCTGGCCTGCTGATTCCAAGAAGTCCTCTAAAATGGTTCATTAATCTGTTAAGTGACAAACTGATGTCTTGAAGGAAGCAATGTACTCTGGAGAGTAAAAACCTCCCACAGATAAATTCCTATAAGCATTCATATATCATGGCCTAATACCCAGGGGCTACACACTGCACTTCAGACTAATGTGTTTCTTTCCTGTTTACATATAAATCTCGTGGGAATAGACCAAGCACCTTGATTTAACTGCCTTCCTCAGCCAATAATCTCCTGAATCCTGTAACCTTACATACAGATTTCATGGGGTTTTAACAGTAAAGAGTGTGAAGACAAGAAAGAAGAAATGGCATCATGTCACATAGGTCTTTTCCTATATTTTAAATTCTCTCCCCCACATAACCCAAGATGTGGTAGGCTGTTTCTCTCAACAATGTCAGGCTCTGCAGAGAACTGCCAGCACTGAACAAAATAGAGAGTTTTAAATAAATACATATCATTTCTTTTGTAGCAATGACAAGCCTGCAGAAACTGATACAAGTCCAACTTGCATGACAGCTCAACACTTCAGCAAAGACAACACACTACTTTAGTAGAGACACTTCCAAGAGTCTAAATGATGTATTCAGATGAAAAAGCAAACAATATTACTATGTTCTAGGGAGAAAAACCTTCAAAAGATTCAGGTGGAAAAATATTGCATCTTTAACAGCCATTGCACTTGCATTAATTGTACTTCAAACTGCTCATGGTTCAGCAGAGCCAAAGCTTATTGGAGCACCCCACAGGAAGAAAACCCCATTCTGAGTACCTCTACTATCCTTGACAGATACAGAAAACTATAGTAAAGAACAGCTGCAATGCCCACAACAAACAAAACACCATTAGTTTTCACAATCAACTTATAAGGTTAGCTACAAGATAATGATTATCTACAAGAAATCAACAGGAGATTAATACTGGAAAGATTTTGGTGACAATGCTGGTTTAGTAGTTTCATAGAGACCTCTGGAGGTTTCTAGTCCAACCTCCTGCTCCAAGCAAGGTCGGCTGTGAGGTCAGACCAAGCTGCTTAAGGCTTTATCCAACTTCCTCTTGAAGACTTTGAGAAATGGAGATTTTCCTTTCTGTCTACATGGATTAGAACATTTTAATAACAATCAAATGGATATTTGCATTTATAAATAAACTCCCTATGCTTCAAAAAAGGAAAAAATCAGGATGGTCATCCTACCATAGCAATGACTGCAATTTAATTTCACTTTGATTTAAAAATCACTTGTCTGTTTTTAGATCCATTGCATACCACTGCTTCTATCTAGTCTGTATAGTGCATTATTATTCCAGTCTTCTTGTGTCATTTGCTCAATAATTCTCTCCACTTTTTAGTCTCACAACTATTTGAGACACTAAAAATCAACAGGGTTCATCTACCATTGAGTTTGTGAACCTATATGTTGTTCTGTATTTCCTGTACTCTCCAACTGTCACCACCAACTTTACTTCTCATTAAGCTATTCCCTGTTCCTATACAAAGATATTTTTTGCTAAACTTTGTTTTTGTTCTCCCTGTCTTATAATCTTAATCTGTCTTCCCATCTGTGCCAGAGAACTTTCTATGCATTTAAATAATTCATTTCAGTTTTCTGCAATAGTTAATAGTTACTTTGTAAATAATCCTGATTGTACTTTGTCTGATTGAAGCTATTCTGTCATCCAGACCTATTAATTTAATGTCATTACACTTGTAACTATCAAGTCTCAGAAACACATACTCCAAGAAAACAACAGCAAATTATAAGGCACCCTTCATTACTGAATGGATTTGTCTTGTCTCCTACTAGATTAAATATCTTATCAACCTTCAAAATTTGTCTCCTCCTTGGTGATTCACTATTTTTCTCAGAACTGAAGTCAGGCTTGTACTTCAGTGACAAAACAGAACTTATCTGACAGCTGGAAACACCAAGACAATGACAACAGCTTGCTTCTTTCAATTCATGAAAGGTAAATGGTTCATGGAAACAGCATGAGAAGTATTTCTTAAGTGGCATTAATACAAATCCAGTCTCTTTTAACAAAATAAGCATGTGATACATCTTTTCCAGTCAGCCTGTGTGTTGTGGAGGTGGTAAAAAAAGTACTACTGGCCACAGACTTTTATCCTTTCTCACAAATTGCTGCAAAAATAAGCGCAGCAGGAAATTACTCAGGAAAAATAGAACCCATTTTTAATTAAGCAGCTTCATTATAATCATACTTTGAAAGTATTTGACTTGGCAGACACTCTCCTGAAAACATGGACAGTTTTTAAGCAATTTGTAGGTATTGCATAGAGCAAACTTTCAACTTACACAGCAGTTGCCTCCAACTAGTCTTCTCAGAAGCCATTTACACAACATGTTGGGACTCTGGGTTTTACATTCACATGCTCCACCTAGGCATCCAAACTAGCAGCCTGGATGGCATCTTTTCTGCCTTTTCTCTGCTTTACTCACTTGATATTTATTGAAATTTCTGGGAGACAATGAAATAATGAACTATGAGTACTTCAGAAGTAAGTGAGAACAGTTTTGCCTTTTCCTCAACCCTGAAAGAACACTAACCTGGAGTTTGCAAGAGCAGCAGTCATTCTGCACAGATAGCAGAAAGCAAGGCATTTGCTTCCTTTTTTGACACATGGAATTGCATTAAAATTCTCACATCTTCATATATTTGGAAAACATCAAAATTGACCAAAGTTAATGTGTTCTGTTAGAAAGAGATCTCAAGGACATATTCCCTCTTTATCCTTCTCCATTTTTACATTAGGAACTCTTTCAGAAATCTAATAAAATTGTGGAAAACAAACTAATCCAGGGATCAGAAACAAATTCTAAATTTGCAAAAGCAGGAATCATCAAACATTCTTCATAAAAACTTACACAAACCATCTTTGCATTCACCAGATTACTTGCAAAAGAGTTACAAGCCCTGAATTTATGAAAAAGCTCTTATGAACTTTCCCTCCTGTGGTTAGTAGATTATGCTTAACATATTTTGCAGTCCTACTGCTGGAATACTGAAGACAAATGAAATTATTTGAAACTAAATCTTAAAAAGTTCTTCAAGGCTGGGTTGCAGAGTACCAAGAATCTGATTCCACATAGCAGTTTTTATGGAAGTTATCACAAACTGATTAATAGGGTACTTTGCAATTAAAAACACATCAAATACCTTCCTCAAGAAAAGAGGTACTTTCCCCAAAACGGAACAAATTTTTTTAAAGTAATAAAAGCATAGTTCTCAGCAGAATGTTTGTAATTCCACAATAAAACCAATTTCCTCTAACTTGCACTTATACCTGCCTGTCCCTTTTCAAAATTCAAACACTGGTGAAAAAGAAAAATCCCATTCTGGCTTTCAGTCACTAAAGCTCCTTTGTAGGTTCACTGTTCTCCCTCACTAAATAAACTGTCATTGCACTGTCAAATTACAGTTCCATAATATATATTGAATTCTATACAGTTATATTGGATCCTTAGAGTTATACAGTTCCCTAATAAAAGTATAAATATTTGAACATATACACCTTACTAAGAATATCCATTTTGAACAATTCACACACACACACACAAGTAATCAAAAAGATCTCTGATGACTTCACTGAAAATAGCCCTGAAAATAATGACCAATTTCCTGGCAACTTGTTCAGTCTTGGTGACTTTGTAACGCTTGATTTCTGAACTTGTTGTATACCTTTGGCATAAAAATGGTTTAATGTTTTCTTCTTAACAGGTTCAAAAAGACATCAGCTGAAGTGGTTGTTTTTTTCTCTTAAATTATTAGACTTTAAGTTACTGCCTTAATTGCATAGCTTTAGCAGGTGTTAGACAAGCAAAATCTCAAGCAGCTCAATACTTCTAGCCACGACCTCATGTGCTTCGGACAGTATTTCTGCTTGAGCACACTACATGTTAGTCAGCAAGCAGAACACATTGGTTTGAAATCTACTAGTTACTAGCTGGTTAATTCATGCATGAAACAAGTTTATACATGAGTTCAACGGCTTAATTTATGACACATCTATTCTTTTGACATATCAGCATTGCTTTTCCCTCAAGAGTCACAAAAATGCTTTACAACATATTCTTATATTGCTACACACTAGTTAAAATTTAGGATTTTATAAAGCAACTCTTCTTTGAGATGCCTTCTCAACCATGTCCAAATCCCTTTAAGAATAATTTTCTCCAATTTGAAAAAGTGCATACTAATAAGTTTATAGTAATACACTTATCTAAAGAAGTCTTTCATCAAAGCATCAGTGATCTCATTCTCATCTCCATTCTCCTCCATTCCCATTAAGTAAGAAACAAAGAAAGCAAGCACAAGCCCCTCAGGATTATTTACACCCTACAAGTTTGCTCCTACAGGGCTTTGCTTATTAACCCTGTGTTCTTAAATTCTGATCACCACCTTTTGCAGAAAGTCACAGTGAAAATGAAAACAGACTCAGATTTGTAAAGAAACACAGTAAAACCAGCATTCAATAGCAGCACCACTGAACAGGAGCCCCATGTTCTGCTACAGACAGGTTTAGTTTTAAGATTATCATTACTATTTCCAGCTAGTCCATAACCAACCAAAAAAGCTTGATACTTTCTTTGTTATGAAATAATTACAAAAGAAAGGAATTAAAACTGAGAAGGAAAAAAAAATAGAGAAGTAAACTCATGAGTAGCATCCCATATTCACTGCCCTATTAATAAGGAGCTACTACTAATACAATTAGTTTGAGACAAAAGTGCTGTACCTTAGACTATTTAAATGTAAGATATAAATTTAGCTAAAGTTGGATTGGCAAATGAGGCCTGCATATGGGAATTCTCCTCACAGTTCTCACTATACCTAAAATCACTGTAATAAATAACATCTACAGTATTAAAGATTGTAGATCTTAAAGAAAAGGCATTATGCTACTAACAAGCACTGGTGTTACCGCTTCATAACAATATTCCTTCTTTCCAAATGTCTAAAAATCAATTAGAGTGGAAACAGAGGATAGATAGATAGATAGATAGATAGATGTGTCTCACACCAGCACAATGACTCAAAATCATTAGTATGAACTAAATAACTTTTTTTGGTTTGACTTAAAATCTAAAATATACTATGAGAATACACCAGATGTTTTCAAACACTAGTTTAGAGTCATCAAACAGAGAGAGGATTTTGAAAATCCTATACAACAGATCTTGCTATTATAAATATTGATACTGCCTCATGGCATTACTATCCAAGTACCTAAGTCAATCCTTATCTCTTAAACAACGGTCTTCCAAACAAACAAAATAGTAACTATTAATTTCAAACAGCATTTTGGAACAAGCACTTACACAGCCTTTCTGGAAATGTCTTTATTGATTCCGCTCAAAGTGGTTTATCTGTTGTCACCACTTGCACACAAATCGAAGGTTTGATTTATAATTCCAATATAAATTCTTTATTGTTTGCTTTTTGCTTTGTTACTCATTATTTCTTTACCAAAGGTCTGCCCCCCTTTAGTACAGTAGATTATGGATGCATGGAGGCTATTTTAATGGCAGCGGTATCTCTAACGAAAATGCTGCCTGACAGCAGGCACAGAGATGTTATTCTAACTCATGCTCTTAACTACAAAATCTTGGCAAAATTCTGAGGGTTTTTTTCCAGGGGAAGGAGACAGAACAGAAGCAAGAATGTTTGATCTTTCAAGATCCCGTCCAACATGGGCCGTTCTATGAACATTTTGAGACAAGTTCACCCCAAATTAATTGCTTCATTTCTTGTATTAGACAACTTGCTATTAATGTCACCAACTATTACAATTAAGTACTCCTCTTAAATTATCTCCTCATTTCTGCACTGTTCAAAAAGTCAAGCTAGACCTCAGCTGGCCTACGGCATAACATGATTATCTATAGCAGTTCATAATTAATGAATTATAGTTATGCTGCATTCACTCTCAAACACACTTATTTAGGAACTCACTGAAATATGAATCTTAGTATCTGCCTGTTTGAGCCATTCAGCAAGGAAAAGTTACAACTGAAGATGTTCTCAGAACCTGTGAGAATTAATTACTTATTAAATAGGGAAAAAAATTATTTTTTTATCCTCCTCTTCTACCCAATGAAGTTACAACAAAACAGACAGAAGTCCTGAAGCATATTTCTTAAGGACACCATGACACTTTAGTACTACAATATATGGATTTTCAGTGCTTTGGAACATGGCAATACATCAACTGCCAACATAATGATTTAGATCTTATCTGTTACTTAGAACAAACTTCTAATCTGTGATGCAATTTTAAAGGCTGCTCTGTACATTCTGGTAGATTGTCCACCAGCAGTAATTTTAAAATCAGGACACGACTCCTAGCTCATCACCCAGAAAGCATGCCCCTGCATGGTAATGGTTATCTGAGCAGCCCATCAAGAGAGTTCTCCCCACTCCCCTCCACCATCAGTCAGATGTTTCAAACAACAGGAGAGACCCTTAAATGAACCAGCATTAAGTAATCTTCTGGTAATTTCTAAACACCTACTTAACCCCTTTCAAGTGTCACAGTCTAGACTTTGTGAGAAGACCTCTTTCTGCTCCCATCAGTGTCAGGTTTTTGAGGGGGAGCAGGGAAAGCTAGTCTTTACTTTTTAACTCTTGTGTTCAAAAACAGTGGAATCTCACAGGAACTTTCTAGTTGGTAAAGACTCCTCAGTGTATTCATTAGTTTGTGCTTAATTGCAGCACAATAGCAACATCTTACATTCATTTCAGTTGAGTGTAATTGGCCATTCTGCTTAGAACAGAACAAACGAAGTGAAGGGGTAAAATCAGGCAAAAAAGGATTCAGATTCCAACCACTGGATAATTTACACAATACCCATAATGTATTATCTATTAGTAACACTAAAACTCACACTTCTAAAAATTGGGTGTTGAAATCTAATATTCCTGGCTGCCAGCCATGCGTAGAAAACAGACAGGTTAATGCTAAAGAAAACAAATTTTTATTCATTTACTTTGTGTGAAATGAACTGTGCAGTGAATTATTTAGAAGAGGAAAATTGTAATTGCATGTGTAATAAAGCTGAAAATTAAGGAGAAGCAGATGGAAGACTAAAAGTTCTTTTTTGTAAGTGATAAGAGGATGATTCGTAAGTATTTGACATTAGTTAAAATTACTTATGGAACAAGTGTTTATGGAAAAATGTTCTTCCTAGACCAATGTGCCATCACACAACCAGCAGAGAACTATTTGAATTGAGACCCCTAATCAAGAGGGGGAAAGGAAATAAAATAGAAAGAAAAAAAAACCACCCACAAACAAATCCCCTATAACCCAAAAAACAACAGCAAAATTTGTTCATTTCTGAACTTCTGTGACTCCCATCTTAGTTTTCTACCTCAAGAATTTTGGGGCACTATGAGAAACACCGCAGATCACAATAATTCAATTAATTTATAGTTTTAAAGGTATTTTATACTGGCACAAAACAGTAATGCACTTCCTAATGTCAGCTAGTTTATAGTGTCATGCTATCTAAATGCACCAGTCTTTCTTCCCTCCCATAAAGGTAGCTAGTGTTTATTCCACAGCCCTTGACAATGTTTTGACAATTAATCTAATCTAATCTGGCATTTCAAATAAAAAGGTATGATGACTTTGATCCTCTTGCATTTCTCCAATTCACTTATCTGTCTTCCAGACAGGGTAATAGCTTAGCTTAAATGTTTATAAAGTGTCCATCTGTTTAGCTGTTAATATGGCCACCAGAGACCCAGCATTCCTAGTTTTACCACAGATATTCAAAGATCTCTTATAGAAATGTACAATCCAGAAGTTTGCATGATTCTGTAGCCAAACAAGCAAAGGGTCCATCTGAGCAGAGGAGCTCTGATTCTGGTTCTGTTCCACATTACTGCACACCTAGTCCAATACGCTAATTGCAGCAGGGAGGTTTGCCTGTCAGCTGCTCAAATCTTTTTTTCCAGTCTTTTACCCTGCCTTTATCTTGCATACAATAATCTTGTGAATATAGAAGGACCTACTCTCTGGGAAAACCTCTAACAGAAACAACCCTAAGGAAAATCCTGGAAAGTCTTCCCTCCATTTCTCTGTTGGTCTGTATTAGTGTACAGTAATACTTCAGTCTTTTTTGTTTAAAGCAAACAATGGGCATTTCAAATCAATAAGAGCCAGAGCATAGTCTATATACCATAATGCACCACAATTTCATAACAGGTAGGCTCAAGGGCTCAGTAAATAGTGCAGAATGTGACTAAGTGCACAATTTTTTATACACTTTTCAGAAATCTTTTCAAATGTGCAAAAGAAACTCCTAGATACACATGTCTAGAAGCAAATTATTTGCTTGTAAAAGCATCCTAATTTTATGAATTTCTGGTTCTACAAGACATCATTTTCTATCTACTGTACTAGATCAAGAATAACATTATTATGGATTGAACCTATTTAAATGGAGCACATACTACTTCATATAATATTTGCCTTATTTTGTTCCATTCATAAGATAATCTTAAGTGTTTTCTGTCAATAAAGCACCTTGAGAACTGTCCTGGTTTACAATCCTATCTCAATGAAGGGAAGTCACAGATCACAGAAATTAGCTGCATGAACTAACAAACTTTACATTTACGTTTTGTTTTCTGTGTAGAAGGAAACACTCTAGACAATTTCTTTCTGCAATACTATCTTACTTAAGAGATAATGTCAACGAAATAGTGCATTGTTAGAGGATAATGGTCTCCTGCTGCTATTAAATGCCAAGGCACAGCTAAGCCATTTATTTGCAAAGCAAGGGCCACTAATCCTACGATAATATTCTACTACAAATGACATTTCTATTATACTGAATAGGATATGTTGATTCAATCATTTCATCTGATACCTGCTATTGCGACAGAGCAACAGTTGCTCAGCCACGCTGCTCTGAACTTGCAGTATTTGAACTGACCCCCTACACAACCCTGCAGCGTTTGCAACCTTTAATCCAAGCATATAAACCTCAGCTAAGTCTCAAATAACATTGGATATGTATTTTTATGGCCATTTTGTCCATATGCTAAGACTTGCCTCATCTTATACAGCTAAGCAGAATTGACCAGAGGCAGAAAGGAAAAAAATATTTACCTTAAAGGAGAGGTATGTTTTCCTGCTTGGGTTTTCCTACTTGGATTCACTAGCATGTAAAAGCTTGGATGCATTTTGTACCAGGAGCATGAAGGGTTGGTGTCTGCCAACTTTCAGAATGACGTATGCTGTATGCCAAGAAAGAGGGCACAGAGGGCATCTGGGCATCATATTTCAAAGATTTCAGGTATCTAAGGCAAGTAGACTGCTCTTTTCCTTTGACTTATTGTTCGTGCATCACTCCTGCACAGTGGGGGCCTCAAAGCAGTAATAACTTAATTCTGAGATTTGCTTCAATTCTCAGAAGCATGACTCAATCAGTTCTTCAAAATCATCCATTTTCTGAATTTCTGCCCCGAGCTGAACAAGGAACTCCTTGAAAAAGCCCTGCAATCCTCCTTCACCTGAAAAGCAGGTCATTTGAGCGAGGTTTCACATCTCCATGGACTGCTGTATCTTCAGATATTTTTCCATTTCTTTAGGCAGATGAAGATTTTGGGATGGCCTGTGGAGCAGTCTACTGTAAAAGAGAGAACTATGATGATGAGGCTTCTGGGTGCCTGTTCATAGCTCTTAGTAAGATCATAAACACCAGTGGATAGTGCTACTGTAGCCTAAGTGCTGGCTCAGTAACAGCCATCCCAGAAACATATAGAGAAGCAAGGGAGTTGTTGGAAAACAAAACAAAAAAATGTTTACACAGCATTTCAAGAGAGTGCAAAAGCTCTTCATATTAGAATGGAAGCCCATCAGGGAGTCCAGAGCCATATGGGCTAAGACCCTCAAGTGACAGCAGTGTAAATTTGACTCTTTTTGCACAAACAACTGCTAGTGAAAGTCTGCTCAGTGATGTTGGCTGATTCATGGCACACAAGTGAGAGCACAACAGCATCTCTCCTGAGACACATGATGGCTTGCCTGCTGGCAATGTAGCTGTGGCAAAAGAGACTTTTCAGAGTTTCCAGTATCAGGAAATGCAAGCTGAACAATCTGAAACTTCCTGTGCATGGGTTTGTAGCCTGGTATTTCAGTGCTGGATAAGCACCTCTGGATTTCAGAAAGTACTATGCACTGGCTGGTTTCCTTCCTCCACAGATGGTAAGCTGGTTTCCTAACACAAACTTGACAAAGTGGAGAGGCACTACATTGCAATGCAAACTCAACCATCAGTAGTTTATGGAAAAAGGTAACTGAAAAGTAATTTACTAATTAAAGCAAGGATTCCCCTGTGGTCCAGATGAATAGAATAAAAAAATTAAACTTGCTTATAACTCAGATAGCAGGCTCTTGAGAATACAAAGGCACAACAAAAGATTTGTTTCACATTTTAACTTGTAAAATTATCTTGAAACACGTGTATATCCACAGCAACACATAACATTATCTGGACATACCAGACAATCACAGGAAGGAGAAACGGGACTGTTCTAATGATCACCAGACTCATTTGACTCATTTCAGCAACTAATACATAAGTTCTACAGTAAAAACTTCATAGAAATATTGAATTTGCTACATTTGCTTCCAGTATTTTATTTGCTTAGTGTAATTATCATCCAGCTACTTCTAATGAACTGTCACAGATTTCATGTTTAAAACTAGATGTTACTATAGAGCTTCCATGGTTCCCTTCAGAAAATTCAGCTTTTGCTGTATCTCACAGAACTCTATTTATTGCATTATTTTTCCTTTCCATTTATATCTGAATTACGAGGAATTTCTCAGGGAAGTTTCACGATAAATAAAAGCACTGGCTCTGCCACAGGTAAAATCATCCATGAAGTAAGTAATTGAGAGGTAACTTATATCATCAGTGTCCATCCAGTTCAGACCAGGAAACCTTATGCACGTAAAGCCATAAAGAACATGACATAAATGCTTCAAATGTTCCTCTTGAGCAACTCTGAAGCATACAGCCTTGACCTTCTTTATATGTCTTTCATTTCTAATCTGGGAGGGCAAGTTAGGCTCAGGGCATTTTCATCCTCCCCTCTCTTTATGCAGCCTCCCTTCCCCCTTTGATGGTCTAAAGATTGCCCAGTGACTTGGGCACTAAACCTCAGCTAAGTTCATCTGCCTTCTACAAACTTCTTTTGTAATCAGGAACAAACCACTTAAGGCATTCTGTAAATTAAGCTATATTTTCCCACTGGGGGAAGTGTCTAAGTATATGATTAGAAGACCTGGATATGCCAGAACTTACAATTTGACCAGAAATCTACAGGTTCTTAAACTTATCTCAGCAGACATTAAGAAAGCACTAATGCTCTGGAGGTAGACTCAAATTGCATGTGCTGCATGGTTGTGTTTATAGATGTCTGAATAAAAGACTGTTAGTTGCTTCCTTACGCTCCCTGTGGCATAAAGTAATGTGATAGCTAAAGTAAACAGCACCAGACAGACTTAAAAATTGATCCTACAGTTCATTCTACGTTTTCCTAAAGGACCTTTCATTCGTGGCACCCAAAGAGTGAAAGCATAATTTACCTTATGTAAGGCAGAGTTAATTATCTCACATTAGAGCCTCAGTGACAAATCTATAAAACAGCCAGTAACATCTATTTTTGAATAGCAAAACCACTATCTACCTTTTGTTTCAAGAATGCTATGTGCAATTTTTCTTGGTAATTTTTGCCTGCCTCATAAAAAGCTGACTTGATTACCTTCAGATAAATACTACATTACTAATGTCAGAGCTTCATAGATGTTAAGGAAGTACAAAATTCTCTTTTCAGTTTTATGAAATCTAAATGATCTTACAAAAAAAGTAACAATTTCACTTCTGCATTAAATTTCACATACGATGCAAGCAACAAATCTTCTGAACAAGTTCATAAGTCATTAGTAATATTTATTCGTGATGGATTAAGGCTATGGTATCCCTGACATCCTGGATCAGAAGCTTCAGATTCCATCCAAAAGAACCCAAACCAATCCAAAACTAAAACCAGAAGAACCCCAAACCACATGCAACACACATACATACAAAGGTGTAACAGTCATGCAATAAAGGTAACAATTTTCTAAAGATGTCACACTTGCAGTGAGAGAATTACATACTTATAGTCAAATCACATTCTCTCAACTAAATAACAAAAGAAAAAAAACAACAAAACAACAAACTGGTAATTTGTGGACACAATAAAACCTTAGCCAACTAAATGGGAAATGACACTCCTAAAAAACCTTTACAAGTACGTTCACAACACAAATACTGACCTTCACAAACACTGTTAATCACCACAGGGCACGACAACCATTAATTTAAAAACTTAAATTTTAAGGATCTCTCCTCTTGGTTCCTTAGTACAGAGCCATGTTCATCTTAAGCCATAACTATTATTTAAAATATTTAATTTGAAAACTTCTGACATACTGAGTACAGTCAACACTGAAAAATAGGCATTTTCCATTCCCATTCTAAGGTATGCAGCAGCAATACTCCCAACACATCACTAGGTTTTTCACAAGTAGAAGAATTACATTTAAAATCTCCAATGCGCAGACAACATATTTTATCTTCATTTGATTCGCTGTCTAAAAACTTACATTGCTTTAAGCAAGATAATGAGTTTCCTTTAATTAAGAGCTATCACCATCCTACTGTAAACCAAAGCTCTAACTTGGTACAGTACAGAGGCATCTGTGGGCTACATGTAATGGCACTGGGGGGGTTTTCTAACCTACCCATCACCCTGATAGGTTCTGTGACCTTACTATTTTTGGTATTTGGATATTAATTGAAAAAAACAGAAGGAATTAATCAAACTAAAAAGCTGTATTATAGCTCAGTACAATAAAAAATCTCTGTAACAGGGAAGGAAGAAGGGAAAGACAGGCATTTTTCACCCTACCTCGTTGCCCTGATAATTCCACTGCTTTCTATTTTTTCATTCTCACCATCAGGCCATCATAAATTGATAAGGTTGTTACCGAACAAAGCACCCTCCTAAGGTTCTTACAGAACCACTTCAGATGATTCAGATCATCTATGCATAAAATGCATTTCCCCCTGCAGATCTATTTCTCTCCTTTAAAAAAAAAAAAAAAAATCATTGTGCATACAACACCAAAACAGATAGAAACCTTTTGATACTAAATACATGAATACTCAGAGAGGACAAGAAAATTCTTTTGTTCAGAGACCCATTATAAAGTTACAAGTCGCACAACTGCAACTAAGGAAAAGCTTACCAAAATGATTTGCTTACACTCGTTTCTTCTGATGAGAGGAGAGCACTAATGAGAAGAGGACTGACTCACTTTGCCAAAAATAGAACACAACACCTTTCTTCATTTTTCTGTCTCATGCATTTTAAAATGTCCAAAGCACTCATGACAAGAACAACTTCAAACCTGTCACTGCTGCAGAAATGTTTAACTGCTATTACTGACATAATACAGATAATAATAACAACAGTATGTAATAGTCAAGAAAGGTGCAGAGGCACTGTCAAGTGTTTAATTTTTAAACATGTTGATATAGATTAATGAGGTATTATCATTAACTACAAATGTCTAAACTTGTTCGTTCCCACATACCTAAGGGAAAAAAAAAGAAGTTTAAATGTCAGAAATTGGTGACCATATTTATGTAGTCAAATAGGCTCATTTGGTCTTAAGGTCAAATGTCAACGTACATGTAACAAAACAGAGTAGGATAATGAACCAGAATAGACCCTTTAGAGGAGCTGTGATATCCCCAATTCAAATGTTTTCCCTCGACTAAAATTGCTCTGAAACCACAGATGCTACCCTCTTCTGCTTTGATAATTTCTGATCATTCCCCCAAACATCCATCATGATACAGATGTGTTTTTCAGAGTGTAAACGACTGTTCAGAATCTGCCTGCTTCAGATTAGGTGTGAAATTAATGCATGGCATATACATGATAATTTGGCCACTGAGAATCCAAGCAGGTGGATAGAGAAATGTTCTCGTGTCCCCAGCAATCCATACAATGTGAGAATCATTTCTGTAACATCCTTAAATGCTATCTTCAATTATCTCTAGAGCAATGCACAAACCAAATTTCAAGACAAGGGTACTCCCCAAGCGTTTACAGAAAAACAGCAGTCAAAAAAATATTTTACCTACAAAAGTACTAGTCTTTCAGCTAGTGTTTCCTTCTAACAGAAGCCTTGCAGGAAGATGTAAGTCTCTGAATGACATGCTATGGTTCTTCCCAGATGCTGCCTTGAAGCTAAAGGACTCACTGATCACTTAACTTTTATCTGGTAACTGCAAATGCATTTTGAAATGAGTCAAACTGTCCAGAATATGACTAATTTAAAACAAAATAAACAAACCCAAGCCCCAAAATCTTTCAGAATGGTGCTTAACTAGCTCTGGAGGTCCAAACTATCTTGACCATTCTTGTGTGGCTAATGGGTATTGCTTTGGCTTGACAGATCTATTTGTCTTCCTGAACCTTTTCCTGCCCTAGGAGCAAGACCTCTCATAAGCCATCTCATTGCATTTATTACATAAACAACTGTGCTTTAGAAACAAATAAACAAACCTCTGAATGGAATAAGCCAGATTTTCCCAACTGTAAAAATTTCTACCACAGAGGCTTCTCAGGGATGCAGGCAAAAGTCATTACAAGTCTTTCACGCTGTTGGTTGTGTGAGGAAGGGAAGGTGATAAAGAAAAGAGGGAAGTAAAAGTTAAAAAAAAGTCATCTGTGTTCCTACCAAGGTGACAAAAATATTTACTTTTAGCTGAGGTTTTGGATTTGTGACTTTACTATTCAGTGAATCTTCTTGCCTCCAAAAGTACTGAAAGGAGCATATTGGTTCCCCTAAGCAGCAACTTAGTCCACCTGAATATTTGATATGAGAATCAAGAATGCTACAGTGAGAAGAATGAGAATAGTCGCACAAAAAAATGTATTCCCTTCTCTGGCAGAGCTAGTATTGCTAAACTACCCAACTTTGGGACAGGCAAAAAAATTTACTTCCACACATCCAAAAAAAACTATTATGAAATATAAAAGAGCTCCACTTTCAACACTCAAAAAACGCCCCAATAAAACAAAACCCAAGGACAGAAGGGTAACGCAGCTGATGTTACCAGCAAGACCAATTATTAATACACAGAGCAAATAGATTGCAGACTGAAAGCCGAGATCTATCTCCTTATGCACATCACATCATGAATCAGATATACATTGCTCACAGCAAGAAAATGATGTGACTATTTTTAGTTTATTTTGTTCAAATTCATTCACTTCTTTAGCTCTTGGTTCACTTGACTTACTGACTCATAAAAAGTAAACGCGAATTAAGAAACAAAGCACTTCTCTGACTGCTAAACGTAAGGAACACTGACGACTGACATAAAAGATAATGGCTGCTGCTATAAAATGAGTATTTCACAGCTCTTGGACTTATCTGTTTTCATATTTCTTATATCATAGATATGTTTTCTTATTTCTTGGAAAATATTTCTCTTGAGACGTGAAAATAATGTGTAGAAATAAACACAAGATTTTCTACCCTGAAGAGTCTTCATGAAATGCAACCAGTGAATGCTGATCCTGAGAAGTGGATTATGGCATGCAGCTAAACTCTAGAGGAACTGTCCATTATTAAGATCTGCTGTTCTTATGAGAGATACTTTGATTGTACGGATCTTATTAATTTTCTTTTAAAAAGCCTTAGACCCAAAAGGCAATTATTGAGATAGTGAAGCTTTCTTGAACCTCTCTTTTTCGTGTAATAAAGGTCTTTTTAAATGACAGTGATTTTTAATTGCATTGTGAACACTAAAGTTTGAGTTGTGTGCCCAAAAATTGAGTTTTATACTTGAAGCACTTTAATATACTACATGCTTTTCTATTCCCTCTTTACTCTCAATCTACAGTTCAGTCCTGAGAGCTGAGAATTAATTCCCGTGAAACCCAATTCCCATCATCTCCAGCAGATGCAATAAGGATGCCACACAGACCTGGGGCCCTGAAAAAATATGGGACTTAAAGCACAGATTGAAAAAAACAAGTCAGTTCCCAGTGAGAATGACAATATTATCAAAAGTACAAATCTGAAATTATCTGGCAATTCTAAAGAGCCAGAAGAAGTGTGGAGTGCAAGAATTTTTCTGGATATTACATTATATGTTATACTGAGATTTCCACAATACAGAAGCCAAACATTATTTCCATTACTTTCAGACTTATGTGGACTATCAATGAAAACTGTCTGCTGTTTGCCTCCGCACCACTTGTGAGCCACACACTTCTCTAAACAATGAGCATGCCATTAGCTCGTGACTAATTTTAGCTTGTTCTATTAATTTTATCTTTTTGGGGTTTTTTTTCTTATTTACTGTTACAAAAAATAAGTAAAAATTTTTCAAGAGTCTTCTTTCTAATAATTCATGAATGTTTAAAAATTGAGCTCTCTTTTTGTCAGGTGAAGTACAGCTCTGCTGCTGACTTATTTCCTCCATTGCTTTCTACACATTAAAATATGTGCTCATCTGGACATACACAGATGTGCAATCTTTTTTACATCCCAGTTAATGAAGACAATCAATTGGCCAGCAAACATCCAAAGGAAGCATATTCTTTAGCTCAGGGAAAATGGTATGGATCATTAATGTTTAAAACAGCAATGAGACATACATGCTCTACCTTGAAATCAGATTTTGACAGAATTTACTTCCAAAAAAAAAAAAAAAAAAAAAGCCTACTCTCATAAATAGGATTTTACCTAAAGTTAGGTACTTCTCCTTGTGAGAACAGCTATAGTGCACAATTCTAAGTAAAATTTTATAGTCCTGATTTTCTTATCTATTCCTGCATTCTTTCCCAGTCAGAATATAATGACTCTAAAGGCTTACTATGGTATGCATGTATGATAAAAGTGCCCCCAAACCCAAAAAGGAACTACTTTAAAAACACAGCTATATTTTCTATTTGGAGGATAAGACTAAGATAATAGCATTACACTTTTCAATATACTTACAGAATAGAACACAAGATTCTACTGCTGATATTTATGTTCTTTTTACCCATATTCATTTCAATTTTTAAAAGTACAATATCTCTCAGACTCCTAAAAATAAACTTGTCATTTCCCTAAACTGTAGAATACTGACATCAAAAGACTGCCATGTTTGTCAAAGTACTTCTACATGTCCATTATTACTCAACCAAATTCCCTCTTCATTCACCATCACCATTTTTCTTTCCATAAAACCTAATACAATTACACACATTATTAATAAAGTACTCCCATCAATGAGACATACATGTCTTCTAGATCACTCTGACTTGCCCTCTACTAGCATAAGAATAATCCCAGACTGCACAGAAGAAAAAAAAGTCTGTAAGTTAGAGGTATAAAGGATTTAAACATCTCATAATCAGAGCTTTATTTAAATTTAAATACAACCTCTCTTCTCTGGAGAAACAGCATTCAGACATCAAAGGCCTATTATCTTTTATTGCAAGTGTCTCTCAAGACATATTGCTCCCATTTGACAAAGTTTGTTGCAATCATACCTTCTGATGCACATTAGTAACAAGATCAATAATATTACCTTAGCCATAGGATAGTGGCATATGGAAAGCTGCTGAAGCTAAAAATTATGTCCTCCCAGCAACTTGAAAGATAAATTAAACCACTAAACAACAACAAAAAGTATGATTTAAGATAATCCTTCAGAAGTAAGGCTCAACCACTACCCTAAACTTGTACTGTATTTAAGCAATAACTTAACCATCATTTGCTGACCTAGATACTTGGCTTCCATTCCAGATGTTCTCGCATTCTTTGCTGCTGGATTTGCTTTCTTATAAGCAGTATGAATGGGGACTCCAGGAAAATTCTGAAAGCACTGGATAGTCACAGGAATACAGAAGCATTTTTCACGTTCTTTCTTAATACTTGTAGTCTACATTTTTGTTTCACTGATTTTGTTTAGTATTAAAGTTTTGGAAAGTGTTAAGGAAAACAAAAGGCAAAATAAGTTGTTAAGAACAATGGGTTAACAGTACCTGGAGAAACAGGTAACAATTATTATTAGTAGTACTTAGTACATTATCTTTCTTAGTGAACACTGACTAGAAAATACTCACAGTAGCCTCTAACCTAAGTGCTAATGTCACTACTTCTAGTTAGCAAAACAAGACTTATGTTACTGGATTCCCTCTGTGCTACAGACAGCCTAGGGCCAGGACAGAAGTCCATAATTATATATATTAGACCACCATTTAATTCGCCACTCAAACTACACCAGACTGACAGCAGGAACACGGTTGAAGGAAACTGGGGGTCAGCTCCTATATTCAAAGGTTTTGATTTTATGCTTTGTTGGGTTGGGGTTTTTTTTAACAGAACTGAGACAAACCTGGTAACAGTGCTGAGATGCTCCAAGACGTGGTGCTCTAAAGTCACCCTCCACAGACTATTTTGTCACCAAAGAGGACTGCACTCTACATTCTAGCCATATGTCCTTCTTCTCTAGGCCCCACACTGACATCCTTCTGAAGCAAAGATGCAAGAGGATAACTGATAGCATAAACAGTGTGTACTTGATAAAAACACTATCAACTTCATCTACATAGAACAGAGAGAAATGCATATACAAGAAGTGTCACCCATGGAAAATGCAGCATTTACCTGGAGTTGGTACTCTATATTTTAGAGTGGTTACTTCCAACTATACAGAAGTTGTAGCTCAATGGTTGTCACCAGTAAGGCACTCGCTGCATAAATTATTTCAAATCTTTTAAAATAATCAACAAGACAAAGTTTATGGATGAACACACACAGAGGTCTTATATACTGTCTGAAGCTGTCAGTCTGACATCTCAATGAAACTCTTGAGCATTAATCAAAGAAGCCAGACTGCACAGCCCCCAGAGAAAGCTGCTAAGTACCAACAAATGCCTAAATAGGGAGACATTAACAGTCTTGAACTCTTGCAAACAAACCACCTCAACTGTAGCATTATTTACTATCAAGAACATACAGATTCATAAGAAAATGTCTCCCATCATTACAAATACTGCAATTACCTCCAGAAAAATACTTGGATTTAAAAATATAAAGAAAAAAATAAAGAAAAAAACAATAAAAACAAACATGAAAACAACAAAAGTAACAAAGCTTTCTCCCAATGCTTAAGCACAAATCATGTGAAGTCACCTGCTGCTTTTGCCACACCTTAATTCAAAAAACAAAAAGCATAGGTAAGATGGACCCAAAAATCAAACAAAAAACCCACCAGACATATATAAAGGAATGCAGAGAAATGAAAGCAATGCACTGAGAACCACACAGAGAGATCACACTGAGGATTCAGTCTGTTATTGTCAGGCAGACAGATTCCTGGGAGAACTGCAGCCCATAGTTTTGGTTTGTAATGTAATGCAGCATAACCTCTTCTAGTAGAAGGCAAGAATACTGAATAGTATACCTATAAAAATCTTAGTAATGGTAACTCAAAGACTGCTGCTTTTAAATGACTGCCCTTCTGTGAATATCTTTGCAAGTCTGAATGATGAGAAAGATTTGATTATGATTTGTCACTAGAAGCAAACACACAAAAGCAACAAACTACAAAAAATACAGAAAAAAATACCAGTATAAAGAAAAATGTTAGCAACATTACAGAAGAGATGAAATGCTATTTATTTTATTTTGGCTGTGTCACTTTCAAAGACTATTTTCATAAAGACAATAATTATGGAAAACTGACACTGCTGATATAGTGGAACATTGACTTACCCAAGTTCCACCTGTTCCCTTTAAACCTTCCCTTCTGCTACTCTGGTCTGTCTTTAGAGAAATCATTACCCTTTTCCTATTAGGCAATGCTTTAGGCCAAAACCAGAGGAAGTGAAAATCTTAAAGGAAGGTGAATAATTACTACTCTCAAAACCAGGTCTTAGAAAAACCAAACCCCACACATTTTGAAAGTGCCTCCAGAGTTGCATGTCTATTAATAGGAGACAAACATGATCACTGGTCTCATAAAACCTCTATGCTGTAGCACACTAGGAACTCCATCTTTGCTTAAAAGGGTATCTCCTTATGAAGAATTATTTTCATTTTTGCTCACTTATAAAATAAATGACTAATATGATATTTTATTTCCTCTAGTGTATTATTGCAGATGGTTTCAGTAACCAGACTGCTGTTGAGTTATATTTAGAAAACATGAGGGCAAACAGCCCAACATGGCAATTCTCTTCTGCTGGTGAGGACTTCATTTGAGACAGAAGCAATATGGCAACTGTTCTTACCATCATGGATAAAGATCTATGTAAATTCCAGTTGTGAATTAGCAGTCAAAATTTTAGAATAAAAACATTTGTTGTTGTTAATCCTTGTAACTTAGGGAAGGGAAAAAAAATCAGTATCAGTGATCACGGTACACAACCACAAAATTCAAGTCTCATTTATAATGTGGCCACTTTTGTAAAATGCTGTGTTGGAGGAGTACAGAAGTGATACAGTGAACAGTACCATCGTTCCACATCACTTAGAAAGAGACATAAGTAGCATCTTGGGAGCCCAGGCACATGGGATAGTGGAGTTCCATCATAAGAGAAAAACTCTGCTCTCACCTTCCTTATTACTATTAGGTGATTAGCATCAGATGATTAACATAGTCATGTTCCTAGAAGTCTAAGGAGGAAACTAATTCAGCCTTCCATAAACCCGGATTGGTTTAACAGCACACTCAAGTTCAGAAAGAATGAACTTTGAGGTCTTCAGACAGAAAAAATTAACCTAAACCTTAATTCTCTATCACATCATTGTTTTTTATGTTAGTTCATTTAAGTCTCAGGTTTTCTTAGTATCATGAGTTTAACTACACAAGCAGAGAGAGAGGAAAAAAGAGTAATAAACCTAACAAACATCAATAAAACTTTGCTAATAAAATTTTGCAACTCCAGCCATTTTACATTGTGAGCCACAGACTTACCCATGTTCTAAGGTTACTAGAAAATAAGTGGTTTTTTCTCAACTCATGGTTGGTTTTGTTTGTTTTTAAATACAGAAACACAAACCAAGTGGGATAAAACCTGGCCCCCGTAGTGGCAGATACACCTACGGTGGCTAGTTTGCATGTTAGTGCTACGCTGCTACTGGGTCTGGAAATGCTTTCCTCACCAGTGAGCTTCAGAAGTAAAGTCTCATAAAACACTGTATTTAGTGACACATGATGTTTCTCTTGCTTTTTGTAGAAGCTTTTATACACATTTCAAAATGAACCTTTTGGGGAATCTGCCAGATAGTAGGGAAGTTAGACTGTTGGTTACCTCTTTGAGACAAAAATTGCAGTCTGTCTCCTTCAAGCACTCCTTCTTACAGAGGGGTAGTTACAAGGGTTGGTAGCTGCCACTGCATAATAAACTGCAGTACTGTAAATAAACTGTAGAAACAGTAGTACCATATAGCCCACAGTTTGGAAGCTCTTATTACACCACATGTGAAGAAACTCATGGTACAATCAAGCAAAAATTAAAAGCATTAGGAAAAAGTTCTTCACCCAGAGGTGGTGCAGCACTGGAACAGGCTCCGCAGGGAAGCAGTCACAGTGCCAAACCTGACAGAATTCAGGAAGCATTTGGACAACACCCTGAGGCACACTGTGCAATTTTCAGAGCTGTCCTGTGCATAGACAGGACTTGGACTTGCTTCTTAAACAAATCCTTAACTAGGAATTGTGAATTTTAAATACATTAACTACTTCATTTCGTATTTGCTACTCATGAGTCAGCTTTGATCTGCTAAAATAACATAGAGAAGACATTCTTTCCCCTCTCAAGATTTTTATTTCTGCGTTATAAACAAAATGCTTCTTTTGTTAGTATTTAAAAATGACACTAGGATGACACAGCAAAGTGGTGTGGGTGAGAATGTGTGGGAAGCTGATCAGAAGCACAACGAACTTCTTGGATGTTCAAGGAACAGCTGATGCCTCAAGGGAAATTTGGAAAAAAATATTCTGCACAGAAAATCTTCTGCCTATATATCACATTTTATCTTTCTCTCCTAAGGTTCCTTATCACTGAGAATATTTGCTGGAAAACAGATTTTCTCTTTTGATGGTTGCCTAATCTGCCACTCACAACTCAAGACATAATCCTGTTTATGACATTACCATTAGATACAATGGCAAACTCCCCCACCTCTTAGCTATATTCAGTTTTGCAGACTGAAGCCAGGATGATTGAAAGGACACTGTTCAGCAAAACACTTACAAGCTTAACTTCTGGCACATGCTCATGTCTTAAACAATGTGTCCTCAGCAAATGAAGATGTGAGGACAAAACATGCAGAATTTCTTTTTCTACCTTGGTAAGTACTCAGGTTGCCATTATTGCTGCATCCAGTGTCATGATACAAAACAGTGCCAGCCAGATTAAGGCCAATGGTCAGACATTTACACACAACAAATTCAACTTCATGTATTCTGTTTGTAAACATGCTTACAGCTTGCTAAACCATTGATACTCAACTATTTTACTCTATCAGCCAGAACACACATAACAGACCCAGGGAACTGAATGAATGGGAACAGTTACACACACATGGAAGGGGAAGATGGAGAAACAAGCACTTCAGAGTCAAGCCAAACTGTCAGAAATCCATGAACAACAAACAGCAAGAACAAGATTAAACTCTGGAGAAGCAGATCAGCTAGGAAGAGGAGAGGTTTGCCCTTCAGCTGGTGTTCAGTACAAAAAAGCCCATGAATGCATTTCAGCTTTCATACATGCACTATTTGTGTGCCTCTATTATCCAACACTGTGGTCAAAGTACAGGTTAAAAATGTGATAGGAAAAATATGCGAAGGCCAAAGTCACAAGGGTTGACTTATCCCAGGACCTCCCTAGATTCATTCCATTACCAGTTTAAAAAACAAAACAAAACAAACCAGTCTGTTTTAAAGATGCAGAATGGGGTCCCAGAAATGCTGCTTGCAATAATATAGACCCAATCTAAACTAGAGACTAGGCAGTGAAGAAGGAACAAGTATGTTATAGTTTACCATCCTGCAGTAAAAAGATACAGAAGCACCTGAAAACAGTCAAGAAGGCAAAGCTTACAACTAGGCTATTGCACAAGAAAGGAAAAAAAATAAACAAACAAAATGCTAAAAGCCACAATTCTCAAGCAAATGTCATGCCTCTTCATGTAAAGCAGGAGCACACTGGAAGAGTAACACGTACCTATTAAAATCTCAGATGTACCTTTTTAAGCCAAATTTAAGTAAGACTTTGGTTATACTCTTTTTCCTGTAGTATTGTGTTTCTTCAAAAACTACACAAATACAGACAAATTATCCTCTTTGCAAGCCAATCTGAGTAATTTACTTCTCACTCAGGCAGGAAAAGACATTAAAAAACTAAGGTTCAATGAACTGAAGTGACACTGAATCAACTGACACAAAGACTTTCAAGGCTTGTGATTACAATTCGTTCTTATTTGTGGGTTAAACTGGTTCATATAATTCACTTTCCTTCACAAGTCTGATCAGTTGCCTGCTGTTAATTCACAATTATTTATACCTCATTCTCTATACAATCACAGGTTTTAGCAGAGTGCATCTTTTAAGCATTTGGTTATGACTACACCTTGGATTCCATTCTGTTGGTAGACTGATGTTGTGTTATGTTTACAAGTGATCCTAAATAAATTTAGAACATAGAAACACCATCATGGTAGGAAAGGACCTTCAAGATCATCAAGTCCAACCGATAGCCCTACACTACTGCTATGCCTAAACCACCCCCCCAAAGTGCCACATCTACCCAATTTTTGAAAACCTCCAGGGCTGGTGACTCCACCACTTCCCTGGCAGCCTATTCCAATACCTCAACACTCTTTTGGTGAAGAAATTTTTCCCAATATCTAATCTAAACCTGCCCTGAACAACTTGAACCCATAAATGTGAGATGCCAAAGCCACAGTATGTAGGTTGAAGTGTCTCCCAGGGTTACTTTGGACACACATTCACTTTATCACTTACTGTATGTTTCTATATGGTAAGGAAAAAAAAAAAAAAAAAAAAAAAAGAAAATCCTAAACAGAAATAGTCACTGTTTGTATAATATTTCAAGCCCTTTAGAACACTGTGCATGCATGTAATTGCAAACAAGGTATCACATTCCACTATCTATCAAAAATTTGTCTGGATACTAAGTAACTATTCATCTCCACTAACATTACAACATAAGGCCTCACATACATTATGTTCCAACTTCCTGGTCTGAAATAAAACTTTCATAAATATATTTAAAGTCTCCCTAAAGAAAATATTCTCCATTTATTATTGAAGAATGAGTAACTCAAAAATCTAGAAATGGTTTGCCCTAATAAAACACCTATGTACTGCACTAAACCCTGAAGGTCAGTAGCAACTCAGAAGACAGTCTAAAAGAACATCTTCCTGAAATACAAACAAGATATAAGAAGATTCCAGAAACAAGACTGCCTTCAACACACTGTGTGAGCCACCACTTACAGACTGTAATTAACTGCAACAGTAGCAAAGAAGCCCTTCTGTCCTCAACAGCTGACAAGACCCAGTGTCATTCATGGAAACCAAATTGCCAATTCCACAAATACAGCCTTGCCTTACAACACAAACCACAACCAACAGCAAAAGTTTTGTCTTATATTTCACCTGAGCCTTGACACTGTGGTTTCAACACGTTACTTCTGCTGTAACATCCTGCAGTTCTGAACAATAAATGTCAAAGTTGCAAAGGTAGCTACAGGCTCCACACCAGCCAAACACAACAGCGAGATGTTTATTTTCACAGCAAATGCTCCTGAAGCATAGAACTCCAGGAAATAATTTTCAAAAGCCAAACACCAATTTTACTACTAAGTTACAAACAGCTACAAGCGTACAGGGACTCATTGCCAAGATGGTGATGTAAGAACATTGGTTATGTCATTTGTCAAGACAGAGCATCAATAGAAAAGGAAGAGCTGTGGTAACTTATTAGACAGAACCTGAGGAAAGTGGAAACATCAATCTCTCCTCTTAAGTAATATTTTGATTCTTAACACCTACAAAGATAAAGGTTATGTATATTGCAGACAACATATTACTTCACAACAATAAAATGATACCTAGTTAAATAAAGTCTTTTCTAATATAATTTGCTAATGGACTGAAAGGAATATATGCAAACTACTTAAAAACACAAAAGAATAATGAATAATAGTTTTCCCTGCCACCAGTACTACATATTCCATTTGAAAATATTCTTTGGTATGAATTACTTAAGGAGAAAACACATATGCACATTCTTTGTTTTCAAAAAGTTGAATTTGAGACAATTTAAGTTACATAAAATATTTAATACTTCCTTTAAAAAAGCAATTGTTTCCCCATAAACACTGATTAACCAAAACTTTTTCATATACAATAGCAACAGCTTTAATTGAAATCTCTCATTCTGAATCTCTACTAAATAATTGCTGCTTTCATGCTTTAACAAAACTGTTCTCTAATCAGCATGTTATTGTGGCATAGATGTATCTCTAAAATGTCAAATGCCTATCAAAAGTTCATGCATCACTTGTGTTCTCAAAAAGTCAATTCAATTAAAAAGTTAATTAAAATTTAATTCTATACTTAAGACTTTGCATTACCATCTACCTTAGCCAAGACGATTTTATGATTCAGAAGGAAAAGGTTATTTTCATTCATTCAACCCAAAGTAAAAAACGATGCCAGAAAGATACTGATGTAGACTGATGTTTTCCATCTATCAGCAAGCAAAGTTTGGCCCTTGTAGGAACCATGTGAGCCCTGTAATGCTGCCTCACCAATGCATTTGGTTATCGTGCAGACTCAAGACTAAGAGGAATAAAGTACTGTCCTATGATCAGACTCTTTAGCTTTTAAACATCCTTAAAGCTGCCAGCAAGGTCTTATGACTTTCTGGACAATAAAAACTACCAAGTACATCTATCCACTTCAAAAGAGCACCCATTGCAAAGCAACAGTTTGGGAGACAACTACCCTGTCCCCATTGACACTTAGGGTTTGAGACATTATAGGAGCCATCCTGTATTGCATTTCAAGACATCTAAGAACCCACAAATCTGTGAAACAGGGCAGAAATAGCCTCAGTGGAAAAACAAGCCTCAGATTTACACATTTTAAGACTTCAAAACAAGTCTCATGTGGGACTTGAGCTCATAAAAGCTTTCTGCACAGAGGTGAATACTTTTAACTGCATTTTTTAATGCAGCCAGTTAGCTAGAATTATCATGCATTTCTCTGTAAGTGGTCACTTGTGTCACATAACAGTAGATCAATGAAAACTGTATTCATTTCTAGGCATTTCCACTAACAAGAATGATTATAGTTAAGGGTCTCCTGGCATTTCCATTACAAATCCAAGGACTTGTAAATCAGCTGTATTTTTGACTGAAACTTGATACAGAAGACCTCAGCTATGCTTAACTCATCTACATCTTTGAAAAGGCTTCCTTCAAAATTGAAAAACTAATTTTGCAAGTAATTTTTCTATCTACTTAGGTTGTTAAGTATTTTATCCTGGGCAACCTGAGGTGACATATGCTACAAGGTATGTACATTAGATCTCCAATTCTATCAGGGATGGCATCCCTAAAATCATCTCACATCACAAAACATCAGTAAAAAAGAGCAACAGAACAGTATAATGGATTGAGCATTCACATACATCTTAGGAAGATTTCAGACTAATTAAAAGGCTTCTTTGGTCATTTCTGGACTCCTATGATTAATTAAACAATTATGCAATTAGATGCAAAATGCTGCTTTTCATTTGTACATAAGATGTGGGATTTTTTTAACCCTTTCTCCTTCTTCCCTGTATGTTATCTAAAGAATAAATCATTTCATAATAAGCAATAATAAAACCAGTTACATTCCTACACTGTTTAATGTAGAAACCCAGACCACTAGAACTTCAAACTAATTTTTTTTTTTTTTTTACTTAAATTTGATGACTCTTTCAGTGCCCATCTTGTCAAACACAGATTACTATTGTTACTCTGACACCCCTGAGGGAGCCAACAGAGCCTACTGGGTCAGCAGTCCTTGCAAGAGAAAAAACCTAAATATCCACAATGCTCTACAACTCCTTTGAAGCCGCAGCCGTAGGGGCTGTTAACCGAGAAATGCACTTAGAAAAGAAACAAATATGGATTACACAACAAACTGTAATGAACTCTGGACTATTGGGTAATAACTGTTATGCAAATGACAACACATTTACCCTTACAGACCATAAGGAATTAATGCTATTTCACTACTTTCACTAGATAGATGCTATAAAGTATGTAATTTTTTTATAAAATACCTTTTTAAAGACCTATACAGAGAATAAGTAAGTCTGAGCCCTAATTTTATTCATCTGAGCAGAAAGAATCTCTGTTTCAAGTATTAAAAAACAATTTGAACTTCCATAAAAAAAAAAAACCCCAAACAATCTCCAATAGAAATGAAGAGCAGATTTTCAAAAGGGCTCTGCTTCCAAGGCAGTGAATGGTTTTTCAACAGACTTCAATATCTTATTCAGAGACTTGAATATTACTTCCAGTTCTCACTGAGAAAAAAATTCTTTCATTTCCTTGAAAGCAATAGGAACTTCTGGCTATGTCACACCTGTACACAATGAAAAAAAGTTGAATGAGAATCACCTCCAAAAATCTAAATCACAACAGTCACACTTCTCAGACATCCCAAACATATGAAGACCCATAAACTCTTCTTCAAGACCTTCTTATCTCAAAAGGTTTTAGCATAAACTTTACCTGGTTAACTCTATGCTTTCTGCCCTTTTTTCTCCAAGGGTGCAGGTAGCCATGGCTACTATAATTCAGAAACATTTCCAGCAACAGAGGAAGAGGTAAAGGATGTGTTGGCAGCCTGTTATAGGTTAATTCATGACATGAAAGACCTCTCTTCTTGATCCTCTGCAATCTGAATACTTCAACTCACAACCACAATAGGTTAATAAGCTATCTAGAATATAGGAACACCGCACCCAGACTAGTATGCAACAAAGAATTCAAAGTTCACGACCACAGGAAGGAGGCATTCATGTGCAGCAATGAGGACACTCAATTGTGAAGAAAATTCTGAATTTTAATCCATTTTCACAGAGTTGCTTAGTTAATGGAAATGTCTGCTTATTAAAGAAGAAAGCGAAGAAGAAATAGTCCAGAAAGCAGGCACTGGAACAAGGACTTTCCTCTTGAAGCAGCTGGATTTTTTTTAATATACATTCATTAGGGTAATTTACTACCCCTGTCCAAGGCCAAACTTCCTGCAATTTTTGTTCCTTCTACTGGTTCCAAATTTATAGAGCTGAATTTGTCTTTCAGCACGATCAAAAAGAACTAGTGGAAATACTCTGAAGTGCTGCATCTACTACAACAGCACACGATGAAACACGAAATGCATCTCTCAGAAGGGCTGCTTTTTTCCCCACATAGTTAAATTCTTATTAATTCAAAACTAAACAAATGTATCCCTCTGTCAGTATTTACAGAATAAAAATTAGTAAGATTTGCCCTTGACAAAGCTATGCAAAAAGCAAGTCAAGACAGGAATAGCACAGTCCCCTTGTTCTTCAAGTCAGGGGGCATGGGAAGACCTCAAATTCTAAATGCGTTATCTGGCCTGGGATAACCTATGTTAAATACAACCTACAAATTCCATGTTCAGTTACATACATGTGAACCTCCTGATTGTTAAACATCATCTCATATTTGGAACAGAAATTTTGGGTTTGATTGGGAAGCAATTACATACTTATTTGCAAAACTTGCACAAAAAGGGTATATGCAGTAAATGTGATGCCAAGTATGGGGGAATCTTCCCATTGATTAGCTAATTGGAAAACACATATCTAGACAATTCACAAATGAAGATCTTCATAGGCAAAACCCTATAAAGCCCAGAGCACTGTTACTTCACAGCCCACCTCTGACAGGCAAAAATATAAACTATAAATATGCCCACTAGATCCCTATTTCTACAAGGCTGGCATTACACTAGCCATTATATGTCCATTGTGCATAGCACTGCTGTCAAGAATTGTGAGCACGGTGGGGAAACCCTGTAGAAGCACACTAAGAGTAATTACAGTAAATCACAAAGGGTGCTTCTACCCTGTTTATCTTTTTATCAGCCCACAGTATGCCTACAATTTTAATGTAACTATGCACATTCATTTCTTTTTAAATGACAGATTATATCCACCTATAGCAGCCAGTTTTTCAGTATTAATAACTGAAGATGTATGACTATTTCTGAAGTTCTTAACTCTAAAGACAAACAAAATGCTATCTTCCATTACTTAAAGGAGACATTTCAAAAATTACCTCATGGATGTGCATCCTGCTTTGAAATGAAGGGACTAAATCTTGCTTATCTAATTCATACAAGCACTTGCAGAGAGCTAAAACATTAACCACTAGAAGCCTAAAAGGTATCTGGATCACTTCTAGACAAAAACAAAACAAAACAAAAGACTCTACAAGACTCTAGTTCAACATGGTTGAATATTAAAGGCTCTACTATAAAACTGGCAGAGGGCTGTACAGGGTGAGGATAAAAAGGGGAGGGAGGAATAATAAGGATTTAGTCATGGTGCACTTGCAGACTTTAGAGCCACTAAGAAGCACAAACGTGACCACTGGAAAAGCTTAAACTTGTTACAAGTTTGTAGAGCATAATATAAAAATCTTTCATTCTACTACATAGTTCATCTATAAAGATTTTATATGATTTTCAATAGAGACTTTATGAAATAAAGCAGCCTACAGTAGGAGATAAAATACACTTCACGTTCAATCCCATGCTTTAGCACCAAGATACCGCCCATAAAACATATTCAAGATAAATAAATCTTTTATTCTATTGCAGGAGCCAAATTACTTAAATATTCATAGGCCAAGGCTTTCTAAAAACAAGAAGGCAATAATTATTAATTGAAGTTGTACAAATCACCTCCACTGGCTTGCCAAAACCAGTGATTACCGAAAAATCACCACCACCATTACAAGATTTTCTACTGATTAAAGTTTTGCAACACTGTAGAACACAAAGTACAATCCAATTAACAAACCATTTATACTGACCTTAGAAACAACAAGAACTGTATCATGCTTCTAAACGTACAGATAATACAGATACATAATAGATATTCACAGAATATATTGTTGCTTCTGAACCAGCTTATGAAAGTAGTTACAAATTCACTACATTCCTACATATATATGTTCTAGAGAAACCATTTCATGATGTGGCTACACATATTCTAGCAAAACCAACATGAAAGTTTCAATTCACATGTAGCATAGCAATAGGAATACTTGCTTTGGTCCTCAAGAACAAACATTTTACTTGAACATGGGAGTTTTTATTTATTTTCACATACCTTAAAGCTAAGAAAGGAAAAGAGCTGAATTAGAGGCATAGTAACAAGAAGTACAAATCCCTACTAATGTAATTTACTCCAGTTTGAAAATAAAGGTCTTGTGATGTTATCCCAGAAAATAACTGAAGGAATAGGTGAAACAGGGCTTTGAGTAAAAAAAGTTTTCACTTCTAAGATTCACATCACCTGCTCTGCATTCACAGGAGTCTCTGTAGACACTTCAGTATGAGTCAGTAGGGTACCAGCACAGTAATTTGGCAAGGGCCAAATTCAAACTGTTCGCTAAGAAATGCGATTCTGAAGCAGCATATGCACCTCTGACACAGGGGAAATAATAAAACCAAGGGTCTCTAGCAGCAGGAAGTGTTTAGGATTAGGGAAGCAACACTTTCCCAGTATTTCTAATATTTCATTTTCAATACATTTTCAGTCCTGTCCTCCCCTTATTCTCTCCAGGGATCACGTACAGCAACATGCATGACTAGAAAGGATCAACAAAAGAAGGTACTGCTGACAGGAACCACTTTCCTCACCTCCTTCTGTACCCATGTACCTACAAAATACTAAACCAGGAAGGAGTGTTCTTGCTTTACATTTTTCTATAGCAGGACTTTCCCCCCCGAGTTTTCCAGTCTGGAACAGCTCCATCCTATTTCCTTACCACTTAACCCCCATTTGTTTTATATCACAACCAATCTCTTTCCTTTTCACACATGAAGATAATTGATGCAACTTGAGAGGTAGCTGCACAACTCCTGCAGTTTTCATCATCTAAACCTATGTCTCTTGAGCTTTGCTAATGTTCCCTACTGAAAATACCACATGAAAACATAAGAGATTTTAAGTAAACCAGTAGTGGGTCTCTATTATCAAAAGCAACTGAAAGTCAGAGGTATATCAGCAAATTACAGACATCATTTTAGACTGAGAATATTCTGGTCTATGAATATTATAAAAAGTATTTTATGCAGCTTTGGCATATCTCATAGAAGTCAAACATAATACAAAAAAAAAAAAAAAATCTTCCTTTTAGAGCTCTGAAGTTACTAGGTTATGTTGTGTAAAACCTGGCACAGACTAATAAGTAAACCTTTCCCTGACAGATGATAACAGCTCCTTTGTTTCCCCAACTCCCACTTGATGGAAGGATTATGCACTCAATCAACCCTAATGGCTCCCACTAAGACAAACCAATCTATTCTATCTGTTTAACTCCACGTATACATACTGAGTACATGTGCCAAAACCTGTGCAATAATAAGCAAGCAGATACTTTAAATAAACTCTTTAGATTCCTCTCTGCAGACTCCCAATGACCCACAGTATGAATATGTAATTAAACATACAACCTCTTACTTCACAAACGGTGTACTTCCCAGGTAAAAAACATATCCACAGAACTTTCCTCTCTCTTTTCAAGACATCCTGTACTAGAATCCCAGAATAGCCACAGACTGGGGGGGGAGGGGGAGAGTTGACCTCTTTAATAGGTAATAAAACAAGATTTATTATCCATAGAAATCCTCAGCCTCTAGATAGACCAAATGCACATGTTAGGCAGAATCTCCAGTAGTGTCTGGGTTAAAAAAAAAAAATAAATAAAAAAAATTGTATTTCTCCATGTATCATTTTTTTAAAACAGTATGTGAGGCAACTGTTGGGAGGAAATGGGACAAAATTAGAATTGAGAACAGTCTGAGTTGCTGTGTTGTCATAGGCTCTACCCCAGTAATCAACTGAGGAGACAAAAATGTGGAAATGTGACATCCCAGCTAATACTGGCTATTAAAAAAGAGAAAGAAACCTCTAGAAATCTAGAGCTATTTTTGCAACGAGTTAGTACTCAGGAAAAGGAAGTTAAGAAGAAAATTCAAGTGCAGTAAAAAATAAAAAAACAACCCACAACTGGAACCTATCTTGAGAACACTGCTTTAGACTCACTGCAATACAGCTAATTTTATGTCAGATCAAATTAATTAGCCTAGGAAAACCATTTCAGTATCTTTTCACACTTCTCCGTGTTTGTTTTCCATTGTTACCTTAAGAAAATCTACAGTATAGCTGGCGTAAAGCATACACTGCAGGACCTGATCCAAATGAGTGGAATTAGCCATAGTCATTATTGTACTGATAAAATCATTACCTCATGTATATTTTTAATTTGTAAAAGACAAAAGTGAGTCCAAATAGTCATGGCACTCATCAACAACCACAAGTGCCTGAAGCTCTCACTTTTCTCCTGTGCCTTTGGTGCTTCTCCCACAGCTGGAAAGAAGTGTTCACAAGTACCAGCACTTATAAACCATTTTTGAAAACTAGTATGTGCCAGCTCAAGTTTCTACTTACAAAAAGGTTAAACAGCTTACAGTTTCAACACTGTTGCATACAAGAAACATTTGGAAGGCAGCTGTAAAGGATGTAAAGTATTTATTACCTTTTTTAAGAATTCAAAGTCAACAACAATATTTTTGAACACCCTAAACACATTTACTTTCTCTACCAGCAACTCTAAATTCTCCTGTTCAACAAAGTAAAACTTTATCATTTATTTCATGACACTGGAGACAAGCCTTCTGCCTGTAGAGTGACACAAAGGTAGATGGCAGATAGAATGTGTCAAGACTGGAATAGAAATGCAAGGGTGATAATGTTAAAGTAAGCTAAAAGTGGAATTAACAGGAATTATTTAGCCTTCCTCCCAAGGTGAAACTTCGATCCCATTAATATTAATGCATGACCCCAGGCCATGATTTGCCTTTATCTCAATTCAGTAGTGTTTGCCATGACTATAGGCAAAGCAACAGCAAACCCATGGCTCAGAAAAAAACAGGTCCATAAATCCAAAAGATTTTCTGTCTCTCATTATCTCAGAAGGCTTTGCATCAGCTACAATTCAATGGCTTTCCTCCTGGTTTCTATCCTAAATTCTGGTGAGTTTGCAAGGAAAAAGGCAAGGCCTTGTACACTAAGTACTTTGGCATCTGCTTGCATTTCTCCTCATTTATTTCAGGCCTACCAGGGTATATCAGGACTTGTTATGCTATACAGACAATTGTAAAATGAACTGTTACACGTTATATTTTGCAGGTAAGTAGGTTAAGAAAGTAATCTTGGTTTGGAATCACTTCTGAAATTTTGAGTTAAAAAAAGCTATGTAAAATGAATGCCTAGTTTTAAGAAATAGGTAGCTTCTTAGAGTAAAATAAGCCCAGAGTTTAAATGCTTTAAGCAAATGTGTGGGACAAAATTGCCCACACAATTCCCCTCCTCTCACCAGAATTCTGCAGACAGTCTGAAAAGACTTTTCTCACAAAGGTCAAACATTCTGTTATAGAAACACAGCAGGACACTAAAAATAATTCTCAGTTTAATAGTCTGCAAGTGTCAGATTACAGCATTCCGCTATGGTATCACCTTTAACTGGAGATCAAATCTCTAGAAATCATAAAAAAAAAAAAAAAAAAAAAAAAAAAAAAACAAAGAAAAGAAGATTCACAAGAATCTTTACAATCTTTTCACAAGAAAAGAAAACATCTGGCACTGCCTTCCAGTTTTGAAGAGACATAAGGACACAACACTGACCTAGGAGATGGCAGTTCCATCAAGAAAACTCTCATGAATGCCACACAGACAGCTCATGGATATCTAAGAAATAACTCTGTGTGTCTGTTATCTCTCCCACCTGTAGTTCTTCTAATGAAAAGAAAGTAGTTTGAAATGCAATACAGTTTTCTTCTTTTGCACTTAAGGCTCCTGAAGGTAGAATAGTAAATTACAAGTTTAGAAAATCCAAGTTTGGAAGCCCATTTTTGCCACTTAGAAATATTTCACAAGTAATGTTGCTTCAAGTAAAACTATTCAGAGGTTTGCTGCTATCTTAACAAAGAGCAGTATCAAGTTCTCTGTACAACCACCAGTAATGTCCTCTTTGGATTAGGCCAAGAGCAATATTTTACATGATGAAAAAAATTCTCTATGTCACACAATGTATCCAGTTTGAGAACAAACATTTGCCAATTCATTCAGAGCAAGGAGTCTGAGAACCCAAACATGCCACTGAAGCATAAAAATATTTTAGAGGCAGAACAATACTAACATGACTGGTAACTTTCAAAGCATTATTTTCAAAGGCATCATTACAGCCACAGCAGTAACCCTAAATTCACATCCATATTTAGAAAGATGTTCTCTTACAACTTTTTCAAGAATACTGGGAAGGTTGCTTCAAATAATAAACTTCTATCGTGAGTAACAAATATTTCACAAAACCACATTTATTTTGTTTCAGTTTCTGCTAAGATGCTGCAATGTCTTGATTTTGTCCTTCGTGTATAAAACCCTAAGTGTGTTAGTTAAGGACACAAAATTTGGCCTAAGTAAGATGTAAGTTATGATAAAAACGTCAAACCTTGACCCCAAACGTTTCCAAACAAGAAAAGTAAATGTTAGAAAAGTTTAGTCTAAACCAAGAACAGCTTCTTCTACAGCATGAATCTGAGACTCGTCCAATTTTTTCCACACTCCCTTAATCCCCCAGGTAATGGAAGAAAAATACAGAAAGTGTTATTGTGCTATGAGCAAGTCCAGCATTTGAGCACACTCGGTTCAAACCATTTAGACATGAAAAACAAACGTCTCAGGAAAATGAAACTTGTAACGTCACTGACTACTCAGTCGTGACCATCCAAAACAGTGTGTCAAGGCTAGAGAGAACATCGGTAAGCTTTGGATACACACAGAAGCAAAACCCAAGACAGAAAGGCGAACTGTTTTTCAATACCACAACAAGGCGTTAAGCCAAGAAAGGCACAGGACCCTGCCAGCCCCCCAAGGCCTGGGCCGCAGGCGCGGTCTCTCCGCAGCTCCCAGCGGAGCGGCAGCGCGGACGGGAGCCGCGGTGCGAGCGCATGGCCGGCAGGGGGCGCCGTTGCTCGCGGCACGGCGGCGCGTGGGACCGAGTGGCCGGGCAGCGCCACGGGAGCGCTGGCGCAGGAGCTAGCCTTGCCTGCGGGCCCGGGGCTCCCACCGCCCTCCCTCAGCTCCATGCATGGAGGCCCCCCCCAGCTAACCCTTTAGGAGTCAGCGTGCTCCGCCCTGGCGGCGCTCCTGGGGGCAGGAGGCCACGCAGCGTACCGCACGCCTGCGGGCACTGCTCCGCCTTGGCAGGGGCGGAGGAACCGACAGCCACCCTCTCCGAGAGCCACCAGCCCCGAACCCTAAATACTCACCATATTGACTTCCGAGACCATATCTATGCTGGCGATGTCTATGTTCATGCCAACAGCCACTGGGGGACCTGCAAACCAACAAGATGGTCCGCAATGTGATCTCCAAGAAGTTAACTCGTTCTTAGCAGAGTTAGCGGGACTAAGACCGCGTAGAAACGAAACGACATTTGAACACAACCAGAAAGTCAGCAGGACACTCTCCCTTCCCCGGCCTCCCCAAGGCAAGCACAAGCCCTAGGAAGGCACCCGCCGGCCGAGGAGAAAGGTGCGTGGCACCGTGCTCACCCCCAGAGTCGCCGTGCTTTATGTAAGAGGCACACAGGTGTGAGCAGCAGGCTCCTCACAGTCCTCCGGGGGAGGGTAGCCAGGGCTGGGGGCTCCCCCGCCCACCGGGCCGAGAAGCGTGGCGCCGGCCTCCGCCACCCAGCCCACCACCGGCAGCCCCGCGCTTCGCGGAAAGGAGAGCCCAGGGGACAGCCGGGCCCGGGAGGGCGAGGGGATACCCACAGCGAACATGTCCGAAATAAACAAACTAGTTCGAAGTAGGAGCACGCAAGGGTTAAATGACATTTTTGTATCAGTTAACAGCACATCTTGTACTCAAAAATAGTAACTGTGATCACAGGCATATTAGGCTGAGAGGAACAAACGTTGGGTAAACCCAAGAGGTTTGCATCTCGGTAAAACCAGTTAAACAAGCGTGTAATTACAGCTTAATAAAGTATCAGCACACATACAAAATGAGTGACTGGTTACAAATATACAAGAGATTTAAGTGATTGCATTAAAAGCATCCAGTGCTAAGAAAATTGACTAACAATGCTCTTAACTTTTGATCAGCTTGAGAAAATGGCAACACCCCCCACCAGCACCAAAGCAACAGCACCCACAACACGTTTAAAACACACACACATCAAAGGTACACAGCCCGGATATATAATCTCTCTTATTCAAAAGCAGTCAAATTACCTCCAAAATCTGGCCTCAAGCGAATGTCATAGCCCTTCAGCAGTCTATCCACGGTTTCTTTTACCAGTGACATATTACTAGGGTCATTGACACTAAAGAAAAAAAAAATACTAGATTATTTCTGATTTCTCAGACCCAAGCTGTACATTCCTCTCAGCAGCAGCATGCACTGCGATTCAAAGTAAAGCAAGAGAGCAACCTCCATCACTTACCTCTGTGCACACACCACGGCTATTATTAAAGGGAATGACCAGATCCCAAAGTAACCCTTTTTCCGGACTCTCAGCATCCCTTTAGCTTTTGATATGATTTAGGGTTTCAGTGAAGAGAAGAGATCCAACTTATTCTGGCCAGTGCAGTAATTCTAATGTGAAGCGCATGCGCACGGCGTACCACAACATCAAAAGGAGNAAGGGAAAGCACAGCGTACGAATGGTGCCAGGGGCAGGCAGGGGGAAAAGGGGGCAGCTGAACTTTTTGGTCCTTGGAAAGAACCGCCCGAAGCGAGGCGAGGTGCGGGCTAAGGAGCCGGCGGTCGCTACGGGGGCGGGCGGTGGGGGAGGATGGGAGATGGGCGCCTACAGTATTTCTCACAGGAGGAGGAAAAAAAAAAAAAAAAGCGAGAGAGAAAATGATGACGAATAGTTTCTTATAAGAGGGGATTAGGCTGTTTCCTTCCTTACTGTGCTGCCAGGCGCTGTTCCAGGGGCAGAGGGACTGGGGGGTCGCCGGCTGCTGCCGCCGGTTCCCACTGGGCGTTTGTTGGGGCTTGAGGGGGGGGGGCGGGG